>OZ005655.1:213751214-214951214 GCA_963930645.1 Salticus scenicus | reverse complement strand
GTCTCACAATTTTTTTGTTTCTAATCTTCAGATTCCCAGAACTATCATTATCAAAATTTTTATAAATAGTTTTTTTATTTGGAAAATTCACAATTAAATTGGTACTCAGTTAAAAATATATATATTATTTAAAATTTTTATATCTCATTTCACAGTAAACTATTAAAAAAACACTCGTTAATTTTTTTACTTATTTATTTTTTTTATTTAAAAAAATAATTTTTTTTAGAAAAAACAGTACCAATTTAATGGTTGTGAATTGTTAAAATGTGAAACCAAACTTAAAAAATACATTAAATAATGAAGTAATTCTATCCATAAATTTCTCTAATAACATGTCTTCTGGAAACGATAGGGATCGAGTCCTTCTAAGAATCAGTCTAATAGATTTTTCAGACAAGTGATGCAATAAACATATTGAAAAGAAAAAAAAAAAAGATTTAAATACATTTTAATTAAACATATTTGCATGCTGATGTACTAATTCAAAAGTAGGTAACTAGTAATTCAGTACTAGTTCTAAGCTAATTATTTTCTGAATTTAACAGGGCTGATTGCTGGGTTGCCCCCCTCCCCACCTTTTTTTTAAATAATAATAATAATTATAATAATAAGACCATTTAAAAATATCCACAATTTTGCCCACTTTTGGGTTTATTCATTTTTGTAAGACTTTCGACGATTAAAAAAAGAGCAAAACACAAAGCAATTGAAACACAATTTTTTCATTTATATTTTAACAAAACAGTTTACATTTTTATGTAAACTGTTTAATTTTATTTTGAGTTATAATTTTTACAAACAGAAGATTTACCATTATATCTACATTTAGATACTGCAATAGTGCAACAACTAGACAGTTTGGACTTGGTGTACAATACAAAATTATCACAATAAAATGCAGAAATATATATTTTGAGAATGAAGACAAAAAATGCACAACTGTTAATTTACAATAAATTAATTAGTTAATTAGTGCATACAATGAAGGCAGGAAAAAAAAAAGAATCGTCAATTTTTGCATGTTTGTTAATCATACATTAAAAAATAAATAAATAAATAAAAGAGCAGAAATTTTAATGAAATAATTACATATTTCACACACATACACATAAAAAAAAAAAAAAAAAAAAAAAAAAAGTTTTATTTCAGGTAGTGTCAAAATATTGATTATTTTGGAAATTAACAGCAAAAATTATCACTAACTTCAGCATTTATAATGAATGCAATTCCTTTTTTTTTTTTTTTTTTTTTTTTCTTTTTAAGAGTAGTGAAATAAACCCCAAATCCTTCAATCAACTGTGAAAATATTTCAAAAATTTGCTACCAAAAGAGCAAGTTTTATTTTACACTATAATAATCTTTTATTTATGGAACCAACTTTGGAAATACAGTATAGGATCCGTTATCCAGAAACCCATTATCCAAAATGCTCCAAAAACCAGAATGCAAAATGCCAACTACCAAAATTTTTAATTATCATAAAATTTAAAAATAAAAGTTATACAATAGCAGTGGTCAGAATTATAGTTTTACAACCTACTATCTTTAATGCTACGGTGTTATTCTGAAGAAATATGGTGAGCACAAAATTGTCCAAATAATTACTGAAAATTTTACAAATTTAGATTAGAAAATGAATTTTTATGGTATTTTTTAATAGATAAACACTAATAACACATACTTCTGCCAATAACAGATAAATTTTATTCTTTAACTCAGATCACATGCAGGAAATCCCTATTGTTATACAAATTTTAAATAGTTTTTATTAATTTCCATTATTTTTAGAATTCTTTTCATAAAATATTTAGCACTATATTTGAAACATTTATGAACAATTAGTATCAGAGACACACTATAAGCAAAAAAAAAAAAAACATAGAAATGTTTGCAAAATCCAAATGGAAGGATTTTACTCTCAGATCCAAAATTAAATTTTATAGATGTTTATTTATTTTTCATTTATTATTACTACTATTATTTATAGTTTGAAATTCTAATTAAGAATGTTTTTTTATTTTGTAGAAAAAAATTATTAAATTAACAAATATATAGGTAAAGTATTTATACATATTATTCATGTTTATCACTGCTATTTATGAAATTATTTTGTACCATTCTTATACATATAATAAAGTGTTCCGAATTATGGAAAACATCTTATCCAGAACATCCCAGATCTCAAGCTTTCTGGATAATGGATCCTATATTGTAGAACAAAATTCTGTTACAATTAATAGCAAAATAATTATGTTATTTTAGGAATTTGCAGCAAAATTAAAATTAAAAGAATTAAAGCAGTAATTTTGTTGATTTTTCAGCAAAATAATCAGATACTTTGGGAACATGAAATAATTTCAAATCCCCCCCCCCCGAATAAATTTTGGTTATACATATTTGTAAATATAAAAGAATACTACTAAATTTAAAGGGGGGGCTTAATTTCCACAAAATAACATATTTCTTTCTTAACAGTCACTGAAAAACAAACTAATAAAAATATATTGGTATCAGGAAATATATAAACAAAAAATTCTACACAAAATCACTCATGATTTAAAGACTCCATGATTTTTCTGTAAGGTCTCTTCTTGCAGCGAAAGCTGCTTGGAAAACCATATAGCAGTTCGAACGCTGCAATGGTGCCTGTTTTTTCGTAGTAATGTATATCAAAAATGTCGTGGAGGGCCAAAAATGCAGGGACAGCAATATTAATTTTGATATGTCTGAAAACAATGTTGCCCTCTGCAACAACATCTACGAAACAGTTGTCTGGATCGTCTGTGCATCCATTACAAACAATGATATGCGGTGCCGCAACACCTTCAACAGCTTCTCTCTAGTAAAAAAGAAAAGAAAAATGTATTAAGAATTATGATAACTCATTTTCATACCAATATTTATATATATATATAAACTTATCAATTTTACGGCAGTGATATTGAGATATATGTACTATGAATTCAAGTTGCATACATTTCAAAGTTATTTTGTATTGATTTAAAGCTTTGTTTTAAACAAGTGTCAGCTTATAACAAAATAGTGGTAATGACAATGCACAAAGAAAGCCACAATATTCAGGGGTTGATATAGGTTTTAATTTTTGAATTCCTATTTTGTGAAAAACAAAATATTTTTGTATTTTTTTTATTTTTATGAAAAAATAAAATATAATGTAAAATCTTCCATTTTTACAATCACTGTATATAATGTTTAATACCAAGTTAACAGTTTCGTTGAGCTAAATTAAGGCATTAATTAAAAATAATTCTGAAAACAAGAAAATATAATAAAAGGATCATTTTTATAAAAATCTTGAAGAGGGTCATTTTACAAATTTGTATTTTATGTATGGTCCTTCTTATGGATATGAATTTAGTGCAGGGTCTCTTTTTGTAAATTTAAATTTCATGAAGGGGCCTCAAAAAGGACCTAGATTTTGCCTGGATCGACCCTTGATATTATCTATTTTAGTAAACAATAGAAATTTATTCGATGTATCTGTCAATTAGGAGCATGAAGAAAAAAAAATATATTAATGCATTTTTTTTTTTCTATTAAATTTAAAGAAAGAGTATGCTTTGGTTAGGAAAGAATCTATACAGCAGTTTTCTGAAACACTAACTTCAGTGATATAAACTGAGCTATCTGTAGAGCCATTTAAGAAATGCACTTGCAAAACATAAAACTGACCTATTTACAGAAGGCATCTATCAATTTTCTTGAAGTAACTAACACACAAGAAAGGACATATGTAGCAACTTTGGAGAAAACTATTAGAGCTATTTTTGAGATATGGAATTTTTCTGCTAATTTCTAGTTTTCCCCAAAAGTTGACAAAATCATCTGTACACCACACCAGTATTAATTCTGAAGTTTCATCATTCTATCTTTGTTTTAGAATGTTATTAGCTGGAAGATTTATCCTATGCACATACACACTGACTGATGTAAAACTAATATTTTGGATACAGGAGACTTTAAAATATGTAAATCAAATTAAAACTCTATACTATAATTTTTGATCAAATATAATATTTTCATTATATATGGTAGTTAGGTAAAAAAAGTAAAAATTTATAAATCAGTGTTGCATATTAATATAGTTTTAAACTAAATTTATACTTACAAAAAATATACTCTCAATTTTTTCGTTTAGAAATTTTATAACATTCAGAAGAATTCTTGTACTGGTTATTTCTTCTTTATCATTTTCCCGAAGCTGTGCAGGCAGCTTTGCAGCATTTCTAGTAAAAATCTGTAAAATATCTCTTTTTCTTACTCGAAAAACTTCTTTGATAATCTAAAATAAAGTACAAAATAGTAAGATAAGAAACATTTTCTTTATCTATTTCACTTGAAAATATATATGAATATTAAGTGTATGTGCATATGTCAAAGTTCACACCAGTCTACAGTGTTTACAACTAAAGGACAAAACTGAGAAAATTCATTAGTGGACAGTGGCTAATACTATCAATTTTATTAGTAGCCACCTTTTTAAGTTAGTGGCCACTCTTTTTAGGATAAGAGGGAGAGAATGATTTCTTTCAGACAAGAAAAAACATTCTCATTGTATGCAGACCATGTGGGGGGGGGGGGGAGAAGACTACTTTAAATACATATAATAATAAAATAAACAAATGGACAATGAAATTATAATTTGTTACAATATATTTCCCCTGTTTTAAAAATAGGACTGAAATAATAATAGTACAAATTTTTATCGTTTAGTTGATTAAGCTATATAGCAAAATAGTCTGTTATTTCACACTTCAAAATCATCAATATCTTACATGCTCATGTGTAAAGACAATCAACAAATTTTATTTTATTTTACTTTTTTTCTGATGACGCATCTTTTTAAATGATTTTATTTCAATAGAGCTAAAGTATTTTCTTTTAAAAAATATAGATACAGAGAAACATAATATAACTTTCATAGCTGTCAGCATTGCAGAAATAAAACAAGAAAGATTTCTACTTGAACAGGAAAAAGGAAAATGCCAACCCTTAGTGGAAAGGGGAAGGAGGTTACAAAAGTGATAGATATTGGACAATTCTACTTCTTAAGGTTCTAGAATCTAATAAAGTAAGTTTAAATGCAGATGTAGAAAAATAAGAAATTGCAAGGCTTCTGCAATGTATTTGACCGCTGATTATTAGCGGGAGGGAACAGGGGGAGGGGGGCAAAAAAAATCACATGAGTGAGAAATATTGAATAAATCTATCTCTTTTTAGATTCTAGAATCTAACAAAGCAAGTTTTAAATGACCACTGACACTTATACTCTGGATGCAGAAAGATTGAAAATTACATGGCTTCCGCGATGCGTTTCGTCGCGATCGCCGTCGCTAGCTTTTTAAAATTTTTATAAATCACAGAAAGTGGCTACTATTAGTTTTGCCTTTTATTTGCAACACATGTTTAAATGTTAATAATGTGACATTTAATAAAACTTTTTATAAACGTTTGAACATATAATATAATGTGTAATTGGACCCAGAGTTCAAAACCCTAAATACAGGGTTCTTACTCAATTTCAAAAATAAAATTCCCTGATTTGTCCAGGTTTTCCAGATCTATTTTTAGAAATTTTCAGTCACAAAATTTTGTTCGTGACATAAAAAATAGCTCACGGCATAAAACATAACATAGCTCGCAACATAAAAGACAACATACTAACAAGACTTGCAACATAAACTGAATGCTCAAAAAGCATTTTTCTGGTTTTGGGACAATATTTGCAATTTCCCCATATATTTTTCTGTGGGTTTTTTCATTAACTTCAAATTCCTTGACTATTCCAGATTTTCCCTGGCCCATGGGAACCCTGTAAATATTTATTATAAAAATTTGAAAGCTAACCAGTGCAAAATTAAGACCGACTAAATTCTATCATATAATTTTAAAAATAAATATTTAAGTAAAAAAAAAAAACATTTTTTTTTTAATTAGAAGCTTTTTATTGTGAACCCTAAAATGCATAAAATAACAATTTATTGTGGCAAAGACATTCTATAAAGAAATGAAAGCTTTAAAACTAAGGAAATTTTAGACAAAAATATGGATAATTCACTTTTGCAAGAGATGAATATTTTTAAATATTCAAAATACTTTGACACTCTAATCAACTAAGCCAACACGCGACAAACAGATATGCTTACATTTACTTTAAAATGGAGGCGCCTTATTATTAGTGTGACATAAAAACGCAATGACAAAATCCAATTTCATATAAAAAGCTTCTAAAAAATTATTCATTTATTTTTATTTAAATTTTTATTTTCTGCTTTTTAGTAACTAGATAAAAAGTTAAAAAAAAAAAAAAAAAAAAAAAAAACTCTTCAAAAATTATTAGGATACTGTGTACACAATGAAATATGTCTTGTTAATTAAAAAATTTTCCATTAAATTAATTATTTGCAAAAATTAACACATTATATATATATACATATATAAAGCTTCTAAAAATATTTATTTATATATTTTTTACTTAAAACTTTTTAATTTGTGCTTTTTTAATATCTAAAATATTTTGTTTTCTACTATCTTTAAAAAAGAAAAAAACTTCTTAAAAAATCTCTTTAAAGATTCTTAGGATACTGTGTAGTCAACGAAAATTTTTCTTTTATCAATTGACACCTTTTTCTACTAATTATCTGCAAAAACCTACATGCCGGACCTTTGAGGGATCGAACTCTCGACCACCGCGTAATTAACGTGGGGCTCTAACCACCTAAGCCATGGAGCGACAAACAAGATAGCTTATATTTACTTTAAAATGGTGTTGCCTTGTTTATCAGCGTGACACGAAGACACGATGACAAAGTCAATTTCACGTAAAAAGCTTCTAACAATAATGTTAAATAAATGAGTTTAAAAGAAAATTTTCAACATTTTTTAATACTTTTAAAATATATATTATATATTGGAAATTAAAGAAAATATTTTTAAATATGTCTATCTAAGATCAGGTTGTAAGTCTTTTTATTATTATTATTATTTATTTATTTATATGATATGGATAAAAGCATTTGATATACTTGAAAAAAAAAAAAAAAAAAAAAATCGGGGAACTACTAACCTGATTTGGATCTTGTAAGAATGGGAACTCTTTGAAACTATCAACCAGAGGTTGTTTGGGAAACTTTCTTAAAGATACGGTTAAATCCATCAAATACGAAATATTCACCATATCAACATCTTTTTTTCCATATTCTTTCTGCATGAAACTAAAAATAAAATAATAATATATATATATATATATATATATATATATATATATATATATATATATACAAGAAATTTAAGCAAATATAATAAAATGGCAACAGAGAACATTTTTAAGATTTCTTGAAATAATTCAATTTCAGTGACGTAACGAAAGGAGAGCAAGGTGGGGATTTATCAAGCCCCAGGCACCAGTTGCATTCTCTATAACTCTTGAAAACTATGAACCAGAGGTTGTTTTGGAAAATTTCTAAATGATACAGTTAAGTTAGATCTATTAAATAAGTATTCACCATATAAACATTTTTTTTTCTATATTCTTGCTACACAAAACACACACACAATATATATATATATATATATATATATATATATCAGTTCACATACTTGTGATTTCATAGGATGAGTTTTAATATTTTTTCCTGGTAAAATTTCGACGGCGTGCTACATTGTCACGGAATATTTCAACTTCTCATCGGACTCCAAGGCGCTTTTTCCAGAGAGGTGAAAGTTAATTAGAGAGAGCTCTGGACTTTAGGGAGGGTGGTCACTGACATTCAAACGAAACTGCTTCAACAGCATGGTGAAAGGCAGCGGTGTATCAATTTGCAAGTTGTCGTGAAGGCAAACGATGCTCTCGGTGAGAAGTCCAGGCCATTTCCTTCCAAGACACCTGCATTATTCCAAAACATTGTGATCATTACTGTTTCGGCAGATAGTCTTACTTACCTTAAACTTCATATTTTGGAGAACAAATGTGTTTATACAACATTGACAACCGTTCATTAATGGGAAAGTAGTGGATCCATGTTTTGCCACCCATGTCAAATGAGAAGTATACTTTCAATACAAATGTGGAGAATACTTTCCACTACTATGGAGAACCACTGCAAAAGTTTTAGACGCCTCAATGAGCGTCTCCTTTAATTGGTTTGACAGATTTCGTGGAACTCACCAGGAGCTAAATTTCCAGTACTTCAGAATATTGTGAATATGTGCAAGGCTAGTAGTAGGTTTTTCAATATTTTAAGGAGAAATTTTAGAGAGGGAGAAGGGAGACTTATTTAAATAAGAAAAAAGGAGTAATTAATTATTTAAACTTTATTACTTACCAACATTAGACAATACTTCGAACTAGAACAATTATTTTTCTCCCTCTCTCTCTCCCCTTTTGCAGGAGGAGGGTTACAAAATTTTTAATTTATTTTATTCTTGTCACCTTTTTTTATAAGGCAACTGTTTTTGTTTTTGTGTCATTAAATACTAAAGCATCGTTCTTATTTTAATACATTTTTATTAATATTTTTTTAAACCTTTTTTTTTTCCTTTATATATTTTTTCCTGTTCTTAGTCAGTGTAAGAACATGATTCGATAAAGATTTATTTAACAAAACCGTATGAAGTGTACTTTTTTTACATAGGAATATTTGCTAGTGTTCGGGCACTTTTGTTACCGACTGTACATGAAACCTAACATATCGTTTGTTTGGTGATATAATGTGTGTTTTAAATTTATTACGAAAAAACTAATAGATTCCTCAAGTTCAGTATTAAAGACTAAAAATAATTACATATTTGAGAAATATTGAGCACTTTTTTTTTTTTTTTTTTTTTTTTTTTTTTTTTAGAAGTAATCTTTGATCACCAGCCGGGGGAAGGGGGCAGTCAAAAAATAATTAGAAGAATGAGAAATGAATAAATTCTACTTCTTCATAGGTTCTAGAATCTTGTAAGGACCCTTCACAAAATTTAGGGTGAATTGCTGTATATATTTTTTTCCTTTCTTCCATTTCTTATTTATAAAAGGTTTCTATGCATATTTGTGAATTTAGCTCTATAAAAATGAACAGTCATTATCTAAAATTAAACCTTAATTGTAATTTTATTTTGAAAAATTACATTTTTCACGAATTCTCTAAAACAGGACCCGAGCTGAGAAGTTCAGAAGAACTTTACTTTCACACATACTTTGATTCACAAAATTACATGTAGAATTTTTCACAATAACAGGACGTCTGAAAAGTCTGGACACGTGAAAAGACCTTTGAATAGTTGAATAAAAATTTCACATAACTTGCTCTCAAAAATTAAATTCTTTATCGAGCCCTGCAAGTTTCGATAGAAATTTTATTAAATAATTATCTTGGTACAAAATTTGAATGAAATCCAAAACTTGATGAGTTATATTACTATTGTCAGTAAATACATATAATATATACAAGAATAAAAACTTACTTCTTATGAAGCTCTAAGCTTGACACATCCTCACCTGCTGGAAATTCATATGATGCTTCAGGTTTTTTTGCTCTTATTTTTTTCGGAGTAAATGCTGTTATGGGATAGCGCCGCTTTCTTTCGTTTCTGAATTTGTCCATCAGTTTTGTTTTCCATAAACTCTAAATAAATAAATAATATTAAATTTTACAAAGTTGGAGTAAAAACTTTACTTAAATTATTAGACTGAAAGCTTATTTATTTAATCCTTGGTCCATTCGACCGAGTACCCGGTAAGCATCAGGGAACACTAAGCGTAATATGCTCAAAGAAGAAAACAGAAATAGATCACGGCTAGTGTTCCCTAAGGATGACCGGATACTCTATCGAATGAGTGAATAAGAAGGCTTTTTATCTAATAATTTAAATAAATCTGTAATATTATATATAAACAAATACGTACGCACATATTTTTAAGAGGGGGGGGGGAAATTAAATAAAACAGGACTAAGCAAATATACTTTAATTAAGAGAGTAAAATAAATGCAACTATACAATGCCTCAATTTTTAAGAGAACAAAAAAAAAAAAAAAAAAAAAAAAAAAATTTAAAATTGCAAAAGGGGAAAAAGGGAAAAAATACGCGCCCAGTTTGATTTTTTACATGCCCCAGGCAATATAATTCGAGCTCTGATGCATTATGAACTTTAACTTTCTACTTATTTAGACTTTTTAAATACCTAAAACATGCTACCAACAGCATTTACCTGCTATTTTTTTAAAAAGGATTTAAGACAATTTGGTTGTAAATTTCACATGGATTAAAGAATAACATTGCATATAAGGGAGTGCGTCTAGAAAGAAAAAAAAATTTAAATTTGCATAATACTTAACATTTGTTAGGAATTTATTAGGGTTCAAAAAATGGAGAGAATGACGAGGGAAATATACGGAAAACCAAAATTTGAGTAACGAAAATTTTGCAAATGTGATGCCAGATTATTAGTATTACTATTCTTTTTTTTTAACCATGTTTAAAAAATTTTCAAGGAAAATATTTCACTTCGAGACAATTTTCAGTATTGGTTCAACGAGAATATTTTATAAGTTTTTAAATCCCGAGGCTTTGGAATTGGCAAATAAAAGTTATACATATAGTAAACTGACAGATTAGATTCCACTGAAATTTAAATAATTAACATCTGAATATAATACATACTGCAGCAGATTTACCAGCATATCCTAAACTAAGTTTTGGGTATTTTCTGAGCAATGCTTCTGCTGCATCTGTATAATGATGGGAATTTGGATACCTGTTAAATAAAAAATTAAACTTATAACTAAATAGCTAGCTTTAGCAATATATAATAAAAGGGAGTTAAGACGAAATATTACATTTTATAATTTGACATAGCATGATACATGTATTCTACAATAATCCGATTGTCTTTCTTGTCTAATGGTGTATCTTTATTGACAACAGACAACGGCATTTCTGGAACTGGAAATTCATGAGGCCAAGGA
The DNA here is from genome assembly GCA_963930645.1 of Salticus scenicus. Taxonomy (NCBI): domain Eukaryota; kingdom Metazoa; phylum Arthropoda; class Arachnida; order Araneae; family Salticidae; genus Salticus; species Salticus scenicus. Next base: position 214,940,241 of record OZ005655.1, on the reverse strand, counting down.
TTTTGTCTAATGTAAAAAAATAAAATGAAATAAATAAAACAGTTGTATAATTAGTTATATATCTTTCTAAGAAAAACTAAATTTTAAATAATACATTTAAAAATCAATTTTCTTAATGAAATATTTACTTTTTTGTTTCACTAATCTCAAGTAAAGGGACATTTGTCGCTTCAGAAATTGTCTCATTAGAAGTTTCAAATGGGCTACTACATGCCATAGAATTCACGCTGTGAAAATTTTAAATGTATATATAAATATAAGTTTATAGAAAATGCAAAGTTTTATGTATAGAATGGATGTCTAACGTTAAGAATATTTAAAATAATAATAAATAAATAAATAAATCTGATATATCAAATGATAATATATACTTACTACATATGCTCATCAAAACTGGCAGTATGTGACATAAAATCCACTATTATTGGAGACTCAGCATTTTCTTTCAAAATAATCTTTATTTTCTGGTCCTTTTGCATGATTTCATCATATGACGCATCTACCCAAGAAGCCCATTTTTCATTCCATGTTTTGTACAAAAGATCCTCTGGACAGGAGCACGTGGTATCAAAATTTTTATTTATTTCTTCGAGAAATGATGATTCTGAACATAATATGATTTTCTCACTTTCCTTAAATGTTACATGGTATTCCCTGCCTAAAATCAGTTTCATATTAGTAGTACTCATAATTACTTTAAGAAGGTTGTAAGTTACAATGTCACTAAAAACCAGGGTTGGGTTTCTTCCGGAAAAAACTAGTTTCTGCCACGACAGTGGAAAAAAGTGGCAAAAAACGGAAGAAACGAACATAACATAATATTAAATCTAAACTCTATTATTCAATTTATACTAAAATTATTTTTGAAAAATAAGTTATTTAACATGTTCAGCGCCAAGTCAGCCATCGGTGGAAGAAACCACTTAGAAGAAACCTTCAGGCCGGTTTTTTCAAGTTTTTTTTTTTTTTTTTTTTTTTTTTTTTCCACCCTGGAAGAAACTTGCCAACCCTGCTGAAAACAGTTCAAAGTCTTTAAAAATTAGTCTTGAAGTTTGTTATCAATATTACAATTGTCTTTGTATTAAGAAGAAAAAAAATATCGAATCAAATCATGAGGCATATTTAATACTGTTTTATATGCTGACAGAAAGAAAGAAAGAAAAAAAAAAAAAAAAACTAGATTAAATTAAAAAGAAAAAAAAATTCATAAATTTTTGCCATATTTTGGAAAAAAGTTGTTAATTTATTTTTCACCCTTTTTTAAAAAATAATGTCTACTAATATCTACTCCTTGGACTTTTTTCACCAATCTCAAAAACAATGCAGTTCATTGTCAAAAAATTTTAAATTAATGTTTTCTGGCATTCTCATTTTGCATGAGGAAGAAATACTTTGAATTCGACTAAATTTAAAAATCAGTTGACCAGCAGATAATTTTTTTTAATACTGTTTATTCAGTTTTAAGTAAGTTTATAATTATATTTATATATATATATATATATATACATGTATTCATATCAACTTTTGTGCCTGTATTTAAGTAAATACAGTACAGCCTCGCTTATCTGAGGTTATGTGAACCAAGAGTACCTTTGATAATCTAAAGCTCTGATACCACAGTGGAGAAACATTAGGCAAATCAGTAGAGAAACATGTGGCAAATTTTAAAATGGATGAAAGCCTAATCAATGAAGTTAAATGAGGGTACTTCCATATTGATTCAATCACAAAAATGAAATTTTAACATACATCATAACAGATTTTTACGAAACTTTGTGTACTCTTTTTATGGTTATAAGTTACACCCTAACTTTTTTTTTTTTCTTTGGTTTTACAGTCTTTCGAAATTTTGTGATTTTGCATCATTTGTTATTTTCGAGACACTTAGAATGAGCTGGTTTTATTTTTATAAAAAATTGTTTATCTGTTACTAATGCTAAAATCTGTATCCCCCCCCCCCCCGAAATTTTAAGAAATAGTTTCCCGCAATTTCTTTCCCCCTTTATTTATTTTACATCTATCCTATGCAAAGGCAGCAATTTATTATTTCAAAATTATTACAAGCATACACTTTTTAATACTCATATTTTTTGTTTTTTTTTTTCTTTTACAGCTTAATTTTTTTATATAAAAGATAGATTTTTTTTTTTCCAAATTTTAAGATAATATTTTTTACAGTTACAACCAAGTAGTATTTATATTCAACATTTTACACATTTGGCCTCCCTTATCTTTAAACTATTTTATATTTTTAATTAAATTTAGTGAAAAAAAATATATATATATATATGTATATATTTTTTTTCCCCCAAGAAATTTATCCTATTTTAATTTAACTGTACCTTCTTCTAAACTAAAGTTACCCTTATCTAAAAAGTTTTAGTTTAGAATAAGTAAAACAAGGTTTTTACGGGTTAGGGAAAAACAAGAAAACCTGGATTTGTCAGGGAATTTCATTTCATCAAAAAATGCCAAGGAAAAGTCAGGGAAAATCGTAATTTTTGTCCCGAAATAGGGAAAAACTCGTCAACAAACCTGGAAATCGCGGGCTGTCATTGAAATTTTTGGACACGCCTCTTTACATCTGACGTTAGAAGCTTTATTCTAAGACTAAGTGGGTTGGATGCTCCGTTCGGACCGGTTGTGCAGGTTTTACTGGCTGAACGCGCATCATTGATTTGAGATTGACTAGCAGAATGAGTACAACTAAGCTCTTTGCCTTGCTTTGTTGATGTTGATGGTTGATCCGGCGTGTTAGCAGATGTTGGGATTCTGTTAATTATTTGATTTGTGCATCATTATTAATTTTTAATCAGCGTTACAAATTGAACGTGATAATAAACAATAAAAAGATGTGTTCAATTTAGAATAGATAGATTATTGTTTAAATCCGCAGTGAACAAAATGGATCGAAGAAGTTTCAATAGATCCATATGTAGTACAATTTCGTTTGTGTTGTAAAACTTCCAGCTTGGGCAATATGAGAAGGCAAGCTATTTTCAGTCATGAAAAGAGTGTAAAACATTGGAAGATAATTGATTGTGAGAAACAAGCACCTATTTCAAAACTATTTTTTAAGGATACACAGTCAAATTCCTGCAATTTAGGAGGTTCTTTGAAATAAGAAAAATGATGTTAAGTGTTCCGTTGAATCATTGACGAAGTCAGCAGGAGCGGTGGGCCTATCAACGATGACTGACTTCATGACTAGAGAAAAAACTTTATCATCTGAAATCATATGAATACGCAAAGTAGTAATGACACATTACGACTGATTTAAAGATGGTGTACAAATTTTTCAGTCTATGTTTCCAGATAGCGGTGTAGCTCAAAGTATGTGTTGGCTGTAAAAAATAGTTTATATTGTTACATTAAGTTTAGCCCTTTATTTTCATTCATTACTGTTAAAATAAATTTTATCAGCATATTTTGAAGTGTCAGTGTGCATGGATGAGGCTTTGAATACTGTAGCACAAAAGGAACAAATAGATTTAATTGTGAAGTGTTGGCTGAAAAATTATAATGAAGTAAGGGTTAGATTTTGAATTCTGTCTTTCTAGGACATTCAACTGCTGTTGATATATATGAAAAGTTTTGCAAGGGCACTGCAAAATTAAATTTACCGAATACTTTGCAAATATCCATGATGGTTCTAGTGTAAATTTAAAATTTTGGAGGCATTTTTGTGAGTAACTGAATGAAAACAAAGGTTTTTCTTTTTAAACAAATCTTTCCTTGTTTTAAAAACTATATTGAAACATCCAGGGAGAGTTTGCCTGACACTGCGACTATTAAAATCATTGAAGAAGTGTGTGGAGATACTTCGACGTTGGCAAAAATATCTTTTTTTATTTCCATCGTTACTGTTTTGGAAACTGTTTCGAGTCCATCCCTTAGGATTCCATTTTTGTATAATTCCTTTGTAGACATGTTACAGCGACTGATGGCTAGATTTATAAAACCTGAGTTGCTCGGAGAGATTGATTCTGATTCTACACTTGTAAAGATAGATTTGTTATCTGTAAAATCACAGAAAAGAAATGAGGAACTTGATATTGGTGTTGCTGCTAGAAGCTTTATGAAGGAGAGCAGAGCTTCTGAAACTGCAAAAGTGAAATTTTTTGAGTAAGTGTAAAGCAGTGACATATCCAGAGGGGGAAGCCTTTATAGGCTACAGCCCCTCCCAAAATTTTCTAGAAAGTTTTAAAAATAAAGATTAATATGCATGATCTTTGTACACTAAGAAACATTATCGAACTTAACTCAGCCCACCCCAAAATAAAATCCTCGATATGCTAATGGTGTTTCCTTGTGCACATGATGGCTTTGATCATTGAGAAAAGCCCTGTAAATTTTGCTATAGTGAGATCAGTGTTTTGCTTAGATCCTTCCTTATTAAGTTCTGTATTAAGTGAAAAACTTTGCCCTGCCTGCCCTGAAATGGGGAAGTTGGTCACTCCTGGGAGGAAAACAATTTGTTTTTTATTGTAATCAATAAATTCAATCTTGTAAATCTCAAAAATCCAATTAAAATCACAAAATTAATTCAAATTAATTTTTAATTAACGTTAGAGTTGCTAAAAACCAAAACAAAACCATGTGATCTGAAAACGCTGCATGATTTAGTTGATGCCACAGTTCACAAAGTGCGAATGTTTACACTTACATTGTTTTACCTATTGCTTTTTCTGCTCGCTCTGTTTTAATCTCGCAGGGCTCGCGTTGGTGCGCTGTAGCGCACCATTGTCCCGAATTTTAATGAAAGGGACGCAGAATTTTTGAAAACGCGGGTCCCGAGGACCCGTAATCAAGTATTGGATTCAGGAACTTTTTCAGAAACAATACCACCACTACTACTTAAAGAGAGAGAGCTTATGTATGAAATATCCTGAACTATATTAATTTAAAATACAAATTACTCTTATTTAATGATAGAGTTGAAATGAACATTAAATAATGCATCTAAAGTATTAACGTTTATTTTTATTTAAAAAAAAAAGGAGGAAAAGAATTTTTAGATTCTTCAGCTAAATAACATGCACAAAGGGTAAGTTTTTCTTTATATATATTCTGTTGTTAGTGAGTTGTGCTTTATAATTCAAGGAAAATTAATAATAATAAAAATGAAATAAAAAAACAAAAATCTGTAAAGTTCCAAAATCCAGAATATTTCCAATTCTGCTGGTCTTAGATAATGGGTCCTATACTTTTTTTTTTTTTTTTTTTTTACCTGCTAAATGTAAGTTTCTTTCTTTTTTTTTTTTTTTCAAGATTATTTTTATTAATCTTGTTTGAAGTCTATTGCTATTGTCAAAATAATCATAATTTTTATTTCTTTAAAACCTCTTTCAATTGCATTAAACAATTTTCTTTGCACTTTTTATTAATTTAATTTAATAATGTGCTGTTTTAACTACATAATCAAATGCAAGTTTAAGGAAGGTAAATGCTGATTTCATATGATAAAAAATAAGTTAGAAAGTTTTTATTTATTTTTTAAATGCAATGTTTCAAAATGTAAAAAGGAATTGTGAAAATCTTTTTGTGTTTGTGAAAAATATTAGTAGTTACAAGTCTCTCCCCCCCCCCCCCAAAAAAAAAAAAAAAAAAAAAGTTTTTTCGAGGGGGGGAAAAAAAGGTGTCCCTTTTTTTTCAAAAACTTGACCCACATTTTTCATAGTGATGGGGTCTTGGGACCCCACTTTTCAAAAGGTCAGCGCAAGTCCAGAATACATTTATTACAATACATTAAATCTCAATAATATGCTGAAAATAAATCACTTTTCAGTGTGACCATGGAATACCAGTTGATATGTATTTTTTTTTTTTTTTTACATTTCTCTTATTTTTTAGACACTTGTATGTGAGAATTTTTCTTTTTTCATAATTTATGCTTAAAAATTTAATTATAAATTAATGACTGTATTATGAGATCAGTATTATTTAATATTTACTTCATGTTTTTACAACAAAGAAATATTTTAAGCATGCATTATTTATTTTTTTTTTTTTTGAAAGCAGGAAGTTTAATTTTTATAATTATTTCAGTAGTTTTTTAAATACATATACATATATATGTGTAATTTTTTTTTTTTTAAATCTATTCTTTCATTTCATTTAAATTATACTGTTCTATGTTGCTTAAATTAACAATGGCTGTTACACAATTATTCATTTATTTAATTAATTCATTTGAAAAGATAAAAAATAATTTAATGTATTTATTGGAAAAATTTAATATATTTATCGGAAAAATGTTAATATCGGAGAAAGGATTACTGTTATTAAAATTTAAGTTTAATAAAAATTTATTTATTTACAGGGTTAGCAGGTTTTTGACACATGACAGTTTTTGACGGTTTAAACCGCAGTTTAAACTGTCATGTCAAAAACCTCCAATTTTACACTTCTTAGTATATTTTAACAGTGAAGTAGTCATATTTCGAGAAATAATGTAGTCTTAAAAAAAGAGTGGTTTGTTTATAGCATTCCTATAATTAAAAATAATTTTTAGAAGAATATTATCTGTTTCCGATGAATGCCAATGATTTTTGTTTTGAGTACAAAAAATTAATATTTATTACCTTTATAAAATACAAAAATTCAAATATAGAAATCTGTGTGTTCTAAAGTGAGCTACTTATTGCACTTTATTTAAGTTCACAGTACATCTCTCGTTTGTGAATTAATGTCCTAAAAGTATGAAAATTTGCATTTATATGCATTGAAATGTATAATCATACAATAATACATCAAAATGCAATGTTAAAGAATATGTTAAAATTTCTCAAACTGTATTTAAATAAAAAAAAAAAAAAAATTCCTTTACTTTTTATAAATGCTCACGCCTAATTAATTTTTAACTTTACATCTTGATTTTACATTATTTTATGTTTAACGATATATTCTAAAATATATGGATATTACTTTGTAGATTCATTGCTAATTTAATTTAAAAAAAAAATTGAATGCCAGAAATTTTTATTGCATAATTTTAAATTTAATATAATAGCATAATTTTAAAAATTAACTTATCATTGAATTCACAAACTAAGTAATAACCTAATATGCTTAGTTTATATTTTTAAATCAATGTTAAAGTGAGGAGGGAAAAAAAAATTAAAAGAAAACATTTAAAAATTAAAAGAAAAAAAAAAGTAAAATTTTTATTTATTTTTTGTTAAATTTAGTTAGTTTTAAACAATTTTTAATATGCTTGATTGCATTACTATAATTTACCATCTATATATGCAATTTTTCGTAGCTCCATGGCAATTTACAAAAAAGATCTATAAACATTCACTCTCCTCTTAAGACTATTGTTACGTTTCCTAACATAAACATTTCTTTCTTTTTCTGAATATATATATATAACTAATGTTAACTTATATACTTAGTACATTGCAACTTAAAAATATGTATAAAATTCTTTTACATTAGTTTCCAATTTTCACATATGGTTTTTGACGGTTTAAACCAGTTATTGACACCTGTCATATCAAAAAACCAACCCTGTTTATTTAATAACTTTGAAAGGAAAATCTTATTACTTATTCATTGTATTGATCGAAATCAAATGTTAATATAGCAGAAAAAGCAAATGCAATAAAGTACATGGTGCCAAAACTAAAATATATTTAATAGATGCTGAGATACAGCTATCCTTAAAATCTTAGTTCTTGAATAATAGCAGCTTTTGTCATCTGATAAGTACTCAAATTGAAGTGCCCAGACATTGCTGTTGGCAATAAGAACCCAGACCCAAAAGAGTAGGGTATACAGGTGGGAAAGAGGCTGCAGCAGGTACCCAAAACAAACTTCACAGTGCTTTCATTGAATTTATCTTTTAATTATATATATATTTAGTTACCTAGTTAGTTAGTTTTTATTTTTTATAAAATAACATAAAAGAAATAAGAATTCAGATTTTTTTTTTTTTTTTTTTTTTTTGATTTGGTGATCAGCAAAACGGGTGAAGATTGACAGTAATAGTATATATTTTAAACATATTTGTGTTTTACATTAAAGATTCATTGATAAATGAATTTAATTTTTTTTTATGCTTCAAAGCTGAAATGTACTGCAAGTTTTTAATCAGTTATTTAATGTCATTCATATTTATAAATAGATTATGTATCACTTATAAGGTTTTTATTTATTTATTTTTTTTTTCATTAAATAAGTAATTTTTTAATTATAAAAATAGCTAAGCATATTTCTAGATTCTGGGAAAAAATAAAAAATGTACTGAAACCTTTTTTTCTTTTATTTATTTATTTAAGCACATATAATTTTCCTTAAATTTTTCAATTTCGCAAACTGCATCACTATAATGTTTTCAATTAGAATCGTCAGCTTTTATTTTAATCGAAATACTGTTAAGTTATAATATTGAAATTGAAATGTATTATTAAAAATGTTATTTCTAGTTTAAAATACTGTATCTTCGGTTGCAGACACTGACAAGGTTGCCTGCAGTATAAATATTTATTATTATTATTGTTTATTGATTTTTTTAATCTCAGTTTTGTGCACAGTTCATTCAACAGTCTATTTCATTCAACTATTATGATATATTAATTTATATTTAAAATCCTGATTTTATATTTATAATATATCTTCAATTTGAAGGTTATTTTCAATAAAAAGAAGTAAGGGTGCAACATTTTCAGAATAAGGGCAAGCAGAGTGCTTTTTTTCCCAATGGGAAAATTGCAGATTTTTCATTTTGACTTGTGAATGATAGAGCATGAAAATACGAACATTTTGATACAATTTTTACGCATATTTGAAAACCGGATACTTTAATAAAATAACTTTAAAAGACGTAGTTATCATGTTGGCAACTACCGATTAAACCTATCATGACGTATGTATATATAATATGTATATTTTCATTGCTAAAATAATCTAGAATAGTATATATTGAACTAACCTAAATTAGATGACTTTTATTATTCTGAGATGCCAGTATATCTATATGTATATTTTCTCCTTAGAATGTGTACAAAACTGAGATAAAAAAAAATAATAATAATAGTAATAATAAATATTTATACTGCAGGCAATCTTGTCAGAGTCTGCAACCAAAGATATTGTATTTTAAACTAGAAATAACTTTTTAAAATACATTTCTATATTATAACTTAACAGTACTATTTCTATTATAATAAAGGCTGAATATTGTGAATAATTAAAAACTTTATTGTGATGTAGGTTGAGAAATTCAAAAGTATTTAAGCAAAATTATATGTGCTTATTCTAAATAAACAACAACAACAAAAAAAAGATGTCTATGCACACACACATACAGGGTGTTTCAAAAGTCTGGATACACCAAAATACCTCGAAAGGAAAGCAAATTTGTTGAAAACATTGATTTCAACATTAATTTCAAAAGTTTTATGGATTTAAATAATCTACCACATGAGGTATCACAAGTGGGTCCCGGGGGCCCCATGTGACACAAACTACATTTTTTAAAAATAGAAACCATATTTTTTCTTTGCGGAATCGTGTTAAGCAGAAAAAATCTGTTTGAGATCATGTACTGCTGTCATATTTTGCTTATTTTTGAGATCATATTTTGCAGCATAAGGGGCCCCAGGACCCCTATTTTTATGTTGTGTTTTTGCAGAATCATGTTAAGAGAAAAAAATCTATTTAAAATCATGCACTGCTTTTATATTTTGAAGCATTGGGGGCCCCAGGGCCCCTATTTTTATGTTGTAATAAAAAATTTGGAAATCCTAAAATATTTGAATAAAAAAAATTCTCTGAATACATTAATTTCAAGTTTCATGCATTCGAATGATTTATTAGATTAAGTACTATGAGTGAGACCCTGGAGCTCCTGGGGGCCCCCACATGACATCAATTCAATCTTTTAAAATAGAAACCATACTTTTTCGTCACAGAATCAGATAAGGCAGAAAAAATCTGTTATAAGTCATGTATTTTTTTTGGGTTGCAGTATAGGGGGCCCCTATTTTTATGTTGTAATGATAAATCCAGATATCCCAAAATGTCTCAATAAAAATGCAATTTCGCTAGACACATTCATTTCAAAATTTTTGTTCATTCAAATAATCTATCGTATGAAGTATCATAAATGGCACCCTGTGGCCCCAGGGGCCCACATAACACAGACTCAATTTTTTTCAAAGGGAAATGTTTTCCGTGTTAAAATCGTGTTACATGGAAAAAAATCTGCATTGAAAAATGTTTTCTTTCTTTTATTATTATTTTAACGTGGTTCTGGGGCACTTATTTTTATGTAGTAACAAAATATCTTAAAATCCCAAAATATCTCAATAAAAAAGCAATTTGCTCAAACCCAATGATTACAAAGTGTCGTGCATCCAAATGATCTATCAAACAAGCTACCATAGAGGGACCCCCAAGGGCCCCATATGACACTTTATTTTTTCAAATGGAAACTTTTCTGTACGATACATTTCTATACAATAATCCATACCTTTTCTTTAAACCATACTTTTTCTTAACATGATATTGTGAAGGAAAAGCCTATTTTTGATTTGAAAAAATGGAGTTTGTATAATGTGGGGTCCTAGTGCGCCTGCGGGCCCACATACTATATAATACATCTTTCGAATAAATGACACTAATGTAACCATTGTATCAACAAAATTTCTTTTTTATTAAGGTATTTTCGGATTTTCCAGTTTTTTCTTACAACGTAAGATTCAGGGCCCAAAGACCCCTTACGCTTCAATATATATATATATATATATATATATACATATATAAAGGCCATACATCATTTAAAATAGTATTTTTCCACTTAAAGATATTCTATTAAGAAAAAGTTCAATTTCTGTTTGAGAAAATTGAACTTGTGTCACGTGCCCCCCCCCCCTCCCCCCAAAGGCCCCGGGGACCCACTCATGGTACTAAATGCAGGCATGAGAGTTCAGAAAATTAAAAAAAGAGGAAACATGCATGTTCATTAAAATTAATTAAAAATTAAAAATAAAGTGCACGAGGAAAACTATACAAATGTGTTCATAAAATTTATTTCAAATGAAAACTAATGCAAAATATTTTTAAAGTGACAAATTAAACTAAAAGAATAATGCACATCAACACAAAAAAACATGCGTTTAAAAAAAGAAAAAAAAAATAGCTAGCAATGAACATTTAATCATTGACTGGTGGTGGAAAATGTGAAAGGGGGGTAAAAAGTAGTTCATGAGTGAGAAATATTAAACACAATTCTACTTCTTTATGAGTTCTAGAATATCATAAAGTAAGTTTGAAATTAATATTGACGTTTTTGTTGTGGATGGATAAATATTCAAAAATAAAAGGCTTCCCATAGAATGTTTGATCGGCAATGGTTAGAGATGAAAAAAAAAGAGGGGGAGGGGTGCAGGACAAAAAAAATTACAACAGTGAGAAATATTGAATAATTCTGTTCTTTTATATGTCATAGAATCTGATACAGCACGTTTAAAATGAATATTGACATTTATATCTTGGATGGAGAAAGATTGAGAATCTAAAGTCTTTCGTGGGGCATTTGAACACTGATCGTTATTAGAGTTTGATTTAAACAACAACAGCAAAAAGAAAAAAAAAAAAAAAAAAAGGAATTAACAGAAATAAAAAAAAAGCGCGGAAAATTGCAGATCTGCGGAAAATTCTCATGCCTGTAAATGTAACAGATCATTCAAAATGATGAAACTTTTGAAATTAAAGTGTTCAGAGAATTTTTGTTTTTTATTGAGATATTTTGGGATTTCCAAATTTTTTATTACAGTATAAAAATAGGGGATTCTGGGACCCCCTATGATAAAAAAATATAGCAGCAGTACATGATTATAAACAGATTTTTTCACTTAACATGATTCTGCAATGAAAAAGTATGGTTTCTATTTAAAAATATGAAATTTGTGCCAGGTGGGGCCCCCAGGACCCACTTATGATACCTTGTATGGTAGATTATTTAAATCTATGAAACTTCTGAAATCAATGTTTTCAGAAATTTGCTTTCCTTTTGATATAATACACATACAAACAAGTGTCTAAAAAATTAGAGAAATGTAAAAAAATGCTACTAGTAATATGTTAATACAATGCTAAAATTCTATTATAAAGACGTTTATAATTTTTGAAATATATATATAAAGAACGAGCTTTATCTCCTTATTTCTGTGCCAATAAAATCAAGGTTTCTTCTCAAAAATGAGAATATGGAAAGAGCATCTATTTTCGGCAGATTATCCATTTGCCCTTTTACAAATCCAAGATAGACATTTTACAAATAAAAATATAATAAAAAATAGAAAGTTATATAAGATATTATATAGTATAGATATAGAAGGTTAGAGTTATTCCTTACAAAAGGTAAATATAAAATATAGATTAAAACAGAGTGAGCAGAAAAAGCAGTAGGTAAAAGAATGTACGTTAAGTGTAAACATTCGCACTTCATGAACTGTGACATCAACCAATCGCACAGCATTTTCAGATCACATGGTTTTGTTTTGGTTTTTAGCGATTTTAAAACATTAATTAAAAACTAATTTTAATTAATTTTTTGATTTTAACTGTATTTTTAGGATTCACAAGATTGAATTTATCGATTACAATTAAAAGAAAGTGTTTTCCTCCTGAGTGAAACTTCCCCCATTTTGGGTGGGCAGGGCAAAACACAGTCTTGGGGTAACTCTGATATTTTTCAGGGACAGCTTTTAAGGGAAAAAAAAAAGGGGGGGGGGGCAGGAAAGATATGTTGGCAGACAAAACAGAAATTTTCAAAGAAGTCGGATTTGAAGACTTCGGATTTACCCTTATAGAACATTATACAACAATGATATATTTCAAAATAACAATTTTTGAACCATTATATGTGTAAATACTGAGTGGCAAATGAGATACAAAATCTGATCTCTTACAAACACTTGTTTGAAGAAAATCAGATAACTTATATGCATTAATATGAGTAACATAAATTGAATTATACACATCAATAACAAAAAAAGGATTACCCGATACCAAAATTATTCTTTTGATAATTCCAAAGGTATAAAGACTACCTTTGACTTCTGTCACTATAGCCATGTTTAGCCTGTACATTATACCATTAATTGTTACAGACTGTGCAACATACTTATCAAAGTTTTGGATGTTTTTTGGTAACTTATCACATATAGATGATTCTATGTTATCAGCTTTTTTACATCTAGTTGTTAGCAATGAATCAGAAAGACGATTCACATTTTTATTTACATAATACTGATGTAGCTGATGTCTTTGTGCCAATGTCTTAGTTATGTTAATTTTATTTTTTGAGCGTCTACAAACTTCTTTGAAATAAGAGTGTTTAGACTCAAATCTCATTGTCCAAACATTGCATAAAGGTCCAAACTGAAGTGTTAATTCAGGATAATGAACCAAATAGTGAAATTTAGGTGTAATTGAATCTTTACCAAATAAAGAAGTATACTGAAACAGAAATGTTGATATAGCAGTTTTCATATTTAGTACAGTATCAGTATTTTGAACAGGACTACAAATAAGTTGAAGCATTTTAGAGAAAGACAAAAACATAATCCATTCTGGTTCAGTCTTAAAAAGATATCCTAGTAAAATTGGCAGTATTCGTACTAAACACCACATTTGTGCAAATGTTTGTTTCACAATTACTTTTGACTTCTTACCTTGAATGGGTGAAGGCTTAGATTGTGCTTCTGATGGACCAAATGAAAAACTATGAATCTTTGCATTAATTCCTTGTATTGTAATGACACCTTGCTGTATAATACTTTCTAATATTTTACTGATGACATGCTTTGCTACACCTTCTAGAAGATCATGAGCAACATCAGGTGCTGAAGATTTAACAATATGAAATCCTGCAATGCCGTTTAAAGGACAATTGTTTTTCAAACCATATACAGCTGCAGCGGAAGGATTTATGTTTATAACTTTTAATTGATTATTATAACCTGAAATGCTTCTTGTTATAAAATGATCTGATGTGAAATGTTCTTTAACAGTCAGTTTTGTTCCTAAACAAAAACGACAAGATTTAAGTGCATTAAAATTTTCCAAAAAGCCCCCTAAGGAATGAGCCCCCAAATTATCTGAAATTAAACTAGCTAAACGTACAATAAATTTATAATCATTCCCTTCGAAATTTACTACAAGGCCTTCTTTATTTAGACTATCCAATTCCTTAATAAATTTATCTAAAACACTTTCAAATGAGTATTTTTTGATTACGTAAGATTGACACAGCAGAAGTAATTGAATTTCATCCAATTTTGACCTATACTCTGGAGGAATATTAGCAATAGAAAAATAAAACCCTGCTAATTTGTAGTACTTGACTTTAGTGCCAAGGGGATTAGAAATTTGAAAATCATCATAAAATAAAAGGAGATCAATAAAATTTCCAGGTTCACTTTCATCTTTATATTTTTCACCATCACAATAATCTTTCATTCCAGATGCTGAATAGTGAGGAGATATCATAAATGGAAATATACTAGGATTGCTAATAATTTTAGTCAAATTTTGAGTGAGAGGTACATATTGGTATGTTTCTGGTTTGCCACTTGCAGAATTTCCTAGTATATATTCAACTGGTTCTACGTAGTCTTTTAGCAATTTTTTTAGCACATAGTCACTGGGAACAGTATCGATCTTTTCTTGCAAAATCTCACGAACTTCTGATAACTGAAATTGAGGAATATCATATTGCTTTAATTTAGATTCAACTTTGTTGCATAAGTTTAACTGATGCTGGTGACAATATTCAGTTATATCACTGAATATGTTTCGTGCACTAGAAAAGGATAACTTATACTTTTCTCTCATTGATAGAAAAAACGATGATATGTCTGTTTCATTTTGGGAACAAAAACTATCCAATTCACAACTATTTTTACATTCATTTTCATTTCTTAAGTTATCTGCTTCATCCGTTACATCAGAAATGGAGCATTCTTTATGCAAGATGTCCATATGACATCTATTTAGATGACCACGATATGATCCAATATTTTTGTAGGTTTTCTCACAGTTATGAAGGCCACAACGAATATAAAAGTTAGGTTCATTAGCATGCAATAAATTTAAATGTTTTAAAAATGCAGACAAATTACAAAAATCATAGGTTACACCAGGTGGACAAAATGTGCATTTATACATGTTGAAATATTTTACTTTTTCTTAAGGCAATCAGATATAAACAAATTACAATTGTAAAAAAAAATTAAAGCAATATAAATGAAAAATCTGAATAAAATAAATATACATGAATAAAATATGATTATGTATATATATATCTATATATATATATAAAAGGTTAAAAATGTTCGAGATATTTATTTTTTAATAAAATTTTAGACATTGCTACTTTCATTTAATAGATTTTTTTTACAAATATGAATGTCTAGTAGATGTAATACATGGCATTAGAACTATTGGTATCATAACATTAGGAATGAAAGCTCAGAAAAAAGGGGGAAAAGAAAGGCATTGATATTTATAGAAGCAAATGGTAAGTATGCAAACTGAAAAACAATTTCTGTAAATAAATCAAAATCCAAAAGGTCTATTGTAGAGACAATTAAAATAAAATACACACAGATATATATATATATATGAAAATTTAACTACGCGATAATTTATAATCGCCTTTATCAATGTAAGCACGTACCAAAATATGGCAAAAACTTATATATTCTATGATGAAGTTTTTGCTTATATATATATATATTTTTTTTTTTTTAAGAAAACTTATCAGGCTATAAAATTACTTACATTGAGCATAACTTTCTAAAGGTGTATTCGCCATTTGGTATAATAACGATAAACAATTCCAACGAGAGTGATTTTAAACTTGCATTTACAACATATTTCTAACAGAAGAAGAAGAGAAATAGCCAATGAAGAATAAATATATCTAAGAATAACCTATCCAGAGGATCAGAAAGTGCGCGCAAAACCGCGGCAAATTCTCTATGAGTTTAGTTGTAGTTCTTTCTCTCGTTTTCTGCTATGCTGTGTTGAGTTGTATCCACAGATTTTTTTTTGTATAAAACTAAAGGCCATTTATTTAAGTTTTTCAATAGTCTAAGGATTGATAAAGGTAAATTTTATTAAACAGATGAATAGCTCTTTAAAATAAACTTTTATGTTATGAAACATAATAATTACAAGATAAAAAGAATTTTTTATATACCATCTGTTGAATCATATAAACGTTACCGAAGGCAGTGGGAACCCAGATCAATTGGCTAAAAGTATTTAACAAAATCAGTGTGCTATCGTGTTTTGAGCTATTATAAAATATTCCAATGGCTAGCTAGCCGGGAAGTTAGTTAAAAATTGATTGCAAGCTTTGTACTGGTAACGCTGCCGAAGGCAGCAGGGTCCCGAAGCAGTTGGTTAAAAATATTTAAAAATTGCATTTTCACCGTATTCTGAACTATTCCGAAAGTTTCAAATGTCTAGCTGATCGGGAAGTTAGTTAAATAAATTTTATGTCGAATCATATAAACGCTGCCGAAGGCAGTAGGGACCTGAAACAGTTTACTAAAAGTTTTTAAAAATATGTATTGTCACCGTGTTCTGAGCTATCCTGAAAGTTTTAAATGTCTAGCTAGTCGGGAAGTTAGAGAAAAATCGATTGCAAGCTTTGTATTGGTAACGCTGCCGAAGGCAGCAGGGACCCGAAACAGTTGGCTAAAAGTATTTTAAAAAATGCATTTTCACCGTGTTCTCAGCTATCTTGAAAGTTTCAAATGTCTAGCTAACCGGAAAGTTAGTTAAATAAACTTTCTGTGGATCATATAAACGCTGCCAAAGTATTCAAAAAATGTATTGTCACCGAGTTCTGAGCTATCCTGAAAGCTTCAAATGTCTAACTAGTCGGGAAGTTAGAGAAAAATCGATTGCAAGCTTTGTACTGGTGACGCTGCCGCAGGCAGCAGGAACCCGAAACAGTTTTCTAAAAGTATAGAAAAAATGCATTTTCACCGTGTTCTGAACTATTTTGAAAGTTTCAAATGTCTAGCTAGTCGGAAAGTTAGTTAAATAAACTTTCTGTGGAATCATATAAACGCTGCCGAAGGCAGCAGGGACCCGAAACAGTTGGCTAAAAGTATTTTTAAAAAAATGCATTTTCACCGTGTTCTCAGCTATCTTGAAAGTTTCAAATGTCTAGCTAACCGGGAAGTTAGTTAAATAAACTTTCTGTGGATCATATAAACGCTGCCAAAGTATTCAAAAAATGTATTGTCACCGAGTTCTGAGCTATCCTGAAAGCTTCAAATGTCTAACTAGTCGGGAAGTTAGAGAAAAATCGATTGCAAGCTTTGTACTGGTAACGCTGCCGCAGGCAGCAGGAACCCGAAACAGTTTTCTAAAAGTATAGAAAAAATGCATTTTCACCGTGTTCTGAACTATTTTGAAAGTTTCAAATGTCTAGCTAGTCGGAAAGTTAGTTAAATAAACTTTCTGTGGAATCATATAAACGCTGCCGAAGGCAGTAGGGACCTGAAAAAGTTGACTAAAAGTATTAAAAAAATGTATTGTCACCGTATTCTGAGCTGTCGTAAAAGTTTCAAAGTCTAGCTACTCGGGAAGTTAGTTAAAAATCGATTGCAAGATTTGTACTGGACAAACAAACAAGAATCGAAGTTAATAAAAACATGGTAAGAAGTAGCGAGTTTGATTTCTTTAATGTTAATCATAAGTTTCGTTTTTATATCGGGGAAATAAATGTAAATTAAAAATTAAAAAAACTATTTTTTACTTTATTTTATCCGCAGATTTTATTTTTCTTTATTTTATTATGATTCCTTTTTTTTTTTTTTTTTTTTTTTTTTTTATAATCAATACATACGTTTTCTTAATGGTCATACTCTAGTAAAACAATCAATCCCTACATCAGTTTTTTAGTGCTAGAGGCCTATTTCAGTCGGTACAGTTGTCGAATTTTTATACGTCACTCTTAATAGTGCTAAGGGCCTATTTCAGTCGGTTTATTGAATGGGGATTTATTGAATGAAGTCCCCCCAAGGCACAACTTTGACATGAGTCCTCCCCCAGGCCCAACTTTGACATGAGTCCCCCCCAAGGTACCCCTATTTCAGTCGGTACAGCGTTGTCGAATTTTTATACGTCACTCTTAATAGTGCTAAGGGCCTATTTCAGTCGGTTTATTGAATGGGGATTTATTGAATGAAGTCCCCCCAAGGCACACCTCCCCCTCATTGGGAAAAAGAGAAAAAACGTTGTTTTGCGGCTATAAGACAGTTTGGACTTCCAACGTTATTTGTTACAGTATCTGCAGCTGAAACACATTGGTTTGATTTAATGAAAACTTTATCATGGAATTTAGATCGTCACGAATTAACTAAAGAAGAATTTGTCGATATTAACAAGTTTAGCAGTAGGCCTCTGGCACTAAATTAAAATCTGTCAATGTCAGATTTTCATGTTTACAATAATGAAATAATGTCGTGTCTGTATAATTTTTTTTTTTTTTTTTTTTTTCGGTTTTAAACAAATTGACATTATTGAAACAAAATTCAAATAATTTCAATCAGTAAACTGTAATGTAGAAGAATTCTACTTTGTCCTTGCAAAATAAATATAACTTTTACATTGAAAAAAATGTATACAGATCTTGCAATGATCTTATAACAATCTCAGTATATAAATATTACCTTAAAAAGAAAAGAAAAAAATGCCTCGATTCTTGATAATATACTCATTCATTTGTGCTTAATCGAATACAGCGTTTACAGGCTATCATGTTCAGTTACACATATACATAATAAATCTCTGAAAAAAAATAGCAAAAATCTGGTGTGTAACAGCCACACGACTTCCATTACCCAGTACTACACACATTATAAATGGCGAGTTTGAAAAAAATCCGTACAGCTGTTTTTAAAGGAACGCCCTTGGAAGACCTGAAATTGAGCTATTTATACAGGACGCCTATCAATTTTCCTGAACTAACCATATATATCATTCGAAAGGACATCTAATAGAGTGTTTATATAGCAAGTTTGAAGAAAATCGTTTGAGCCGTTTTTGAGATACGGACTTACGGTCCCACTTCCAGTTTCCCATGTCCCACTTCCGGTTAAACTCAATTATTGACTGGAAAACAATAATTACATACAAAAGCATATTTAAAAGTGAGTTAAAATGGCGAGTTTGAAAAAAATCCGTACAACCGTTTTTAAAGGAACGCCTTTGCGAGGCCTGAAATTGAGCTATTTATACAGGACGCCTATCAATTTTCCTGAACTAACCAACTATATCATTCGAAAGGACATCTAATAGAGTGTTTATATAGCAAGTTTGAAGAAAATCGTTAGAGCCGTTTTTGAGATACGGACTTACGGTCCCACTTCCGGTTTTTCAATTTTCACCAAAATTTGGAAATTTCATCTGTACACCAGACGTATTTCAATTCTAAAGTTTCGTAGCTCTACCTTTATTAGTTTCTGAGCTATAATAGCCAGAAGATTCTCCACATACACACACACACACATACATACACACTGACCAATTGCCAAAAACCACTTTTTTGGACTCAGGGGACCTTAAAACGTGTAAATCAGGTGAAAACCCGATATCGAATTTTCAGACCGAATACAATACTTCCATTACCTACGGTAGTAGGGTAATGGAAGTAAAAATGAATTCAGTAGACTTCAGAACCATTATTCTGAAACATTAAAGTTATGCCTCATATTTTTACTTCCATTACCCTACTACCGTAGGTAATGGAAGTATTGTATTCGGTCTGAAAATTCGATATCGGGTTTTCACCTGATTTACACGTTTTAAGGTCCCCTGAGTCCAAAAAATTGGTTTTTGGCAATTGGTCAGTGTGTATGTATGTATGTATATGGAGAATCTTCTGGTCATTATAGCTCAGAAACTAATAAAGATAGAGCTACGAAACTTTAGAATTGAAATACGTCTGGTGTACAGATGAATTTTCCAAATTTTGGTGAAAATTGAAAAACCGGAAGTGGGACATCGGAAACCGGAAGTGGGACCGTAAGTCCGTATCTCATAAACGGCTCTAACGATTTTCTTCAAACTTGCTATATAAACACTCTATTAGATGTCCTTTCGAATGATACAGTTGGTTAGTTCAGGAAAATTGATAGGCGTCCTGTATAAATAGCTCAATTTCAGGCCTCGCAAAGGCGTTCCTTTAAAAACGGTTCTACGGATTTTTTTCAAACTCGCCATTTTAACTCACTTTTAAATATGCTTTTGTATGTAATTATTGTTTTCCTGTCAATAATTCAGTTTAACCGAAAGTGGGACCGTAAGTCCGTATCTCAAAAAAGGCCCGAACGATTTTCTTCAAATTTGCTATATAAATACTCTATTAGATGTCCTTTCGAATGATACAGTTGGTTAGTTCAGGAAAATGGATAGGCGTCCTGTATAAATAGCTCAATTTCAGGTCTCCCAAGAGCGTTCCTTTGAAAACAGCTGTACGGATTTTTTTCTAACTCGCCATATTAACTCACTTTTAAATATCCTTTTGTATGTAATTATTGTTTTCCGGTCAATAATTGATTTTTTGTAAAAGTTGGTATCTCAAAAACGGCTCTAACGATTTTCTTTTTAGGTCACTTTTATGTTTTCTGATCACATTATCTCCCAAAAATGTATATAATACGCGCAATAGTGGGTAATGGAAGTCGTGTGGTTGTTTCACACCAGATTTTTCAATAAAGGTTTTGTCTTAAAATCAAAAAAGACACCAAAATTAAAGAGAAAAAAATATTCTTGATCACTCAGTGAAAAATAATTCATAAAAATATTGCTGCATTGTATTTGTAGTACATGATCACGGTGGTTCTTTGTTCTTTTTCGATTATCTGAAATCATTTGTGCACGGGAATAGCACGCATATACATGGCGATATAAAAGTTTCTTATATATATGTGTCATAAAAAAAATAAAAAAAGATAGCACACGAAATAATTAAAATGCAATTGTGGATCAAGTGGTTGTTGACCCAAGAGGTGTTATTCAATCCGATTCAAACCCGGCACATGGAATTTAAATCAACCCGAACCCGCAATGGATAATTTTTGTGACCCACAACCCCTTTTTTAAATTTATTATATTTATTGAAAATCAAATGGTAATGCAATAGAAATAAATTGTCATGTTTATGTATAATTTTTATAGTATAACATTTTTTTTTTTTAAAATTATCAATTAATTCCTTTAAATTTTTTTTTAAATAATATTAATGGGGTGGGAAAATGGTAGTATATATTAGAAAGAATTAAACTGCTTATTATTTATTTATTTATTTATTTATTTTTTTTTTCATGCATTTAATTCATTAAAAAAAAAATCTACTTTCTATTTTTTTTTTTTTTTTTTTTAATACTAGTCGGAATCGAATCGTAATATAGTGTAAATAACAGGGGCTATAAAACACATAGACATGGTTCAAAAACTAAAACATATAATAGATGCTGAGATACAGTCATCTTTAAAATCGTTGTTCATAAATAACAGATGATCCACATGCCGGGAAAGATCTTTCTGCAGACAATAGGAACCTGGACCCGATGCAGTACGGGCGGAAAACAGAGCTGCCGAAGCAAGGTCTAGAACGATTTCAATTTTTTAAAGTTTTTATTTATAATGTGATGTAAAAAATAAATACTGATCCAATTCTTTTGAAAATTCATTTAAATATAGTGACCAGCGAAGCGGGCGTATCCTGCTAGTAGATAAATAAAAATAAAGTAAAAAGTGTTATATTGCTTTCGTTCGATGTGAATGTTTACTTTATAATAATTTAGGTAGCACGGATATGATTTGCAATTAACATCTCCGTTTCCTAATTGTGTTTATTTTACATTACTTTTAACTTTTGTCTATATTCAATTAAAGAAAATATTGGATTCGTAAAAAAAAAAAAAAAAAATCTGTTTTTCGATGTATTTACACGTTTTGAGAGTTTCAGAACACAATTTGACCATTCCAAGAATATGTCTGTGTGTGCGCGTGTGTATGCGAGACAAAAATTTTGTAACGACTATATCTCGGGAACTACTGCAAAGAATTGCATGTAAATTTGTATGCAGATGTACCTTGACCTAAATTAGCGCCAATCAACTTTTGGTGTCAGTTATTCAACAGGTGGCACTGCTAAACAGCGATTTCCCCAGTTTAAGGGAAGGCTATATCTCAGGAACAAACGCGCAAAATTCCATATAAATTTATATGAGGATGCACCTTGTTACTTTCTTCTATATTCAATAGAAGAAAGTATTGATTCGTAAAAATTTTCGACTTCCGGTTTTCGACGGATTTACACATTTTGAGAGGTCAAAAACACGATTTGACCACTTTTAGAAAATGTCTGTCTCTCTCTGTGTGTGTGTGACAAAAATTTTGTGGCAACTGTATCTCCGGAACTACTGCTCAGAATTACATATAAATTTATATGCAGATGCACTTTGATCTAAATTAGTGCCTGTCAACTTTTGGTGTCAACCGCTCAACAGGTAGCGCTGCTGTAGAGCTATTTCTGCAATTTCAGGGGAGGCTATATCTCAGGTTCTTTGTGTATAATCAAACAAAACTTGATATGTGAGAAGATCATTATGAGATATTATGCTCATTCAATGTGAATGCTTATCGGCCAACAGGTGGCGCTGCAATAAAGCGATTTCCGTAATTTAAGGAAAGGTTATATATCAGTGACTACTGCACAGAATTACATATAGATTTGTATGTAAATGAAACTTAATATAAATTATTGCCTGTCAACTTTTGGTGTAAACCCCTCAACAGGTGGTGCTACTACACAGCAATTTCCACAATTTCAAGAAAGGCTATATCTCGGGTTCTAATGCGTATCATCAAACAAAACTTGATATATGAGAAGGACATTATGCGGACTCAGTTTGGATGCTTATCGGACAATAGGTAGCGCTGTTATTAAAAATTCAATATTTTAATTTCTAATTATGATTAAATTATTTTTAATACATCATTCGAAAGATATTTTAAAGTACTTCTATATTATCGAAAGTTTTCACCAGATTTACACGTTTTGAGGTGTCCTGATTAGGATTTCGTTTGCATCTCAGCTAATTGAGCTAGACCGTTTCAAATTGGTATATGTAGGTTAATTAGGAGGGACTGAAAGTGTGGGGAAGAAATAAGCGTGCATCACGCGCGTATCCCCTACCTTGTGCGCTCGCAGCGCGCACGGGACTGCGCTGCCGAAGGCAGTGGGGACCCGGTTCGAATTTTTAACCGATGAGAAATGAATTTTTTTTTCTCTTTTCTTAAGAATACAAATTTGATTTGAGAAGGAATATGTGCGCGCAGCACACGTATACCTTCACACGTGCGCGCATGGGTCTGCGCTGCGGCAGTGGGGAACCCGCTGTGAGTTTTTACCCGATCAGAAATGATTTTTTTTAGGGGGTACGAAGGGTCATGGAAGGAATGTGCGCGCGCAGCGCGTGTATTCCTTAATACTGCGCTGCCGAAGTCAGTGGGGACCCGGGGCGACTTTTTACCTAATCAGAAAATTATTATTTTTTTTTTAATTTCTTTACTTAAGACTAAAAGTTACTGTTAGTGATTCATTTGAAAATACTGACCCGCTTGTTTTAAAAATATAAGATTATAAAATGAGTTTTCATAATGGCTATCTCAACTATCAAGTTTTGTACAATTATACACCATAGAAGTCGAGATATAAATTTCCCGTTTTCGGGGAAAATGGCAGTATAGCAGCGCCACCTATTGGTCGATATGCATCCAAATTGAATCAGCAGAATGTTTCATAATTGTCTTTTCACATGTCAAATTTTGTTTTATACGCAATAGAACCGAAGATATCCCTTTCACTTAAACAGTGGAAATTTCTGTATCAGCGCCACATGTTCAGTTATTGGCACCAAAAGTGGACAGACAATTCATGTCAAGGTGCATCCACATATAAATTTATGTGCAGATTTGTGCAGTAATTCCTGAGATATACGGCCTTCCTTAAATTGTGGAAATCGCTGTATATCAGCACCATCTGTTGAGCGATGAACACCAAAAGTCGATACGCACTAATTTTGGTCAAAGTGCATTTACACATAAATTTATATGCAGTTATGGGCAGTAGTTCCAGATAAACAGTTGCCACAAAATTTTCGTCTCACACAGAGACAGACTGATATTTTCTCAAAATGTGTAAATCCATCAAAAACCGTATGTCGAAAATTTTGACGAATCGAATACTTTCTTCTGTTGAATATAGAAAAAAAAAAAAAAAAAAAATTCATTATTAACATTTTTTCCCCCTTTTTTTTCTAAAACATAAATGCGAGGTTATACAGTATTTCTTTAATTTATATATTAACATTAGTCGAGTAAGATTTAGAATTTTCGTACAGTTTGTACAAAAGATACGTATCAGTTTCGTTAAAGAAAAGAAAACGGATCCATATATAAATACGTATCTATTTTTCTGGTGGATATCCACGGATACGAATATATACGGAGCTCACGACACACAGTATGTTTAAATCTGTTATATAGTTATAAATATGCCTACAACTTTGTTTATAATTAGTAAAAAATATTTTGAAAGATGTTCTCATTCTAAACTAAACCCGAACGCGACCAGCAAGAGAAATAATTTTGTCAACCCGACCCGATGCAGGACTCTAAGTGAGCCCTCCTCTTAAACCTCATATTTTGAAACCCAATTTCAGTTTTAGACGGACAACTGACTCGAAAATTCTGTTTTCATTCCCAAGCGGGACGGTTTCGTGATCGAAGTCACCCCGAGTGGCTTGGGGGGGGGGGGGGGTCATACACTTACGGGTAAGAGTGGTTAGAAAGTTCTACATTGAAATTACGTTAGAACTTTGCAATATAATAAATAACAGTTTGCTTCCTCCGATAATAAAATAAGTTTAAGAATTGAGAACAAGTTAATGAATTTGGAATTAGTGAAACATTTATTAAAAATTAATTAATTCAAAATTAATTAGGGAGCTGTCGGTGGATTAGTAGGAAATATAATCATTTAAGTGTGTAAATTTAGGCTTTAATTTTAAGGGAGCTTTTAATTATATTACATATATATATATAATCATATTAATTTCACTTCTAAAATAATTTGTTGAAAAGCATAATGCGATGTAATAATTACGAAGTGAAAACTTCTTTAGGTGCAATTTACACATTAATTTATTCAGAGTGATTCCTTTTGGTCCTATGTTAAAATAAGCTTACTCGTTTTATAAAGTCGTGCATATTAATGCAACAAAACACGTAAATTGATTTTATTCTAAGCTAAGTAAACAAATCTCTATTGCAAAGTTCAGATGAAGGTCTTCCAAATCCAGAAAAATGATTTTAAAGGATGAAGTCATATTAAATTGACTAGAGTGGATGGGGTAGGGTTTTACGGTTATTCCTCATTAAAAGTTATATTAAACTGATGTGTAGAACTGGATGTTCATATTCAGGAACGAAAAATAATTCCTATACATTGTAGTCTATGTACAGAATTTCTAAGAGTACATTATTAACCTCATTTGTTTATTTGAATTAAAGATAATAAAATAAACATATGCTTTTGAGTTGCACAAAAGCTTGTCTTCTGTATAAAAATGGAGGTATAGCATTAGTGTTTTGTGTTCAGGGTTACTCGAAGAATTCAGATGCATTACAGGTTACGAATGATAAGCTTGAAAATGCATATTTAATTGTATTACGTCATTTTTATTTATTTATATATATTATTTTTTTTTTTTTTTAGTGCTTTGTACAGTATATATACAATATACAGGACCACGTGCAAGGCTTAGTTAGAAGAAGTCAAATCCATTATTTTCTGTTGGATATAATCGATAGGGATATTTTTTAAATTATATGCATTACTAAACAAATGTACACTTCAGTTATCTCAAAAACAAGCACTTATTTATCTATTTATTTTAAATTTGTGAGTGCTGGAAAGACCCTAAAGTAATTCTAAGAACAGAAACAAAAATCAAATTCGAACTACACCGAAACTAAACCTTGACCAACACTTCTTTCCCAGTGAAACAAAGAATTCACTGGTTTAAATATTCTTCTTTTCATCATTATCACATGCATTTATCTCCCATACATGTTCGTGAAAGCTCAGAGACCAGTGGTATGTTGATGTTGGGTATTTAGGCCGATTGACTTTTCGAGGATCCTAGGCCTATTGATTGGGTAATCGAACCGGGGTCTTAGGCCTGATGGGAGTACCCTCCGTGAGGGGGGGGGTCATTCTAAGCGGTCTTAACCCGTATTTACGCGAGTTTCTGAGAAAGCCACAGAAAACTTCGAACGGCTAAGTCGATAAGCACGACATAGGATTGAATCCGGCACTCCCCTTCTATCAACTTTGAGCGCAGAACCGCTCGGCCATTGGTGTGTGTGTGGAGGGGAGGGGGTCTTGGGGTCTAATAAAAAAACAAAACGTGTACCATTGTTTCCAAAAAATTAGATGTTTCTAAATCTATGTTCGTATGTCCCTAACATGATGAAGCTGACGAAAATAGTCTAAAATGCCCCACAGTTAGCAATACTTTAAAGATTATACAATAAAATTTTTCTAAGAGGTCCATACACCGTGGTACATGAAATTAGCCTTTTACGGAGGTGGCCTTTTAATAGAGGTTATTCAGAAAATTTAACTCTGAGAACAAAGTGATATTCAAATTTACATAATCTGTCTATATATGTAATGTAAAAAGAAGCATAGAAAGAGCTTTTACTAATTAATTATCAAATTAATTAAAGTTTAATAAAAAATAACTATGTACAAATATTTACATTAATGACCACATAGGTCCAAAAAACATATTATAAATCCACTTAGGATTCTATATCATCAAAGAATCTATTTTCTATAATAATAAAAAGAAAGGTTTGTCTGTCTGTCTGTTCTTCTATACGTTCAGCCCCTGCCCCTATTGAACGCAGAAGTACAAGAATTGACATACGGATGCTCTGGAGCCTTTCCGAGGTCCTCTTCAAAACAGAATTTAAAAATTTTAATTAGTTCTAGAGATATTAATTAAAATGTCGACTCATGTCTAATCAGAAAGCGATCTCAATGACTGAGAATTCACCGCGATTGCATAAAAATAGATATATTAACGGAGTTAAAAGCAGAAAAAGTGTAAAATAAATTAGAAATATTAGTCTAATCGTTACGAATTTGGTACCAAATGAAAGGGACAATTTTTCTGAATCTAAGAGTGCAAGCGGCTTATCGGTACAACAATTAGATTTTTTTAAAAATTAACTAAAGTGTGAATTTTTTGTGGCAACATCATTTCAAATGCCAGACTATTGTCTGAGATGAAAAAAGGAAATGATTGTAACTGATTAAGATGTCACGTGTTTTATAGTGGGGGGGGGGGGGATTGCAATTTTCAATTTTTTTCAAATTTTCATTCACGTTACATTTGAGTTAATATTCGGCCTAGACAGCATACTATAAAGCTACTATTCAATTTTCATGAAATTATGTGAATAAACAAAAAAATTACATTTTTATTGGGAATTATATTTATCACGACTCATGTGACCAAAATACAATGTAAGATTAAGTTTTGTTTAATATTTTGCAGTATTTTAAATTGAGATATGCCGTTGAAATTTCGTAATATTTGGTTTTAACGGCCGATAATCCGATTGTGAATATTTTTGAAAGTGTAGAATTATTAGGAAAGGC
Source organism: Salticus scenicus (assembly GCA_963930645.1). NCBI lineage: Eukaryota > Metazoa > Arthropoda > Arachnida > Araneae > Salticidae > Salticus > Salticus scenicus. Next base: position 214,912,460 of record OZ005655.1, on the reverse strand, counting down.
ATGAGGGGGAGGGGGGCAGAAAAAAAAAGAGTTACAGCGTTTGAAATTGGTATTATTAGGTTTTAAGGCAAGATAAATCAATTGCGGATATTTTCAAGTGTAAAATTATTAGAAGGGACGGAAAGGGGGGGGGGGAAGGGGCAAAAATGTATAAAGGGAACGGTTGTTTCGGAGAAAACGAGGGAAAACACAGAACGCTTTTATTCTTTTATATTTTGCAGAGTTTCGAATTCTGATATTCCGTTCACATTTCATACTATGGATTTTTAACAGTATTTAGTCCGGAATTACGCAAGTTTCGGAGAAAACCACGAAAAAGTCAGACATAAATCGTTTTATAATAGTGTTTATATCATTTTTGTATCTCAGCTTCTAATTAGCATAATTTCAAAAGTAATATGTCATTTTAAAACTTATTTAAATTGAATTTCAAGAGTAGACGCCACAAATCTCTGTCGTCTTCCATTAACCGACTACCGTAGGTAATGGAATTCGAGATTTCACGTGATTTACATGTTTTAAGGTGTCCTGATTAGGTTTTCTTTTCTATCTCAACTAATAATTAAAATAACTTTATAAGTAATATATTATTTAAAAGCTTTGTTGATTTGGAATTGAACAGTAGATTACAGAAATTTCTACCGCCAGATGGCGCTGTAATATTTTAAAATTTCAATATTTCGAATTCTAATTATGATTAAATTATTTTTAATACATCATTCGAAAGATATTTTAAAGTACTTTTATATTATCGAAAGTGGAATTCGAGTTTTCACCCGATTTACACGTTTCGAGGTTTTCTGTTCAGATTTTCTTTTGTATCTCAGCTACTAATTAAAATAATTTCATAAGTAATACACCATTTGAAAGCTTTGTTGATTTGGAATCGAACAGTAGATTACAGAAATTTCTACCGCCAGATGGCCCTGTAATATTTTAAAATTTCAATATTTCAAATTCGAATTCTGATTAAATTGTTTTTAATTCATCATTCGAAAGATATTTTAAAGTTCTTTAATATTATCGAAAGGGGAATTCGAGATTTCACTTGATTTACACGTTTTAAGGTGTCTTGATTAGGTTTTCTTTTGCATCTCAGCTAATTGAGTTAGACTTTTCAAAATCGGTATATGTAGGTTAATTAGGAGGGGATGGAATGGCGGGGAAGGAATAGGTGCGCGCAGCGCTCACGGGACTGCGGTGCCGAAGGAAGTGGGGACCCGGTCCAACTTTTTATCCGATGAAAAATGATTTTTAAAATTTTTTGTTCTTAAGAATAACAGTTTGATTTCAGAAGGAATATGAGCGTGCAGCGCACGTATATCTTCACACGTGTGCGCATGGGTCTGCTCTGGCGAAGGCAGTGGGGACCCAATGCGAACTTTTACCCGATGATTAAAGATTTTTCTAAAATTTCTTTTCTTAAGAATGAAAGTTTGTGAGTAATAACGTGGAATTTTGTGAAATCATAAGGATGGTGAAGGAATACGCACGCACAGCGCACGGATCTTCGCTGCCAAAAGCAGTGGGGACCCAGTGTGAGTTTTCATCCGATCACAAATGATTTTTTTTTCTTTTTCCTTTTTTTAAGAGTAATATTAATGAGTAATAATATTCAATTTTGAGAATTCTTTCATTAGAGTGGTTCATTTAAAAATACTGACCCACTAGCGGGCGAATGCAGAGGGGACCCGGTGTAAGTTTTTACCCGATCAGAAATGATTTTTTTTTTTTTTTTTTCAAGAATAAAAGTTCATGAGTAATAACATGGAATTTTGAGAAATCATAAGGGTGGTGAAGGAATACACGCGCGCAGCACATAATTAAAAAGAAAAAAAAAAGAATAGTTCTCTGAGTCATCCTGGCGACAGATGTCCGTCTACTACATGATGCAATCTCTTTCGATGTTTCGAATGCACTTGAGTAGATTTTTTTTTCTCTTTTTTTTTTTCTACATATTAGTTTTAAAATATTTTAATGTTAGTTTCCTTGAACTTTGTGTGATTTTTAAAAAGATTTTTTTTTTTTTTTAAATACATTGGAACAAATTTTGCTGCTTAGTGTCATTTCTCAGTGGAAAGATATTTCTATTTAAGTTTACGTGCAGGGAATACAGATTTCAGTCTTTTTAATTTTAGTTGGGGTAAAAAATTAAATGTCTGTTTTCAAAAAAAAAAGAAAAAAAAGAAAAGAAAAATACCTCTTTTTCTATCTGTTATTAAAAATTGCCGTGCTCCTTTGCTATAGTTTCATGTCATACTTAGAAAATTATTTATTAGATTTAAAAATACAAAAACTGGGATTAGCATGGCACAAAGTTCTTATAAAAAATATGCGTTTCCCAAATAACTTTAAGCGCAATTTTCTTTTTCAGAATTAATGAAACTGACACTATACCGCGAAATTCGATGGGTTTATTTTTCGATTTCGGTTGACTAACTCAAGTTGTCAGAAGGAGACAAAAAATAAATAAACAAATAAAAAAAAAAAATTAAAGAAAAAAAAAATAATAATGCTGAGCTTTTGGACTAGCCAAACAAATTTTTCTTAGTCAATTGACAAAATAGGAATAATTTATTTTTATTCTCTCATCTGACTAACCGGTCCAATTTGAGGAAAATGAAAACTGTACCTGGGAAATTAGTCATCTGACAAGTTTTAGAGCCAAAACGGATCAACAGACGAAACACATTAAAGATACATGGTAAAATAAAACGATTTTTGTGTCTCATGACTAAATGGGATTGTCAGGTAGTGTTTTGATTGTTTAAAATGTTGCGTAATTTTGTGCAAATTTGTCAATATACTAGGAAAACGTGTACTATGACAAAGATAACACGTTTCTTGACAAGTTTCGATTTTTCATTTTTCTGTGTGCAATTAGTTATATAATTTTATCTGAGCTTTCGACTCTTTATCGTTGAGTCTTTTTCAGAGATCTTTTTAACACATCTCCGTAATGACGAATTTCTTCAAAAATTTTCGATAAATTATTCAAGTGTTTATCGAAAATTTTTGAAGAAATTCGTCATTACGGAGATGTGTTAAATTATAAATGTGAACTTTTTGGAACAGTACAACAGGGCATATGAAATTTTACCCTTTTTATAATGAACTTTATGGACTTATGTTTTGATAATATATTTTGGAACTTATATATTTTGACAGAAATTATTTTTATTATATTTACAACTCTGAAAAAGACTCAACGATAAAGAGTCAAAAGCTTAGATAAAATTATATAACTAATTGGATGTTTTTAATGTGAGATGTTTTGAATTAGTTGTATTGAAGTAATACATTGTTTTTAGTATATATACTGCAATATATATATATATATATTTTTTTTTTTTTTCAAAAAATTTAAAATTTTTACTGTATTGTCCCTTCTTTAATTGCAATTTATAAACTAATTTTATGTAAATGACTTTTACTTTTAATTCAATTTATTTCACTTGTAATCTTGCCTTAGAAAAGATCTTAGTTATGTGTTTTACGTGTAACTAGACTGACTGTATTAAGAGTTATTATATGCGAAAAAAGAAAAAAAATGATCTAGAAATTGTAGAAGAAAAATGTCTATATTAATTATCTCAAAAAATTATAAATGAAAGGGTCTAAAGAAGTAAAATAAAATAAATAATAATGGAAAGAACATTTATTTTATACAAGATATAAAGTGAAAATTGTATAATAAAAAAAATTGCTCTCATCTTTGTTTTATTCAAAACTGAACAAAGTGATATTTAACTAGGTATTTGTTATAATATGGTAATCAATAGCAGCCCATTTTCTCATCTATATACTAAATCTAAATCCAAAAGCAAGATATGCTGATTTTGAATTATCAAAAAAAAAAAAAAAAAAAAAAAAAGCTGCATTAGATAATGTCTAAGCAGTTAAAGAAAAAAAAAAAAAGAAAAAAAAAAAAACCTTTGATTTTAAAATTTTATTCAAAAAGTTCTCCATTCAAGGACATTTTGTGAATTATTTTATTAAAATGTAACAGCACACTAGAATTAAGAAAATGATAGTAAAAATTTTTAATATCTAATTCTAAGTATTGGAAAATGTTGAAATAATTCTAACTGCAAAAGATTCTACAACAGTAATGTTTTCTTAAAACAGAAAATTTAATTTGAAAAAAAGATATAAAACTTGTAATTTTATTTGCAATATTAAATGTAAATTCTATACAATAAGTAACTTTCAAACGGATCACAATATTCCATTACATAATCCAAAAGTATAATTTTTTTCTTAAATTTCTTCCCATAACTTTTTTTTTTTTTTTTTTTTTTACATAGTTTATTAAATTATGAATTTTAGTGTTATTAAGTTAATTTGTTGCTATTAAATTGTAGGAAAAGGCATGTTACATTTAACATTCATTCTAAAAAAAAAAAAAAAAAAAAAAAATCGTGAACACATCATTTTAATGAAAACTCAACACTACAATTATGGAATATTTCACAGAAATTTTGAATATAAAAGATTTTAGCTGTAATAAAATTTAATGCACTTTGATATAACAGTTCTTTATTCAAGGACGATAAACACAAGTGTTAAAAAAATAAATAAATAAAACTTTATGAAAAAGATAAACGTTAAAGCAAAATATAAGAATTCAAGGGGCAAAAGCCTGCATTGCAGAAATATATAATTTGATTGTTTTATCTTTAAACATAAATAATTATAAGATTAAAAAAAAACTTTTTATATACCACGCTTTAAATTTTCTAATGAATCATAGAGCACAACTTCTTATAATTTTTTAACGTTCACGTTTAGTTAAATGTATTTATTTTTATGTATAAAAAAAAAATAAACTCGTATTTTTTTTTTTTTTTACAACAATTAAATTATAGCTAATATTTTAATGGCTATTAGGATGTTATTATTTTCATATTTTAATTAATTATAAGAAAACTAATCAAAAATTCGAAAATCGGACTTCGAAGTATTATGTTGTCACCGGGTTCTGAGCTACTGTGAAAGTTTCAAATGTCTAGTACTATTAGGGAAGTTCGTTAAAATTCGATTTCAAGATTTGTACTGGACAAGCAAACAAACAAGAATAGAAGTTAATAAAAAACATAGTAAAATAAATAAATGTTTCATTAACATGGCTTTGTGAAAACTTATTTAATTAGATGAAATATAACAGAATTTCATGTCTGAAAGTACAAACTTTGATTTACAAAATACAGGCTTTGTTTCTTGTACATTGTTACAAAAAAAAAAAAAAAAAAAAAAAAAAAAATCGCAACCTACAAAAAAGGCTGAAAAAAATCTCATCCCTGTTTATCACTATTAGTTTAAATTATTTTTAAAAGAAGTAATAATTAATATTGGAGTATTCACTACTTTTTAAAGTGGTAATTTTATTTGCAAATAATGTATAACGTGACTAGGAAACATATACTAATAAAACTAGTTGGCATAGGTGGACTCTGCTCAGTTCCCCATCATATTTATGTTCTCAGAAATTTCTAGTGCGAGACATATTATAATCATGTTAAAAGAAATGAATTTGACCAAAGCTTGATACAGTGACAGAATGAAATCCCCGCCTAATAGGCTATCCACCGTTCACTTGGATATAATTATCTTATTCTAATTTATTAATTTATTTTACCAGGGTCAATTCTGTTGTTTAGTTTTCATGCTACTATTTCCAATGCAATAAACCTCAAAATTCATATTTATATGAAAAATTTACAATTTCGCTATGTTGATAAAATCGTAAATTACGAATAATTTACGAAATTTTCCTAGTAGAATATTTGTATTCAATCATGTTCAAACAAATATCATAAACTTAATTTTGAAGTTGTCTGATGTATTTAGGATCCTCAAAATGGAAGTTTATGATCAATTTTGCCTTATTCTGACATGTTAAGTAAATCGTAAATTCCAAATAACTTACGAATTTTTTTTAATTGGAAAAATCATAGTCTATGATATTCATGCCAGTATCCTAAATAATATTTCGAAAGTGGTTTGACATCTTTACGCTGAAAATATCCCTCAAGATTGACGTTTATGTGAAATTTTGCTCTATTCTGACATGTTAAGAAATTCGTAAATTTCCAATAACTTACGAAATCTTTATATTGGAAAATTCATAGTCATTAATATTCATGCCAGTGTCCTAAATAATATTTCAAAAGTAGTCTGACATCTTTACGATGAAAATATCTCTCAAAATTGACGTTTATGTGAAATTTTGCCCTATAGTGCCATGTTAAGAAATTCGTAAATTTCCAGTAACTTGCGAAATTTTCAAAGAAGCATATTTATAAGTTACTGATGTTCATTCCGGCATCAAAACTGATATTTTAAAACTGGTCTGACATTTTTACAGTAAAAAGTTTCCATTTAATGCACGTTTAAGTGAATTTTTGTCCTATTCTCCCATGTTAAGAAAATCGTAAATTTCTAATAACTTACGAAGTTTTTAAATTCGAATGTTGCAAATGAATAGGGTTCTTGCCAATGTCGAAAGTAATATTTTAAAACTGATCTGACCTCTATGCGACAATTTGTTCTTGAGATATCGTGTATACAGACTAACAAACTAACGGACTGACCCACTAACAGACTAACAGACACCCTACAGGTAGACACCATAGAAATTTTGTCATTTTCGGATTCCTCACACCTGAAAACGTGTAGAAAAGTCAAAAAACCGAGGTCGAAAATTTTCACGATTACCTAAGTTCCCCATACCTATAGTATGATGGGGAACTAAATCTAGTTTAAACAGACAACAACAAAAAAAAAAAAAAAAAAAAAAAAAAAAAACGGTTTAAACCAAAAACAGTTTTTTTTTTTTTTTTTTTTTTTTCGCCAACCCAGAGTTGAAGTACTCATGAAAACTGATATTTAAAATAGAAAGATAATGGCCGGTCGATAAATCTTGTGAATTTTTGAAACAGTGGATAACCGATATTGAGCAGCGTATAAATTTTTTGCATTACATGCGCAGAAATGTATCAGGACTTCACCTATAAGACGTATAAACGGGTGTAAGATGTAAGATACCCGTCTTATATAGCATGTTCCTGCTTTTTTAGCATCACTAATCTTCATACAGGGTGGCGACAATCAGGGAAAACATGGAAAAATCAGGGTGCTTTATCAATCTGGAAATATCAGGGGAAAATCAGGGAATCTTGTTAAAACACCCAAAAATCATGGAAATTTTCATTTTTGCCCAGCAAGTATGACAAAGATCGCCAAACGGATGTTACTTGACCATGACTGCACAGGATTGGTTGCTTTCCAGTTGAATCTCACCAAGTTAACATTAAAAAGAAAAATTAGTACAACATGAGAAATAATTTTATGTCTTGATGCTAATATGTTGTGCAATTAAAATGAGTCATATTTTTATAATTCTGCTAATAAATTTCTCCAGAGTTTTGAATTTTTCATTTTATTTTCCTTTTTAAGTGAACAAAGAAAAAAAAATATAAAGACTGAGATATTTTTGCCCATCAGTATAGATTTTGAATTGCAGTGGTTTAGCGAGCATATTACACAAGTGTGTGATATGCACAAAATTATGGAATGTATATAATAGATAACGGAAATCATGGAAATTTGTCAGAATTAGTCATGGAAATCAGGGAAAAATCAGGGAAATGTTTTTCTGAATTTCTGTAGCCACCCTGTCATAACTTCATTTGATTTCACTAATTTTCTTTATTAGGATCAAATTATTATGGCTTTATTTATGCATTAAAATTCATTTTTTTTTTTTTTTTTTTTTTTTTTCAATTTTAGGAATTTACATTAAAGTAATCTTTGTATGTACAACGCATTGACATCATTTTCACAATTTGATATATTGGTCTTTTATTATTGTTGTTATTGTTCTATTCGGGCTTTAAATTCTACCTCAAAGCAATTTATAATATATACACAATAAAATCATAATCTTGAAACACAGAAATCTTTGCTAAATCTGAATACAAATTTATACAAAAAATATATAAATAAAATAAAAATAAAAAACACATAAAAGCACTTACGTGAATTGTTCGATAAATTTTATTCAAAAAAAGAAAAAACATTTAACCAAAGTTGATTGTCTTACTTTATAAAATTTTGCACTCTTTAATTTTCCTCGTAAAATACTTGATGCATTTTATACTTGACTAGCAGGCAACGCCCGCTTCGCTGGTCCCTATTTTTAAATGAATCACTATAATGAATTCTCAAAATTGCATTAATTTTTATCACATGAAAAAAAAGAGAAACAAAATCTGAGCAGGAAAAATGTCGCACCGGGTTCTCACTGCCTTCGGAAAAAATTCCCAAAATGCTCTAACTCTTATTTCTATTATTTTCCCACTTCGCCCCCCCTCCTGTCTATCCTAATAATTTTACAAATTTGAAAATATCCGCAACCGATTTGTAAGTATCAAAAACCTCTATGCACCAGTTTTGAACGATATATCTGTATTTTTATTTTTTTACCGCTCTACTCCCCCCCCCTTCCCGCCCTCCCAATAATTTTAAAAATTCGAAAATATCCGCAATCGATTTGTAGGTATTGGAAACCTCTATGTACCAATTTTGAATGATCTAACTCTATTTTCTTTTTTTTTTTGCCCCTCTGCCGCCCCTTCCCGGCCCTCCTAATAACTTTACACTTTCGAAAAAATCCCCATTCGACTTGCAGGCCTCTAAAATCTATCTGTACCGATATTTAACGGCCTAACTGTATTTCTATTTGTTTTTTACCATAGCCCCCCCCCTTCCCGCCCCACCTAATAATTTTAAAAATTCGAAAGTATCCGCAATCGATTTGTAAGTATCGAAAACATCTATATACCAATTTTGAACGATCTAACTCTATTTTTATTTTTTTTGCCCCCCCCCCTCTCCCCTCCCCCTTTCCCGGCCCTCCTAATAACTTTACACTTTCGAAAATATCCCCATTCGACTTGCAGGCATCTAAAACCTAACTGTACCAATTTTGAACGGCCTAACTGTATTTCTATTTGTTTTTGCCCCATAGCCCCCCCCCTTGCCGCCCCCCGTTCCCGCCCCTCCTAATAATTTTACAAATTCGAAAATATCCGAAATCGATTTGTAGGTATCGAATACCTCTATATACCAATTTTGAACGATCTAACTCTCTATTTATTTTTTGCCCCCCCCCTCTCCCCCCCCCCTGCTGCCCCACCTGGGGGCTGAATTTCTAAAATTCCAGAAATTGGTTTTTAGATATTTGCATTAGCTATATTTTAGAGCAAAAACTTCACGCATATCTATTTTTTTGTTTGAGATATATAGGATTATGCGAAATCACGTTTTTACGCATGTGAAATCACGTTTTGCCCCCCCGCCCCCCTTGGGGACCGAATTTTGAAAATTCTAGAAATTGGTTTTTTGACATTTGTATTAGCTATATTTTAAAGCAAAAATTTTACGGATATCTGTTTTTTTGTTTGAGATATGAAGGATTTTGTGAAATCACGTTTCGCCCCCCTCCCCCCCTTGGGGGGCGAATTTTGTAAAATCGCTTCTTAGTGGATGCCTACGTCATAGAAAGAACATTGTCACAAAATTTCATGCTTCTAGGTCCAGGGGTTTGGTCTGGGCGTTGATAGATCACCCCCTCACTCACTAACTCACTCAGGAAGTGTTCTTTTATATATATAGACTAGCAGGCAACGCCCGCTTCGCTGGTCCCTATTTTTAAATGAATCACTATAATGAATTCTCAAAATTGCATTAATTTTTATCACATGAAAAAAAAAGAGAAACAAAATCTGAGTAGGAAAAATGTCGCACCGGGTTCTCACTGCCTTCGGAAAAAATTCCCAAAATGCTCTAACTCTTATTTCTATTATTTTCCCACTTCGCCCCCCCCCCCTCCTGTCTATCCTAATAATTTTACAAATTTGAAATATCCGCAATCGATTTGTAAGTATCAAAAACATCTATGCACCAGTTTTGAACGATATATCTCTATTTTTATTTTTTTACCGCTCTACTCCCCCCCCCCTTCCCGCCCTCCCAATAATTTTAAAAATTCGAAAATATCCGCAATCGAATTGTAGGTATTGGAAACCTCTATGTACCAATTTTGAATGATCTAACTCTATTTTCTTTTTTTTTTTGCCCCTCTGCCCCCCCCTTCCCGGCCCTCCTAATAACTTTATACTTTCAAAAAAATCCCCATTCGACTTGCAGGCCTCTAAAACCTATCTGTACCGATTTTGAACGGCCTAACTGTATTTCTATTTGTTTTTTACCATAGCCCCCCCCCCCTTACCGCCCCCCTTCCCGCCCCACCTAATAATTTTAAAAATTCGAAAGTATCCGCAATCGATTTGTAAGTATCGAAAACATCTATATACCAATTTTGAGCGATCTAACTCTATTTTTATTTTTTTGCCCCCCTCCTCCCCCTCCCCTCCCCCTTTCCCGGCCCTCCTAATAACTTTACACTTTCGAAAATATCCCCATTCGACTTGCAGGCATCTAAAACCTAACTGTACCAATTTTGAACGGCCTAACTGTATTTCTATTTGTTTTTTACCATAGCCCCCCCCTTACCGCCCCCCCCTTCCCGCCCCACCTAATAATTTTAAAAATTCGAAAGTATCCGCAATCGATTTGTAAGTATCGAAAACATCTATATACCAGTTTTGAACGATCTAACTCTATTTTTATTTTTTTGCCCCCCTCCCCTCTCCTCTCCCCTCCCCCTTTCCCGGCCCTCCTAATAACTTTACACTTTCGAAAATATCCCCATTCGACTTGCAGGCATCTAAAACCTAACTGTACCAATTTTGAACGGCCTAACTGTATTTCTATTTGTTTTTGCCCCATAGCCCCCCCTTGCCGCCCCCCCCCCTTCCCGCACCACCTAATAATTTTATAAATTCGAAAATATCCGAAATCGATTTGCAGGTATCGAAAACCTCTATATACCAATTTTGAACGATCTAACTCTCTTTTTATTTTTTGCCCCCCCCTCCCCCCCCCTGCTTCCCCACCTCGGGGCTGAATTTCTAAAATTCCAGAAATTGGTTTTTAGATATTTGCATTAGCTATATTTTAGAGCAAAAATTTCACGCATATCTATTTTTTTGTTTGAGATATATAGGATTATGCGAAATCACGTTTTTACGCATGTGAAATCACGTTTTGCCCCCCCGCCCCCCTTGGGGACCGAATTTTGAAAATTCCAGAAATTGGTTTTTAGACATTTGTGTTAGCTATATTTTAAAGCAAAAATTTTACGGATATCTGTTTTTTTTGTTTGAGATATGAAGGATTTTGTGAAATCACGTTTTTCCCCCCCTCCCCCCCTTGGGGGGCGAATTTTGTAAAATCGCTTCTTAGTGGATGCCTACGTCATGGAAAGAACATTGTCACAAAATTTCATGCTTCTAGGTCCAGGGGTTTGGTCTGGGCGTTGATAGATCACCCCCTCACTCAGGAAGTCTTCTTTTATATATATAGATTAAATTTATGAGGATACCTCGGCTATATCTAAATAATAATTAAAACCGGGACAACTCATGCTTTCATAAAAAGATTCGTTCGCCTGTTTGAATTATTAGATGTACATAAGAATTAACTTTATCCGGATACTTCGATTATTTCTTTGTAATAATTAAAATTATACGATATTTTTAACTTCATTTCTCTATGTTACCTCAAAAAATTTTATTCGTCTGCTTGAATTATTAGATGCATAAAAGAATTAATTTTATCCAGATATTTCGATTATTTCTTAATAAGAATTAAAACTGTATGACATCTTTAGCTTCATTTCTCCATGATTTCATAAAAAGGTTTGTTCGTCTGTTTCACTTATTAGATGCATATAAAAATTAATTCTATCCAAATATCTTGGTTATTCTTTAGTAATAATTAAAACTTGACGATGCATTTAACTTCATTTTTCCATATTATCTTTAAAAAATGTGTTCGCCTGTTTGAATAATTAGATGTATATAAGAATTAATTTTATCCAGATAGCGCGCTTATGTCTTAGTAATACTTAAAACTTCACGATAACTTTAACTTCATTTCTCCATGATTTCATAGAAAAATTTCTTCGTTTGTTTGAATTTGAATTATAAGATGCATATGCTATATTATGTAGTATATGCACCTTACAATGGTATTTCTAAAAGTTGGCAAGGATGTGTATACTATTAATTATGAATTCTATTTGATCGAGGTTGAGCAAAATTCTCCACGTTGAAGTCGTATTTAAAAAAAAAAAAAAAAAAAAAAAATCAATGTCTGAAAATTTCATGCCTAACATTATACATTTGAAAAAATAAAATAAAATAAACAGACACATTTCAATTCTTTTTCTGCAACTGCGAAAAAAAAAAAAAGTCACTACCATTCATGTTAAATGACAGCTTTTTGTTGCATACAGCTTCGTAACTTGCTTTCCTTCAAATATGCAGTATTAACATTCAAGGTAATATGTCCGCTGTAATGCAACTTATAATACTTTTAAATATTATAAGTCGTAAATTTTAAACTAATAAAATACAGATCATCTGAAATCCTATTATTTACAAATCTAAGCTAGCAAACCCTGGCCCACTTTCTAGGGCATGTTTGATATTAAGAAGAAAACTATTAATTTTTACTTTTAAATTATTGCGTGTTTCAGACTGAAAGTGTGTTTCTTGCTGAAAAAAATAAAAATAAAAATAAATAAATCTTATGAATAAACAAACACAAAACTTCCATTATCTATTCCTCTTCTATGCATATAATTTTTTTCTAGAGTTGGTGTGGCTAGAAGACATAAAACTGGCCTAGCTAATCAGGATGGCTATCAATTTTCCTATAGCTTACTAATGCTATAGGAAATGCACTAATTACTAATGCTATATTGTCTTAACTAATCTAAAAACTATCTTATACAGAGTTAAAAAAAAAAAAATCGGTAGAGTTGTTCTTTGAGACATCCAGAACGAACTCATAGTACGAAAGGACATCTAGAAGAGAGTTTATAAAGAAATTTCAAAGAAAATCTTACAGCCATGTCTCAGATAGCGATTTCCGCTCTTATTTCAGACTTTACAAATCAAACTTCCACTTCTTCCCAAAACTCACCAGTATATACACTGCATCTGCCTTAATTATGAAGTTTCATAGTTCTATCTTCTTTTAAGATGTAACAGTCAGAGTACTCCCCGATACATATACGCACTCAGAAAATCTTAAAAATATGTGGCAGGTGAATACAGTAGAGAGTCAAAAATCTGCACAGCTCGGGACCAGAGGTTGTGCGAATTTTAGGATTTAGCAGATCTTGGGGCCCATAATAAAACTAGTTGGCATAGGTGGACTCTGCTCAGTTCCTCATCATATGTATGTTCTCATAAATTTCTTGTACAGGACTTATTATATACATGTTAAGAGAAATGAATTTGACCAAACGCTTGACACAGTGACAGAACGAAATCCTCGCCTAATAGGCTACCCACCATTCAGTTCGATATCTTATTCTACTCTATTAATTCATTTTATTGGGATCAATTTCGTAGTTTATTTTCATGCTACTATTTCCAATGCAACTTTCCTAAAAATGCGTATTTTTATGAAATATCTCCCCATTTTGCTATGTTGATAAAATCTTAAATTTCGAATAACTTACGAAATTTTCCTATTAAAATATTTGTAGTCAATCATGTTCATACAAGTATCATAAATGTTATTTTGAAATTGTCTGAAAAATTTATTATCCTTAAAATGGACGTTTATGCTCGATTTTGCCTTATTCTGCCATTTTACGTAAATCGTAAATTCCAAATAACTTACGAATTTTTTAAATTGGAAAAACCATAGTCTATGGTATTCATGTCAGTACCTAAATAATATTTCGAAAGTAGTTTGACATCTTTACGAGGAAAATATCCCACAAGATTGACGTTTATGTGAAATTTTGCTCTATTCTGCCATGTTAAGAAATTCGTAAATTTCCAATAACTTACGAAATTTTTATATTGGAAAATTCATAGTCATTAATATTCATGCCTGTGTCCTAAATAATATTTCAAAAGTAGTCTGGCATCTTTACGATGAAAATATCTCTCAAAATTGACGTTTATGTGAAATTTTGCCCTACACTGCCATGTTAAGAAATTCGTAAATTTCCAATAACTTGCGAAATTTTCAAAGTGGCATATTTATTTTATAGTTACTGATGTTCATTCCGGCATCAAAACTGATATTTTAAAACTGGTCTGACATTTTTACAGTAAAAAGTTTCCATTTAATGCACGTTTAAGTGAATTTTTGTCCTATTCTCCCATGTTAAGAAAATCGTAAATTTCTAATAACTGCTGAAGTTTTTAAATTCGAATGTTGCAAATGAATAGGGTTCTTGCCAGTGTTGAAAGTAATATTTTAAAACTGATCTGACCTCTCTGCGACAATTTGTTCTTGAGATATCGTGTACACAAACTAACAAACTAACGGACTAACACACTAACAGACACCCTACAGACATACACCAAACAAATTTTGTCATTTTCGGATTCCTCACACCTGAAAACGTGTAAAAAAGTCAAAAAACCGAGGTCGAAAATTCTCACGATTATCTAAGTTCCCCATACCTATAGTATGATAGGGAACTAAAATTATTTTCACTTTGAATAATAAAAGCAGAATATTATATAAACTAAACAATAACCTGAATATTAAATTTACTAGGTATATAAGAATAATAATGACTATTAAAAAAAATATATATATAATGAAAACAATTAATAAAAATGAAAAAAATGTTTGTCAAATTTAGATAAAATCTGTGCACTTGTAGTTTGTTTTAAACTACATTTAAACCTGCATGATTTATTTATTTATTGTAAACTAGCCGCCTTCGGCGACCAGCTGGTTCGCGATCCCTGAAAAATCCGACTTTACGAAACTCCCGCTCGGTGGCGCCTGCGGCACCTTTTTCCCGTTTCAGGTCTAATAACAGCTTATCGATATATCGTGAAAATAGCTTATTGAAAGCGTAGTAAATTCCCGTGCGGTAGCGCCTTCAGCGCCCTCTTCCTTTTTTAATATCTGAAACAGCCTGTTCGCTCACCATGTTATGATCTTTCAAATTTCTGACTTTAACTAAGTCCCGCTCGGTGGCGCCTGCGGCGCCGTATAACATTTTTTTAAAAGATTTGTGTCTGACTTATCTGCGGTTTTCTCCAAAACTTGCTTAATTCCGGGCTATATATCATTAAAAATTATTAGTACGAAATGTGAGCGAAAATATGAATTTGAAACTGTGTAAAATATAAAAGAATAAAAATTTTCTGGTTTTTCCGTAGTTTTCTCCGAAAGTTTCGTACAGAATTTGAACGGCTTATATGATTTTAATAGCCTGCAATAAAAATACTTGAAAATATCTTTTGACTGATGTATTATGTATTACAATAATGAATATCTATGATGTATTTTAGACTCAAAATGGCTAATCTATCAAGGGCGATTAACGATTGCTATTGAAATCCATCTAAAATTTAAGAATTCCAAAACTGCTTTTTTACAACCGAATTCATAAAAAAAAAAAAAAAAATCAATATTATTCTGTTAAAAGTAACTCGGGCGAAAAACAAAAAAGCAATTTTTCCCGACCTCTAGCACCTGGCACTGAAGAATCTTATTCTCTCTTCTCTGTCAAGGTCAGTTGCAAGAGTTTCAGAATTTAATTGAAAACTGCCACGATACTGAAAATTAAAAAAATTATAACTCATTCAGTTTTTGAAATTTTCCCTCAATCTTTTGGATATTCAATTGTTGAAGCGAGATCTATATACAGAAAAAAAAGAAATGATTTATCTCTAAACGCTTTTGAGTTATAAAATGTTTTGTGAAAAAATCGATGTTTCGTAAAATCTAAAAATATGGATCGCTAATCCGTATTTTGTAAAAATGTTTATATGGTTCGAAAGAGGATTAAATGTCCTTTCCAAATATACCAGATTTAATAAATGGAACAGTTACTCGGTCGTACAGGGCGTTTCAAAAAAAGTCAATCGAGAAAAAGAGAAATTTTCGACCCTTTTTAAAACTTTTTTTAAAAATATAAAAAATCCGTATTTTTTTTTTTTAATGTACCGTAAGAATCGGTAATAAATGCTCTTTCTCATGGTACAGCTGTATTTTCGATATTTCCAACAGATCGACAGTGATCGCTTTCGAAAAACCCGCGAAATTTTTCTCTCTCTGCTTTCTCTTTTCAGGAACACGCTGAAGGGCGAAAATTACGATCCGCTCGCTTTTTAATTAGGCATTGGTCGACGTTTTAATTAATATCTCCGGAACTAATTAAAATTTTTCAATTCTGTTTTCACTATCAACTCGGGAAGGCTTCTGAGCACCCGTATGTCAAATTTTATACTTCTTCGTTCAGTAGGGGCTGAACGTATAGATGCACAGACAGACAGACAGACAGACAGACAGGCAAACATCTTCTTTTATTATTATAGACTAGCAGGCTACGCCCGCTTCGCTGGTCACTATTTTTAAATGAATCACAATAATTAATGAATTCTCAAAATTGCATTAATTTGTATCATGTGATAAAAAAAGAGAAAAAAAAATTCTGATCGGGAAAAATGTCGCACCGGGTCCCCACTGCCTTCGGCAGCGTAGACCCGTGCGCTGCGCGCACGTATTCCTTCACTTTCCTTATGACTTCTCAAAATTCAATGTTATTACTCATAAACTTTCATTCTCAAGAAAAGGAATTAAAAAATATATCATTTAGCATCGGGTAAAAACTCCCACCGGGACGCCACTGCCTTCGGCAGCGCAGACCCATGCGCGCTGCGCGCGCACGCTTGAGGATATACGTGCGCTGTACACGCATATTCCTTCTCAACTCAAACTTTTATTATTAAGAAAATAAAATTAAAAAAAAAATCTTTTATCATCGGGTAAAAACTCGCACCGGGTCCCAAACCCATGCGCGCTGCGCGCCTATTCCTTCCCCACCGTTCCAGCCCCTCCTAATTAACTTGCATATACCAATTTTGAACGGTCTTACTCAATTAGCTGAGATGCAAAAGAAAACCTGATCAGGACACTTTAAATTGTAAATCAGGTGAAATCTTGAATTCCACTTTCGATAATGTAAAAGAACTTTAAAATATCTTTCGAATGATGTATTAGGAATAATTTAATCATAATTAGAATATGAAATATTGAAATTTAAAAATATTACAGTGCCATCTGGCGGTAGAAATTTCTGTAATCTATTGTTCCATTCCAGTTACTTATTCTTACTCAATTAGCTAAGATGCAAAAGAAAACCTGATCAGGACACTTTAAATTGTAAATCAGGTGAAATCTCGAATTCCACTTTCGATAATGTTAAAAAACTTTAAAATATCTTTCGAATGATGTATTAGAAATAATTTAATCATAATTAGAATATAAGATGAATATTACAGCGCCATCTGGTGGTAGAAATTTCTGTAATCTATTGTTCCAAAGAAAACCTAATCAGGACACCTCAAAACGTGTAAATCGGGTGAAATCTTGAATTCCATTTTTCGAGAATGTAAAAGTACTTTAAAATTTGTATCAACTAAAATAAGCTTTCAAATGATGTATTACTTATGAACTTTTTTTAATTAATAACTGAGATACAAAAAAAAAAAAAAAAAAAAAAAAAAAAAACTGATTCAGGACACCTCAAAACGTGTAATTCTGGTGAAAACTTTCGATAATTTAAAAGAACTTTAAAATATCTATCGAATGATGTATTAAAAATAATTTAATCATAATTAGAAATTGAAATATTGAAATTTTAAAATATTACAGCGCCATCTGGCGATACAAATTTCTGTATTCCACTGTTCGATTCCAAATCAAAAAAGCTTTCTAATGATGTACTAATTACGAAATTATTTTAATTAGTAGGTGAGATACAAAAGAAAACTAATTCAGGAGACCTCAAAACGTGTAAATCTGGTGAAAACTGTCGATAATATAAAAGAACTTTAAAATATCTTTCGAATGATGCATTAAAAATAATTTAATCATAATTAGAAATTGAAATATTGAAATTTGAAAATATTACAGCGCCATCTGGCGGTAGAAATTTCTGTAATCCACTGTTCGATTTCAAATCAAAAAAGCTTTCTAATGATGTATTACTTATAAAATTATTTTAATTAGTAGCTGAGATACAAAAGAAAACGTAATCAGGACACCTCAAAACGTGTAAATCGGGTGAAATCTCGAATTCCATTTTCGATAATGTAAAAGTACTTTAAAATGTGTATCAAGTCAACAAAGCTTTCAAATGATGTATTACTTATGAAATTTTTTTAATTAATAACTGAGATATAAAAGAAAACTGATTCAGGACACCTCAAAACGTGTAAATCTGGTGAAAACTTTCGATAATTTAAAAGAACTTTAAAATATCTTTCGAATGATGTATTAAAAATAATTTAATCATAATTAGAAATTGAAATTTTGAAATTTTAAAATATTACAGCGCCATCTGGCGGTACAAATTTCTGTATTCCACTGTTCGATTCCAAATCTAAAAAAGCTTTCTAATGATGCATTACTCATGAAATTATTTTAATTAGTAGCTGAGATACAAAAGAAAACTAATTCAAGAAACCTTAAAGCGTGTAAATCTGGTGAAAACTTTCGATAATTTAAAAGAACTTTAAAATATCTTTCGAATGATGTATCAAAAATAATTTAATTGGAATTTGAAATATCGAAATTTTAAAATATCTGGCGGTAGAAATTTCTGTAATCTACTGTTCAATTCCAAATCAACAAAGCTTTCAAATAATGTGTTACTTATGAAATTATTTTAATTAGTAGCTGTGATACAAAAGAAAACCTAATCAGGATATTATAAAACATGTAAATCACGTGAAATCTCTAATTCCATTATCTACGGTAGTTTTATTAATGGAAGTAAAAAGAAAAATAAATATTTTTTATTTCGCCAAAACCTATACCACGGTAGTCGGGTAATGGAAATAAAAATAAAAAGAAAAAGTATTTTTTAGTTCCTTCAAATGTATTTTGTTGCTATGGAAACTCCTATCGCCTATTGAAAGATAGATTACGTGTTAGAATAAAATTTAATTAGCAATTAAAATGTAACTGCTTTGTTTATTAATGAAATTTGATGAAATTTTAACTGAAGGTTGGTTTTGTGCTGAATAGGTTGTATATTAAGTGTTGTGTACGAAAAAGAAAATTTGAAGCCCTTTGAAATTTGCAATTTTTAACCCCAGTTAAAGATCATGTGACATTAATGACTTGCACATGTTTTTTTTCCGTTAGAGACAGCTGTTAAAATCGTCTGCTGAATGCAGATAGAATGCCTCTTTTTAAGCAATAAGGATTTTTGGTCATTTTCGCGATCGATATGGGTCAGCATTTTAATTAATATCTCCGAAACTAATTAAGATTTTTAAATTCTGTTTCGAGGAAAACATCGGAAAGGCTCCAGAGCATCCGTATGTCAATTCTTGTACTTCTGCGTTCAATAGGGGCTGAACGTATAAAAGAACAGACAGACAGACAGACAGACAGACAGACAGACAGACAGACAGACAAACCTTTCCATTTATTATTATAGAAGATAGATAGTAGTAACACAAATTTATTTTTCTAAGAATGTTACTGAGTTCTTCCTTACAATTACGCCTTCATCAGACAGCATTAAAAAAAAAAAAAAAATAGTTTGTTATTGTTTACCTGATTGGTATCATCATTATAATAATCATTATTTTGTTTTGATAAATTTAATATACTGTCAATGATTTGCTTAGCAGCAACTTGGTTCTTGCAGTGTTTCATATTATTATTATTTTGTTTTTCTTTTCTATAATCATAAAATGCAAGCATAAAATCTGCATTCAAGATCTTTTTCAGAAACTCTGATTTGCAGTTTTGTAACTTATTAATAGTGAATTTCATTGTCTGTATCTGACAAGCTGTGTGGATTTCAGACTTCGGCGGATTTTAGGTCGGCGAATTTCTGGCTCTCTACTGTATTGGATATCTAAAATTGTGATCAAACTCAATACTTTCATTGCTTGCGTATTACAATACTCAAGTTTCTCTACAGCAAACTCCGATAAAGCAAAATGCTTAACAATTTTCAGCATTATTTAGCAATATTTCCACAAATCGAATTCCACTAAAACGATGCATCGTTTTATGACTAAGAGATCTTTGGAACTGTAATGAGATTCAAATGTAGTTTTGGCTTCAGATATTTAATATATTTCGGGGGAATGAAACATCTTCTAATTTGCAACATTTACTTAAAACCTTAAAACTTCCACTAACAATGCTATGATTAATACACATAAATTCGATTTAACTTAAAAAGAAAAGAAATTTCATTAGACTTACAATTTCTGGATTCTCCATGCTCGACGATATTTCCACTTTGTGTGTATTTGTAACCCCTCAAGTGTAATCGAAGTCTATTAATGCCTACGAAAATTGCGTTATTGCTCGCACACTGAAAGTATCGCTTGCCCTTGATACTACCATCACAAACTCCATGTTCAGGATGGGCCTGAAAAACAGGAAAAAAAATCAAATAAAATAAATAAACGAACCCTTTGTTTAAACTACATTAAAAAACAAGTAATATAAAAGAAAAAAATTTTAAGTCAATTCCTATTTACAAACACTAGTTTTTTTTTTTAATAATTTTGAATTCGGAAATAAGAAGCGCGCGTGCAAAATGAAATAAAAACTAGTATGTTGTGACCACCACATGACTTTCCTCTATATTTTCCTATACAAATTCACTCAGTAAAAATAATTTATTAAAATTATTATTTAAAAAATTATCTTCCATGATAATGCAGACAATTTCCATATTAGAGAAGTAGTATAACACTAAATATCCAAAAAAAAGTCAATTTTATTGTCAATATTACATTAAAAAAAAACTGTTTGTTAAAAATGGGGGAAAAAAAAATATCGATAACTTTATTTTAAATTATCGCAGATCGATGGTTCAACCATTCGTTTTAAAGATATTGGCGAGCTCTTTTGGAAGGTACCCATCATGAAAATTTACTCCCCTCGAGGGGGGGGGGGGGTGGCGAGGCTCCTACACATACAAAAAAAAAAAAAAAAAAAAAATCCAGTTGACTATCTCTATTATAAATAATTCTTGTAAATTTAATAATTATTACTAAAAAATAATTCTCTTTATGCGCATTTATAGAAAAATTTGTCATATATCATCATGTTAAAAATTTAGAAAAAGCGGGATGGCAACGCAACCTGCAAGACAATTTTTACCAAAAGTTGATAGGCACTAATTTATGTCAAAGTACAAGTACATACCAATTTGTATGAAATTCTGTGCATTAGTTCCTGAGATACAGATGCCACAAAATTTTGTCACACAGACTGACAGACAGACATTTTCTAAAAATGGTTAAATCGTGTTCTACAGCTCTCAAAACGTGTAAATCCATCAAAAACCCGAAGTCGAATTTTTTTACGAATCCAATACTTTCTTCTATTGAATATAGAAGAAAGTAATAATTATAAGATAAAAAAAAACTTTTTATATACCATGTTTTAAATTTTCTGATGAATCATAGAGCTCTTATCAATGTGCATAAAATTTTTAAAGTGATAATGACGTCAATTTTTGTGAGATGCATAATTTAACTTTTTATAATTCTTTAATGTTCACGTTTAATTAAATGCATTTATTTTTATGTCAAAAGAAAATGAACTCGTTTTTTTTTTTTTTTTTTTTTTTTTTTGGGGGGGGGGGGGGGGCGCAACAATTAAATTATAGCTAATATTTTAATGGCTCTATTAAGGGGGAGCGTCAGTTTCTCGATAATCTACCTTTTCCCAAGAGATGGCGTTGTATTTCACTTGAGCGATAGTTTTCTGTTTCTGGTAAACTAGTTCTGTTGAGTACGTCATTTCCCCTTTTCCTGTGACGTCAAGTGAAGTACGCGAAAAAAAGAAAAAAAGGGGGGGGAAAACAAGTGCGGTCATCATCCCAGAGCGTATATTAGTTCGGTTCATCCTCATTTTCAAGATTTTTTATATTTGTTTTGTATTAGCAGTCACATAAGCAGTTTGTACTGAAATGCGCTGTAGCTGTATAAGTGAAATAATTATAATCAGTGGCGGCTCGTGGCAGGAGCTGCAGAGCTGCAGCCCCCCCAGAAATATTCGAAAAAATTATTTTATCAACTTTCAAAATATTTTGAAAATAAATATTATTATATTGTATAGTATTATGCATATAGAAAAGCAGATTACTTCGTTATCATGAAAAAATATTAAAAAATCTGAGAAAAGTTCACCATTTTTAAACGTAATAGCACCTCGAAAATTCGTAAAGGGACTGCTCATTCGTGCAGCTCCCGAAAAAAGGGATTTCTTTAGGGAAAGAACAGTTACAACCGCCCCTACTCGTTTTCCCCACCAGTTTCGACCATTTGGTTGGAGCTGCGGCCGGTGCAGCTCCAATCTGATTAGGGATTTCGGTGATGCTCGAAAAGAACAATTTCCTTTTGTAATCTACGTTTTTTCTTCACAGTTTTTAATGCGGTAGTCGCTGTGTTTGATGATTATTTATGTATGAGAGGTAAAAAAATTTAGCATGAAGATTATTCACGATTATATGAGAAAATAGAAGTCATTTTTATTTATTTTTAAACAGATTTTTATTTTATATTACATGGAAATTTTGCACGGTTTTTCGGTTTCTTGCTTTGCCAATGGCAGAAACGTTGAATAGACAGAATCTCAATTTTTATATAAATTTTGCCTTAAACATAATATTTAAAATTTATCAGGTGTTTATTCGTTTTGTTGATAAGGTTATTATTATAATTATAATTATTATTTTTTTTTTAACTTGTATTTTAGTCACTAACGTTTTTCTATTTTGATGAGAATATTAGCAGTTGAACCTTCCTTAAAAACACGAGATTACTAAATTTTTAATATCTGACATTTTCGTACAACAAAGTTAGAAAGCATTTATAACTTTGTTTCATGTCTTTCTATTTGAGTGAGAACTTTCAGAAATATGCTCGGAAATTTAAGCATTTTAATATCCGTTCTTTAGATTGACCCCACTATTTTTCCTATTAAAAATGGGGTATGTTCCGTTTACAGTTCATTTAGAGGAATGCACAAAAATTTCTTACACATTACACTTTATAAGAAAATAAATTTAAATACATTTTAGCAGTGCTATTCTGTTGCAGAATCTAGGAAATTTATATAAATTATTCTAATGCATAACAAACTTATCGATTTAGAAAATGTTGTATTTTTCATTTATACTTCTTTTACGAGGACACACAAAACATCCAGAATGCACTGATGGCTTAGATAATATTACAAACCAAATTAAACTGATATATACTATTCAAGACTTTTTAAATATATCAAAAGAAAATAGTGTTTTAACATTTGTAGATATATATATATATATTTTATTTTAAATACACGGCAATACAGAAGATATCGGATACGTTACTGACTATGTGCAGCAAATTTTGGAAATTCATTTTTAATTATACTAAGGTTTCATATCTAAATGAAATTTTAGTTTACTGTACCATGTGTGTAAAGTTCGCATTAAAAAAAAAAAAAAATAATAATAATAAAATGTTCGTAATGTTAGACAAGCATTTCATAATCTATATGATGTGCAAGATTTTAAGTCAATGTTCTCTTTTAATTAATATTTCAAAGGTTGTTCTAAATAAATTAATGAAACGCATCATTATAATTGCACTTTTAAGATACGAGCATTACATTACTATAATGTTCTGAGGTCTCCTGAGCTCATTTCTGCTATTTTTACAGTGTTATACGTATGGTGTGAGTAAGTGTGAGTGAGTATCAAAACATCTAAATGCTTGGTTCGATTGAACTGAAAGCTGGTAGGTATGTGAAAGGTCACCATCAAACGAGCTGTATAGAATTTGATGGATGCGAGACTTATAGTTCTGTTACAAGGACACAAAGAAAAATTCCTTATCATTTTGATTAATGGACTTAAATTTATGAAGTGCGATTGCGCCTAAATGTTTTATCCAATTGAGCTAAAAATTGGTAGGTAGGTTATAGGTAATCGTCACGCAATTTGTATAGTTTTGATGAGTACAGGACTTATAAATTTTTTTACAGAGACACAAAAAGAAATTCTTTATCATTATGGACAATAGATTCGAATTATTTGCAGTTATTATCGCAAGAACTGTACAGATCTACATAAGTATGTAATCAAACTATTTATTATTATTTTTATATAAATCATTGTGTGTATCTTTTTAATGAGCAAAAGTTGATTTACAATCATGTATGGATACTTCGCACCGTCTTGGAGAAAATAATAGCATGCAGATGAAAAATATTTTGTTGGGGGGAAAATTGATTATCATTAATAAATAAAGTTAACAAAATAAAATCTCCAGATTTTTTTTTTCTTTCGTAATGAATGTCCAATAAATAATATAAAATTTTAAATCGATGCTGTATCCTGTATTACTCTGCTTCTTGCTCAGTCTGCGCATATAAAACCCGAAGCCCCCGAGTAAAACAGATTATTTAGAAAATAATTTTCGTTTTTTTTTTTTTCAAATCTTACATAGACATGCAGCCCCCCTGTAAAGGAATCTCACGAGCCGCTACTGATTATAATAACTTTAATCACAAGTGAAATGTGTTAGAGGGCAATATAATACTTTAAATTACAAAAATTTTCATGGTAAAATAATAAAATTGCTGTATAGATTTTTTGCATTTCAAATTTAAATTTATATTCTCTCAAACGGGAATTAATATTTATAGTGTACTTATTAATGAAAACACAGTGAGTGAAACATTTGTGAACCTCAACTATATCAATACATACAACTCACTGATATCAGTAGAACCTCGCCAATTTAGAATTTTAAGAACAAATTTTTCAACATAATGCGATACTTTATTATGGCAAATTAATTTATATTTGACCATGTTTCTATTTACTTCGATTCTTGTTTATTTGTGTGTCCAGTACAAATCTTGCAATCGATTTTTAACTAACTTCCCGACTAGCTAGATATTTGAAGCTTTCAAAATAGCTCAAAACACGGTGACAATACATTTTTTAAATATTTTTACCCAACTGTTTCGGGTCCCTGGTGCCCTCGACAGAGTTTATATGTTTCAACAGAAAATTTATTTAACTAACTTTCCGCCTAGCTAAGCTACACATTTGAAACTTTTAGAATAGCGCAAAACCCGATAACAATGCATTTTTTAAATACTTTTAGCCAATTGTTTCAGGTCTTTGCTGCCTTCGGTAGCATTTATATGATTCAACAATCGTATAACTTCCCGACTAGCTAGAAATTTGAAACTTTTAGAAAAATTCATAACACGATGACAATGCATTTTTTTTTTTTTTTTTTTTTAGTCAATTGTTTCGGATCCCTGCTGCCTTCGGTAACGTTTATATGATTCAACAATCATGAACTTCCCGGCTTGAAACTTTTTAAATAAATCAGAACACGATGACAATGCATTTTTTTAATTCTTTAAGCCGATTGTATCGGATCCCCGCTGCTTCGGTAGCGTTTATATGATTCAACAAAACTTCCCGATAGAGTCACCCGACCCGAACCCGACAAAAACATTTTCATTAACCCGAAACCCGACCCGAACCCGACAAAAAAAATTTCATCAACCCGAAAACCAACCCGAACCCGCAACAGAGAACTTTTTGCGACCCGAACCCGACCCGAAACCCAAAAAATAAATCAACATTACTTATTCATTTAAAAACAAGGTAAAATGATATAACATGACATAAAATAAAGTAAATTTTCACTGTCACACAGTTGGTAAATTAAAAAAAGAAAAAAACTAGTATGTTGTGGCCACCACAAGACATTCTTCTATATTTTTCTGTCAAATTCACTAAGTGCGAATAATTTATTAAAACTATGATTAAAAATATTTAACATGATGAATGCAAATAATTTCATCTTAGGGAAATCTAACACTAAATATCTAAAGAGAGACAGTTTTATCGTCTATAAATAACATCTTAAAGTAATATGTTGTGTCCACCACATGACTTTCTTCTATATTTTCCTATACAAATTCACTCAGCAAAAAACTTTATTAAAATTAATATTTAAAAAAATTATATTTCATGATAATGCAGTCGATTTCCATATTAGAGAAGAAATATAACACTAAATGTCCAAAAAAGTCAATTTTATCCTGAATATTATTATTATTATTGTTAAAAATGAAAAAATCAATAACTTTATTTCAAATTATCGCAGATCGATCGTTCAACCATTCGTTTTAAAGGTATTGACGAGCTCTTTTGAAAAATGCCCATCATGAAAATTTAGTCCCCTCGAGGGAGGGACTTGCCCCCAAGGGGTAAGACGAGGCTCCTACATACATTTTTTTTTTTTCCACAGTTGAATACCTGTATTACAAATAATTCTTTTAAATTTCATAATGATTATTAAAAATATTTATACAAAATTTTTGCGTATTTATACAAAATTTTGTCCTATACCACCAGGTTAAAAATTTAGAAAAAGCGGGATGGAAACGCAACCTGTTGGACAGTTTTTACCAAAAGTTGATAGGCACTAATTTATGTCAAGATGTAACTACATACCAATTTGTATTAAATTCTCTGCAGCAATTCCTGAGATACAATTGCTACAATAATTTTGTCACACACACACAGAGACAGACAAACTGACGTTTTCTAAAAATGGTCAAATCGTGTTATACAACTCTCAAAACGTGTAAATTCATCAAAAATCCGAGGTCGAAAATTTTTACGAATCCAATATTTTCTTCTATTGAATATAAAAGAAAGTAAAAATTAAAAATGTATTTTTATAATGGTTATCTCACATATCAAGTTTTGTCCAGTTATATGACATAGAAGTTGAGATATAGCCATCCCGTTATCGATGAAATTTGCAGAATAGCAGCGCCACCTATTGGACGACAAGCATTCAAACTGAATCAGCATAATGTCTCATAATCGCCTTCGCACATATTAAGTTTTGTTTGATGATACGCAGTAGAACCTGAGATATAGCTTTCCTTGTAATTGTGGAAATCGCTGTGTAGCAGCGCCACCTGTTGAGCAATTTACACCAAAAGTTGGCAAGCGCTAATATATGTAAAAGTGCACCTACATACAAATTTATATGCAATTCTCTGCATAGCCTTTCTTTAAATTGCGGAAATCACTGTATAGCAACGCCACTTGTTGGCTGATAGGCATTCAAATTGAATCAGCGAAATATCTCATATTGGTCTTCTCACATATCAAATTTTGTTGGATTATACCCAATGAAACCTGAGATATAGCCTCCCAGAAAATGCAGAAATCGCTGTATAGCAGCGCCACCTCTCGAGCGGTTGATACCAAAAATTGATAGGCACTAATTTAGGTCAAGGTGCATCTACATATGAATTTAAATGCAAGTCTGAACAGTAGTTCCAACGATACAGCTGCCACAAAATGTTTGTTACACCCACACAGACGGACAGACAGACATTTTCTAAAAATGGTCAAATCATGGTCTAGACCTCTCAAAACCTGTAAATCCGTCGAAAACCGGAAGTCGAAAATTTTTACGAGTCCAATACTTTCTTCGATTGAATACAGAAGAAAGTGAAAAAAAAAATTAAAATGTAATTACTGATTGTATTGAGTTAAAAATTAAAAAATCTAAAAAAAAAAAAAAATGTTTAATAATAATGTTTAAACATTTATGTGAGTTGTGAACTTCAAGATTGCAAAAATGTACTTCAAATTCAGCGTTACTTACTAGTTCGTTGTTTTATGCTTATATTCTGAAAAAAAAAAAAAAAAAAAAAAATGTATATTTATTTATTGCTTTTGTTCGACGTGAATGTTTATAATTATTTGGGACATCTGCTTCCCCAGAATCACTTTCAATTCACATGATCAGCAAATTATCTTTCTGCAGTGGCAATTTTCGTGTTTTGTTTATTTGTTCAAGAGAAGAATAATATTATTATTATGCCTTGATGGAATCCGTTTCCTAAATGTGTTTATTTTACATTACTTTTTACTTTCTTCTGTATTCAATTGAAGAAAGTATTGGAATCGTAAAAATTTTCAGCTTCCGTTTTTTGATAGATTTACACGTTTTGCGGATTCCAGAACACAATTTGACTAGGTATTTTTGGAAAATATGTGTCTGTCTGTCTGTTTGTGTGTGTGCGTGAAAAAAAAAGAAAAATCTTGTGGCGACTGTATCTTATTGCAGATAACTGCATATAAATTTATATGCTGATGTATATTGACCTAAATTAGTTCCTATCAACCTTTGGTGTCAATTTCTCAACAAATGGCGCTGCTGAACCGCGGTTTTCACAATTTCAGGAAAGGCTACACGAAAGGCTATCTCAGGAACTGCTACACGATTTTACGTATAAATCTATATGCAGATACACTTGATACACTTTGACATAAGTTAGTGCCTACCAACTTTTGTGTCAATTGCTCAACAGGTGGTGCTGTTATACGTCGACTTTCGCATTTTCAGGGAAGGCTATATCTCAGGTTCTGTTGTGCATAATCAAACAAAACTTGACACGTATCAGTGTAGCCATTACGTGACATTACGCTGATTCAGTTTGGAAGCATATCAGCGTATAAGTGGCGCTGCTATACTGCAATTTTCCCTGAGAACGGAATGTGGCTACATCTCAACTTCTATGACATATAACGGTACGAAACCCGATGTATGTGGTAACCATTATGAAGACGCATTTTTTAAGACTTTATTTATAGAGAATTAAACTGTCTTTCTTTTCTTATATTTAGTGTTAGTTTTTTATAAAACGAAAATCATTCATTATGGTAGATAATTTTAATAAATAATATTTTTAAGAAAATATTTTTACTGAACGAATTCCTGTAGGAAAATATCGAAGAAAATTTGAGGTGCTCACAGTATACTAGCTTTAAATGAAATCACAACAAGTATTTCTTCTATATTTGATGTATATACAAGTATAAATGGAGGAAAATTCAAAATTCCGTTCACATAAAAGCGTGGATTGAATTTCATTAAAAGTAAAGGTATTAGGAAAAAAAAAAAAAATATAGTATGTTGTGCCCACCAGAAGACTTTCTTCTATATTTTGTAATACAAATTCACTCAGTACTGATAATTTATTAAAGCTATTATTTATTAAAATTACCTACCATAATGAATGCAGACGATTTTCATCTTAGAGAAAAGTTACACTAAAAGTACAAAGAAAGACAGTTTTATTCTCTATAAATAATATATTAAAAAATGCGTTATGATAATGGTTATCGCACTTATCAAATTTTGTGCAGTTATACACCATGGAAGTTGCGAAATAGCTTTTCCGTTCTCGGGGAAAATTGCAGTACAGCAGCGCCACCTTATGGCCGATATGCATCCAAATTGAATTAGCATAATGTCTGATGATAATGGTCTTTTCACATATCAATTTTATTTTAATTATACACAATAGAACCTGAGATATCTCTTTCCTTTAAATTATAGAAATCGTTGTATAAAACCGCCACCTATTGAATTATTGGTACCAAAAGTGGATAGACAAAAATTTATATCATGGTACATCCATATATAAATTTATGTGCAATTTTGTGTAGTAGATCCTGAAATAAAGTATTTCCTTGAACTGTGGAAATCACTGTATAGCAGCGCCACCTTTTGAGAAATTGACATAAAAAGTTGATAGGGACTAGGTTATGTTAAGGTGCATCTACATATAAATTTATATGCAATTCTCTGCAGTAGTTCCTGACTCTCAAAACATGCAAATTCATCAAAAACCGGAAGTTGAAAATTTTTACGAATCTAATAATTTCTTCTACTGAATATAGAAGAAAGTGAAAAAAAAAAAAAAAACTTGTAAACTGCGCAATTTCCCTTAAATTGTGGAAATCACTGTATAGCAGCGCTATCTGTTGAGCGATGGGCACCAAAAGTTGATAGGCACTAATTTATGTCAAGGTGCATTTATTTATAAATTTATATGCAATTATGTGCAGTAGTTCCAGAGTCGCCACAAAATTTCTGTCACACACATACAGAGACGCAGACTGATATTTTCTGGAAATAGTCAAATCGTGTTCTGGACTCTCAAAACATGCAAATTCCTCAAAAACCGGAAGTTGAAAATTTTTACGAATCTAATACATTCTTCTACTAAATATAGAAGAAAGTTAAAAAAAAAAAAAAACTTGTAAACTGCGAAATCTTTTCAATTTCCAGAATGTAAATGCGAGGTTATACTGTATTTGTATTTCTTTAATATATACATTAACAACAGTAAAGAAAGATTTATAATACTTTTCTAATTTTCATACAATTTATACAAAAGATACATATTAGTTCCGTTAAAGAAAAGAATACAGATTCAGATACAAATACGGATCTATTTTTCTGGCGGATACGAATAGGGAGCTCCGGTACATGTCTGCCCACCAGCCACCGAGCGGCTCTGCGCTCAAAGCTGGTAGATGGAAGCTGTCGGGTTCGATCCCAAGTCGCGCTCATCGACCTAGCCTTTCGGAGTTTACCATGGTTTCCTCCGAAACACGCGTAAATACGGGCTAGGACCGCTTAGAAAGACCCAAACGGAGGGCATTCCCCCCTATAGGCCTAGGACACATCTGGTGTCAATCCCCTATAGGCCTAGGACACATCTGGAGTCAATCGGCCTTAAATCCTCCAACCAAACAACCAACCGATACATGTCTAGTATGTACAGAATGTTTAAATTAGTTACATAGTTGTAAACATGCCTATAAAATGTTTATAATTGTAAAAAATATTTTGAAAGGTGTTCTCAAGTCGACCCGACTTATTGAAAACCAAACCCGACCCGAACCCGACCCGCGCGAAAAAAAGACCAGTCAACCCGACCCGCAAGAGAAAAAATTCTGTCAACGCGGGTCGGGTTCGGGTAAAATCGGGTTACCCGATCCGATGCAGGACTCTAGTTTGGGAATTCAAAAGTTGTTTCAATGCCACTTATTCGAAAAGCTGATAAAAGTGAGAAAGCTTGATATCCCTCTTTCAGTTCTTGCTAAACTTTATGAATGTGGGGAGGGAGAATATAATGTAGGAAGTGCGATCTTGTTTTTCTTCTTTTGTCTATTTTTCGAAGAACTGGAAGAGGGGGAAAAGTTCGATGTGAAAAGGCGACGTATTTATCTTCAGAAAATCATTTGAGCGATATTCCGAGATTTTATTTCATTTATTTTTCATGTTTGAAAGCTAATTTTCGATGCACAGAACATTAAAAAAAATCTGGTGTGAAACAACCACACGACTTCCATTACCCGCTATTACATGTATTATATACATTTTTGAGAGATAATGTGATCAGAAAACATAAAAGGGACCTAAAGAGAAAATCGTTAGAGCCGTTTTTGAGATACCAACTTTTACAAAAAATCAATTATTGACCGGAAAAAAATAATTACACACAAAAGAATATTTAAAAGTGAGTTAAAATGGCGAGTTTGAAAAAAATTCGTACAACCGTTTTTAAAGGAACGCCTTTGCGAGGCCTGAACTTGAGCTATTTATACAGGACGCCTATCAATTTTCCTGAACTAACCAACTATATCATTCGAAAGGACATCTAATAGAGTGTTTATATAGCAAGTTTGAAGAAAATCGTTAGAGCCGTTTTTGAGATACGGACTTACGGTCCCACTTCCGGTTTCCGATGTCCCACTTCCGGTTAAACTCAATTATTGACAGGAAAACAATAATTACATACAAAAGAATACTTAAAAGTGAGTTAAAATGGCGAGTTTGAAAAAAATCCGTACAACCGTTTTTAAAGGAACGCCTTTGCGAGGCCTGAACTTGAGCTATTTATACAGGACGCCTATCAATTTTCCTGAACTAACCAACTATATCATTCGAAAGGACATCTAATAGAGTGTTTATATAGCAAGCTTGAAGAAAATCGTTAGAGCCGTTTTTGAGATACGAACTTACGGTCCCACTTCCGGTTTCCGATGTCCCACTTCCGGTTTTTCAATTTTCACCAAAATTTGGAAATTTCATCTGTACACCAGACGTATTTCAATTCTAAAGTTTCGTAGATCTATCTTTATTAGTTTCTGAGCAATAATAGCCAGAAGATTCTCCACATACATACATACACACACACAAACATACATACACACTGACCAATTGCCAAAAACCACTTTTTTGGACTCAGGGGACCTTAAAACGTGTAAATCAGGTGAAAACCCGATATCGAATTTTCAGACCGAATACAATACTTCCATTACCTACGGTAGTAGGGTAATGGAAGTAAAAAGGGAAGTGATCTCGCATTGGATCTAAAACGCTTACCATAACGGTATACAGGAAAATTAAAATGATTGTTGTAAATTATGTATTCGTATCCCGCTCAAAAATATCTTATAAATAATTGTGTGACACCGCTAGTTTACTTTATTTTATAATTAGAATATTACTGGATGGGTTTGAAAAATATTTCATAAAATATTATTCTAAAATAAAAAAATATAAATTATGTCATTTGATTTATTTATTAATCACTATTATTTATTTATTTATTTATTTTAGGGGGCGGAGAGAACGGCAGTTTGCTCTAGTGTTTGTTTATTTTACAAACAAAAATTTCTTTTCCGGGTTCAGGCTGATGAAAATTTCTGTGTTGAGTTTGACTTGGGTTTCAGGTTGACTTCAAATTTTATTACAATATGAATATTTTATTTTCGAAATCTTTATTTTAGAAATATGTACCGTGTAAGATAATTAGTTTTGATATTTATCGTATATATATACATATACACGCACACATTTACTTAATCCTAATTTGTTAATTTTATAATGGTCGGTTTTGTATTTTATATTTCCTGCAATTACACAGTTTGTCATGGAGGATGGATTTGGTTTTTTCTAATCTTTAAACTCATATATATATATATATAAATTCTTTTCAATAAATTTATATATATATATATCTATACACACATACACATAAATTCATTTTGGTTCTTCAGCATTGCGGCGGCTTTTTATCATCTGTCTTTTTACATCTTACAACTTTGTTACCATACATATGAACAATAATCCGAAAATCTCGTCAATTCAATGATTTGAAATTTTCGACTTCCTAACATTTTTTTTTTACTTTTAGGAAAAAAAAAAAAATGTTTTTTATTACCATTCCTAGTGCATATACACCAATAAAAAACAGATTACTATGCATTTGTTGTATCAAACAATAGAAAATAAAAGATTTGGAAATTCTGTTTTTTATCAATTTCAAATTTCTTAGAAAAAAATTTATAGAGTTTCTTTTTTTTTTTTTTTTTTTTTTTTTTTTTCAAGGAAATTTGTCATATTTGCTATTTTGGATTATGATGTACGATTCTATTAATATATATACAAGGCGCGCAATATCCACTCGCCAGCTCGCCATTGGCGAGTGGAATTTTTGCTGTGGTGAGTAAAAATTTGGTCTAGTTATAGATACAATTCTTACACGATACGGTAACAGAAAACATTCTTTTTATAGATTTAAAAATGGCAAAATCTTGCCATCTTATAACCTCATATTTAACCTCTCCTTTTTAGATTCTCGGAGACCCGAGTCTGTGTGTGCGCTGCCCGAGATCGCGCCAGCTTGGAAAAGGAAAAATGCTTGGTGTATACATAAAAGTTTTGATATCTTCGGCAGTTTCGTTTCTTACTCTGTTATTTCTCCAAGTAGAGTGAGAATAGACGAATGGAAAGCCTCTTTGTCCGTCGCCCACTATCCGAGAAAAGCTGTATTATGATTAAAAGAAAAAAAAAAAAAAAAGAGTTCATATTTTCAAGTTTTTTACTAAAACGTCAATGATATGCGCATGTAATGATTTGTAAGCAACGATTTTATCGAAAAAGTTATTCCGAAATGTCCATTTCAAATTACAACAATGAACAAGTTATAAACATCGACATACTGTCTAATTACAAAAATAAAATGGACGAAAAAAACATTTCTAATATTAAATGTTAAGTAAATAAATAGATAAATAAGAAAGCTTAATCTTAATTAAAGTCGCTGCAATAGTCAAGAAAAACAACGTAATAAGCTCAGTTGATATTTTCTACTGAAACTAAAACTCAACTCAAAA
Organism: Salticus scenicus; assembly: GCA_963930645.1. NCBI lineage: Eukaryota > Metazoa > Arthropoda > Arachnida > Araneae > Salticidae > Salticus > Salticus scenicus. Next base: position 214,878,211 of record OZ005655.1, on the reverse strand, counting down.
CATAAGCGCTCTTTTTACCGGAACTAAAGCAGACGGCTTAGGGTTACTGTAACATTAAAAATATCTGTCATTCTGCTGCAGTATGCCATGATTAAAATCAGTCATAGATTATATTAAAAGTATTTTCTATAGGATATTTCGGTATCATATTGCTCTACACATATCCCTTATACAGCTATTTATAAGAATATGACATAAAATTATGAGAAAAATTTAAAAAATGACAAAAATAAAAGCTTTTCAATAAATAGGAGAAACGATTCGAAATAGCAACGCCATCTATTAATAGCTAAAAGAAACAACATGAAATTTTTCGAAAAAATGCAATTTTTGAAAAATTAAAATTTAAAAAAGATTGAGAACACATCTCGTTTTAAAAATTATATCGTCTGAGAGATAAAAGTTATATCTAACGCCAAAAAAAAATTTCAAACAAATTAATTGCATTAACAGTGCACGGGATTGATTTTAGAATTTTAGCATTAGTAATCTAGAAAAGCCGTAACTGACGATCCCCCTTAACGCTATTAGGATGTTATTATTTTCATATTTTAATTAATTATAAGAAAACTAATAAAAAAAAAAATTCGAAAATCGGACTTCGAAGTATTGTGGTGTCACCGTGTTCTGAGTAATCCTGAAAGTTTCAAATGTCTAGCTAGTCGGGAAGTTAGTTAAAAATCGATTGCAAGATTTCTATACGATAAATATAGGGAGAGCGCGAACTAATAGTAGGAATTGAATAAACAAAAAAGGTGTATTTCAGGTGTATTTTTTAATTACTTTAAAACAGGGATTAACCTGGCAAAAAAATTACTTTAGCATTTTAGCGAAAATAGGCAAGCACTATTTTAGCTTTTTCGAAAGTTAATTAATTCTTTGGATACCATTGGTTTCTTTTACTTACAAGGAACATCACCCAAGTGTCCGACTAGGATTTCAATGAGAGATAGGCGTTTCTTTCACATTTGATATGCTATCAAATTTTACTCAAAAATATGCGAAAAATTTGTATTTATACAGCAAGTGAATACTCAAATGGATGATTCAGTTGAAAAAAATTTCTGTACTACTATAAATTTTCATTTGTAACTTAAACATGAAAGCGCAAAATCATTTTGTTAAATCATTTAGTATTTTTAAGTAACACCCAAAGGTATAGCTTACTGTTGATATGTGGCTGATGTGGTTTTTAACATTTTAAAAATTCAATAAATATAGAAAACATGGACGATAGCAAAAATTTCTATGATCAAAAATATTTGGTACATGCCCTCTGTCAGAAATTAAAGTTTCATTAAAATCGCAGCCGGACACGATGTTCCTTGTTAGCTTTGTTATCCTCAATTTTGTTTTCTATTCCTTTTGTTCATTGGTGATTTTAACCAAGCATCCATATTTGTGACTTTAAAAATATGAATCAGGGAAACTATGTTTTGATTTTAACAATAGAAAAAGAGGTACTCATATCATACGTGTAAAATGAAAAAGCAATTTAAAAATTAAAGTGTAGTGGTAGATAATCGTGAAATACTAGTGCTAAGAATGCTTCTATGAAGCAAATTCTGAATTCTGACATACTTTTAAATATTTTTGCATTTAAATTATATCATTAAAAATAAATCCAAATTACTATATAAATAATGATTCCCAAAAATTTCAGTCCTTTCGTAGTTTTTGCCTGCAAATATTACAAAAAAAAAAAAAAAAAATCCGAGAAATTATATAGAGATATTTTATACAGTTATCCAGTTTTAGCTTTTTAGACCAACATGTTTTAGCAAAATATGATACCTTTTAGCAAAACGCTAAAAAAACTAATGGCAGTTTAAACCCTGCTTTAAAAGTAATTTTTAAAGATGTAAACAGTATATAAAATACTTCCATTTCCGACGGTAGTCATGTAATGAAAGTAAAAAATTTTACATATTACCCCATCATAGTAATTAATGAGGATTTATTGGAGTGGTACTTTAGTGTACCATCAATACATAGAAATCGCTAGAAACCCTGGATAATCTCAAGGGTCGCTAGAAATCTGAACATAGCAGCTGCTTCTGTTGAGCGACTTACCCCAAAAGTGGACAGGCACCAATTTATGTCCAAGTGCAACTAAATAAATTTGCATGAAAATATGCATTCGCGAGCTAGAGCTGCCACAAAATTCTGGTCATAAACACCGAGACAGTCATTTTCTAAAAACGGTTAAATTGTGTTCAGGACATCTCAAAAGAAGTAAATTCGTCGAAAACAAGAAATCGAACATTTTTACGAATCCAATATTCATCTTTTATGAATATCGAAGAAAGCAATAAGAAATATGCTTACGTACATTATTACACTCAATAAATGTAGCATTATAAGTTAATTACAATATAAATATTTCCTCTGAAAGTTACACATTACCGAAAGAATTTTCAAAAACTGTTTCACAATTGAATTTTCGAGCATTGATGAAAGGAGGGAAAAAAAGGCAGAGGGGAGAGAGAAAGGGGAGGAAGATGAATTCGATCAACTTGTTAATAGGTTTTACAAACATGTCACGTTTATCTTCGATCAGAAGTATTTTCGCAAATCCTGACAGTCTTTATGTCATCCAATTCAGATGTAACTTTTTGTGAAAATAAAGTAAGAGAAAAGACAAAAAAAAAAAAAAAAAAGAAGATGAAGATGATGATGATAATGATGATCAAACAATGTAATTAAACGAAATAACTTTTCCATTTCATTAAATGAAAAAGATTTGTTTTAACCTTACTAGATAAACCTTGGCCCAATGCTCTAGAACGTTAAATAAAATATTTAGTGTTTCAGAGAGTAAACTTATTGAACTGAAATTTTGCTCGTAAAAACATTTATTCAGGGAATATATCAATACAGCATGCAAAAATTATGCGACATATTGATTAAAAGGATAGTTAATTTGTTAAGCGAAATTTTGGATAGATGTACTAAATGAGAATTGTAGGTGCATAGCTTCTCTCCCTCCCCCAGGAGATGTAAATTTTGAAAATGGGCACATGCAGTAAGAAAAAAAAAAAAAAAAACTCGTCAATACGAGTATCTTTAAAACGAATATATCTGGGACAATTACAACATCCCCCCCCCTTTTTTTTTTTAACAAAACTATCTATGCTGTTCCACAACACTTTACTTTATATTTTCTTATATAAAATCACGCAGTACAAATTATTTATTAAAATTATTTTTCCATGATGAATGCAGACGATTTTCATCTCAGAGAAGCTTAACACTAAAAACTAAATGGCCAGAGAATGTTAATTTTCCGCCCATATCTGAGAAAATGCTTTTTTTTAATATACATATGTATATGTTCTTTTAAAAAATACCCATATTAAAAATTTACACCCCTCACAGGAGGGGACAAGAGTGATGTCCCTACATACAGTTTGGGACAAAATAAAAGCCGCACTTGGATATTTTCCTTTTCTCTTGCTGCAACTGCCAATTTTATCGTTAACAAAGCAAATTTTCGAATAGATTTTAATACGTCGTCCTCCAAGTACACTTTAGGATTGATCTCAGTGTTTAAAATAAAATGCAATTGACAGGAAAATTGTAATTTTAGAAAGTATTTCAAAAATGGCAAAAATAAGGCAATTAACGATGCCACAAAAAGTATTAAATTTAGAATGAAAATCAAAAATATTTTAATACGCGAGGTGGCAAAGTAATTAAATGTTAACGAAATATTGGTGAGACATTTTTTTTAGCAAAATATAAAATGTTTTGGTTTAAACTGGAAATTTTGCTTTAGGCGGTCACGTTGCTCATCCAAGCCATATGACTACAAGTTAAAAAGCAAATGTTTAAACAATAGATTTGTATCGTGTTAGATTTTTAAAAAGTGTTTAGTTAAGTAATTTCTTCAAAAACAGTGAAGCAACATTTAAACAAAGCAGGTTAAAAAAGCCAATATCAAGGAAAAGAATTAAAAAATAAAATAAAATAAAATAAAATAAAATATCAGTTAATAATTGGACTGAACTGGTTTTCTCTGATGAGTCAAGTTTAATTTATTTCGAGCTGACAGAAAAAGCTAGAAAGATGAGGAAGAAGTGACCGACTAAATGAAAATTGCACTCTTAAAACAGTGACACATCCTCCGTACGTTATGGTAAGGAAGTGTGCAACTTTTCAAGGAGTCGGGCAAATTTTCATGCTCAAGGGATCAATTAACTCGAAATAAAACACAGCTATTATAAAAATGGCGCCTGACTGATTATTTTGGACATATCTCATTGTTTTCCGCAATCAGCATTTCAAGATGACAATGCATCTGCTACAGGGCGTCGGCGGTACGTTTATTTGATTCAAATTATTAAAATTCCCTATCCATTCCTATGAGCATCTATAATTCTGTAAGTAATCATAACTTTTTTCACTTTAAGTTAAATTCCATAAAGAATATTGTAAAATTTCTTCTTTACCAGACCTGAAAATAGTCCTATAATGTCTACGTTCAAAAATGTGTAGATTTTAAGAAGGGAGAGGGATTCGAAATTTGCAGTCTACAACTTTGCAAGCGCTAGAAAAAATTATTTATGATATTTAGCACAGTAAAATTTCTGAGATTTATATTAAAATATTGTATAATGCTATGCCATTGTGCCTTAAAGCAGTAATTCTTTATAAAGGTGAAATTGCTCAATGCAGAATACATATTTTTATTAAATAATTGTATAGATCTAACGAATAAATAGTTTTATTTCATATATTAAAATATAACGAGTTTATTTCATATAATAAATCATAACTAACAGAATACAAAGTATATGTTTATCATATTACGTTTAAAAAGAAAACTTTATGTAGATTTTTATTAAGTACTTCGTAGAAGAGTGTAATAAAGAAAATTGCTAAATCAAAAATGTTACAGAGGTATCCTTTTATCACTTTGGTATTATGCAAGCATGTCAGTTCCATTTATTTCAGTCATTAGTTTTGAAGTTATAACAAATAAAACACGTATAAGTCTATTTTTCTGCAGTGCGGTTTTTTTTTTTTTGTCCTGCACTGTATACAAAGCTTTTTAATTTCACATTGAAAAGTTAAAAATAATTCGCATTATGCATATTTATGCAAAATTTCGTCCTATACTGCTATATTAAAAATTAAATTAAAAAAAAAAAAAAAAAAAAAAAAAAAAGGATGAAAGCGCCAAGTGTTGGGCGATTGATCCCCAAATGTAGTAATCACCACCAGTTTAGGTTAAACTCCAACTAATTAAAAGTCTGTTTGAATTTCGTTCATTGGTTCATGAGATACAGATTCCACAAAATTTGTGAGACACACACGCACAACATTTTCTAAAAATGGTCAAATTATATTCAGGACATCTCAAAATGTGTAAACCTATTGAAAACCGGAGTTTTAAAAATTTCACGAATCCAATATTTTCTTCTTATGTATATAGAAGAAAGTAAAATGAAAAGCATTTCCTCAGATGTCGGCACAAAATTGGCTTTCTTTCGGTATTTCTTGCTATATTTTCTCTGAGATGAAAATCCTATGCATTTAACATGGAAAATAGTTTTAATAAATAATAATTTGTACTGCTTTTGAATTTATAGGAAAATAGAAGAAAGTCTTGTGGTAGCCACATTTTTTTTTTTTTTTTCTTTTTCTTTTTTTTTTTTTTCTAATCTAATTTAAACGCGTTTCAAAAAGGTTTTTCTTATTCCCATTTTAGTTTCGGTTAGGAAATACAGACAAACGTTTAATTAACACTTTTCAACAAGGTTGAAAAGTGTTAATGACTTCGGTTTGTCTGTCAGTCCGCGCTCTAACTCTCGTAAAAATTTATGGAATTTCTTGAAACTGATATATGTTATTCACGTTCACTATCGGACGGTCCCTATTGAAAATGGAGTATATACTTCTACTGGTTTGTGTACAGGGACACCCGAAAGTATTTCAAAGCATTGTGTTCTATGAGAGGTATTTCTATAAACCATATTTCCATACCTTTACTGTAGACATATCTTAATGAAATTAAAATATGTTATTCAAGTTCACTATTGAATGTTTCCTGTATAAAATGGAGGAAATACCACCATCGGTTTATGTACAGGGACACTCAAAAGTATTCCAAAGCATTGGGTTCTATGAGAGATATTTCTATAAATCAAATTTTAATAACTTTACTTTCCACGAAGTTTTAGGAAATTGAAATATGTTATTTATATTATGCACAAAAGAATGCTTTGCATAGAATATAGCATGATTAGCATTAGATTTACAGAGTGACACAGAAATATCCAGTTATATTAAGAGCTATTAATAAAAAATTGTTAGAATTGTACTTTCGTTTATGTTAAGCATTTTTAACACTTTCTAACATTTTTAACACTTTCCAACAAGGTTGAAAAGTGTTAATGACTTCGGTTTGTCTGTCTGTCCGTCTGTCCGCGCTCTAACTCCCGTAAATATTTATGGAATTTCTTGAAACTGATACGTATATGTTATTCAAGTTCACTATCGGACATTCCCTATTGAAAATGGAGTTTATACCTCTACTGGTTTGTGTACAGGGACACCCGAAAGTATTTCAAAGCACTGTGTTCTATGAGAGGAATTTCTATAAACCATATTTTCATACCTTTACTGTAGACATATCTTAATAAAATTGAAATATGTTATTCAAGTTCACTATTGGATGCTACCTGTATAAAATGGAGGAAATACCACCATCGGTTTACATACAGGGACACTCAAAAGTATTCCAAAGCATTGCATTCTATGAGAGATATTTCTATAAATCAAATTTTAATAACTTTACTTTCCACAAAGTTTTAGGAAATTAAAATATGTTATTTATATGCACAAAAGAATGCTTTATAGAATATAGCATGATTAGCATTAGATTTACAGGGTGACATAAAAATATCCATTTATATTAATCAATAAAAAATAATTATATTATCAATAAAAAATTGCTAGAATTGTACTTTCGTTTACATTAAGCGTTTTTAACACTTTCTAACATTTTTAAGTGTGAATATGATTTCAGTTTGTGTATCTGTCCATCTGTCTGTCTGTCCGCGCTCTAACTACTGTAAATATTTATGGAATTTCTCGAAACTGATGTATTTTATTGAAGTTCACTATCGGATGTTCCATATTGAAAATGGAGTGAATATCTCTTCTGGTTTGTGTACAGGGACACCCAAAACATTCGAAAGCACTGTGTTCTATGAGTGTTATTTTTATAAATATTTTCCCTATAGAATGTTTCCCATTTAAAATGACATTAATAGGTCCTGTACAACTAGTTTGTTTACAGGGACAAAAAACAACAACAAAAAAAAGAAAAAAAAAAAAATGCCAATGCATTACGTTTTAGGACAGAATTTTTTGAAAGTTATATTTAAAAATCTTTTTACTGTAAAAATCATAAAAATATTGAAATGTATTGTTAATATTCTAAAATAATGTTTTGTATAGAATATGATATGGTTAACTTTCTGATTTACACGGTTACACTAAAATATTCAGAGAGATCAAATCTGTATTTATAATCTAATGGCTGCATTTCCTTTTGCGTTCCTTTTGCTATTTACACTGTATTACAATTTGATTCCGACCAATATAATGAAATAAAATAAAAAGTAGATTTTCTTTTAGAAGGAATTAAATACATAAAAAACAAATAAATTCCAATCAGTTTAATCCTTTCTACTATCATTATTTCCTGACAAATACTATAAATTAGGAAAAAAAAAAAAAACTTTTAAAGAAATTAAATTAACAAATGAAAAATAATTGTTGTTATACTACAAAAATTATACATAAACATAACTGTTATAAATACGTTTTTAAATTTTAAATGTAATATATTTAATTTTTTCTACTGCATTACCATTTTATTTTCAATAAATATAATAAATTAAAAAGAGAAAAAAGATTCGCCCTCAAATAAATGTATTAAATAAAAAATAAATTGCATAATATAGCCGTTGCTAAGATACGCAGACGATTACAATCGAAGAATAAATTCATGAAAAATGAAACAAAAAAGCCAATGTTTAAAATCGAAAAAACATTAATTTAAAAAATTCAAATTCGAAATTCGAAAAAATCTCGATGAGGTGCACACCTGCAGTGTCCCAGGTACATATATGCCAAATTTGGAAGCTCTGCGATCAGTAGTGTGTAGTATTGTTCATGTTTAGATAAATGTATATATTTTCCTGTTGGAGAAAAAAATAAACTCTTATTTTTATTTTATTTTTTTTGGCAACAATTAAATTATGGATTAAATTTAAATGGCTAATTTTTTGCTATTATTAGCTTATTATTTTCATATTTTTATTAATTAAAAGAAAACTAAACAGAAATTCGAAATTCTGACTTCGATGTGCACAATGATCCGTCGGGGGGTACCTTTGTGTTAAATCTCGTGACTGTCCGGGCTACCGTTTTCGAGAACAGTGAAATATATATACAAATATTGCTCACTTAATAGTATAAGATAAAATAACCCTATTCCTGGACTAATTTTTGTTTTAAGACTAATTTAGAAAAGTTTTAAGACTAAAATTTTTCTAATTTAAGACTACACTCCGCGACAAAACGATAGGAACAAAGTGTTTTTTTTAAATTTTCCATAAAATAGCATTATCTAAATTTTGCTGATCATTTATTATCATAACAAAATATTATCATATCAAAAACATTTTTAATCTTTGAATCATATTCAAAATAATCATATTCAAAAATTAAAAAAAAAAAAAAAAAAAAAAACCTTTGTTTCTATCTTTTTGTCGCGCTGTGTAGTCTTAAATTAGAAAATTTTTAGTCTTAAAATTTTTCTAAATTAGTCTTAAAACAAAAATTAGTCCAGGAATACTGTTATTTTATAATAATAATAAATGATAAGCACAATTTAGATAACGTCAAAGAAAAAACCCTTTGTTCCTATCTTTTTGTCGCGGGGTGTATATACGAATTAGCATGTGTAAATACTCAACGAACAAAATTCTGTCTTTTTTTTTTTTTTACCCTCTTTATGTATCTAAATAAATAAGGTAAAATATTAATACATTTAAATCTTTTTATACAAAGTACTTTAGAATGACGAATTAATTTGTACAAGGGCGAAAAGTGACCAATTTCTTCTATATTCTATAATTTCTTCTATATTCAACAGTAGAAAATATTGGATTCATAAAAATTTTCGACTTCCCGTTTTCGACGGATTTACACTTTTCGAGAGGTCCAGAACACGGTTTGACCATTTTTAGAAAATGCCTGTGTTTGTGTGTGACAAAAATTTTGCGGCGACTGTATCTTCGGAACTACTGTTCAGAATTGTATATAAATTTATATATATAGATGCACTTTGGCCTATATTAGTGCCTAACAACTTTTGGTGTCAACCGCTCAACAAGTGATGCTGCTATACAGCGATTTCCGCAATTTAAGGAAAGGTTATATCTCAGGTTCTACTGCGTATAATTAAACAAAACTTGATATGTGAGAAGGTCATTACGAGACATTATGCTGAATCACTTTGAATGCTTTCAGCCAAAAGGTGGCGCGGCTATAAAAAGGTTTCCGCAATTTAAGGGAAGGCAAAATCTCAGGAACTACTGCACAGAATTGCAGATAAATTTATATGTAAATGCACCTTGACATAATTTAATGCCTATCGACTTTTAATGTCAACCACTCAACAGGTGGCGCTGATAAACAGCGATTCTCGCAATTTAAGGGAAGACTATATCTTAGGTTCTATTGTGTATCATCAAACAAAACTTGCTTGATATGTGAGAAAGCCATTATGAGACATTATGCTGATTCAATTTAGATGCTAATTCGCCAATAGGTGGTGCTACTATACTGCAAAATTCCTCGATAACGGGAAGGATAAATCTCAACTTCTCTTCTATGGCCTATAACTGCACGAAACTTGATAAGTGAGATAATCATTATGAAAACGTATTTTCTAAGATGTTATTTATAGACAATAAAATTGTCTTTCTTTGGATATTTAGTGTTAGTTTCCTCTAAGATGAAAATCATTTGCATTCATCATTTTAGATAATTTTAATAAATAATAGTTTTAATAAATTATTTGCACTTAGTAAATTTGTATAGGAAAATATAGAAGGAACTCTTGCGGTGACTACAACATACTAGTTTTTTTTTTTTTTTTTTTTTTTTTTTAAGTTATAGTTGGAAATATGAAGAAACATATTTTCGAATAGTGTAGATATATTTCCTGTATTTGTATTTGTTTACACAGAATTAGAATTTAAAAACAAAGGAATTGAAATTTTTTTAGTACTTTTAAAAAGAAAGTGATTAAAAGATGAATTTCGGATAATCCATTCGCGCATTTCACAAAAAAATTCATAACTCGCGAAATTTTCGCAATAGAATTTCAATCTTTTTAGTTTATTCCTCAGAAGTATTTAAACTAGTATGTTGTGGCCACCACAAGACTTTCTTCTATATTTTCCTATACATATTCAATCAGTAACAATATTTTTAAAAAAATTGCGATTTTTTTTCTAAGGGTTTTTTTTTTTTAAGTAATACATATTCATATTTTTTTTTTTTTTTTTTTTTTTTTGTTAAAAGTGAAAAAAAAAAAAAAATCGATAACTTTGTTTTAAATTATCACAGATTTTAGTTCAACCATTCATTTTAAAGGTATTGACGAGATCTTTCGAAAGATCCCATCATCAAAATTTACCCCCCCCCAGGCCCCGAGGGGGGAAACCGATGCCCCCACATGCACAGAAATTTTTTCCTAGTTAACTATTACTATTACCAATAACTCATATTAATTTTACAATCACAAATTGAAAATAACTCTCATTATGTACATTTATACGAAATTTTGTCCTATACTGCCATGTTAAAAATTTAGAAAACATGAGATCACAGCGCCACCTGTTGAACGATTGATCCCCAAATGTAATCAGCACCAGTTTATGTCAGGGACCAACTAAATACCAAGTTTGGTTAAAGTTCGTTAAAAAAAAAAAAAAAAAAAAAAAAAGTTTTTTTTTCTAAGTTTTTTTTTTTTTTCGTTAAAAGTAAAAAAAATCGATAAATTTGTTTTAAATTATCACAGATTTATGGTTCAACCATTCGTTTTAAAGGTATTGACAAGTCCTTTCGAAAGATACCCATCTTGAAGCTTTGCACCCGGGGGGGGGGGGGCGATGCCCCCACATGCACAAAATTTTTTTCCTTGTTAACTATTGCTATTATGAACGAGACCTTTCGAAAGATACCCATCTTGAAAATTTACTTCCCCAGGGGGGAAGCGATGCCCCCACATGCACAAATTTTTTGCCCTAGTTAACTACTACTATTATCAATAATTCATATTAATTTTACAATCACAAGTTTAAAATAACGCTCGTTATGTACATTTATACGAAATTTTCTCTTATACCGCCATGTTAAAAGTTTACATAAAATGCGATCACAGCGCCGCCTGCTGGGCGATTGATCTCCAAACCTAGTCAGCACAATGCCCCGCCAGGGTCCAACTATATACCAAGTTTGGTTCAATTTCATTAATTGGTTCGTGAGATACGGTGAAAAATACGAAATTTTGCGATCACAGCGCCACCTGCTGAGCGATTGATCCCCAAATCTAATCAGCACCATGCCCCGTCAGGTTCCAACTATATACCAAGTTTGGTTGAATTTCATTCATTGGTTCGTGAGACACGGTGAAAAATACGAAATTTTGTCCTATACTGCCATGTTAAAAGTTTACATAAAATGCGATCACAGCGCCACCTGCTTGGCGATTGATCCCCAAATCTAATCAGCACAATGCCCCGCCAGGGTCCAACTATATACCAAGTTTGGTTGAATTTCATTCATTGGTTCGTGAGTACGGTGAAAACAAGAAACCACACACACACACAGACATTTTTTAAAAACTATCAATTCGTGTTCAGGACACCCCAAAACGTGTAAATCCGTCAAAAAACGGAGGTCGAAAATTTTCGCGAATCCAATACTTTCTCTATATTACATATAGAAGAAAGTAAAAATGCACTTTCACAGTGTTCTGAACTATTCTGAAGTTTCAAATGTCTAGCTAGTTGGAAAGTTAGATAAATTTTCTGTCGAATCATATAAACGCTGCCGAAGGCAGTAGGGACTTGAAACAGTTGACTAAAAGTATTTAAAAAAATGTATTGTCACCGTGTTCTGAGCTGTCCTGAAAGTTTCAAATGTCTAGCTAGTCGGGAAGCTAGTTAAAAATCGATTGCAAGATTTGTACTGGACAAACAAGAATCAAAGTTAAAAAAAAACATGGTAAAATGTCTAGTTCTGTAATGTTGAAAAAGTATGAATGGAAAATTAGAAGATGCTGTCAATTACAATTAGCTTGAATTTGAATCTAAAATATTTTTTAATTCTAAAATATTCGAAGTATTTTAAAATATGTTTTTAAATAAAAAAAATATAAAGTCACTTTAAAGTCAGAGAGAAATGCAGTAATTATACAGACAAATGGCCATTACTTCATTATTCACAAAAAAAAAAAAAAAAAAAAAAAGGACATATAAAAAACTAGTATGCTGTGGCCACCACAAGACTCTCTTCTATATTTTCCGATACAAATTCACTAAGTTCAAATCTATATTAATAAAATCAGACTTTTGTCTGTAAATTTATCAGAATAAAAAAATTTTGCGATATCTTAAGGTTTTACACACCATGAAAGCCAAAAATCACTTCAGAAAATGTTATCTCTGTGTGTGTATGTGTGTCATAGTGTTTGTAAAGCTATTTTCGTCCAGGTATCATGTGAGAACGACTTGGCGGAATTCAACAGCGCTTGGAAGGAATTTAGGTCTTTACCCAACTGAAAATTATAGGTATCTATAACTTTTTCGAAATTCTCCTACGTTCTTCCTTTTAGGGGGGCAAAGAAGAAATTACACATGGGGAGACTAGACATGAGTAAAAATAAAACATTACCTGCGATTTAGGAATTTTCGCTTTTTAAGGAGAGGGAGGGAGGGAGAAAGCGATTTTTAGTGGGAAATTTTGCAAATTTCGGATTTTTTAGTAGACCTTTACCAAAAATGGAACAAAGACAGGGGTTGATCCAGGCAAAAATTGGGTCCCCTTTGCTGCCCCTTCACAAAATTCCACATCAAAAAGGGGACCCTTCACAAAATTCAAATCCATAAAAGAGGACCCTTCACAAAATTCAAATCCATAAAAGAGGACCTTTCACAAAATTAAAATCTATAAAAGAGGACCCTTCACAAAATTCAAATCTATAAAAGAGGACCCTTCACAAGATTTTGTTTTACAAAAGTAATGTTTTTATAAAATGTTTCCCTGTTTTCAGTATTATTTTTAATTAATTAATTGGTTAAATGAAACTATGTTAATTTGATATTAAACATTATTTAGAATGATTGTTAAAATGTTAGGTTTTATACACAATATATATATATTATTTATTTTTTCACAAAAAGAAATAAAAATTTCACAAACAAATTTTGTTTTTCACAAAAAGAGGACCCAAAAATTAAAACCTGGATCGACCCCAGAAAGATGATGAAAAACGCTATGCGACTTCCTTAGGCTATTTCCAAAAACACAATTTTGTTTTTTGTGATTTTTTTTTTTTTTTTTTTTAGGGGGGGGGGGGGGGGGAGAGGGGCGTTTATGAGGAGGCAAAATCGAGACGCCTCTTTTAGCACTAAATTTGTTCAGAGAAATCTATGGGAGCTTCGGTCACGAATGCTTGCGTTGTTTATATGTATCCGACACCTAAATTAACAGGATTTATCGAAATTACCCCCATTTCCCCCCTTAATGATGGACAGAAGTTAAAAACACCTTAGTAAGCATAACTAGGTTCCAAATTACTTCACAGTGAAGAAATTGCACATGGAGAAACTACACATCAGTACAAATAAAAAATTATCTCTGATTTATGAATTTTCGATTTTTAAGGGGAGGGAGGGGGGAAATTGATTTTTGGCAAGAAATTCAGCAAATTCTGGATTTCTTAGTAGAACTTTACCAAAAAAGGAACAAAAATGAAAAAAGCTATGCGACTTTCTTAGGCTATTTCCAAAAACACATTTTTGTTTTTCTCTGATCTGAGATTTTTCGGGGAGTGGAGAGGGGGTATGTGTTACAAAGGGCAAATTCGAGACACCAATTTTTGCGCTAAATTTGTCCTGGGAAATTTATGAGAGTTGCGGCACAAAGTTTGGTGCTCGGATTGTCTATATGTATCCAACCCCTAAAGTAACGGGATTTATCAAAATTTCCCCCCTTTCCCCCTGGGGGTGGAGACGGCAGGAAGTAAAATAAACGTTTGTAAGCATAACTTGGCCGCAAATTACTTCACGGTGAAGAAATTGCACATGAGGAGACTAGACATAAATATATGAATAAAACATTATGTACGATTTTGGAATTCTTAATTCTTACAGGTGGGAGGGGAAAAATAGTTTTTTGGGGAGAAATTTCTGAAATTCCGTATTTTTTTAGTAGAGCTCTACTAAAAATGGCACAAAGGTATTGAAAACAGTCATGTGTTTTCTTTAGGATATTTACAAAAACATATTTTCGTTTTTTGTGATTTTCAATTTTTTTTTTTTTTTTTTTTTTTTTGGGTGGGGGTGGGGTGGGGGAGGACATGTGTTACGAAGGAGCAAATTCAACCCCCCCCCTTTTAGCGCTAAATTTGTCTTGGAAAATCTATGGGATTAGCGGTCACGAAATTTTGTGCATAAATTGTTTATATGTATCCGACACTTATTGTAACGGGATTTTACGAAATTCCCCTTTTAATTCCCCTTTTTGGGGGACAATAAATGTGTAAAATCCCGTTTTCTAGTTTGAATTCGCTTTAAATTATCTTACAATGGCGAAATTTGGTGTGTGGATGTTGATTAAGTGTTGTACGCATTGTATACTTTGGTGGTATTTCGCAAAACTTCGCTGAGGAAGGGGAAGTAAAAAGCGAAGACAGTGTGGATCCGGACTCCTCCCACTGCGAGCAGGAAGAATCTCAACCGAACACATCGGGAATTTTAATTTAGGTTATTAATAATGATATGGGATTTTGACAACTCATTTAAGTACAGTATGCAGCAAAGCGGGCAAGCCTGCTAGTAATTTATTAAAACTATTATTTATTAAAATTATTTAACATGATGAATGCAAATGATTTTCATCTTAAGAGAAAACTAACACAAAATATCTAAAGAAAGACGGTTTTACTGCTTATAAATAACATCTTAAAAAATGCATTTTTACAATGATTACGTCACATATCAAGTTCCGTACAGTTATATGCATAGAAGTTAAGATATAGCCATCCTCTTATCAAGAATATTTGCTGTATAGCAGCACCACTTATTGGCTGAAAAGACTCCAAATTGAAGCAGCATAATGTCTCATAATGGCCTTCTCACATATCAAGTTTTGTTTGATGATACGCTGATACACAATAGAACCAGAGATAGAGCCTTCCCTTAAACTGCAGAAATCACTGTGTAGCAGAATCACCTGTTGAGCGGTTGGCACCAAAAGTTCACAGGCACTAATTTATGTTAAAGTGCATTTACATACAAATTTATATGCAATTCTGTGCAGTTGTTCCTCAGATATAGCCTTTCCTTAAATTGCCGAAATTGCTGTATAGCAGCGCCCCCTGCTGGCTGATAAGCATTCAAATTGATTCAGCATAATGTCTCGTAATGGCCTGCTCACATATCAAGTTTTGTTTGATTATACGCAATAGAACCTGAGATCCTATCCTCCCCTGAAATTACAGAAACCATTCTATAGCAGCGCCACCTGTTGAGCAGTTGACACCAAAAGTTGAAAGGCACTAATTTAGGTCACGGTGCATCTACATATAAATTTATACATAATTCTGAGCAGTAGTACCAGAGATACAGTTGCCGCAATTTTTTTTTTTTCACACACACTCATACACACAGACATTTTCTAAAAATGGCCAAATCGTATTCTAGATCTCTAAAACGAGTAAATCTGTCGAAAACCGGAAGTCCAAAATTCTTACGAATCCAATACTTTCTTCTATTGAATATAGAAGAAAGTAAAAATATAAATAACATAAGAAATTGCCAGTAACAAAATTAAGTTTCTGAAGTAGAAAGAAAGAAAAAAAGAAGATATCTGTAGACAACAAATTACAATACTAAATTCATTTTTTCATTGAAAATATCTAAGATAACGCTTTTTATTATTTATTTCCAAACGAAAACTTTCTTTGTTACCAATAACAACACTATTTTTTTTTTTTTTTCCACCATTGATCACATTTTAATTTTCCTGTGGAAAATGACATCATAAATTTGAATGACCAATTATTTCAGAAATTTTTTGAAAGAGGACAAATAGAGTACCTTTATTAACCCGATGTGTTTAATTAATAACTTCGTTAATTAAGATTACAGAAATTTGTAACTAACTGAAATGTTGATTATTGGAGTACATATCCCTTGGAGTATTCAGCACACATTGATACCTCTCATGACGCAAAAAGAAGTGGTCGCAGACAAAAAACAATTGACTCTAGAGACAGAAACTTTTTTAATATATATATAGAGATATAAAATACATATTTTTTAAATCAATCACACCATTAGAATTGGGAATAAATGTTTTTTTGAATGGTATAGATTAAACATATTTTGCATACCTCAATCCATTACAGAAGGATCAATCACTTTTAAAATCCCGCAAAAATTCTCTACCTTCCTTTCTTCTTACCGCAGAACGCTTTTTTGATGAAGGAACAATGATTTTTGGAGAAACTATTTGCAAGTTGACAATTAGAGTACATTTATTCACATGGCATTTTTAATTGATAACTTTGTTAATTAAGGTGTTAGAAATTTCTAACCAAGATAAACGTGTTCCTTGGATTATTTGGCAAATGTCTGAATCTTTTGCTACGCTGATGACCCTCTTGTTCGTATGAAAATGCAATCGCAGACAAAAAAAAAAATCGCACAGCAGCGGTAATAACTTTTATCTTTTAATACGTAGAGATACACTAAAAAAAAATAAAAGCCCTACTGCAGAAAAAATGACTTATCCTTTTTGTGTTTGTAAACTTAAAAACTAATGATTGAAACAAATAAAACTTATGTTTTATAATACGGAAGTCATAATGTGATACCTATGTACATTTTTTATTTAATAATTCGCTTTATTACACTCTACGAAGTATTTAATAAAAATCTACATAAAATTTCCTTTTTAAACATATTATAAAAATATGCTTTGTATTCTATTATGATTTATTATATGAAATAAACACTTTATATTTTAATGTATGAAATAAATCTATTTGTTAGACTGAAACAATTATTTAATAAAAATATGTATTTTGCATTGGTTAATTCCATCTTTATATGGAATTACTGCTTTAATGCACAATGACATAGTATTTTACAGTTTTTTAATATGAAAATCAGAAATTTCACTGTGCCAAATATCATAAATAATTTTTTTCTAGTTCTTGCAAAGTTGAAGGCTACAAATTTCGAATCCCCAGCCTCTTTTATAGGCTAAACATTTTCAAGCGGATTGAGATTAGGACTATTTTCAGGTCTAATAAAGAAGAAATTCTACGATATTCTTTGTGGGATCAGTGGCGGATCCAGAACTTGACTTTTTGGGGGGGGGCTAAGATTTTTCAAAGTGTTATTCTAGACCACTAAAAAATTTACAATTGCAATTTTCAATAGTGAATGTCACTGTTTTGGGGGGGGGGGGGCTTCAGCCCCCTAGCCCCCCCCCCCTTAAATCCGCCACTGTGTGGGATTTAACTTTAAGTAAAAAAAGTTATGATAACATACAAAATTATAGATGCTCATGAGAATGGATAGGTAATTTTAACAACTTGATTCAAATAAACGTATCACAGGCGCCAAGTAACAAGGTGCAATATCATCTTGAAATGCTGATTGAGGAAAAGACTGAAATAACCTTCAAAATAGTCAATCAGGTATCAATTTTTTAATGGCTGAGTTTTATTTTGGGTTAACTGATCCCTTGAACATGAAAATTTGTTTGACTCATTGAAAAATTATGCACTTTCGCATCATAATGTAGGGAGAATGTGTCACTGTTTTAAAAGTGCGATTTTCATTAAGTCAGTCACATTTTCGTAATCAGACCTGCTTGTTCCCGTCAAATCAAAATAAGTTAAACTTGACTCATCAGAGAGAACCACTTCAGCTCAATAATTAACTGATCATTTTTTAATTTTTCTTAATCCTCTGAAGTCTTGATTTTCTAATTCCTTTTTGTTAAGAATGGATTTTTTCAGATTTTCTGGCACTTAAATTTGCTTTGTTTAATCATTGTTGCACAATATTTAAAGAAATTATGTTACTAAACACTTTTTCTGAATCCCTTCTATATTCTATATGTAATAAACTGATTTTTTAAGCACTGGCTTTTTAACTTGCGGTCATCTCTCGATTGGATGAGCAACATGGTCGCTTAGAGACAAATTTCCAGTTTCAACAGCCAAAAAATTTTATATATTGCTAAAAACCAGCTCACCAATATTTCGTTAACATTTAATCCTTTTAATATCCCGCATATTGAAATATTTTTTCATTTTCTCTCTAAAATTAATACTTTTTGTGGTATCGTTAATTGCCTTATTCTTGCCATTTTTGAAATACTTTCTAAAATTACAATTTTTTGAACAATTGCATCTTGTTTTTAATACTTGGCTCAATCCTAAATTGCACGTGGAATACAACATAATAAAATCTGTTCGAAAATTTATTTTTAAAACAATAAAATTGGCGACTGTAGAAAGAGAAATGGAAAATGTCCAAGTGTGGCTTTTTTCTTGTCCCTTAGTGTATATTTAGAAAAATGCTGGCTTTAGTTTAAAAGGGAAATATAAAAATTCATTTTACCAATACTTGATGCTGCTTTGAGCCTTTACATTAACAACTCACTGGGATGCTTCTTTAAAATCAGACTACACTTAATTTCGCCAATAGCCGTGCCCCATGTTATTCAATGGGAAAATTTGTTCTGTATTGCATAAACGTGTCAAGTCAAAACAAACATGGTGTATGAGATGGATATCATGTAAAACTGTGCTGTTTTAATTTAAGTACATATCAGCCAATAAGTGTCGCTGCTGTGCTGCAATTTAATTTCATTTATGAGAAGGCAATTGTTTTGCTTTGCTTTGCAAAAAGAGGTTGAGTTTTGACCACTGGGTGATACTAGTTCTAATTAATTTATGATATCTTAGGATACTGTATTAGACTTACAAAAGCACTTATTAACCTCTGACCAAAAAAGAAGGATGTTATGAAATTGAAGTCTTTGTCTCTATGTGTGTGTCTGTGGCTTTGTATCTTCCAAACGAATGAATCAATTTCAATGCAGTTTTTGTTTTTAATATTATTATTATTGTTAGAACGCTGATTTATTAAGATAGTTCTTAGCAATGGTTAATAAAAATCAATTTGATAGATTTATTTTAACTAATTAAAATGTTATTTTTTATTTTATTTTATTTTCCAGGTCATTTTGCATTGGTGTTTCAAAATTTGCGAGATGTCAATCTTTCGATTCATGTTAGAAAAGTCAAATGGAATTTTTATGGGAGTAAAATGGAGCTTTTTTCTAAAAATCGCAATTATTTTCAACCGATTTTGACTAAAATTACATATTAGCTCAACTGAATCCAGCACTCATGACAATTTCTCACAGGTTACACTGAATTGCCCTCATCCACCACAGTTCTAAAAAAATTCCTTCAAGAGGAAAAATATCTAACTTCAACATTGCTTCTGTCATTCTCTCGCATAATCACTGTAATATATTACCACAAAATGGCATAGTTGTTCAAAAGAATGTTCTATTGCCAAGATAAACCACATGACTCTAGACATTTAGCAGAAAAAAAAAAATGCTGGTTTTAAAGCTTTACTACAGTTTTTGGTAACCATAAAGTATTTTTATACTCTGATTCAGAGTACAAAATCAATGGTTATTAATGCACAAGTAATTAAAAAAATAGTCTATAAAAGGTCTGACAAATTTTGATACTTAATAAATAATAAAATAATAAAAAAAATAAGTCCCATACGTCTGTAGACATTTTAAAAATTCATAAAAAACAAAGGAATTGGTAGAATTGAACACGGTTTACAAAAAAAATATTTTCGTGAAAGAGGATTTTTTTTTAATAAAAAAAATAAAATAAAATAAAATTTCCGTCGATAGAGGGCACTATATCTGTTATGTTAATAGGAAAGCCATGAAATTTAATGGACTCTGATTTTCAGATTTGTCGTCACTCATTGGTGCAGTGCCTTCTATCGATGAAAAATTTAACTATTGTTTTCTTTACAAAAAAAAAAAAAAAAAAAAAAAAAAAGCCCTTCACAGGAATAACTTTTTGAAAAACTGTTGCATTCAATTCTACCAATTCCTTCAATTTTTATGAATTTTTAAAATGTCTAGACTTATGGGATACCCAGTACATATAATAATTTGGCCAGTACTCACTGCATATATATGCTATATATAAATTTGTAAAGCATATATATTTTTTTTCCTTTTTAATAAAAAGCATTATAGTATAAAATAATAAAAATTTCTTTGATCAAATAATAAACAAAAGAAAATATGGTATTCTAAGTTTTAATTTGTTCAAGTAAAAAATTTAAAATTTTAGAGGGTTTAAAAAACTGATTAGGATCTTAAGTTTTATATTTTCTAGACTTTCTTATAGAGTTAAAGTAACACACATTTTAAATTAAGCATTTTCTTCCCCCTCTTATATCTAAATAAAATTCCCAGAGTTAAAAATCAAAGTAAATAAAAGATAGGTATAAGTCAATAACTGGAAATAATATCTTACCAACAATTCAATTCCATAAAATATTCCTTTTCCTAACTCAGGAACAGCTCCACAGTATCGTACAATACCCTCAACTGGATCCAAGTCTGCTCCTAAATCTACATTAACATTACTACCTTCAACAATCATAGCTGCTTCTTTAAGCCAATTGTCATCACATAAAACTCTCAGGCGATCTCTGACAGGCGATACAGGAACTAAAACCTCAGCTTCAAAAGAGGAGAGTTCATGGACATCTGTATTATTACAAAGCATATAAACATTATCGTGGTCTAATGATTGTACACATAACGATGATGAACTTTGATCCGACTTAACTTCTTGAAGAAGGCTTCCAGGCACTAGCTGCACCTCAGTTTCTAAAGCAGATTTGTTAAAAACTGGATTCAGTCGATTGTCATCAGTAATTTTTTTGCCATAACATTCCTCGAGAAGTAAAAATTTACGTCGTTTACAACGATCAAGGGACATCATGAAAAATACTCTGTAAATCAAGAGAAAAATTATGATTCAGTAAACAGTGCATCGTTATTAATGAAACAATATTAATCATATATATTAATAATTCTACAGATAATTATAAGAATCAATGAGTAATTTATTATGTGTTTCAGATGCTGTGATAAATTCTGAAATGAAGATATATCAATTATATATATATATATATATATTTATGGAAAGTATGGAAAATAAACATATAATTTACTTTAAATACAAAAATCATTTTTTTTTTACTGCTCCCCAAAAAATTATAAAATTTGAATTCCTTCTGCTTTTTTTTTTTTTTTCCAATGGCTTTTTGTAATGCATAAAATTAAAACCTAACTATATACAAATTTAGAGCCTAATAAATCAATTTTTAATTGCAAAGTTACCTACTTGGTTACCAAGATCTTAAGCACTCTTACTTATCAGACTTACTTGGCTTTTGAATAAATCGACAGAGTATTTTTGTAATCTGAGCTAATTTAAGAACTATGACAGCAGCCTCCATAAAAAATAAGTGTGTAAAGTAGATGTTTTTATTATCATCCACATTAAGTAGTTGAATTTTGTCTACTAACATTAACATAAAGCTAACCCTTTTTTCATCAAAATGTTAAATGTTACAAATGCAACATGTTTTATTACATTTCTCAAGAGTTCTTTTAAATGCAACAACTTTTGCACCTTTGACCTATCTTACTTTTGCAATTTCATATTATTATAAAAAATAAGTGTGTAAAGTAGATGTTTTTATTATCATCCACATTAATTAGTTGAATTTTGTCTACTAACATTAACATAAAGCTAACCCTTTTTTCATCAAAATGTTAAATGTTACAAATGCAACATGTTTTATACATTTCTCAAGAGTTCTTTTAAATGCAACAACTTTTGCACCTTTGACCTATCTTACTTTTGCAATTTCATATTATTATGAAAATGTCAGTTTTTTTTTTTTTTTTTTTTTTTTTTTTGTTGTGAAGAAACACTAATTTAGTCATATGACCAATTCAAAAATATGCATTTTATTGAAGAATAACAAGAAGAAACGAATTTAGTCTAAATGTTGCTGTTGCTGCACTGAAAAAAAAAAAAAAAAAAAAAAAAAACGCATTACAAAAATTCCCCTGAGAAATGCAATTTCTTTGAACATTCATGTAAAACAATGCAAAGTCCATCAAAGAATCACAAAAGGAAAAAACAAAAAAACATAAATTTAGTCATTTAATCATGAGTAAAATATGAATTTTGTTGAGGGACTGACAGAAAAAATGCAAATTTGTATGGAGAAACAGAAAACACAAATTCCATCGAAAAATCCTACAAAATTCAGAAGCTTTTCTGTCTCAAAATTTTAAGAAAAAAAATGCACTTTTTCAAACAATTATAACATATTTTCATATGTTAAAAAAATATGAATGTTGTCAAAAGGTCATTATATAAATGTGAATTCCCTGAAACACAGCATGAAAAAATATTTAAAAAATCATAACCATTATTCCATGCAATAAATATGAAATGTACATTTTACATGTATTTAATTATATATTTATCTATATTTATAAATGAATATTATAAAATTGATCCTATAAAATACATTGTTCATATTATTTATATATTTATATTTATGTATATAAATTGCCTGCCAGTGGTATGCAAATTCTATGTAAAATGTATACTGTATTAGTATGGTCAGGTGGGGTAAAATAAGTCAGGGGGTAAAATAGGTCAGTTTCAAAAAAACTTTTTTAAAAAACATCCAAACATTTTTTAAATTCCAATTTTGCTGGTTTTATATATTATTTATATTAGTCTTCATTTTGTATGCAAAATTAACTGTAACTGATACTTTTTAATTACAGCCAGTAATTATTTGCGTGTTTCGTATTAGTAATTCAAATGTGTTGCTAAGAAAAACTTTGGTTTTTAACTAATTCAAAAGTAAATTTTACAGTATTTTCTTATCATATTCCAAAAAGTACATTCTTAAGATGAATTTCCTAAACTTTTGTGAATAAATATTAATATTTTGGAGTAAAAAAACACATGTGGGGTAAAATAGGTCAGGTGTTGAATCATGTTAGGCTTAGCAAACATTAAGTAACTAATTACTTTTTTTGTGTTTTAAATAACTCCATATGTATTCTTTTACTGTATTAGTTTAAAATTAAGCTATATATTGTTCTGGAGCTATTTCATACACATAGACATAGACATAAAATAATTTAATGTTAAGAGAAAAAAAAGCAATACATATTAAAACTGAATCAAAACATTCAGTTTGTAGGTGAAATTCAAAAAGTTGTTTAAATCGAGCTTATTTATGAAGGGTGCCAATTGGGTAGGCACGATGCAACATTCTCCTGAAACCGTCTGAGTGAAACTCTGCAGTTTAGCATCAACTTCAATTGCAAGAGTGGATGAATCTAGATCATCAATCACCAATTTGACAAATTAATTCTAGTGCGACTTCAACAGTCATGGAACAGGATAATATTTATATATTCTCCTTTTAAATATATAAAATCTGCTATTATAAATACTTTATCACCCAATCAAACATTGTCTTCTAAAGAAGCTTTGAAAAATGCACACAGAAAAAGAACCCATACGCAACAGAAAACAGGAGTAATTTTAACAACCATTTTATTTTTCAATTGACTGTATGACAAAAAAATCAACAGAGATGCTAAAATCACAGAAACATCAGCTGTAAAAGAAACACAAAAACAAGTCTTTCTCAAGAAGAAAATTTGGACAGCATTAATACTAATCAATTCGTAAAAGTTGGAAAATGTGTTAAAGTAGGATTTCCTGGGAAAAGATCAAAGAAAATATTTCGTGGCATCATTCTTTCACACAATCATGAATATTCTGAAAATTTTGAAGGGATAAAAAAAAGTTTAAATAGAAGCTCCTATTGGATTTTTTAGAGAAAGATATTTCTGATGTAGATGCATCGTACATTCCAAGTGTTCTTCCCGAACTAATGATGGACCATAGAGACATTTTTTTTTTTTTTGAGATAACACAAAATTAAGTTTTTATCAAAAAAAAAAAAAGGAATGTGTATTTGTAATTTTATTTGCATTAAGTAAATTGTATTAAAATTTAAAACAGTTTTAAAGGATGACTTATTTACCCCAACCCATGGGGTAAAATAAGTCACAAACAGCATATTTTAAAATTTATTTTTCAGTACAAATTTTTTGTTTTTTCAGAGATATTTCTCTTAAAATGTCATAAGGAATATTCATTTGCATATTTTGCGCAATTTTTTAACAAATGGAACCAATACATTTTCTGCTATTTAAGTGAAACGTAAAATATGCTGTTTTTGACCTATTTTACCCCACCTGACCCTACCAAAGTTGTACATGTTCAAAACAATACCTTTTCCCCTGTGACAAGCACCCTGCCCATTTTTTTCTCATACTAAAACTAATAATTATCAATTTGAGGTATACGGATCAAGGGAAAAATTTCTATGTACTAAAATCTTTTTAAGGAATCTATATTCAGGGGCAAACTGACTGGCCCACCCGGCTACCAGGCGATCGCCAGGTGGGCCAACTGCCAAAAATGGGCCAAATGATTTTCTTTCATTGTCGTCATTCAATTTCAATTCATAAGCTAAAAATAGTGTCAATATTTACTTAATATTAATCAAATAAATGTTAAAAAGATTTAAATATGTGGTTCACCGACTGGCCCATAAAAAAGTGTCAAGTACTACTTTTTGGCCCATTTTTCTTTCTTTTTTTTCACCCTTCTGTTTCAGGAATGTGACTAGATACCAGAGAAGCTAGTGACCAGATCCACCACACCTCCTGCGTATAGGTGACTTCTAGGGCAAATGCTATCTTTCCTTTTGTAAAAACTGGAGGGAAATTTGACTCAATTTTGGAATAAAATTTTTCACTTTCCGAGCATATACTGTACTATAAAAGTATTATAATCATCAAAAAATTCCACAATGAGATTTTGGTGTATTACTTTTAGAGGTCACAAGAGTTTCTGTTTTAATGTGAGGTATGTGTGATGTATGTATGGTGTATGTACGTATGTACATTTGTATGTGTTGAGAGAACACGATAATGATTAAGCGCTTTATTTAATTGTTGGTAGGCATGTTTAGGTCCCTGTCGTATGGGCTGTATCGATTTTGATGAGTGTAGGACTTATGGATCTTTACAGACACTTGAAGAAATTTTTTATCACTAAGGCACTTGGACTCAAATTATTTAAAGTGTGATAACACCTGAATACTTTATCCAAAGGAATTAAAACTTGTTCGGTATATTTTAAGTTACTGCCGTATGACCTGTATAGATTTTAATGAATGTATGACTTATAATTCTTTACAGAGACATGAAGAAAGGAACTTGTACATTATGGCCTGTAGGCTCAAATTATTTCAAGCACTTAGTGTAAAATTCTACATTTGATTAAGATTTTTTTTTTTTTTTTTTTTTTGTTTTTACAGAATGCAAAATAGAATTCTTAGACATTGCAACCTGTGCGTTGTCGTTTTCTTTACAGCATTCATGCCTACTTTGTTCACCTGACGAAGGATCTCGTCTTCTTTCAACCCGAAACAATTGTAGTGAATTCTTACATATTGTGGTGTTTATTCAAAGTTTTGTACCTAGGGTAGGTGCTCCAGTGATTGGCATGCTCCAGTAATTGACATCTATTCAAAAATAATTAATAAATAGGAAAAATAATAAAATCATATATTTTACATAAAGAATTTTAACATTTTATGTCAAACACGGGAAGATAGGGGGCCAATTACTGATAAAATGAAAAACTGGCAGTGTCAATTACTGGAACATTGAATGGGTATAAAATAAAAATTCATAAAAAAAAAATTGTTATCAAATGTATATACTTTAAAATATATGTGGTTCTGAATGTCTTTCATACTATATGTACTAACTTAAGATTTCTAAAAATATTTTCTGGTGACTAGAACATTAAAAACATCAGAGATTGCTCTGAAAGTGTCAATCACTGGTGCACTTCTTACTTACCCTATTATGAAATAATTTACCCATTTTGCATCACAATGGGTTACTTATAGGAAATTTGTTAAATTATTTTAAAGACACAAACTGATCTATGTTTTAAAATTTTTAGTGCTGCACCAAGTAGCTGAGTACCGAGTAGCCGAGTGGTTGTAAGAAAGAATAATTGATGCATATATGAAGAAATGTGCACATCTTGCAAGTAAAAAAAAGGCTTTTAAACATAAAATTTAGTTAAATGGTAAACAGCATAATTTCATGCAGAACTTTTGTAGTGAATATACATAATTAGGTTCATTGCTATATTTTGATGCTTTCAGTTTCAGCATAGTGGATTACTAAAAACATAACTGATAACTTTATTCTTAACATCTTTTTTAGATGTGAAATTATCATCCTCGGATAATTCTTAGAGAATATAAAAGTTACTAGGCACTAAGGCTTAATTTAAGATACATGAAATCCACAAAGGGGGACATTAAAAGGGAAACATTAAAATATTTTATAATTCATACATGATACATCTTCAGATTGTAGAAATGTAAAATGAATGACAGATGGTTTTGGACCATAATTGGCAAAACAACAGATCTGATTACGAAAATACGTTTTAAATAGTGTTTTAGTGTATTTACTTTTATATATATAACGTAAAATGCCATAAAAGCCTTTACTCGGTTAAATGCCCCCTCCTCTTTTCACTTTTTTTTTTTTTTGTTATTGTTCTTAAAATACTAAATAATCGCATATTTTGCTCAACAGTAGACTGTATCCAAATAGGTGATAGTTTTTTACGTTATTTTATAATATAAAATTCAAAATCAATATTTTCTTTACCAATTTGAAAGTGTCTTACTTTTATTTGCACAAATGTATAACGAAAATTTTCTGTTAATATTACATAGGGGTTCTTCTTTTTCTAAAATATTTTATTTTTGTCTGATTTATAGATACAATTTTATGAACTAAGTTTTTATAAAATAATGCACATTCATACAAGATAGTTATAATTAAAAGCTCATATCATGAATCATCTCTATACTAAGTTTGGTAACAGCCCGTTTTAACTGCAGAAAGCTGTTATAGCAAAAATTTTAATTATAATGACTCTGTATTTATATTTTCATATTTTTTTAGTTTAGTTATAAAATAAATATCTCTCATTAACACATTTCTTTCAAATAATGCATAAAAATAGTGAAATTCCCATAACTACTCAGTATTGGCTGAATACATAGCCTAAATTTGGCTGAGTACTGAGTACTCGGCAAACAGGCCGAGTATATACCGAATACAACTCTAAAAATTTTGCTATATAACGGTCGTTACTGAAAATTTCTTGCTTAAATTTTATACTTTTTTACATGGAACACCAAAGAATTTGGAAACCTTACTGTTCATTGTAGAATTATTTGAACTTACAGATAAATATTCAAACATTCTATCATAAACTCCTGATTATCTGGGAGCGGATTATGTGCATTGTGGATTATCCGTGGACGCAGTAAAAAATCGAGATCAAGAGAAAAAATTTTCAAAATAAAAAACAAGTGATTTTTTTTTTCTTTAAGAAAAAAAAAATAGTAAAATAATTAACAAATAAAGATGTAAATTGCTTTTGTTATATATTTTGTACAGTACCAGACATGTCAACATTTTAATTTTATCTGGAGCATTGTTTCTTAGTACCCAACTTTTTTTCATGCCACTTTTCTTGAAGACTATTTTTTCATTTATTTAATCATAGTTACATTATTGAAGATTTCACTACAAATATAAAGTTGTGTGAAAAAAACCAGATATTTAAAATGCTCTGGAATAAATTAAAATTCTGGCATGTCCGCGCTACTTGTTTAATTTAGAGCATAAGTTATCTTACAGATTGTACCTCAGTTTCATTGTAAGTACAGTAGACTCCCGATTATAAGCGGTCGGATTATCCGCGGTTAAAGGGCAAAATTAACGGTCGCCACCGGCCACATGGCGACTAAATAAAAAAAGATGGCGACTAAAAATTATGCATTGATCGCCACTAAAGTCGCCACTTTTTGTGATCATTAAAAGATTCTAAAAATCGAGCGACGACTATAAATCGAGCAATTGAAGCCTTGTGATTTCCAATCTTTTTCTATCCATGGCATAAATGTGAATGTTCATTTTAAACTTGCTTTATTATATTCTACAACTTATAAAGAAGTAGAATTGTTTAATATATCTCAATCATACAATTTTTTGTCCCCCCCCCTTTCCCTTCCCCTAACAATCTGATCACACAGCTTATAGAAAGCTTTATAATTTCTAATCATTCTCCATTTGCCGCAAAAATATAAATATCTATTTTAAACTTATTTTATTAGATTCTAGAATCTGTAAAGAAGTAGAATTGTTTTATATCTCTTACTCATAATTCTTGTGATTCCCCCCCCCCCTCCCTCCAACGATTGGCAATAACATGCTCCACTGAAGCCTTGTGATTTAAAATCTTTCTCCATCCATGACATAAATGTAAATATTCATTTTAAACTTTCTTGATTAGATTCTAGAACCTATAAAGAAGTATATAGATGTATTCCCCTCCCCTCCCACACACACACACATGTGCGCTCCATTTCAACTAGCAGTTAATGATCAAATGTCCTGCAAAGCACAATTTTTTTCCATTATTATCTCCATGGTATTTAGTGTATATTTAACCCATTTAAGATATTTGACAAATGTGTGTATCAAAATTTTATTTGGCTTAAATGTGTATTTTTCAAAAATTTTTGTATTTGCTTTCTTTTGAGTAGAAATCTTCCCTTTTCCTTCCCATTTTAAAGTAGAAATCTCCCTATTTTTAAAATTAAAGCTACAAATTTAGCAGTTAAGTAAATTACTTTTAATGAAGCAGCTAAATTTCCATATCTATACTTTTTAAGAGGAAATATTTTAACTCTTGAAATAAAATCATTTAAAAAAATGTGTCTTTAGAAATAAGAAAAAATAATAAAACTGCTAACCATATTTACAGACATGACCATGTAAAAGGTTGTGATGATGATGAATCAGCTGATTCATTTACTAGAAAATATCAATGTGAACTGTGAATGATAACAGCTTATTTCACTTAAATAAATTGAAAAAAAAAGTACTACTGAATTATCTGGAAAATAAAAACTTTTGCTGTTATACAGCTCTAAGCAGATTTTACTTTAGGATATGCAATTTAGGATTTTAAAAAGAGCATAATTACAATTTCAGTGTCCCTGTGTTAATTTTATTATTATGTATTTCTTATTTTCATATTTTTCTTGTGGTGATTATACCACAAAATGGTGACAATGCTTTTTGCAGTCTGAAAGAAATAGTCTTATCATGTGAAAAGTGGCCACTAACTTAAAAAAGTGGCTACTAATGAAACTGACAGTACCGGCCACTGGCCATTAATGAATATTCCCAGTTTTGCCCTTTATTCGCAGTCCTCAAGGGCCTGAATTTAAAAAAGAATTTAAAAATACAGAACAAACTTATTACAAAAAAGATCGAAGACAGTAATGACCTTCAAGGCTTTTGGAGATATTACACGATTTTTGACAGCATTTATGGCATACAGACTGCTTGGGAGACAGTTAAGCAGTCTACATTGGTGAGGTCTTGGAGAAAAATTTTACCAAATGTGGAAAATACTTTGGTAGAGTTTATATAGAAGGAAGAAATTTCTGCTCATGATTTAGCAAATTTAGCTAAATCTGTTACTGGAGGAGAAAAAGTCAATGAAGGAAACATTGAAGAGTGGATTAATTGTGACGCCAATGATACAAGTATTGAACACCTTACAGACGAACAAATTGTGGGCCAAGCATTAGACCAAGTTTCAGAAGATAGTGAAGATGAAGAGGAAGAATGAGATAAGAGGATGAGCCCCGATGCTGCCCTAGCACATGCAGATGGACTTATAAAATATATCGAGGAACAGGACGATGAATCACTTTGTGACAAGATGCTGATAAAGAAACTGCAATCACAAATTAAGAAAACGTGTTTTAGTTTTAGTACAAAAAAAACAAAAATGCTTCACCGACTTTTTTGATAAAAAATAGAGCAAAATGTAAGTAGAAATTTTTATTAGTACATTAAATTGTATATGTAGGCCATGCTTAGATGTTAATTAAATAGTATTGCTCAAAAGGCTTTATGTGTTGATTTATATCCCCTTTTTGACCATTTTGCGGATTATTCGCGGTTGTCTATTCCCCGTTCACCGCAGATAATCAGGAGTTTACTGTACATTTTATATTTTTTTATCATTTAGTATATAATATGCAAATATTTTTGCTATAGACTAAAGAACCAAAAAAAAAAAAAAAAAAAGCCGTACATTAGAAAAATTGACTTATATCTTTTTTATTTGTAATAACTTCAAAACTAATGGTTGAAATAAATTAAACCGTCATGTTTGCATAATATCAAAGGGTTGAAATAATACCTATGTACTTTTCTACTGAGTAGTTCATTTTACTACACTCTATAAAGTACTTTATAAAAATTTACATAAAATTTTCTTTTTAAACGTAATGAACGACATCATTATCTCCGGTGCCCAGGGTGTGAAAAAATCATGATTTTTTTAAAAAAATCAAAAAAATCAGATTTTTTTTATTTAAATCAGATTTTTTTGTTTTATTTACATTATTCGACTAAAAATAAATGTTAAGAAATTAAGCATGAAAACTTTTTTTAAGTTTAAATGTGAATACATATAAGAAGCAATAAATATAAATAAACTACATTAAAATATATATATATGAGGATATTTAAAAAAAAAAAAAAAAAAAAAAATTGTAATATTAGCCAACATAGGTACATTCTACCCCCCCCCCTTTCAAAAAGAAAAATAAATAAATAAAAATATAATAAATAAATAAATGATTAAGTGTAAATAGCTTAAGATCAATATATTTTTTAATGTTTTTATTATTATTGTCATTAAAATGTACATATTAAAACATCTTGAATATCACATTAACAAATTTTTTGAAGAGAAACTTTTTGGAGAATAATTATTCAATTAAAGGAAATGGAAATTCAATGTGTATATAATATATATATATATATATATATATAATACACACATTAGTTTGTGCAATTTATTACCAATAAAATACATATAAATTGTAAGATTTTTTCAAAAGATTAAAGTTTTAAAAAATTAAGGAAACTGAAACAACTAATCAGGACATTACCATTTCATTTCTAATTTTATAAAAGCCTAAGTAAAAAGGGAAAAATTTCTTAAGAATGCCTTGGCCAGTTAAAAAACATAGTAATCAGAATTAGAAATAAGAAAAGTTAAACATGAAGGACAGAGTGACAGACAAATCAAATGCTTCAGAGTTCAGATGATACAATATTTATTATCCTTAAAAAAAAAAAAAAAAAAAAAAAACACTTAGGGCAGAGAATTTAAGGCTTTGTATATAAAAAAAAAAAATGGCTGCAAACGAATGTAGTTAGCTTCAAAATAAGAATAGAAGATAAAAATAGAGTTGTAGAAAATTAAAAGAATCATTTTTAAAATTAATAAACACAGATATTTTATTTATTTTATTTATTTTTTTTTTTTTTTGGGGGGGGGGAGGGGGTATTTGATGTAAATAACAAGTAAG
The DNA here is from genome assembly GCA_963930645.1 of Salticus scenicus. Lineage (NCBI taxonomy): Eukaryota > Metazoa > Arthropoda > Arachnida > Araneae > Salticidae > Salticus > Salticus scenicus. The sequence continues at coordinate 214,846,130 of OZ005655.1, read as the reverse complement.
TTCAAGTTTTCTTATGTTCTAAGACTATATAAAACTACATATTGACCCAAAATTGCAAAATTTTATATTTTTGATTTAAATCAATGATTTTTTTTAAAAAATCAAAGTGATTTTAATCGTGATTTTAATCAAGCTGATTTAAATCGGCGTACCCTGCGCGGTGCCTAAAAAAAAAAAAAAGACACCAAGAAATATAGACCAACGTCCCAGTTGTACCATGTTAAGTAGCAAGTCTCTAAATTTAAAAAACAAACAATACCATATTGTATAGAAAGTTTAGTTGAGGAATTTAATCTTTGGAAAATTTTACGCAAAAGTACATTGATGTTGAAGAAAAAAATACTTGAAAACTTCTAATATTGGCAAATTTTAATTATAATTATTTAGCCGCAATTCAGAAATTATAATGCATGGAGCTGATTCGGCGAAAAAAAAAAAAAAAATTGCCAAATTATCTGGCGAAATTATTTAATTCCTTTAAAAAATGGTTATTTTAAAAAGGTATGTTAAGAGAGCACTCAAGAATATGAAAGAATATTTCGTACAATATATATTACGTTTAGAAGCGCTCTTCATCACTCCAAGAGTGATGAGCGGGGGGCTGCTCCCTGTTAAATCTGTTAAAATATATATTACGAAAATATAACATCTAGCGTGCATCTATTTGTAAGTTTTTTATCTTCAAATCCAAAAATCGCCAAGGACAACAGATATCAAAGCAATAACTAAAGCAATTCTAGTAATTGAGTACACAAAAGACTGTATTATTTAGTTAAATTCTTAAATATATATGTGTATATCGAAAAAAATCAAATATATGCATGGAAATTTGTAAATATAGAGTACTATAACAATATCAATTTAAAAACAATCAAGGATAGTGAATAAATGAAGATAAATACAGAATATTATTTTAAATGAAGATACATTTAAATTAAAATCTAAGTATTGAGATAATAATTACTTTTATTTCTTAAGATTGCTAATTTATCAAACTTACCTAATAAATCTTACGAATTGAAACTAATCTATCACATTTTAAAAATAATTAAAGCAACTATAGGCAGCGGATCAAATCTCTGTTAACAGAATATGACATTTGTCACTGAATGACAGATCCCACTTAAAATGAATTTGCATAGATTCAAGCATTTTTTATAAACACATAAATCTTCGCATACAGCAAATGAAAGTCATCATTTTCAGTATCACGATATTAAAGCAGACTAAAAACAAAACATAAACAAAATAACACAATAACAAAACTTATTAAGCAACGAGGAGATTCTACGGTGTTGTTGTTGATGTTGATGTTGAAAATAAAAAGTGTAGGTGGGGGGGGGGGATGAAATGAATGAATAGCGAAGTGCCATTTCTAATTTAGAAAAAACTGTAGAAGTAGTCGGCGAAAATCAATATTAATGCAAATGTTAAATGAGGAATAACATAAACTTATGAAAGAGATTTTGGGGCAAATTGTTTGAGAATCTTATTTTGTATAGCAAATAATCATTGATATCAATCAATACTATTACTAGTTTTTGTATCTCTAAACTTTATCGTTAGCTTAAGTTTATTTTTTTTTATTCTCCTTTTTTTTTTTATTCAGGTTGTTCATTAGTTCATTTAATTTAGGTAGGTACAGTCGGTAACAAGAGTGTCCGAACACTAGCAAAAATTCCTACGTAAAAAAAGTTCTTGGTTGGTTGGGTTTTACGTTGCACAAGCGCAGCGCAGGGGGGGGTGCCATTTCATAGATGCGCGAATTTTTAGATATTTGAGATTTCTCGCGCACTACGTCATAAGGAGGATGGATCAAATCTTGTTTACATTTGAAATAATTGTGTTTAAATTGGGTTTTTATGATTTAATTTTTTTCTTTTCTTTTAATCGAATTTGCTTAAATGTACCGTGTGATAATCTTAATCTACGTCTTTTGTTGCTTCACGGATTAGGAGATAATCCGTGTGTTGCTTTCTTGACATCACGGAGTAATAAGACAGGAGAAGAAGGTAACGCTGAAATTTTGTGATGTTGTTTTCTAATGTTTACAGATGGCGCCAGCGTGCAATCCTTCCTTCTCTCCAGCTTCCGCAATGTTATTCAATGGGGAAATGTCTCGTTTTAATTATTTTTTTTTAAATAATATGTAGTGTCGCATCGATTAATCTTATCGGACTTCAAGTTTCAGTTTAAGTTTGTCAGAACTGTATGGCAACGATAGAACTTTTCGAACAATGACAACAAAGCACGGATTAGGAGATTCTATAGGATATATTACTAACGTTACGGGAAGGTAGTAATTTTCATCTTTCATATAGAGGGCGACCAATCTCGAGAATCCACCAATCAGCGCGTTTTTACATTTCTGGCTGTTCGTTCGTTGGATGACTGAAGCCTAAGGGGCGGGCTTTCCCTTTCTTCCGATAAGTTTCAAAGATACTACACCAGGCGGCGATCGGATCGCTTACTCTGGTCAGCTGAATTAATGCGGAAAGGAAAGCTTCTATTTTCGCGCTCGCTGCCCTATCTAGTGTTCTATCCTGGTCTCCTAATCCGTGCAACAAAGTTGCTATTTTGTTTGTGATCCAGAAAATGTACAAAATATTGTATTTTATCGTCGTTAATTGATTGTAAATAGTAAATTATCAATTCTTAAGGAGTCAGAGAAGCGTTATTTTCATTTATTGTAACCAGACATCGCTTCATCTGGTGACCCGTGTTGAAAATGCCAGACGACGAGAAGAACAAAGAAAACGAAACTGCAACACAGGCTGCGGTCGCTAGAGTTAGCGTCAAAGTTCCTACTTTCTGGAAACCGGATCCGAAGATATGGTTCCTCCAATTGGAAGCTCAGTTTCGAAATGCGAACATAACTGCTGATCAAACTAAGTATGATTATGTTATTAGTTCCATTGAACCGGATATTTTGTCGCAAGTGTCCGATATATTGCTTGCCCCACCTCAACAGGATAAATACCAGGCTATTAAGGACAGGCTAATATCTTTATATGCTGACTCGGAGACTCAGAAAACTCAGAAGTTACTGAGTGAACTTGAATTAGGAGATAAAAAGCCGTCACAGTTGCTTTGCGAAATGCGCAATTTGGCCGGTGACAAAGTGACTGACACTTTTCTGAAAACATTGTGGTTACAACGCTTACCAGTTAATATGCGTGGAATTATAACTGTCAGTGGCGATGATTTACCAAAATTGGCTACTATGGCCGACAAGATTTGGGAACTAAACCCCATTACTCCTCAGATAGCCGCAACTGCGTCCATAACCGTGAGCAGTGGACTGATCGAGAGCTTACAAAAACAGGTTAGCGAACTCAGTTTGCAAGTTTCCGCTCTATCTAAACAACGGCGTAGCAATTTTCGGTACCGCTCTAAATCAAGAGGCAGGAGTCCCAGCGATAGTAGGCATGCTATTTGCTACTACCATAGGAAATTTGGGAATAACTCTTTCAAATGCAAACAACCATGCAACTTCCAATCAGCATCACAGACAGGTAGCTCGGAAAACTGACACCCCGTCTCTCACTGACGACGGAGGGACGTGGGGTTGAGCTGAGTCGTCTTTTCGTAAGCGACAAGGAAACAGCCACCCAATTTTTAATTGACACCGGGGCAGAACTGTCGGTTATCCCACCATTACCTGCTGATAGAAAAAATATCTTGAAATTAGAACTGTTCGCCGCAAATGGCACCAGGATCAAAACATATGGTCAAAAGTTACTGAAGCTCGATTTTGGACTCCGAAGATCATTTAGTTGGCCTTTTGTAATCGCTGAAGTGAATAGACCCATCATAGGTATGGATTTTCTCGCTAATTTTAACCTTTTGGTAGATACTAAAAACCGTAAGTTAATAGATGGCATTACATTTTTCACTATTAATGGAATCCCTTGCTTTCAAAACAATAATAATATCCCAATTTTAAATGCTGTTAACAATCCATACAAAAATATTCTCAATGATTTTCCAGATGTGCTCAAACTGAGTGGAATTAACACTAAAATTAAAAATCATAACACCGAACACTTCATCGAAACCAGAGGCCTACCCGTTACCGCCAAAGTCAGAAGGCTATCGGTCGACAAACTTAAGGCTGCTAAAAAGGAGTTTGAATTTATGCTCCAAATGGGTTTATGCAGACCATCTACAAGTAACTGGTCAAGTCCGCTTCATCTAGCTATGAAGAAAACGGGCGACTGGCGACCTTGCGGTGACTACAGAGCGTTAAACAACGTCACAATCCCCGATAGATATCCTCTTCCATTTTTAACAGACTGTAGTTCTATTTTAGCAGGAACAACAGTTTTCTCTTCCATTGATCTCATTAGAGCGTATCAGCAAATTCCAGTTCGTAAGGAAGATATACCGAAAACCGCAATTCTCACGCCTTTCGGCTTATTCGAATTTCCATACATGACATTTGGTCTTCGTAACGCAGCTCAAACTTTCCAACGTTTTATGAACACTGTTCTGAATGGGCTAGAGTTCGTATTTTGTTATTTGGATGATATCCTGATAGCCTCTGCTGACGAGGAAACACATCGGCAACACGTACGAGTAGTACTTTCGAGGTTAAATGAATATGGACTGTGCATTAATACGGCAAAATGTGAATTTGGTCAAACTAAACTTGCATTCTTGGGATACGAAGTATCGGCTGAAGGTCTTAAACCACTTCCAACGAAAGTCGATGCAATTAATAATTTCCCAGAACCAAAGTCATTTACCAGTTTAAGACGATTTTTAGGTATGGTAAATTTTTATCACAGATTCATACCGAATTGTGCCAAATTACAACAACCATTAACAACACTGCTGTCAGGTGTCAAAAAGAACTGCAGAAAGCCAATACTTTGGACGGAAGAAGCAAGAAATGCCGTCCAAGCTTTAAAGGATGCACTCAGTCATGCTTCCATTTTGGCTCATCCATCAGAAAAGGCTGAAATAACATTGACGACTGATGCTTCAGACACTGCTATTGGAGCGGTCGTACACCAAGTGGTGAACAATGCAAAACAACCTTTGAGTTTCTTTTCACGCTCTTTGACACCAACCCAAAGAAAGTATAGTGCCTATGATAGAGAGCTATTAGCCATCTATACAGCAGTGAAGCATTTTAAATACATCTTAGAAGGACGACATTTTACAATATATACAGACCACAAGCCAATCACATTTGCCTTCCAACAAGATTTGGAAAAAGCCTCACCTCGGCAAGCCAGACAACTGTCATACATTGGCCAGTTCACAACCGATATCCGATACATCCAGGGAGATGAAAATACCGTTGCTGATGCACTCTCTCGTATTGAAACCATTTCCGTACCACCTGTAATAGACTTACAAACTATCGCAAACTCTCAAGAAGATGAAGAGTTGGAAATACTGAAAAGTAATCCAAACTTGAAAATTTTACAGATCCCGATACCGGACAGCGACAAGAAAATCTATTGTGATACTTCTACGAACTATAATCGTCCATACATACCTGCGGAATTTCGACGAAAAATATTTTTATCCATTCATAATTTGTCTCATCCTGGAATAAGATCCACAACCAAATTGATCACAAAACGTTTCATATGGCCCAATATGAATAAAGACTGCCAACTATGGACTAGAGCATGTTTACCATGCCAACGATCCAAAGTTCATAGGCACACTCAGTCAGCTTTGGGAGAATTCAAAGTACCTCCCCACAGATTTCAGCATTTGAACATAGATTTGGTTGGTCCGTTACCGACTTGCAAAGGATTCAGATACCTTCTCACCATCGTCGATCGTTACACTCGATGGATTGAAGCAGTGCCTTTAGAACATTGGCGTAACTAGATAGGGTCCAAGGTGGCCTGGCCCCCCCCAGAGTTCCAATTGGACCCCCCCAGAATTTTTCAAAAATACAAATTACCATTTCTTCCTTTTTTTTAAGTTAAAAGACATAAAATGTGCTGTGAAAATAGTACATAAAAAGAAAAACGATAAAGAAATTGCTACTATTGCAACTTACAGACACAACAGACAAGGATGTACCCAGGGAGGGGGTCCATGGGGTCCGGACCCATTCCGAAATAAAATTTAATAAATGTTTCTTTAATAAATATGCCCTTCTGATGTTCTAACTTGTTTTATAACCTCCATAACTTTGAAAAGAAAATATGTTTTTTAATCAGTTCTTTAATTGTATCATTTGATAGAATTAATTTTCCATGGAGGAGGGGAGGGAAGCAATAGCCACCTACATTAGAAACATATGTAAAATCTATTGGGAAATGGGAAAACTTATGGTTTCTTATAGATTTTTTTCGTACATGAGCAACTTTTTGGTTACTTTTTCAAAATTTTAAGGTTTATCAAATAGCCCTAATGAAATTTTTGTGGTCTATAAACGAAAGACAGAAAAAAAAAAAAAAAAAAAAAACGCAGACAGTGAGAAAAATAAGTTGATTTTCGATTTAAATCTTTTTCTCTTTTTTTTTCCTGATACGCAGTTGTGCCTATTGTACAGCAATTGAATGAAATTGACAAATTACATGTATCTACTACGAGCACGACATCTTTTAAAGACGTTTACTATAAACAGAACTGTGCATGAAAGACTATTTTTGCTTAGCAATATTCTCAAAACATCATAATTAACATGCAAATGCAATTTTTATGATGCAGTGAAGAAGATGGCCTCGTGGCAACAAAGTTTCAATCTGATTCTGTTTTTTTTTTTATTATTATTATTATTATTAATATATAAGTAATTTCGTAAATATGTAAATAAACGAACATTTATAGAAAAGCATTTAATATGCTTTATTTAACATATGTTCTATTTAGTAGCAAACAATACCCAAAATCGCTGACAGCTGTGGCCCCCATGTTATCCTCTGAGAAAATTTGTTTCTATAATTACTCATTACCTAATGTGCTTTTAAAAAATCCGTTTTCACATTCAGAAAACTCATAATCATTAAATTAGAACTTATTTTCCAAAAACTTATTTTTTAAATTTTTAGTATTTCATATTGTGGCTAAAAAGTTAGAAAAATAAACTTCATGAAAATTTGCATATTTTAACTAAAAATTCAAATGTAAAAATTTTTAAAAACTAATTTTTCAAAAATGAGCACTTATTTAACAATTGTGACATTTCTGAATGTGAAAACAGAAATTTCTCAAAAAATATTGCCCTCTTCCCGATGCCCTACCAGTGGCCGAGCGTTCCTGCGCTCAAAGCTGGTAGAAAGTAAATTCTAGGTTCAATCACAGGTCGCACTCGTCGACTCAGCTGTTTGGAGTTTTTCGTGGTTTTCTCTGAAATTCGCGGACTAAGATCTCTTAGAAAGACCCCCCACTATGGAAATTCCTTCCTAGGATCCTAGCGTAGTCAATCGGCCTTAAACAACAACCACAACTAACCTCTTCCTGGTAAAGAGAAATTTTCTAATACTTCCAGAGTAGTTTATAGATAAAAATACACAAAATCCACTGAAGTTACTATTTAGGTTACTATTTAAGTTACTATTTGGGAATCGAGTGATGTTTTAAATATGCGAAAAACACTTACAGAAATGTATAATTTTTTTCATGTAGATTCAGTAAATGTGAATTCAGTATGAACTGTAATTTTAAATTTTGATATTTAAAAAGGTGAGATTAAACTTAAATTCTAGGAAAAGCTTAAATTTTACATAAGTAATGGTGAAGATTTCAATTATAGTGAACAAGAGGCTCTTTATGAGAGGGACAAAAGGATGCTCAATTTTAAGCGTATATATAATAATATGTAAGGGGGTCCTAAAAAAAACACATAGCATTGCACCCTACGTGCCTTAATGGAACCTTGATTTTGGACGCCTCCCGAAATAAAATCCTGGGTACGCCCTTGACAACAAAATTTTCTTTCTTCAATACTGAGTTGGAGAAGAAAGGGTGATACGCATATAATAGGTAGTAGACAGAGAGAGGGGAAAAAAAGAAAACCTGTCCTGTGTCCTCTCTCTAGTAATAGAAATTCTGGTTAATTGTGAACCAAGTATACTCTTGATTCTCGGAAGTAAACAGGGGCGAAATAGTCATCTGATTTTGGAGAGGTCAGTTCCACGAATGTCAAAGTTTCATTCAATTCAAAGTAAAGACGTTGTTGTTTGTACGTTGTTGTTGGACCACAACTTGCAGATTTAGAACCAGTGTCAGTGATGTGCGTGTCTGTAATTTAATTTTCAAGCATCCAGAATAATTTTGGTAAGTTATTTTTAACAAAGATACTACATTCTTTATTATTATTATTTTCAATAATTTTTTATTTATATGTATCTGATGATTTCTTGTAGAAAGTTAGAAAGATTTTCTTATTTTCCAAGGCCAAGACGGCCCATGGAATCAGACCCTAGTTCTTTCATTCTTAATTACAATTTTTAAAGAATTTATTTTTCACAAACGAAGCAAAAAAGCTAAAAGCAGTTGCATGTAAAATTTGAATATCGTCTGCTTTATTTTAATCTCACGAGGAAAATAATTTTTAGATATTGATTTAAATTGAGAAAGTTAAAATCGTCTGCAGATGAAACTGAAAAATAATTATTTAAAAATCGTCTGTTTTTCCGAATATTTCTTTTAAATGAGAAACCTTAAAAATGGCAAGGTTTCGAAATCAAGTTTTCTACCATCTGAGATCTGACGTATTTCCGAAGCTAATTCTCATGAAATTCGCAAATGTTTTTACTTGTATTCTAAAAAAATAATATTAATATTATTTTTAGTAATGAAATCGCATTTATTAGAAAAATGAAATATGCCAAAGTGAACAAAGACAATATTTTGGTCCAAACTGTGAAATTCACGAGTATTTTTATTTATAAATTTCACTAAATTAAAAATGTCACTATTTTTATTTATAAATTTCAAGGTATTCTTATTCGAATAGCACAAAATTTAATTGATCTTTCTTTTCTGTTTCCTGTTTGTTGGCGTTACAGCGATTTCTTGTGATATGAATGTTTCTGAAAAGTTATCGAAGGGTGCTCAATTATAACATAAGAAATATTATATTTAGAGAAAAATTACAAGAAAATTTCATTATTTAACTCTTTAATAGTTATGTCCATAAATTCCACTCATTTGTATTGTAAACGGCTCGTAAATATGCTAGAAATTTTCACCCTCCTGAGGAAAACCTTACAATTACAAAGAAGATTAACGGTAGGGGGAGGGGGGATTTGCCGCTAGCCCCTAGGCGGCAGCAATATAAATCCACCATCTGATTCTGTAAATGAATCATTAAGAAAATCATGCCATTTTCATAGGAAATATACTTTATTGCATCTGAAAATTAAACGATAATTTTGTTACATGTCATTTTCAAAGTTTTAAGAAATGCCGCTCTTAGATCTTAATGCATTTGAATTATTCCATTAATTTCCGTAGTTAAATCACTAATGCTGCTTATGATGTTTTCAACTGAAAACAAGCCACAATGAACCTGCTGATGTATGATTAAAAAAAAAAAAAAAAAAATACACATATATACCCATCAATTTCAAAGAAATAAATGTTTTTTATTAATATGAGATCTCAAAAAGATGTTTGGTTGTAGGGTTTAAGTCCGGTTGACTACACACGTGTCTTAGTACTATAGGTGTGATGCCCTACGTGGGGGCCTTTCTAAGGGGTCCTAACCTATATTTACGCGAGTTTCGGAGAAAACCACGGAAAACTCCAAACAGCTAAGTCGTTGAGCGCGACCTGAGGTCGAACCCAGCATTTCCTATCTCAGCTTTGTGCGCAGAACCGCTCAGCTGCTAGTGGGATCTATATCACTATATCAAACAGATAAGCAGAAGCCATGCTCATGACAGATAGATGAACCGAAGCCATTTCTGCTTTTTTAAAACTTGTTGAAAAGTGTTAAAAACAAAAAACTTACTACACAGCAGGAGAAAAAAATCTAGCATGTTATGGCGATTACAAAACTTTGTTCTACGTTTTATCATATGAACTCCCGCAGTGCGAAATATTTACTAAATTTATTATTCATTAAAAATGTTTTTCATGATAATACACTTGCGATTTTCATGTCAGAGAAGCATAAGACTAAATCTAAATTAAGTAAAATAAAAATGAATAAATGAATAATAAATTCTTTCTTCTATATTCAACGAAAGAAAGTATTGATTTCGTAAAAAATTTATATTTATGGTTTTCAATGGATTTATACGCTTTGAGAGAGCCAGAACATATTTGACCATATGTCTGTCCGTCAGCCTGGGAATGTATGTGACAAAATTTTGTGCAGATTATTGTATCTTAAGAATAACTGAACAAAATTTCATACAAATCGATATGTAGTTACATCATGACATAAATTAGTGCATACCAATTTTTGGTAAAATTCAGCAAACAAATGGCGCTACAATTCCTCCCCCACCCTAATTTTTTAACGTGACGTATTGTACAAAATTTCGTAGAGATGTCCTTCCACGATGGGGAAGAGGTGTAAGTTTTTAATATGGGTATCTTTCAAAAGAACTCGTCAATACCTTTTAAAAGAATTGCTGAACTACTGATCTGGGACAATTTAAAATCAAGTTATCGATTTTTTCCCTTCTTTAAAGTGAAAAAAAAAAAAAAAAAAAAAAAACCTTATAAAAAATTGATTTTTTTTAAATGCTATTTTGTAGAACAAAAAATTAACTTTCTTCGTTAGTTTAGCATTATAAATCTCTGGGATGATAACCGTCTTTATTCATCATGGGAGATAAATTTTAATAAAAAATAATTTTTTAAGTTATTTGCAGAGGATGAATTCGTATAGAAGAAAGTTTTATGATGGCCACATCATAGGTTTATATAATTTCTGGATGGTTTTGAATATTTCCTCAGAAATATGAGTCGTTAGTTGTTACCTGTATATGTACTTCCAGTAAAAATTTTAAAGGAAATTTGACAATTTTTTTTTTCTTTTTTTAAGTTTTTCTTGACCATTTTTTTTTTTTTTTAATTGAAGCTATATATATGCCGAAAGTAATAAGTATCGTTGTGTATAGCTTTCGCTGAGATCAGAAAATTAAAATAAATAAATAAATAAAATCTTTTGCATATTTATTTATCACATAGTGTTATTGAGTGCATTCATTTACAACTACATTATCATACAGTAACTACTTCAAGTGTTGTCTTTGATAATAACAAACTTATTTTAAACTAGTTGGCATAGGTGGACTCTGCTCAGTTCCCCACCGTATTTATGTTCTCATAAATTTCTATTGTGAGACATATTATAATCATGTTAAAAAAAAAAAATGAATTTGACCAAAGCTTGATACAGTGACAGAACGAAATCCCCGCCTAATAGGCTATCCACCGTTCACTTCGATATGTTTATCTTATTCTAATCTATTAATTTATTTTATCAGGGTCAATTCCGTTGTTTAGTTTTCATGCTACTATTTCCAATGCAATGATCCTCAAAATTCATATTTATATGAAAAATTTACAATTTCGCTACGTTGATAAAATCGTAAATTATGAATAATTTACGAAATTTTCCTATTAGAAAATTTGTATACAATCATGTTCAAACCAATATCATAAATGTAATTTTTAAGTTGTCAAAATTATTATGATCCTCAAAATGGAAGTTTATACTCAATTTTGCCTTATTCTGACATGTTAAGTAAATCGTAAATTCCAAATAACTTACGAATTTTCAAAAATCACGAAAAATCATAGTCTATGATATTCATGCCAGTATCCTAAATAATATTTCGAAAGTGGTTTGACATCTTTTTCTTTACGATGAAAATATCCCTCAAGATTGACGTTTATGTGAAATTTTGCCCTATACTCCCATGTTAAGAAATTATCTACATTTATTAAAAAAAATTCATTGTAATGGCATAGAAACTTTTTTTTTTTTTTTTTTCAATGCACTGATCAGGCGATTTTTTTTAATTTTAAGAATGCTTTCTGAATTCATGTGTTTGCTTAAAGTTTAATTTTTTATCAGCTTATTTTTGTTGTTTAAACTTAACTAAATATTACTTTTCTAGATAAAATGATGAAGAAAGTTCGAGATATATCATCATATTTTTTAAAAAAGCAAAATGTTGATTCTACTGAAACAACTAATAATGTTCTTGAAGTTAAGAATACGAATAGCATCATTTCTAAAACGACTAATGGAGATATAAATACTCATCTAACATCGACTGATAATGAACTCGACACCGACAGTCAGAGCCACGTAAGCAACACATTGGCAATTTCTGCTCAAAGTAACGCATCAATATTGCATGTTTCAAAAAACAAAATACATACTACCCCTCAAAATACCGCAGATAACTTATGTCTGATGAAAAATGTAAACATTCCAAGTAGTTCATCTTCAACTCAATCTTTAGAAACGGCACGTGAATCTAAGTACGAAGATAATAATACTGTAAAGAAAGGGCCTTTAGATTTAGGCACGCTTGATCAAGGACCATCTCGTCCTCGAATTGCTTTCCCAAAATCACAATTTGGTGACAGAATGAGATCATTTAATGCAAAATATTATGATACATATAATTGGTTAGAATACAGTATAACAAACGATAAAGTATATTGTTTTGTATGTAGGCAATTTTCCACCATTAGCATAAGAGACCAGAATGAAAAATTTGTTACTAGTGGCTTTTCTGATTGGAAAAAAATTACTGCCAGACTTCAAAAGCATGAAGAATCTAATTTTCATTCTTCATGTGTCCAAAAGTATTTATTATATAAGCAAGCCCAGGTATCAGGATCTGTTCATGAGAAATTGATAACACAACATGAGGAGGAAATAGTACAACACAGGAATTACCTACTAAAACTTATAGACATCATCCTATGTTTAGTGCGTCAAGGTTTGCCTTTGAGAGGTCATCGAGAGGATACGCTTTCTAGAAATCGAGGAAATTTTTTAGAGATTAGTGACATGATTGCGAAATACGACATAAATTTTTCTCATCACTTATCCCAGAATATTAATTATTGTAGCCCAAAAATCCAAAATGAAATTATAAATATTGCAGCTCAATTGACGACTGAAGAAATTGTAAAAGAAATACAAGAATGTGGATTCTTTTCCTTAATTGTAGATGAAGCACGATGCTACAAAGAGCAGCAATTATCTTTAACTGTAAGGTATACGAAAGAATTAGAAGTTGAGGAAAGATTTCTAGCATTTATAAATTGCTCTTCTTCCAGAGATGCCGAAGGGTTGGAAAATTGCATTATGGAATATTTAGAAAAACATAACTTAGGAAATATTCCTATAGCAGCCCAATCTTATGATGGTGCCAGTGTGATGTCTGGAAAGAATCGCGGTCTCCAGAGTCGAATAAAATCAAAACATCCACAGGCTATATACATTCACTGCCTTGCACATAAGTTAAATTTAGTTATCACAGATTCTTGCTCTAATATTCAGTCAGCAAAACAATTTTTCAATACGCTTGAAGCATTACATGTGCACTTTTCTCAACCAGGCAATCATGCAAGTTTAAAAAAAGCACATGATGCTTTAGGAATTAAAAGCGGCTATGAACTGAAAAGTCTCAGTAACACAAGATGGAGCTGCCGGTTTGAAAACTGCCAAACTTTAATTAATAATTTCAACATAATAAAAGATGTATTGAATGAAGAAATTTCAAACTCTAGCGACAAAAGCTCAGTTGAGGCTATTGGAATATTATTTTCGATAATGAAGCCACATTTTATCGTAAATTTGTTTGTCTTTCAAAAAATATTATCTATCATAAATGTCCTTAGCAAGTATTGCCAAGGCAAAAATGCAACGCTTGGTCAAGCAAGCGAATTAATCAAAGCAACGGTAAGTAGCTTTGAGCAAAAACGAAATAGTTTTACTGAACTCTGGACAGATATTGATACATTTGCCAAAAAGTACGATATCAATGTCGAACCTAGCCGATCGTCAAAAAAACGGAAGAAAGAACCTGAAAGTCTGGACGGTTTTATTATTGAAAGTCCTCTAGGTAAGTCTGGTTTAATCGACTTGCCCTCAAACATGAAATCGAATGAGTATTGGGCCATTAACGCCTATTATCCTGTTATGGACAACATAATAAATAACTTAAAATACAGATTTGAAAATTTGCCACTAGCAGAGTCACTGGACTCATTTTTAAAACTTGATTTGCCCAATGGTGAACAATTTGTTTCAAATTACAAAGATGTTGCACAAACAGATCTAAATGCCTTAGAAGCGGAAATAATCGTTTTCAAGAACATTTTAAAAAACAAAAATCTTGATATTTCATTAGAAAATATCAAAAATAATCTAAATCTAGAAATAACACCAAATTTATTCAAACTCGTGCAAATTGCAATAGCTTTACCTGTAAGTTCAGCTGGATGTGAACGCAGTTTCTCAGCGATGAGAAGAATAAAAACATGGCTGAGGACAACTATGATACAAGAGAGATTTTCAGATTTAGCTTTGTTGTCTATAGAAAGCGATTTGATTAAAGAAAAAGTTACGTCAGAAAAAGTGCTTAATGTTTTTGCTAATAATAATCGAAAATTAAAATTAATTTAATGATAGATTGAATATAGAATAATGTTAAATTAATTTAATGATTTAATGATATTTTACTTAATACAATGTATTATGACTTACTGCATGTTATCTTTTATATACTTTGTTACCATTATTTAATTTGCAGATTTGTGTAAAATGTTATTTTTCAAATGTTATACTTGACCGAAAGCATTAAATAGGATAAACTGAAAAAATATGTGTAATGCAGATTTTTCGTTTTTAAATTTTGTGAAATATTTAAAAATATTATTTGCCTAATTATCTTAAAACAATAAATTATAAGTTCCATGTCATAAATGAAAAATACAGTTTACAATTTATTATTTTAAAATATAAGTAAATAATATTTGGCCAAATATATATATATATATATCATTATGACTGATTTGAAAGAATTTAAACGTTCATTTTCTCTACACTATACTAAATATTAGTATTGTTTATCCGATTAATGATAAAAATGGGATTTTAATAGATGGAGATGTGATTCTCCTATAGAGTCGGTAACAAAAGTGTACGAACACTAGCAAAAATTCCTATGTAAAAAAAGTACTCTTAATACTGTTTTGTTAAATAAATCCTTGTCGAATCCTGTTTTTAGTCAGTCTAAGAACAGGATTCGACAAGGATTTATTTAATAAAGCTTTATTAAGCGTATTTTTTTTATATAGAAATTTTTGCTAGTGTTCGGACACTTTTGTTACCGACTGTACCTTATATTCCATAGAGAAATTCTTAAACGTATCCCTGTGAATGATATTTTTTACAAAATAAAGAAAGAAAAAAGTTGATTTTTGTGAAAGAAATAAAAAGGAAATAATTATTATTTGGCTTCGACCAATTTTTAGTTCTTTTACAATATCGGAGTTGCCGAAGCCAAAAGGGAAGAATTTCGAAGGGAAAAGAGACCAATAATTCATTTGCATTAAAAAAAAAAAAAAAAAACTCCGCACAACTTCATTGTTTAAAACAAATAATTACAATTGTGAATAGATTTAAACTGACTTACTAATATAAAGGGGGAAGAAAAGTCATAAAATTTGATTTTGACTTTAAAATTTAGTATCAAGATCTTTTCTTAATTACTTATTGTTTGTATTGTAAACTATCTTAAAACTCTTAAGATACTAATAAACTACTAGAA
The DNA here is from genome assembly GCA_963930645.1 of Salticus scenicus. NCBI lineage: Eukaryota > Metazoa > Arthropoda > Arachnida > Araneae > Salticidae > Salticus > Salticus scenicus. Next base: position 214,830,393 of record OZ005655.1, on the reverse strand, counting down.
AACCCGTGCGAAATTTTCGCACTTCATTTCTTTTCTTATTTATCTTTAAAATTTGAAACTCATAAATATTATACTTTTTTCACCACCTAATTAAATTTTTAATTTACCAGAAGCCAAATCAGAAATAAATTAATATTGAGCAACAGTGAAACTAAAATCATTCAAAGAAAGGTTTTAAAATAAAATTCACGGTGGACAACCTAGTTTTCATGTTTCCACAGGCAGTGCGGTTTTAATATAGGACATGGACGGCGACTTTATAATTTATGTCGCCATGTAGGCGATAACATTTTATTTATTTATTTTGGCATAATTTTTTCTTAAAAAAAAAAATAAATAATAATAATTCCTATTTTAATCATACTTTTTATTATTGCAATTTTTTTTTTTTTTTTTTTTTTGTGTCATTTTAGGATAATTCCTACTCTGTTTATATCTTTAAAATATTGCTAGGTTTAAAATTACCTTTGTGAAAATTCTGAAGATGCAACTCTTTTAAAAATACATTTTTCCATAAAATAATCTCATCAAACAAATGCCGTCATTTTAAAAACGCTTTTATTAGCTTCACCTGTATGTATGTTTGTAACCGCTCTGGGAGCAAACAAAAAATCTATATTGTAAAAAAAGACTTTCCCTACGTGCACGCTGTGGCTGTGAGGTAAAGCTCCGGGCTACGAACCTAAAGGTCTAACGTCCGAGCCCAGTCAGGGGAGATTTTTTTTAAATGGTTTTTGTTTAATTCTAAATTATTTAATTAAAGATTTGAGTATGTAAATAAAATATTATGGTGTGTCACTTATACGATTTTCTCTTACCCTGCATTTTAATATTATAAAGATAGATATTTTCTGCTTTTTAGTTCACAATTCAATAAATGTGTGTTCTTTAATTTTTTAAAAGTACAATTTTTTTCCTTATTAGATCATAAATGTCCACGTGTGTAAATATTGTAACTTTATAAATATTTTTTTTTCTTCGCGTATTTGTATTTTATTAATTGCAACACTATCGTATCGTTTTGACCAAAATTAATAGTAACTGGACCATGTTACAGAAATATTATATAGATTGGTGCACAGTCATAACCAAAGGAAAAATTGAATTCCAGTTTTCTACACAAAGTGCAAATGTACTAGTATAATAGTCTAGCAAAAAATGGTGCTAATATTTTAATGTTTGATTAGTGATTACTCTGAAATTTCAAAAGAGGTAAATAAAACTCAAGAAATTTGTTTAATATGCCTGGTATAACATATTTCCAAAACAGGGTTTAAACTGCCATTAGTTTTTTTAGCATTTTGCTAAAAGGTATCATATTTTGCTAAAACATGTTGGTCAGAATTTCGCTAAAAAGCTAAAACTGGAAAACTGTATAAAATATTTCTATAATAACTCAGATATATATATATATATATTTGTAATATTTGCAGGCAAAAACTACGAAAGTACTGAAATTTTTGGGTGTGTTGGTGTTAGGGATTAAGGCCGATTGACAACACTGGGGTCCTAGGCCTGAGGGGGAGTGCCTTCCGTGGAGGTCTTTCTAAGGGGTCCTAGCCCGTATTTACGCAAGTTTCGGAGGAAACCACGGAAAACTCCGAACGGCTAGGCCGACGAGCGCGACCGGGGATCGAACCCGGCACCTCATGTCTACCAGCTTTGAGCGCAGAACCGCTCAGCCGCTGGTGAGCCTGAAATTTTTGGGAATGATTATTTACTTAGTAATTTGGATTTTTTTTTAATTTTTAATGATTGAATTTAAATGCAAAAATATTTAAAAGTATGTCAGAATTCAGAATTTGATTCATGGCGCATTCTTAGCACTAGTATTTCACAATTATCTACCACTACACTTTATTTAATTTTCAATTGCTTTTTCATTTTACACATATAATATGTACCTCTTTTTCTATTGTTAAAATCAAAACATAGTTTCCCTGATTCATATTTTTAAAGTCACAAATATGGATGCTTGGTTAAAATCATCAATGAACAAAATAATAGAAAATAAAACTGAGGATAACAAAGCTAAGTAAAAGAAATCAATGGTATCCAAAGAATTAACTTTTGAAAAAGCTAAAATAGTGCTTGCCTATTTTCGCTAAAATGCTAAAGTAATTTTTTTGCCAGGTTAAACCCTGTTCCAAAATATTAAAATTGAGCAACAAGATGTGAATTTTTGTATATCAGAAATCGATGTGGTCACTTTTTTAAATACTATTTTTTTTTTCTTTTAATGAAAAAATTAGCAATTGTTTACAGTGAAAATAAATGGTTTGAAAATTGCCTTATAATATTATTGGTATTCAAAAAAGTATTTCACCTACACCTGTACTATATATTTAGCTTTTTTTTTTTTTTTCAAACTTTTTTTTTTTTGGCCCTACTTTCAATATTTACAATATATAAAATATTACAAATACTAGCTAAGAAATATTATCTTTAAGTACTTTATTTTACTGTGAATATATTTATTTAAAATATTAACAATAATTTGAAAATATATGTGGGTTTGCAGACAGACTTATTGGAATATTGGAACGATTTTTCCATTTGACCTGTTTTACAACAATATATTATGTTAATCACTATTCGAATGGAATGACGAAAAAAAAAAAAAAGGAAAGGAAAGAAAGAAAATGAAACATATACTTCCCTTTCCTGCATTCGGTGTGCAGTCTATATTCATGATTGCACTTATTGATAATTTTTATGTTGAATCTAAATCTCGTCTTTCTATTAAATGAAATAAAGAAAATTTAAACATATACGTAGAAAGATGTTGGTTTTGGAAAACTGGCGCTTAAACAAATAAATAAGTAATAAAGATAAATTTCTATTAAATGAAATAAAGAAAATTTAAACATATACGTGGAAAGATGTTTGTTTTGGAAAACTGCGGCTTAAATAAATAAATAAGTAATAAAAATAAAAAATAGAAACACACACAAGTCTTTCGGTACAAAACTCCGTTATGCACTTTTAACATCGTCCATTATGGAAAAGAGTTGATACTGAGTCTTAAAAACTATAACGTAAATATTAATTATAAATTTGAAAAATCGTGAGATAAAGGGGCCATGGCCCCCCCTAGAAAAATATTCTAGTTACGCCAATGCTTTAGAAGATCAGTCAGCTGAATCAATCGCTAAAGCTTTGATTTCCACCTGGTTTTCTCGCTTCGGAATCCCGAATCGAATAACACCTGACCAAGGCAGGCAATTTGATAGCCAACTCTTTCAAGCCTTAGGAAAATATCTCGGTTTTCAGACAAATACCACAACTGCGTATCACCCACAAGCTAATGGCTTGATTGAGCGCCAACACAGGACTTTAAAAGCTAGCCTAAAATGCCACCTGCTAGAAGCAAAATCATGGCTGGAAGCATTGCCTTTTGTTCTCTTAGGTATAAGATCTGCTATCAAGGAAGATTTAGGATGCTCATCCGCAGAACTTGTTTACGGAACCACCTTGGCGTTACCAGGAGAATTCTTTTCAACGCTACCTCCTATGAAACAATCGGAATTTTCCCAAAACCTCCAGAAAATAATACAAGATATGAAGCCACGACCTACAACAACCCATGGAAACAGAACAGTCTTTGTTTCTAAACAACTGTGCAACTGTTCTCATGTATTTCTATACAACAACGTCAATAGTTCTTCACTACAACCTGTCTATCTTGGACCATATCCCGTAAAGGCGAGAAAGGATAAATATTTCGACATCGAAATCCAGGGAAAAGTCAAACGAGTTTCTGTCGACAGAGTGAAACCGTGTTTTCTGTTAAAAGAAACAGATATCCCTTTTCGAGAGCTACATCCCACGAAAAATGAGCATAATGAAACGCCTGTACTCAAGACTACGGAAGAAAGTCCAGCGACTCCACAGGAAAGCAAGACAACCAGAACCGGCAGACATGTAAAGTTTCCCAGTCACTTAAAAGACTATCTTGTGTAATCGTTTTCACTGGGAAGGGGGTGTGTAGTGTCGCATCGATTAATCGTATCGGACTTCAAGTTTCAGTTTAAGTTTGTCAGAACTGTATGGCAACGATAGAACTTTTCGAACAATGACAACAAAGTTGCTATTTTGTTTGTGATCCAGAAAATGTACATAATATTGTATTTTATCGTCGTTAATTGATTGTAAATAGTAAATTATCAATTCTTAAGGAGTCAGAGAAGCGTTATTTTCATTTATTGTAACCAGACATCGCTTCATAATATCAAGCTGAAAAAATTTCGATTGAAAGCAAATTTCATTAAATAGAGTATTCTAACCAACATGTTTTTTTTAAGAGCCATGTTATGCTAATTTTACTTTGAAAGAAAGCTTTTAAAAAATGAGGATTCTTATGAACCGAAGCTAGCTAAAACAGACAATTGGGAGGAAGGAGAATGGATGAAATTTTGTAAAGAAAAAAAAAAAAAAAAAAACTTACTTTAGGTGCAGAAAACACGAACTCGGACTTTATTTTTCCCCTAGGGCTTTTTTTTTTCTTTTCTTATCACTATCATAGCCTGTTTTACAACTAGGAACGAAGCATTTATTTGAAACATCTGAATTATGCAGTTTTAAGAACTTACAAAGAAATTAAATTGCTTAAAATAAAAAATTTTAAATGTACTCCAGCAAAATTCGATTGAAAACAACAGTATATCCGTGCCGAGGTAGGGAGGAATGACAAGTGGCGCCCTCAATATTTACCAAAAATTTAGATCACAGTTTCGTAGCTTTCTCTCATTGGACCTTCAACTCCTATTAATATTACTCCGTGCTTGACATACTCCGTATTAGAGCACATAATTTTTTTAAAGAATAGATTATTGAAAGTAATAGAACATTGATGAAAAACTGTGATGTATCATGTATAATAGCAATAGATACATTGCTCATAAAATCAAATCATGTAAGTTATATATCATCGTGTATATTATATCATGCATTTTCAAGATCAGAAGTAATAAATCAAAGAGATATTAAATTAGCACTAATCATGTAATAAGTATGTTTGTTAAATGTTTATGCTACTTCACTTCGATTTTCAAGTATACTCTTTTGAAAGCAGACAGTAGCCAATGCCTGCTGTCAAAAGTGACCTTTTTTTTATTCAAATAGGGACATAATTAAGATTTTGTTGAAATTTATTATCTTTATGAAACATGAAACAAATTGTGGTATCTCATAATAAACAAAATGTTTAAGTTATGTAGTTGTTAAAAATGAGTACACACAAAAATATTCTTGCAGTTCAAAATTAAATTTGCAGTGAAATAAACTTGTGTGTAGAAAAAAAAAAAAAAAAAAAAATCTTAGGTACTTTTTTTTTCTTTCTTTCTTTAATCCTCTGTAGAAAGCATCTGGATAATTGAAAATTTTATGAAATTGTTTTTATGTAGTAACACATTTCAATGTAGCTTTTGTAATAACATGTTAAAAGTGTCAGTAGTAGCATATGTTTTCCAATGAAAATAGTTTTAAAAATACCAACATGAGCAAAATGTTCTGAAACTATTTCTGTCATACCATATTTAAACAATGAAAGTAATTTTTTTTTTTGTAAAAAATTGTTGATCATTTCTTAAACATTTTGGAGTATTATATATATATATATATATATATATATAACACCACAGAACTGAGGTTTAAAAGTAATAAGTACAAAACTTTGAATAAACACCATAAAATGCAAGAGTTCACAATAATTGTTTCAGGTGAAAAGAAAACATGACCCTTCGGCAGCGCTTTCTTGGCAGCACTCTTACCTACTTTATTCGCCTTGATGAAGTGTTGTGTTTTCTTTTAACCTGAAACAAATGTTGCAAGTTCTTGCATTTTATGGTGTTTATTCGAAGTTTTGTATTTATTAATTTGGAGTATATTTACTGACAGGGTTTAACCTGGCAAAAAAATTACTTTAGCATTTTAGTGAAAATAGGCTAGCACTATTTTAGCTTTTTCGAAAGTTAATTAATTCTTTGGATACCATTGATTTCTTTTACTTACAAGGAACATCACCCAAGTGTCCGGCTCGGATTTCAATGAGTGAGAGGCATTTCTTTTCTAGAAGCGTTTCTTTCATATTTGATATGCTATCAAATTTTACTAAAAAATTTGTATTTATACAGCATGTGACTACTCAAATGAATAATTCAGTTGAAATAATTTTCAGTACTACTATAAATTTTCATTTGTAACTTAAACATGAAAGCGCAAAATCATTTTGCTTTGTTTTTAATCTGTGCTATCATAATGTTAGACCCACCACCACGTATATTTTTTTTTTTTTTTTTTTTTTCTGGATTGTGTTTTATCAACTGCCCTTCCCCCTTTTTCGGTGCAAGAATGAAAAAAGTGATCATCAGTCCATTCTCATATCAGACTTTTTTGTATATTCATATTGCTTTCCGCTACAGTACAGATTTTCATGCAAGACAAGTTAGCTGTATCCGAAGGTCTTTTTGTTTTCATGTACATGAAGCATATTACTGATTACATAAATACATATATGCATATTATTGATTGCTGCAGTACAAAATTTCATACATTTCTTGAATTCTTCATACACTTGGAATTTAACAACTAAAAATTCGGTAAGTGATTTTAGTACCCTTCTAATTTCTGCTATTAAGGAACCTATTTTATTTGTAAACTGATACTAATAATTATTTTGAAATATATTATTATGCTGAAACTTTTTTAAATGGGGAAATAATAAATTTAATATGAGTTTAAAGTCTGACATAAATATTAAATTCTTCTATTTCCAATATTTAGTTTATTTTTAATATTTAAATTCATAATATTGAAGTATTTAAAAGGTAAACAAACGTATCATAATATTACAGATAACTGAATATATTATGTATTTCTTTTTAAATTGAAAATTATAAGTGTTTTATTTTGAACAAACTATTTTAAAGAATGTATTTTTATTTCATTTTTACTCATAAAATTAAAATTCATGATTTTACTGAAATATCTGAAATGTAAACAAACAAATCACGCTAGTACAGCAAAATTTATATATTTTAGATTTTTTTAAAACAAATACGTGCGCTTTCTTTTGAGCAAAACATCTAAATAACTGCATTTTTCTTTCATTTCATTTTAATATAATTGAAATTCATCGTCTTATTGAAGTAATTCATGACAATGTTGAAGTATTTAAAAGGTAAACAAACATATCATAATATTACAGATAACTTCATATATTGTGTACTTATTTCTTTTTAAATTGAAAAATATAAGTGTTTTATTTTGAACAAATATTTAAAAAAAATGTGCTTATGTTTCATTTTTACTCATAAAATTAAAATTCATAATTTTACTGAAATATCTGAAATGTAAACAAACATATCGCGATCGTACAGTAAAATGTATATATTTTACATTCTTTTAAAAAAATATGTGTGCTTTCTTTTGAGTAAAACAATTGGTTGATTCCTAGATTAGAGGGGCACTTTCTGCTTGGCGAACTTTCGTAGCGATAAACTGCACTTCCTTGTACACATAACTTAAGAATTCTATTATGACGCAGTATGGAGAGATTTGATTGGTTCATTTGTTTTTTATTGATTTGAGTATATTTTACATTGCAGTAGAGCTACATTACGGGAAATTAGGCGATATTTGATTGGATCACTTGTTTTGAGCGTATTTTACGTTGCACTAGAGCTACATTACGGGAAATTAGGCGATATTTGATTGGTTCACTTGTTTTGAGCGTATTTTACGTTGCACTAGAGCTACATTACGGGAAACTAGGCGATATTTGATTGGTTCGCTTGTTTTGAGCATACTTTACGTTGCACTAGAGCTACATTGCGGGAAATTAGGCGATATTTGATTGGATCATTTGTTTTGAGCGTGTTTTACGTTGCACTAGAGCTACATTACGGGAAATTAGGCGATATTTGATTGGATCACTTGTTTTGAGAGTCTTTTACGTTGCACTAGAGCATTTGATTGGATCACTTGTTTTGAGAGTATTTTACGTTGCACTAGAGCTACATTACGGGAAATTAGGCGATATTTGATTGGATCATTTGTTTTGAGCGTATTTTACGTTGCACTAGAGCTACATTACGGGATATTAGGCGATATTTGATTGGATCACTTGTTTTGAGCGTATTTGACGTTGCACTAGAGCTACATTGCGGGAAATTAGGCGATATTTGATTGGATCATTTGTTTTGAGCGTATTTGACGTTGCACTAGAGCTACATTGCGGGAAATTGGGCGATATTTGATTGGATCACTTGTTTTGAGCGTATTTTACGTTGCACTAGAGCTACATTACGGGAAATTTTGGTCTTAACATGCGTGATAGTGATTGCCGCGGAGCCGAGTTACGTGCGTTTTCAGGTTCATGCACAGCGAGGTAGGGGTGTCCAGTGATGTTTTTTTGGTTTTAACGTGCGCGACAGTGACTGCCGCGGAGCCGAGTTACGTGCGTTTTCAGGTTCATGCACAGCGAGGTAGGGATGTCCAGTGATGTTTTTTTGGTTTTAACGTGCGCGACAGTGACTGCCGCGGAGCCGAGTTACGTGCGTTTTCAGGTTCATGCACAGCGAGGTAGGGGTGTCCAGTGATGTTTTTTTGGTTTTAACGTGCGCGACAGTGACTGCCGCGGAGCCGAGTTACGTGCGTTTTCAGGTTCATGCACAGCGCGGTAGGGGTGTCCAGTGATGTTTTTTTGGTTATAACGTGCGCGACAGTGACTGCCGCGGAGCCGAGTTACGTGCGTTTTCAGGTTCATGCACAGCGAGGTAGGGGTGTCCAGTGATGTTTTTTTGGTTTTAACGTGCGCGACAGTGACTGCCGCGGAGCCGAGTTACGTGCGTTTTCAGGTTCATGCACAGCGAGGTAGGGGTGTCCAGTGATGTTTTTTTGGTTTTAACGTGCGCGACAGTGACTGCCGCGGAGCCGAGTTACGTGCGTTTTCAGGTTCATGCACAGCGAGGTAGGGGTGTCCAGTGATGTTTTTTTGGTTTTAACGTGCGCGACAGTGACTGTCGCGGAGCCGAGTTACGTGCGTTTTCAGGTTCATGCACAGCGAGGTAGGGGTGTCCAGTGATGTTTTTTTGGTTTTAACGTGCGCGACAGTGACTGCCGCGGAGCCGAGTTACGTGCGTTTTCAGGTTCATGCACAGCGAGGTAGGGATGTCCAGTGATGTTTTTTTGGTTTTAACGTGCGCGACAGTGACTGCCGCGGAGCCGAGTTACGTGCGTTTTCAGGTTCATGCACAGCGAGGTAGGGGTGTCCAGTGATGTTTTTTTGGTTTTAACGTGCGCGACAGTGACTGCCGCGGAGCCGAGTTACGTGCGTTTTCAGGTTCATGCACAGCGAGGTAGGGGTGTCCAGTGATGTTTTTTTGGTTTTAACGTGCGCGACAGTGACTGCCGCGGAGCCGAGTTACGTGCGTTTTCAGGTTCATGCACAGCGAGGTAGGAGTGTCCAGTGATGTTTTTTTGGTTTTAACGTGCGCGACAGTGACTGCCGCGGAGCCGAGTTACGTGCGTTTTCAGGTTCATGCACAGCGAGGTAGGGGTGTCCAGTGATGTTTTTTTAGTTTTAACGTGCGCGACAGTGACTGCCGCGGAGCCGAGTTACGTGCGTTTCCAGATTCATAGTTTTATACAGCCATGTGTAATTGTGATCATTCGCCTTTTAATTAGTATATTAGTTAGATGATTATTTTGTTAAATATCACCGTTTGAAATGAAATTGGTCGAACTGAGGGTAACATGTAATTATCTGTTCAATCATTTTTATAATGATAATATCAATGAATATATTTATTACACACTACATTTTGAATATTATAGTGAGATATATTTACATAGAATAGATTGCATTATGTAGACTGCTGATTAAGTAGTACACATACATTCTGAGTGAAGTTAATTTGAATTTATAAAAACAAGAATTAATTTTTGTTAATTGTGAATAATAATATAGTTTATGGTATGACTTAGCGTGTTTTTAATAAATCAATAATTTGGCACAATTTTGCTATTATCCTTGGAAATTACAAACCTTTAGGAAAGGAAAGTTTATCAAAGAATGCCATACTCAAAATGGCAGAAAATGAAATTGCATCAAAATACATTTTTAAAAAAATTAAATGCAAAAAATGTATAAAGTACAAAAAAAAAAAAAAAAAAAAAAACAGTTGAAAAGCTCAAAATTATAAATAATCACAGTTTAAAGAAGATCGAAGAGAAATGAAGGAACAGTGTTTCTTGGAAAGTTCTCTAGTTATGAAGTTTATCCTATGCCAGCTGGACCATAGCTTCAGTGCACAAAATTGATTTTGTGCCTGTAGACGTGGGCTTGGTAGCGATTTTTATTAATATCGACATCAGATAGAAGAAGAAAGAGGAGGATAAGCTTATTGAAGACACGGTTCCTTGTGACATGCTGTAAATAAATCTAAAAATAGATCAGCATTGAAATTTGACATTTGATTTTCTTGTATCCTTTTCAGTTGTTTGCCATTCGAACTTTTGTATGTTTTTTTTTCAATTTTATGGTGTTTGTTTATAAAAATTTTATTATAGTTCATTTATTTTATTTATTTATTTATTATTATTATTTTTTATTTGTAGATAGGGTAAGTGCACCGGTGATTGACACTTTTAGAGCAATCTCTGATGTTTTTAATGTTCTAGTCATCAGAAAATATTTTCAGAAATCTTAAGTTAGTACATATGGCATGAAAGACATTCAGAACCACATATATGTTAAAATATATATATTTTACAACAATTATTTTTTTTTATGAATTTTTATTTGACACCCACTCAATGTTCCAGTAATTGACACTACCAGTTTTTCATTTTATCAGTAATTGGACCCCTATGTTTCATTGTTTGACACTGCTAGTTATTCATTTTATCAGTTATTTAGCACCCTATGCTCCAGTGTTTGACAAAAAAATGTTAAAATTCTTATATGTAAAATATGATTTTTTTATTTTTCTTATTTATTAATTATTTCGGGATAGATGTCAATTAGTGGAGCATGCCAATCACTAGAGCATCTACCGTATAGCTTTATCTGACGAATTTGAAATAAGCAATTTCAGTGTATAAATCTATAGTTCCAAAAAATTGCACATTATCCTTAAATATTAAAATATTTATTTATATAGTTACTGTTTAAAAAAGACTGAAGAAGAAAAGAAGAGCAGTTTTCCTCAGAAAGTTCTCCATTTGTGAAGTCTTTGCATCCTACGCCAGCTGGAACATATCTATAGTGCACAAAATTGTTTTCGTGCCTGTAGATGTGGGCTTGCTAGCTCATTTCATTAACACTGATGTCAGATGGAAGAAAAGCGAGGAAAAGCTTATTGAAGAAAGAAAGTTCATCATGACATGCAGTAAATAAATCTTTTCTTAAAATAGGTGAACATTTATTTAATTTTCTTGCATTCTTTTGAATTGTTCGCCATTTGAACTTTTGTATGTTTTTTAATTTTATGGTATTATTTACTTTGCTATTACTTAATTTTTATGGTGATATTCAATTGTTTCATTCAAATCGAACATAGTTTGATCAATTAGCAACAATTCAGCTTTAGTCCAAAGAAAAAACACATTTTTCATTAATTGGCAACTTTTCGCTTACACTCCCTGACTCAGAATTTTACATATTACATATAAATTTAATAAGATAAAATTTTTTAAAATGCTCCATGCAAAATAATTTTTAATTCTTCTGCTGAGATCTTAATCATGAGAGACTTGGAGATTTAATCACCACACACCCAAAATTTTACAAATTTCATGAAAATTTTAAAGTTATACTTCATTTTTAACAAATTGTTTTTGAAGACTTGGTCTCATCTAATAAATTTAAAAATTACAATTTAAGTATAAGTTTATTATTACCGCCAAGAGAGAAAGAAAAAAAAGCATAGCATCCTAAAATGTTTAAAAAGTGAAATATTTGTAGCTGCAGCTATGGGTCTGCTAGCATATTTCACAAATATCATGAAGCGGAAGAAAACAGAAGAGAATATAAGAAAGAACTGGCGTTTTAAAGTAATAAGTACACAACTTTGAGTAAACACCATAAAATGCTATAAATTCACAATAATTGTTTTGGATCGAAAGAATACATGACCCTTCATCAGGCGAACAAAGGAAGCACGAGTGCTGCAAGCAAAGTGGCAACACACGCTGCCACTTTGATATCAGCATTTGTGCTTACCGACAGTGACACGATCTAATTAAAGAGAAAGCAAGAGACAGAAGAAAACATCCACTACCGATGGCATGGACCACGAGGAAGTAAGCTGACGAAGCAGGAAACCCCCTCACAAAAGCAGCTATTCAGACTTCCATAAAGCTGTAATGTAAGGTTTTATTCTTTACAAAAATTTTCAGCAAATCGCTAAAATTAATGCCAAGATCAACATTTGCGTCGGCTACAAACTTGGCAGCCTGACAAGATTAGTAATCGAATTTGGTGACAAATATTGCTTCAGGAGAGCCAGAATTTGTAAACCTTTTCTCAATTTTAACAGAATTATTTGTTTTGATAAAATGTCTCACCACTAATTTTTGCCTACAAGAATAAAAGTAGGCAATTTATACTGAAATGATTTTCATTGAACACTAAGCTGTGTTTAATATTTAAACTTAAAAACTTGTTCACATACCATAAAATTAATAAAACCACTACCAGTTTCAAAAGGACATGGTCTTTCTTTTTCAGGTGCAAAGCACTTGCTATTTACCTTAGAGAAAAAAGCAAGACTGGTGGTTTTTGTACCTGAAGAAGAAAGGCCATGTCTTTTCGAAACTGGCAATGCTTTCATAATTTTATGGTGTATGAAAAAGTTTTTTTAATTTAAATATTCATTGTACACCAGTTTTTTTTATTTTTGTACTGTCTAAGCTGAGTATTTGCCAATGGTATTTTCTGTAATAAACCATAGAAAATTCCTGAAAAATTTACAATTGGTGGTATATATAATCTTATCATCAGGACTGTTGTGGTTGGAGTAGCTTTTTTTTTTTTTTTTTTTTTTCTTGTTTTCAGGAATGTTCATGGACTAGAACCTGCCTGTTTAGTTACAAATCAATTACCTCACACTAAAATATCAATGTTTCCATAACCATATGTATATTCCAATAGATGTATAAGGAAGTCGTGGTGTCCACGTCAGATTCTTTTTTTTTTTTTTTTTTATGCTAGCTAAGCAAGCATACATGTATGGTACCGTGACCACTGCTATACAGATCTTCATGCAAAATGTGTAAGTTGTATCCAGTGATGTTTTTTTCTCTTTTGGTTTTAATGGGTGCAAAGTGAGTTCACATGCATGGAAGTGATCGCTACTATACAGATTTCTCTTCATAGTGAAATAGCTCAATTTTAAATATTTGCTTTATTAATCTTAAAAATAGGCTTCCATATTAAGGAAGTATTAATAAAAAATATGTACAACTGTATTAAAATATAGCTATAATTTATTAAAATGTATGTACGTGTAACATCGCTAAGACAATTAATTCGTCATTTAATAAAGATTTTCTTTTTAAAGTTTAAATTATTAAAATAAATATGGCTGCAATATTGACAAGTAAGTTATACTAGGGTGCCTTGATAGAAAGAATGACAACATACGAAGGACTGTCATTGGCCAAAATTTCTATTTTACCAAATCTATGGAAAAAAAAAAAATGATCAGGTGTACTTTGAAAATTAAGTGAATGACAGTAAATTTTACTCTTTAATTTTTTTTTTTAATAGGAAAATGTATTATTTATTACTAAGTACAAAACTTTGAATAAACACCATCGAAGCAAACACTCGCAACAATTGTTTCAGGTAAAAAAAAAAAAAAAACATCAGGCAAAAAAAGTACACACGAGTGCTATAAAAGAAGCAACAACACACTGTTGCAGGTTGCACTGTGTTGCCGCTTTATTACAGCACTCGTGCCTACTTTATTCACTTGACGAAGGGCTAAGTTTTCTTTTGACCCGAAACAACTGTTGGAAGTTCTTGCTTTTATGGTGTTTATTCAAAGTTTTGTAATTATTACTTTTAAACGCCAGTTCTTTGATGCTCTTTTATAATGTACTAGCAGGCTTTGCCTGCTTCGCTGATCATTATATTGAAATGAATTTTCAAAACACTATACCATTAATAATTTAAAAAAATCATTGAAATCAGTTAAAATCTAAGTTAAAGTTCTCGCTACCTTCGGTAAAGGTTTTTCCACTTGCCACACTTCACAAAATCCCTTTATAGTACATGTTGCATACACATACCTAACCAACACATTAAAAATCAGGATCCTGAGATTATTTGAAGCAGCACTATGTTTTAAAACGTGTTTTTACCCCCTCCCCGCTCTTAAATGGAAGAAGGAGGAGGGAATTTTGCTAAATAATTTTATATTATGAGTTCGATATATATAACTGACCCACACATCGAAAATCTCCTTCTTAAGATAATTTACTGCAGAGTTTACCCCCACCCCTAATGGGCGGTAGTGTGGAATTTCACAAAATCACTTTGTAGTGTGTGTGGAATATGCATAAGCAGTCCACACATCAAAAATTGCCATTCTAAGATTATTTGGAACAGAGTTACGCATGCAAACATGTTTTTTAATCTCCCCCCCCCCAACCCTCAAGAGGGGAGATGGCAGGAAATTTCAAATAATCCCTTTGTAGTTTGTGTGTGTTGAATATACATAACCAATCGACATATCAAAAAATCATTTTCATGAGATAATTTCATAGCTGCTGTTTTTAATCTTTTAAATCAAAATTCACATTAGTATTTTTGAATGGAATATGTTATATATATTTTCGACGATTAGTATTACTAAAATCAGCTATAAAAGTTTTCCAGTTTAAGTCCCCGCCAAAAACAGTAGACTTGGTATCGATGTAATTTGGAGCAGTTACACTTTAAAAGGTGCTTTTGCCCCATACTCAACACCCTTAAAGGGAGGAAAGGAAAAATTTCACAAAATACCTTCATAGTGCGTGTTGGAAACTCATAACCAGCCCGCACATAAAAAATCACCTAAGATAGTTCGGAGCAGATTTGTACTTGGAAACATGTTTTCTCCTCTCCAACCCCCAAGGGGGAAAATGTGGAATTTTACAAAATCTCTTTGTAGTATATGTCTTGAGAAAGCATAACCAATCGACATGTTAAAAAATCACTATCCTGAGATAATTTGGAGCGGAGTTACTCTTATAAACATATTTTTGCCTCCCTATCTACCTGCAAAGGAGGGAGGAAGAAATTGCGTAAAAATACCTTTACAGTGCGTGTTGGGAAGGCATAAACAACCGACACATAAAATTAATCTTGCTGAGATAATTTGATGCAAAGTTATGCTTGGAAACAGGTTTATTGCCCCCCCCCCACCACAATTGAGAACTTTCGCAAAATCCCGTTACAATAGGTGTCAGGCATACATAAATAAGCCACACACTAAAATTTGTGATTCTATATATTTCCCCGGACAAATTTAGTGCTAAAAGGGGGACTTGAATTTGCCCACTCGTAACTTCTCCCCAAAATCGAAAATTGCAGAAAACCAATAATGATTTTTTGGAAATATCCTCAGGTTGACTCTTAGTGGTTTTCTATATATTTGTGCTATTGTTGGTAGAGTTTAACCCTCGCTTTCCCAAGATGGAATCATTTTGACCCCATTTTGAAGTGAAATTTAGTTAAGCCCGCCTCATTCAGGAAGTGCGCTAATTCGTCAGACATAGCAAACATAACCAGTGGAATGTTGCAACTTCTAAATTGTACAAAAAGGTGCTGTGCTGGTGATTTTCGCCAAACATGCCAAGCGGCACCTGAAAGCGATTTTTCTGCAATAACGCCTTGATGTTGGGAAAGCGAGGCTTAATTAAAAAATGCGTATTTTCTAAATTTGCCTCCAAAAATCATTTTTACCCCCTTGAAAATCTGGAATTCCAAAATTGCAGAACATAATGTTTTTTTTTTTTTGTACTCAAGTCTAGTCTCTCCCTCTGAAATTTTTTCACCGTGAAGCAAATTGGAGCAGAGTTATGTTTATAAAAATGTTTTTGCTTTCTGATTTTGCAAAATCCCGTCCTAGTGGTCATCAAGGTCCTAAAACCAACGTGCTCCCCAAAATTTTCACCTGTATCTCCCATAGAATCGCCACGACTGTGTTGAGTCAGTAATCAGTGAGTTTACTCTTTTATATACATATAGATTATTTATTGTTAAAATAAGTTATTTTGGTGGATACATCTCAAATACTTATATCAACATTTTTATTAGAGTATATCAGGTATACTTCGAAAATTAAGTGGATATCCTTAATTACTGTAAATTTTACTTTTTAATTTCATGTTTTCAGATAGCAAAATGTAGCCTTTAGAAGTTATTTTGAGGAATCCATCTAAATTGTCACAGATATCAATGTTTTTCTTACAGTGAATTATGATTAAGCTTTTAATGAATAACATATATTTCTAAATTAAATATATTTTTATATTTCTTTTATTTTGTAACATTTTCATTAAAAATATTTATTTCATCATCATCATGCAATTATCAGGGGGAAAATACTATGCGCATAAAATGATGAGCAACTAGTGAGTAATGTCAACTTCTAGTGCCAATCTTTGTAATGACAACACCATATGTGCTGAGAAAATGGCTGTGATACTATTTAATCACTTGTATATTAACTATATCAAAGTATCCTAATTTATATGACTAGTTGGCACAGTCTACTGCATCAACATAACTAAAAATTTCTCAATAATAAAAATTTAATTTTCAAATATCTTTTTTTTTTTTTTTTTTTTTTTTTTTTTTTTTTTGTCTCCATTCAAGTTGTAACAGTATAAAAGGCTATAAAAAAGGCCTCTGAATGGAGAATTGTTTGCATGAATATTTAAAAATGAAAGGTTATATATATATAGAAAAAATATTAAGATTATATAAATACTTTTAAATGTTTGGACATAGTTCATTTTTATTAAAGCAAGATTATTACTGAAATAAATTGAGTTAAAAATCATTTACATAAAAATAATTAGAAATTTCATTCAAAGGAAGAGATTATAACACATGCAATTAATCATATTATCAATATAATCAATCTATACCTGCACAGACATTTGAATTAGTTCAATTTTTAGAAAGTGAGCCTTATTTATTTATTAATCTAAATAAGTAAATAGAAGAAAATCAATGTGTTGCTATTTTAAAAATTAATCGAGCTTAATAAATAAAACTGTGCATGCTATACTTAATTTCAGAGTTAGGCAAAGAAAAAAAAATCTGCATCAATCAAAATTAACATTACCTAACAAACATTTTACTTTATTACTTATGTTTGTAATTACTCAGTAATTACTTAAGTACATCATTACTTTACCAAGGATTAAAAATTTTTTTTCCCTTAACGAAAACGAGACAGAAAGAAAGAATACTTCAGAAGAAATATGTAAAAGTATAAATTAATTTATTTGAATAAAAATAATTTATATTGAATAAAGAAAATTATTGAATGATAAAGTTAATAAATTGTGGAGAAATTTATTATGATACGTTTACATATTGGTAAAAAAAGTTATCTGTAATAAATTTGTATTTTTATTTAGCACATTTTAAACATAAAAGAAAAAAAAAATGTCTTCTTTAAAATAATCGCCTTTCATTCAATTAAATGTGAAGATAATTATTTTTTTTTATAAAACAAAATGTTTTATTTTTATACTACGATAAGAACGCAAGTATGGTGGATGTGAATCGATGATTCATTCCTTCTTGATTCATTCTGACAGGTTTGATTCAATCAAAGATTAGTTTCCTCATTTCATATTTATCGTCACAAAATGCCGTTTCGCGCCAAGCATCTGTCGCCAAGGTTCTGAGGAGTAGGCATTTTCCAAATTCGCGTCTGGGACACACCCCTAGAGGTGGTTTTTATTGTTTTATTGATAACATATACATCAGATTTGTATGCTTGGCTCTCGCAGCCCGCTTGTAAATCCTCGTCAGATGAAGACAGATAGAACATGACATAATTACAGTACGAAGAATTGGAAAAAACACCCAGGATCAGTACGGGAATCGAACCCGCTCTCCTACGCTCGAAAGCGATTAGAAGTTGTATGACATAACTACAGCGTCTAGAATAAACAGTGTGGAAAGCGACGAATAAAATTGTACTAAAAAAATGAAGCCTGTCACCAGATGTCATTGTAATCGAAGCTAGTGTCACGACAACAAAACCGATACTCCCTATTGGTTAATTATATGCTTAGATCACGTGATTAAACTTACGAAACTGGGAAAAGCCAATCAGGTCTTCGATGTGAGAAATAGCTTCGATCAAAGCGACATCTGGGTAAGCTTAATTTTTGTAGCATCATTTTAACATCATGGTTATAGGCAATTGCCACACTGTTTATTCTAGACGCTGTAACATAACCACTCGGCCACGGAGGGCCCCCTAGAGGTGGTCCGGAGACTTGCCATCACAAATTTGATCCTCCACGAAAGGGATGGCTCTCCCGCTTCGGTGACCCCCAGAGGTATAATTTTTGATGGGAACATGGAGGATATTGCGGCCACGACAGATTTTACGTGCACCACCCACCATTAGTGTACACCACGGTCTTTGGCCGGCTCGAGTACCGAATCCGCAACGCAATCTTCCAATTACGAGGTCGGCGCTCTACCGACTGGGCTAACGCGGCCCAATAGAAAAAAAAAGTACACTTCTTACGGTTTTGTTAAATAAATCCTTGTCGAATGATATTCTTAGTCAGTCTAAGAATATGATTCGATAAGGATTTATTTAATAAAACCGTATGAAGTGTACTTTTTTTACATGGGAATTTTTACTAGTGTTCGGACACTTTTGTTACCGACTGTATAGGGGTAAACATGAGATATATGCTGTGCCACTAGGGCAGCGTTATCGCAGATAATCCATCAGAGTGAAATATGCAAGCGAAGTGTGACGTCACTGACCGTCCGTGGATGCAAAAAAAATATTTCCTATGTTAATCGTCCATTGGACTTTTTGTAAAAAATTATTAATAATCGAAAGAAATTATTTTCCGATTTCAATCCCCATATTTAGATATAGATATGTATTAGTTATCGCGTGCATGCGTTTAATTAAGTTGTTTTTGCTGTAAAATTGATGAAATTTGAATTTTAAATTTCAAAACTCAAGAAAAAAAATGGCAAACTTCCATATTCGATTGAAAACATAAACATTTCATTCCAAAGAATGATATTTACACAATAAGTATCCAACTAATATACCAATTAAAAGGAAAATGATAAATATTCTATCATAATTTGAAGTCAAATTTGTTTCAAATGTCTAAATAAAGTATCTGAAAAAAGGTACTAATATCTTGCAGCGGAATAGGTTTCATATCTGTCACAGATTATTATAATAGTAATCTGTGGAAAGACGCTAGAGGAGACTGGTGCCATTACGAGAGCTGAGAGTGGTGAAGATGATATCTCCGTAAGAGGAACAGTCCGGGAGGATAAGAGCGGAGAGAAACCTGCGGCGAGGATTCCGATAGAAAGGACAATATAACAAAATGTGCTCAGGGGTTTCTTGGTCCCAGCAGTGGCGACAGAGAGGAGAGAAGGAGAGGTTCATACGAAATAGCAGTTGATGGGTTATAATGATTTTTGGAGCGCCAACGGGCAAGGAGCACATCCGCCATGTTGGAGAAGGCCCATCTGGGAAAGGGTCTATCTTGAGAGAGATAATCAAATGGAGAGGTATAGTCGTTCTGCAACCAACTATATTCACTTTCACCAGGGCCTGATTATCCAAAAGGCTCAGGAAGCACAAGCTTTCCCTCTAAAAATTTAAGAGGGGCCTCCATAAGGATTAAAAACATGGTTTTGAATTTTTTGTTTCATATTTTCACGCTGAGATTGATTTTTTTCTGAGAAAGGTTACCTAAAATAAGACAAAACACTCACTATTTCGGGAAAAATCTATTATTTAACCTCAAAAATATGAATGTTCTTAATTAAAAAGCTGTATGATTTTAATGTTCTGTGTAGAAACCACCCAGATGTATGAAAAATAAAATAAAATAAAAATAATAAACACACACTATTTTTTTATCTATAGCATTTTTATATTACAATATGTAACAGGAAAACAAGATTTTCTGAAATGAAAGGGGGCCCCGAAATGATGCTGAGCTTCCCCTAGCTTCAAAGCTTAATCGGGCCCTGACTTTCACTGAGCCAGGTTTTTCTTTAATGTCAGAGCGAAGATCTTCAGGAGAGATCCAAGGGATGGAGTGGCAGGAGTAAAGACCATTTTTGGCTAAGCTGTCCGCCCTTTCATTAGGATAGGTACCCTTGTGCCCAGGCCCAGGATACCAAACAAATGTGATGTGGTGACCACGCTGATTGCAGACGTGGATAGCAGAAAGAAGGTAGAGAATAACTTTGGGAGCATGGAAAGACCAGAAGTTGAGAGCAAGCACAGCAGAGAGACTGACCGACAGGATTATGATCTGAGAGTAAGAAGTGGAAGCCTCGAAGATGGCAAGAACAAGAGCCAGGGTTTCGGTGGTGAAAACAGAGTTGTGATGGGAAACCAGAGATGCCAGAGAAAAGGTGGAGTTTGCACCCACCACCGCAACAGCCGTTTTGTTATCATCTTTAGAGGTATCCGTGGCCAAGAGAGTACACAGGGGAAGGGAAGAGCGCCAGTTGCTCCAGGAATTTGCAATGAACGCGTCAGGAATGGATGGGGTTGTAATGACTTTTAGACCGACTAGAGGGCGCTGTCTGTCCAGCGCAGACGAAAAAGACTTTCGATTTGAAGAGAGACTTTGACTTAGTTTTTTTAGAGAGTGGATGATGCAATGAAGGTGTAAAAACGCCTGGTTTGAGGACTGCTCGTATTTTTGTTTGGTGGACTGGAAAATTATGTCCATTTAAAAATAATGTTTACATAGTTTATTTACGTTCTTTTTTATGTTATTTGTGATGTGTTGTGTATGTAAATGAGAAAATAAATAGTTTTCTCGGAAAAGGATCGCCTCTTCATGATCTACATTCTTCTAATCATCACAGGGTCTTGAAAAGGAAATTCGTTAACAACCACCTTAAACTGGAGACAGTTAGGGGACGGGGGCCAGACGAAGCGGAGGACCTGCAGAAGAGAGAAATTTAAGGAACAGCTGATTTTATGGAGCGGATTTCCCCACTTCCAGTTCACAGAGAGGCAAAGTATCGGGGACCGGATTAAGTTGCTTAAACGAAGGCCTGGAGGGGAGGCAAAAAGGCGAAGGAGAAACTGTTTTGTGAGTAGGGAGGAACGAAGAGTCATGCTAGGAACACCAGCCTCACGGCTTAGGACAGGGATAGGGGTCCAGCAGGGAAGGCCGGTGGCGACCCTAATAGCAGTATTATAGCAAATATCAAGAGTCTTGAAAGTAGAGGGTGGGGCATCATAAAAGAGGGAAGCACCATATTCTAGCCTACTACGAATCAGAGAGTTAATGATCTTCAGCGCAGGATTGCTATTTAAACCATGAGAACGATTAGCGACGGCTTTGATATAATTGATTCTCCGGAAAGGCTTTCACTTTCAGGGTGGAGAAATGGTGAGCGAAAGATAAAGAGCGGGAAAACCAGATGCCAAAGATTTCGACATGGGAGCTCCATGGAATATTGAAACCCATAAGGATGATAGGAGTGCCGGAATCTCTGGTACAAGAGAAATTAATTGCGGAACATTTATCAGGGCCGATTGAGAGTTTGTTGACCGAACACCAAGTATGGATGCGACACAACGTGTTGTGAAGTTTTTGACGAGTACGGTCTTCCCGGGCCAATACCAAAATATCATCAGCATAGACAATTATATGTACACCCTCCTCAAGAGTTTCGACAACATCCAGCATGTATATGATAAACAAGAACGGGATAAGAAGCTGCCCTGGGGAACACCTTGATTGCAAGGACCGACCTGAGAGAGAGCCTTCCAGCGGACCTGAATAATACGATGCTTAATAAAGGATCCAATGGCCCCTTTTACCAAGGATACCGTGAGAGGCGAGTTTATAAATTAAAATGTCGGGTTGAGCAGAATCATAAGCTGCCTTGATATCTAGGCAGAGAGTAGCCACGAAGTAGCGATTAGCACGGGCATTAGAGACATCCAGGAAAAAGTACTGAGGGCTACAGTGCAGTCGCGGGAAGGAACGAATCCGTAGTGGTCACTATGGAAGAGGTTTCGTTGGCCAGCCCAAGCTAAGAGCCTGAGAAGGATCATTCGTTCAAGACCTTTGCACCCCACCGAAGTGAGAGCAATGGGACGGTAAGACGCAAGATCAGAAGAGGGTTTACCAGGTTTCCGGAAGGGGAGAATAGTAGCCAATTTTCAAGAAGGAGGAATATAAAAAAAGTAGAGTTAATACTGTTTTGTTAAATAAATCCTTGTCGAATCATGTTCTTAGTCAGTCTAAGAACATGATTCGACAAGGATTTATTTAACAAAAAAGTATTAACTTTACTTTTTTATATAGGAATTTTTGCTAGTGTTCGGATACTTTTGTTACCGACTGTATTAGACTTTGTTCCTTCCTTGTTCCGATCGTGCCTGACCGCAGGAGGTTGCTGTCTCTGTGTTGTGAACACTGAGCTAGAGAACAACTGGAGGAAATGCTAGACCGGTTTTCGCGTGCCATTTTTCGAAGATTCGTCTTCCTCCTATAGTTCCGTTTTCTGAGCGGTGTACGGCAGAAAGCATTTGATACATTTATATTTCAATGTAAAATTGAGTAAATGAATGCATTCTTATCGGCTTTATATGAAAAAAATTTATGAATTTTTTGGTGGAACATGAAAGAAAAAGAAATAATTTATTTATTTCCAAAGCTACATTACTTTAAACAAGAATTTACTTAAGAAAAATTATATCATCTTTTGAGTAGTAAACAGTCAGAATTCCATATTGCTGATCCTTTTTTTTTTACCTCTCCAATTAACGTTACTTTTTATTTTATTTATTATTATTATTTTTCAACTGGTTCTATTTTTATGACAAAACAAGTTTCATGAAACTGTTTAACAATTGGCAATTAGTGCCTAATTATACATATTTCCACCGCTAATTAATTAAATATGCCAAAATTTCTGTGATAAATTGATAGAATTAGAAGTTTATTAACTTCCTCCTATATTCAATAGAAAAAAGTATTGGATGCGTACAAATTTTCGTCTTTTGACTTTCGATATATTTATAAATTTTCTGATCTATTTAACTCTTTAAACGCTGCTATATGAATCCCACTGAAAATATTTGAATTTTCGTATGTGTTGTGTTTCAATGTGCATTTCTAATTATACGTAGTTTAACTAATAAAAAAAATGTTTATTTTGTTAGAAGATATAATATGGTTCCTAAATAGGAGACTTGGCACCTAATGAGCGTAAAATAGATGTTGATAAACTGAAAAACCCTTTTAAATTAGCTATTTTTATCCCAGTTTGTATAATTTAAGAAAAGAACTGTTTTATTTTTTATATATTGTTTTAAACATTTGCACTCGAATGACTTATTTTCAGTAATTTTTTCTTCATCTTCAGTTAAAACCACTGAGCTGAAGAACAACTGGAGGAAATGCTAGACCGGTTTTCGCGTGCCGTTTTTTGAAGGTTTGTCTTCCGAGGGGTGCATGGCAAAAAGCATTTGATATATTTATATTTCAAAGTAAAATTGTGTAAAGGTTGTCTGTTCGAACATCGAACAACCATATGCTAAACATGACATTACAATTTTAAATTTTAATTCTTTAAAGATTATAATAGTAATAGACGACCCGACAAATGTTGCTTGCCATGCAAGGCAGGCGAACGATTGCAGAAAAACTGGCACGCACGAACACTGTGTAAAAGTATTGGAAGCATTTGCTCCAGTTGTTCTTCAGCTCAGTGGTTAAAACAGACATTTTCGTTTGAATAATTAAAAAAAAAAAAAAAAAAAAAACAGTATTTATATTACAAACTTTAGAAAAAAAAAAAAATAAATAAATAAATAAAGCTGGGCACTTTAGTATTCAATGTGAAAAAAAAAAAAAAAGTATATATATTTACCTTAATTACGTGTAGAGAAAAAAATAATAATCAAATGTCCCCGCAGCAGGAGCTTTGGTGCCTAATGGGTTAACAGATTAATCATTTTTAGAAAATATCTGGATGTGCGTGAAAAAAATTTTGTTGCATCTCTCGATCAAGAGTCAACGAAAAAAATTTCATTAAAAGTTATATTTAAATGCAACTTGAAATAAATTGATATCTATCAGCTTTTTGTGCATATTGCTCAAAAGGTAATGCCACTGTCTTCTCGTTTTTATTGTTATCTTTAGCATGATAGTATTAAACATAGTTTAGTATGAATGCACCAAATGAGAAAAAAATATCTTTATATAAATGAAAAAATGTGTTTAGAATAATAATAGCCTCGCTCCTGCACCCTTTCCCCCACCACGCCTTACCAATGGCCGAGCAGGTCTACTCTCAAAGGTGGTAGACAGGAAGTGCCGGGGTCGAACCCAGGTCACGTTCTAGACGTATCTGTTCGAAGCTTTCCGTGGATTTCTCTGAAAATCGCGTGAATACGTGATAGGCACCCTTATAAAGAACCCTCATGGAGGGCACACTACCTCGGTATAGAACACTTGTGTAAGGAAACTGCCTGAACCCTTACACTAATACCAACTCCTGGCCCCCTTTCTCGAAGGAGTAAATCTATATATATATAAAAGAGTACTTCCTGACTGAGTGAGTGAGGGAGTGATTCATCATCGCCCAGACCAAACCCCTAGACCTAGAAGCATGAAATTTTGTGACAATGTTCGTTCTATGACGTAGGCATCCATTAAGAAGCGATTTTACAAAATTCGCCCCCCAAGGGGGGGAGGGGGGCAAAACGTAATTTCCCAAAATCCTTCATATCTCAAACAAAAAAAACAGATATCCGTAAAATTTTTGCTTTAAAATGTAGCCAATACAAATGTCTAAAAACCAATTTCTGGAATTTTCAAAATTCGGTCCCCAAGGGGGGCGGGGGGGGCAAAACGTGATTTCGCATAATCCTGTATATCTCAAACAAAAAAATAGATATACGTGAAATTGTTGCTCTAAAATATAGCTAATGCAAATATCTAAATACCAATTTCTGGAATTTTAGAAATTCAGCCCCCGGGTGGTGCAGCAGGGGGGGGGGAGGCTATGGGGCAAAAACAAATAGAAATGCAGTTAGGGCGTTCAAAATTGGTACAGATAGGTTTTAGAGGCCTTCAAGTCGAATGGGGATATTTTCGATTGTGTAAAGTTATTAGGAGGGGCAGGAAGGGGGAAGGGGAGAGGGGGGGGGAAATAAAAATAGTGTCAGATCGTTCAAAATTGATACATAGAGGTTTTCGATACTTACAAATCGATTGCGGATATTTTTGAATTTGTAAAATTATTAGGAGGGGCGGGAGGGGGTGGGGTGGTAAGGGGGGGCTATGGGGCAAAAACAAATAGAAATACAGTTAGGCCGTTCAAAATTGGTACAGACAGGTTTTAGAGGCCTGCAAGTCGAATGGGGATATTTTAGAAAGTGTAAAGTCATTAGGAGGGCCGGGAAGGGGGAGGAGAGGGGGCAAAAAAAAATAAAAATAGAGTTAGATCGTTCAAAATTGGTAAAAAGAGGTTTTCGATACTTACAAATTTATTGCGGATATTTTCGAATTTGTAAAATTATTAGGAGGGGCGGGAAGGGGGGGGGGGTGGGACGGTAAGTGGGGGCTGTGGGCAAAAACAAATAGAAATACAGTTAGGCCGTTCAAAATTGGTACAGATAGGTTTTAGAGGTCTGCATGTCGAATGGGGATATTTTCGAAAGTGTAAAGTTATTAGGAGGGCCGGGAAGGGGGGGGGGCGGAGGGTCAAAAAAATAAAATAGAGTTAGATCATTGAAAATAGGTACATAGAGGTTTCCGATACCTACAAATCTATTGCGGATATTTTCGAATTTTTTAAATTATTGGGAGGGGCGGGAAGGGAGCGGGAGCGGAGGGGTAAAAAAAAATAAAAATAGAGATAGATCGTTCAAAACTGGTGCATAGAGGTTTTTGATACTTACAAATCGATTGCGGATATTTTCAATTTTGTAAAATTATTAGGATAGACGGGAGGGGGGGGCGAAGGGGGAAAATAATAGAAATAAGAGTTAGAGCATTTTGGGAATTTTTCCCGAAGGCAGTGAGAACCCGGTGCGACATTTTTCTTAATCAAATTTTGTTTCTCTTTTTTTTTTCACGTGATAAAAATTAATGCAATTTTGAGAATTCAGTAATTATAGTGATTCATTTAAAAATAGGGACCAGCGAAGCGGGCGTCGCCTGCTAGTTATTAATATTATTAAAAAATAACTCGCCTTGAAACGAATGGTTGAACCATCCATCTGAAATAATTTGAATCAAAGTTATCCCTGTTTCTTTAAATTTTTAATAAAAATTAAAATATGCTTTTATGGCTTTTTTTATTTATTTATTTGATGATTTATAGGTTTATGTGATCAAAGCTGGTAGAACGTAAATGCCGGATTCGGCGTTCGTCAACCTAGTCTTTCTGAAATTTCTTTAGTTTTTTTCCGAAATTCGCGTAAATAGGTCAAATTGATCAACTTAGCAACATTTCTGAGTCAATGAGAGATCGTTTTTAATCTCTCTAAAAATTCTCAATTTTGCTAAAAGTGTTAACACTACTCTCTTTGAAGCTTGTCAATTTATTGGCTGAATACTAGTTATGACACAAAATATTCTCTTTACCAAGCCTGAATTTCATATATAATATGCACATTTACATGCATTAAGACTTTTTTTTTTTTTTGTAACTAACACATTCCTGGGATACAAGTGCAATATTTCTTTGAAGGTCTTTTTAAGAAGACCTATCCCTTATTTATGCAAGTTTTGGAGAAAACCGCAGAAAACTCTGATCAGCTGAGATGACGATCATGACCTGGGATTGAACCCGGCACCACACGTCTATCAGCTTTGAGCGCAGAACCGCTCGGCCGCAGGTGGACTGTATCACCTTTGTAACTACCACACAATCAGTAACAAAAGTGTCCGAACACTAGTAAAAATTCCTATCGAATCATGTTCTTAGACTGACTAAGAACAGGATTCGATAAGGATTTATTTAACAAAACCGTATAAAGTGTACTTTTTTTACGTAGGAATTTTTGCTGGTGTTCGGACACTTTTGTTACCGACTGTACCGTATGCTAGTAGGTCAGAGGAACAACAACATCGATATGTAGCAATCATTCTAAGTATACTCACTTTACCCCACCTGACCCTACCAAAAATAAAGAAACAAAAACAATGCAGTAATAATTTAATTATTTATAAAAAATTTCATATATTAGCGTTAATTGTTAAAATATTCATTACTTCAAAATTCCCAGTTTTTGGAAATTTTGAAAATTCCCAATTTTGCTATAAATTCTCAGGGTAAAAACTGGGCATTTTGAAAACCTTGCAACTCTGCTCGCAGTGCTCTAATTTTTGCACCTGCCTGTTCATACAGAGTGTGACCTTACTGAGTATGACAAAATGACTTCGGGAATCTCTCAAATATTAGCTGCAGTTGGCACTTGGCAGCAAAATTATTGAAGCACACATCCACATTTTTCATATTTGTTTTACTTTCCGAATATACATATGTGAGGAAAGTGTTATAATCATGTCAAAAATACGACTTTGAGATTTTGATGTTTCCATAATTTTTGAAGTGACCTGAGTTAACCCTACAAGGCACCCAGTTCCATATGTGGAACACCTACTTTAATAGTTCCTATAGCTATAAAACTATTAGTAGCGACATCTCTTGACATCTTGATAGAAGCTACTGGCATTTAGCAATGTAGTAATACGAATCTTTACCTAAAGATGTCGTTCGTGTTTTTGTTATAGTGCACTCAGTGTGAAATTTGAATGAAAGTGATACGTTAGTCGTTTGTCTGAATTCAAAAATAAAAAAAGAATAGTTATTGAACAGTTTTGACTCGAAAAAAATTAGTGTGTGTTATAACGAAGTGTATATTTTGCAGAGGTAAGTGTTGGTATAAATGGGTCCGCAGAGTGAAAAGCAGAGTCTTTTGAACAATCACAACATTTAATAATATAGAAAAGTAAAATAACATAATGCGGGCATTTCTTGCCGCTCGCTTAGTAAAGCTTTCTCGTACAGACTCTTATAAAACGCTCTCTCAGAGAAGAGAAGATGCGCCGTTGATTACGTAATACAGTTACGTCACATCTGACGTCATGACAGGTGGTGAGCTAGTTAACAGCTGATATGAGGAAACATGCATTGAAATCCTTCATTTCCCCCTTTTTCAATAAATGTTTCGAAAATAAAACATATTTATGCATTATAATAGCATATTAAAAATTACAGAAAATTATTTTTATGCAAGAGTTACTTAAAATAAGAAAAGTGTTAGTAAAGAAATAGAATTATAAGCAAATAATTATGGTTAATATAATAAAATAAAATACGTAAAATATAAGCAGTTAATTTCTTAATGGAAACACAGTTTAAATATATATATATTTTTAAGTTCATCAGTCCTGAGTATTAAGTCCTATAATATCACAACATTTTTCATGTTTATATGCATTTAAACTTTTTGTTAAAATATCTGCAGGTTGTTCATCTGATGAAATATATTTAATGTCAATTAGTTTATTATTGTAAACTTCTCGCACAAAATGATGACGAATGTCAATGTGCTTAGATCGATTGTGATGAACAGGATTTTTTACTAATCTCAGTGCGGACTGATTGTCGCACATGATTGCAGTAGGACTTGATACAATTTCAGGATCCAATTCTTTTAAGAAATTTCTAACATGAATTGTCTCTTTTGCGGATTCGGACAGAGACATATATTCAGATTCTGTTGTGGATAGAGCAACGGTTCGCTGCTTTCTAGATTCCCAAGAAATAGGTCCACCGGCATACTTAAAGACGTATCCTGTATATGATTTTCTATCATTTATATCCGATGCCCAATCGGCATCAACAAATGCTGTCAATGGTTTATCGTCTCTGTAATACACAATTCCTAAATTTCTAGTGCCATTGAGATACCTTAGTATTCTTTTAGCAGCTATCCAGTGAGGTTTTCCTGGATTGTTATTAAACTGACTTAAATAATTTACAGCATGGGTGATATCTGGTCTGGTAGCAACCGACAGATACATAAGAGAACCAATTAATTGTCTATAAGGAATTTTTGACATATATGATTTCTCTTCTTCTGTATTTGGACACATTTGTTTAGTTAATTTTACACTGTTATCTAAAGGTGTATTTACCACTCTAGAATCTTCCATATTAAATTTATTTAATAAATCTTCAATGTATTTCTTTTGTGTTATAGTGATGCTGTCCCTATCTTGATTAAATTCAATGCCTAAGCAATAATGCAGAAGGCCCATATCTTTCATTTTGAAAGATTCTGCTAATTTATTTCTTATATCAAAATAGTGCTCTTCACTTTTAGTGAGACAAATTAAATCGTCGACATAGACGATTATAATAGCATCAAAAGGATATTTTGAGTAATAGACACATTTGTCGGAATTCAAAGGGTTAAATTTCATTTTTCTCAATTTCTCATCTAATTTCTTAAACCACTGTCTTCCTGACTGCCTAAGGCCATACAAAGATTTTTTTAATAAACACACTTTATTTTCGTGTATATCATTTTCAAAAAATTCAGGAAGCTCCATATAAATTTCTTCATGTAACATTCCGTTAACATATGCCATAATGAAATCTAACTGGTATGCTGTGAAACCATTCTGGATAGCATACGCGATTGCAGTTCTTATAGAACTTAATCTGGCTACTGGTGAAAAATTTTCCTCAAAATCTATACCTTGTTTCTGTGAACACCCTTTGGCAACTAATCTGGCCTTAAATTTTTCAATTTGACCATCTGGTTTGAATTTTGTTTTTAAAACCCATTTACACCCAATTACTTTTTTATCTTTTGGTCTATCTACAATTTCCCAAGCGTTTTGCTTAACTAAAGAATCATATTCTAATTTCATCGCGTTTTCCCAATTTTTAGCATAATCTCCATTTAACGCGTCGATCACGCTGGGATTAATTTCATTAAATGAGTTATCAGCTAATTGAGAAGTTTCATCTTTATATTTTGTATCTGTAATACACTCCTTATGAGAGTTTTGAAAGTTCCAACTTTTACTTTTTTTAGGTCTTCCGGGACCACGTTTAAAAATAGGATTGTTTTTATTAATCCCTTTCTCTTGTTTACATATATCGTCAACACTCTCCTCCCCTCCACTCACATCTTCTACGTTCCCCCCTTCAGAGTGGTTCGCTTCCCCCCCTTTCCAAAAAGAGAAACTTTCTCCGTTGCATTCAGGGGGATAGGAAATCGATCCGCTGTTTTCCCCCCTGTCTGCGGTTTGAGTAGGGATAGGAGTTTCATTTTTAATATTACAATCATTGCATTTATTCTCAGACGGAAAAATTAATTCTAATTGATCAGTAGTGGCTGAATCATTTATTTCAAATTCGTCTATAAATCGAACATCACGACTTATGACAATTTTTCTGGTATCCTTATTCCATAATCTGTAAGCGCGTGATTCATTTGAATAGCCAACGAATATATGTTCGTGTGACCTAGCTTCAAACTTTCCTTTTGATTTTTTATTTAGAACAAAACATTTCTGTCCGAAAATTTTAAAGTAGTTAACAGTTGGTTTATAACCGAAAAACAATTCGAAAGGTGTTTTATTTTCTTTAATTCCTTTAGTGGGACACCTGTTTCTAATATATGCAGCGCAATTTACTGCTTCAGCCCAGAATGTATTTGGAAGGTTTGATTGCATTAATAAACACCTCGCCATTTCGCATAATGTACGATTTTGTCTTTCAATTCTAGAATTTTGCTGAGGGGTCATTGGTGCTGAGAATTCGCGTTTAATACTGCATTCTTCAATATATTTATTGAATTCTTCGCCACAATATTCCAAACCATTATCAGTATGCAGTATTTTAATTTTTTTCCCTAATCGATTTTCGACTGCTGCTTTATATCTCCGGAACGCGTTCTTAGCTTGATCTTTTGTTTTTAGAAAATTTACTTCAATGTAACGAGATTTATCATCCAAAAAGGTAATAAAGTAACGTGATCCGCCATGGGATTTAACATTTATAGGGCCACATAAATCAGAATAAACTACTTCTAATAATTCATCACTATGAAATTTGTTTTCTTTACAAAATGGTTTCACAGTTTGTTTAGACCTAATACATACTTTACAATCTTTTAAGGAATCTTTTTCATTAAAATTTAAATCTCTTAACATATTTTCAGATTTTAATAATTTTAAATCTTTTTCATTTAAATGTCCTAATTTTAAATGCCATTTATGAAAGTTGCTTACCTGAGTTGTTGCAGCGATATCCACCTGCGGCTGAAAAAAATATAAATCACCTTTTCTCGTAGCACTTATAATCAGAGAGCCGTCCTGCTCTGTGATTTTTGCACATTTTTCGGTAAATACAACTCGGCAGTTGTTTGATGTAGCTTTTGATATAGACATTAAATTGCATTTCAATTTTGGAACGCACAAAACATTTGTTAACTTTAAATTGGTTACACCGTGATTACCGGGAACTTTTAATTTGACTGTTCCAACACCTGTGATCTCCGCTGTTTCATCTACAGCTAATTTTATAAATGATCCAATTCTAGGTTCGAAATCTATAAACAAATTCTTGTCATGAGCCATATGTGATGTCGTACCGCTATCGAGACACCACTCGGAATGTTCTTGGAAAGAGTTACTGGCTGCCATCGTGAACTCTGTACTATCTTCAACCATGAAAGATCTATCTTTATATTTATTCGATGAAGTGAATTTTCTGTCTGAGATCTTCTTTCTGCATTCTGAGGCTTTATGCCCTACTTTTGAACAGTAATTGCATTTGAAGATTGCATAATTTCTTTCGCCATACGTGTTCTTGTTCTGCACAGGCTTTAAGATTTCTCTTTTGTTCTTTTCAGGAAGATTTTTCTTGTGAGTTTTAAAATACGCATTTGATGATTCTTGATGCTTTTTATTTTTTCTTGACTCGTATTCTTCCATCATTTTAATTTTCAGAGCTTCAGGCTGCGGCAATTCATCTCTTGCTTCTATGGCGCACCTGAAATTTTCATAGCTGTCAGGAATACTGTATAAGAGCAAAATTGATAATAGGTCTTCGGCTACTTGAATGTCCATTTCTTTTAGCTTGTCCACTATATCAAAGAAAATATTTAGGTGATCGGACATATTTTCACTGTCAGTCATTTTCTTAAAGAGTAGCTGCTTCAACAGGGTGGCTTTCTTTGCCGGTCCTCTCGATTCGTAAACTTCTTTTAATTTATTCCATACTTCATTTGAGGTGGTACAATGTTTAATATGACACAACTCACTTGGGGTAATTGCTAGGATTAAATCGGCTCTAGCTTTCCGGTCAATTTCGAGCCATTTTTCTTCACCTTCGGCGCCTTCATCGGGCTTAATTTTCGTTCCGTTAGCATAACTCCAGTGATCATTCTTGATTAAAACAGCTTCTATCTGCAGCTTCCACGTGTCAAAATTATTTTTGGATAACTTTTCTATATTTAATATTTGCGACATATTTAATCAGCTATAGTAGCTTCTTTATAAAAATAGAATCAAAAATACTTTCGATTTCAGCCCTTAGGCTTAACAGTAAGTCGCACTTTCGTTTTAGCGAATGTTAATTTAAATTTTTAAAAAGTCCGCAGTAAGATGCGTGTCTCTGGGCCCATAACCATTGTTGGTATAAATGGGTCCGCAGAGTGAAAAGCAGAGTCTTTTGAACAATCACAACATTTAATAATATAGAAAAGTAAAATAACATAATGCGGGCATTTCTTGCCGCTCGCTTAGTAAAGCTTTCTCGTACAGACTCTTATAAAACGCTCTCTCAGAGAAGAGAAGATGCGCCGTTGATTACGTAATACAGTTACGTCACATCTGACGTCATGACAGGTGGTGAGCTAGTAAACAGCTGATATGAGGAAACATGCATTGAAATCCTTCAGTAAGTTTTTTTTTTTTTTTTTTTTTTTTTTTTAAATATATATATTACAATAGTAAACGTATTAGTAAATCATATTTTTATGTATGTTCCACATACGGTACGTTGAGCTAAAAAGTTGATTTTTCCGTAAAATATGGTTTTATTTTTATAAGTTTTCTCTATCTTCTGATCACTAATTACAACCTATATATTTTTGTCGCGCACTAAAAAAAAAAAAAAAAAAAAAAAAAAAAATGGAGCCTTGTAGGGTTAATTTTTGCTATTTTTTACGATGATGTATGTAAGTAAACACGATAGCATTTAAACGCTTCGTTCGAATGAGCTGAAAGTTGGTACGTATGTTATAGGTCACCTCAGCACGAATCTAATTGATTTTGGTGAATTGGAACTTATATTTTTTTTTTTACAGGATACAAAAAAAAAAAAAAAAAAAAAAAAAATCTTTATTATTATGGCATATAGGACCAAATTCTCAAAAGTGTGAAAGCTTCTAAATGCCTTATGCAATTGAGCAAAACATTTGTGCATATATTATAGGTCACAGTCGCACGAACTGTATAGATTTTGATGAATCTAGCTTTTATAGTTTTTTTTAGAGAGATACAAAGAAAACTTCTTTATCATTATAGCCTATAGGCCCAAATTCTTTAAAGTGCGGTACTGTTTAAACTTCTTATTCGATTGAGCTGAAAATTTATACACACGTTCACCTTTGCACGAACCGCGTAGATTTTGGTGAATCTAGCACGCATAGTTTTTTTACGGAAACACAACGAAAAATTCTTTATCACTATGCCCTATGGGTTTAAATTCTTTAAAGTGCGATAGCGTCTAAACTCCATATCCGATTGAACTGTAAAATTTATATAATCACCGTCACACCAATTGTAGGAATTCTGAAGAATCTAGCACTATAGATTTTTTTACAGGGACACAAAGAAAAATTCATTAACATTGTGGCTTATGGGCTCAAATTATTTAAAGTCCGATAGCGTCTAAATGCCTCATCGATTTGAGCTGAAAATTTATACACATTTTATAGTTAATTCACCGTCGCACAAACTGTATAAATTTTGGATTAGATTTTTACTTATAGATTTTTACAGGGACACAATGAAAATTTCTTTATTATTACGATCGATGGGCTCAAATTATTTTAAGGGCAATAGCGTTAATTTAAACAGCTTATTATTTAGTGAAAAATCGTCAAATTCCCTATTAAATTTTTTTGTTTTGTTTATTTAATGACTTCTCTTACTTTAATTTATTTATATAACCTTTAATTACTTAATGTTCGGAAAGTCGAGTGGAGTCACTCCAGATTTTTTTCTATTAGTTTGATCGCTAATTTTTATCATCAACTTACTTTTTTATAAACAGCATGAAGACTAAGATCACGCCTCGACAAATTTTTGCTCAGCAAAACAATATTAGGTGCACATCTTTTAAATACGAATTGATGCAAGCGCTTCAATAATTTTGCTGCCGACTGTAATTTGAATTTCCGAACAGCCTAAATTAACCAGCAAACACCTAACAATGATTTTTAAAAAAGTTTATATGTATATTTAAATAAAAACTGTAAAATAATTTTTAGAATTTATTAGCACTTAAAAATGTTATTTCCATAGTTTCCTAGATTATTGGACACTTATTTCTTGTAGTTGGGATTTATATGTAATTTATCTCCTTTTGTTCTAAAAAATTTTAATATAAAACAAGATTTTATTCTTTTAATTAAGAAAAAGTGCCAGTTTCAGTTCAAACAAGTGAAATTAAATTGCATGCAAACAGATACAGTCGGTCGAGCATTGGTACCCTTTCGGAATTTTTTATAATGTCGATTTAGATCTTGATTCGAGGTCGTCGCTCTACAAGGCTCAAAGCGAATTTGAACCACTACGAACATTGATGCCCGGTATTCCTGAGCAAGTTTAACATAAAACTCATTTTGTTTATCAAATTCTTTTTCGTCATATTTTTTTCAATTTTTCAAATTTCTTTTTCAGGTTGGCTCGAGGATCCATTGAAGCCTTCTGTTTATTCGTCCAAGCTTTCCGACGACTCGTCATTTCCCATCAGCGCAGCACTAGTGCGACGTAAAACCCATCCATCCATCCATCCGATGACTCATCCAAACCTCCTAGTGACTCACCTCTGACCGACTTGTCCAAAACTCTGGGCGACTTTGAAGTGGCTATGAAATCTGTTACGAAGAGTTCCGAGATTCTTTTTAAAGTTCACATGTCACCATTCTTTTCAGATTCCAGAGAAACTTGTTTTCCTTCGACATCTTGAAAGATTCCCGAGAAACTCTTCAAAATTCTCAAAAAAGCTGTTGAGATACCTGTTGAAAAACTTTTCAAGACAACCCCCCCCCCCCCCCCGCGCTACTTAATAAATAAATAAATCGAAAATCGAAAAACTTTTTAAGTTTTCAAAACGCCCTGTTAAAAAACCTTTCAAGATTCAAAAAAAAAAAAAACTTGTCGAAAAGCCACCAGTTTCTTTTAAGATTTCCAAGAAACTTTTCGAAATGCCACCAGTCACTTGAACTTGCCAGGTTTCAATGACTTTGCCAAAACTAAATGCAAAACTGGTGTAAAAACGATAAAAAGACAATAAGACTTCTTCACACAACATAAATTTTAAGCCGTCTTGCTTTTGCCTCCAAGGCAGTAGCACGTGTTTTTTGCACCTGATGAAGAAAGGCTACGTCCTTTCGAAACCGGTTGTGCTGGCTTAAAATTTATGGTGTGTGAAGAAGTCTTATTGTCTTTTTTTCAATGACTTTGATGTTTCTTGAAATGGTAAAATTTTTTTGAGAGTATGGCATAGAAGGACAAAACTGCTCAATGTATTTTTGTGTAAGTTGGTATATAAAGTTTTTTATTGTCTGTCCCTAATTAAAATCTACCAAAAGATTTGAATAAATAAATAAATAAATAAATAAAGTAAATAAATAGTCAATTAAAAATAAAATTATCATCGTTAAAAAATTCCGAAAGTAGAAATTGACTTGAAAAGTGTCATCTGTACTTTGAACAGTAGGAGTCTACCACTCTTTGGCTCAATCGAGCCTATATTTCGGTCTGTACATGTGTTCAATCTCAATGTTTCAAAATGTTCCGTTGTACACATATTAGTTAAAAATCGCGTAAATACCTTTGATTTTATTATATCAAGCTGGTGTCAATAAAAAGAAAACATCTGCACGTTTTATTTTATTTATTTATTTTTTACGTGAAAATAAATCTATATCTTTTACACGTGAAAACTGAAATACAACTTTGTCAAAATTTAATTTGTATCTGACCAAATTCATGTCACGTGATTCAATACGGTTTTAATATTGTAAAATATATCATGTGGAAACCTACAAATGAAAATTTAAAATAATATTATAGTTTTAAAAAATTAAAGAACACGCTTTAATTTACTTTCCTTATTTTAAATAAATGTAATTTTTATTGTTCACGTTTTTTTTTTTTTTTTTTTTTTTTTTTCTGTCGAAAAAATAATGATAATTTTTTTGGCAACAATTAAATTAAGGAATAATATTAAATATTTTAAATAAATGTAATTTTTATTGTTCACATTTTTTTTTTTTTTTTCTGTCCAAAAAATAATGATAATTTTTTTTGGCAACAATTAAATTAAGGATTAAAATTAAATGGCCAATTTATCAGTAATTAGAAGGTTTTTATTTTAACATTTTAATTAATTAAAAGAAAACTAAAACAAAATTCGAAAATCGGGCTTCGAGGTGCATCAGGAGAGGTCATTACGAACCACCATGCAAATTTTTGTAGCTCAGCCATCAGCCGTTTTCTTAAAAAGCTCTGGAAACCATACACAATGGTTTTTTGTTTGAGATATGAAGGATTTTGTGCAATCACGTTTTGCTCCCAGAGAAGTTACAAACATACATACATACAGGTGAAGCTAATATAAGCGTGTTAATAAATAAATAAATACAAGTCAATATTTTTGATTACATAAATCTATTTTACAATAAAATTCATAGAAAAAAAAAAAAAAAAAAAAAAAAAAAAAAAATAACTATGAAAAATGAAAATGATTTTTCAGAGAATCGAAGAAAGTTCTTTCAAAACATACACTTAATTAAATTCATAATAATTGTAATAAATATATTTTGAATAAATTGTTCTCCAGTGATTCCAAATACTTTCAAAATTAACATTTTTATAAGTACTGAGCCAAATAATCAGAAGAAAAAAAGTGCCTGTAATTATGTTTTATCTTAATGATTTGTACATCTCGGATATAAGAGTATTATTACAACGTATTAAGTCTTTTTCCTGCCTCAATTGCTCTGTTGCAGTGAAAGTAGTTTTACAGGCAAAGGGAAAATAACGAGGTAGTTCATTCACTTTCAGTGAGGTTAGCCTT
The DNA here is from genome assembly GCA_963930645.1 of Salticus scenicus. Lineage (NCBI taxonomy): Eukaryota > Metazoa > Arthropoda > Arachnida > Araneae > Salticidae > Salticus > Salticus scenicus. Next base: position 214,792,769 of record OZ005655.1, on the reverse strand, counting down.
CGCGACAAACTTGATGACGAATTTGGCGAAAAATAGTAGTTTAGGGTTCCAGAAAATTCGAAGCTCTCCAACGCACGGGAGCCAACATCTCGAACTTGATATGAAATTATCTATGGAATCGACAAGCCCCATCGCCAGATTATATAAATAGGAGGGAGTTGACTTCTACGAGAGAGTGTAAGGTCACTGCGATTCAGAGACGTATTTTGAGCGATAGCATTTTGGAGATTGTGTTCTAAGCGACTGAACTTTGTTCGTGAGCTAGCGAAGATTTTTGCTCTGGAGTATTTTTGTTATTTGCTGTAAACCTGTGGAACAAGTGACTGTTTTCTTGGACTGTTCCAGAACATTCGCTGAATAGCGACTTTTGCCGTACGAGGGAAAGCTTCACTTGACTGCCGGTAGAATATTCAATAAAATAGTAGTACTATTGGGCTGTTTCGAGAATATTCGTTGTAATAACCATGCGCGTAACCAGGGGTGGGTGCCCCCCCCCACTCACACACACTCATTCAGTATATTTAACAAAAACAAATTGAAAACAGAAAAAAAAAAAAAAAGACTGGAAGGTTAAAAAAAAATTGTTATTACTAACACCAATGATTTTATGCAATAGAAAGACACTTTCTTAAACATGATGGTAAAATATATTTTAAAAAATAATCTAAATCTTATATATATTATAAATGTGAATGTCCGTTTATTTGACTGAGTTTCACGCTAAAACTGCTCGATGGATTTCGATAAAATTTGTTATGGAGATAGCTTATACCCTAACTTAGAAAGTTGGCTGCCTTTTATTCGGAAAAAAAACTTTTTTTTTGTTATTTTTATGCATAAAATAGCAATTTTGTAAGCTAATAATAGCAAAAAATTAGCCATTTAAATTTTAACCATAATTTAATTGTTGCCAAAATTAAAATTAATTATCCATAATTTAATTGTTGTCGAGTTTATTTTTTTTTTTTCCAACAGGAAAATAAATACATTTATCTAAACGTGAACAATAAAAAATAAAATAAATAAATAAATTATGCATCTCACAAAAATTGACGTCATTTTAAATTTTAAATTTCTTTTACAAAGTGCTAATATAGTTTACGATGCTAATGTGTGTTGTACTAAAATCAGTTTTATTTATAGATCCTCCTGGGTGATTTTTTAAATTGTTGCGTTGAAGTACACCGAACATTTTTCGCCAAGAGGTATAATTTAGCAACAGCGATTTTAATCTAGGTAGTTCACGATAATGTTTAGTTATTTATTTATTTTTTTATATACCATTCACTACGCTAATTTAACATACAAATAAATGAGCTGCTGTGTGTGACTCCACTTGCACGCTGTCGGGCAGAAATATTTGATTAATTCAAATTAATATTCAAATAACTAAATAAAGATATGTTTAATAGAAAGCATAGTCTTGGAGACAAACTTGGCGAGTGGGCGACCAAATTTGGTGAAAAATGATAGTTTAGGGTTCCCGATGTTTCGAAGCTCTCCGACACACGGGAACGTAGACCTTGAGCTTACCAAGGCATTCTCGATGGAGTCATCTCCAAGCCCTATCGCCAAAAGTTATAAGTAGGTGTGAGTTGATTTTTGCGAAAGAGCATGTAGTCACTACGATCCAGAGTTATTCAGAGACCTATACTGAATCATTGCACTTTAGGGATTGAGCTCTAAGCAACTGGACATTTTTCGTGAGTGAGTGAAAACTTTTGCTCTGGTGTAGTTGATGTTATTTGCTTTACTCCTGTAGAACAAGTGACTATTTTTTAGACTGTCCCAGAACATTTATCGAATAATGACTTATACTGTACGAGTAACAGCTTCAACTGTTTCCAGAATATTCGAAGAATTAACACCAGCTATTGGACTGTTTTTGAAAATATTTGTTTTAATAATAGTTTTTTTTTGTACAGATTCGAGAAGTTCAAAAAATGTTTGATATTGCCAAGGAGGTCCCATACTAAAGCTGTGACGAAAATATTCGCCAATCGAAATATATTCAGTTACAAAGAAATCATTTAAATATAGTGTCCAGCGAAGCGGGCAAAGCCTGCTAGTTGTTCATAAATCCAAATTTACTTGCACATTTCTTACAAAAATTTGCAAAGTAATTTTTCTTCGTAAACAAAAAAATAAAATGAAATTAGTAGTTTGTTTTTTTTTCAAGGAAAAGCAGGAAAAGAGGCGATAAAATGATTTAGTTTATTTAAACTCGTGGCTTTAACAAAGAGTCAATTTTTTTGTCATTTCTTTTAAATGAGCAATTTTTTTTTTTTTTTTTAAACTTTTTCTTACCCATACATGTTGGAGAATATAATGTTTTGCGGTCCAATTTTTGAATATGAAATAGTTTTTACAATAGTATGTCTTGAGGTCCGCTCAATTGTATAACCAGGTTCTTGTGGTTAGTCTGCATGGGCATAACTCAAAAGCAGGTATTGGCAAGAAGTCTAAAAATCGTATTCAATTTATATCATAACTAGCAGGCTTTGCCCGCTTCGCTGGACATTAAACTTAAATGAAGTCTCAAAATACCATATCTTTATTAATAACCTAAGTTCTCGCTGTGATTGGTAGAGGTTTTCTCGCTCGCAAATTAAGGACTCTGGGTCTCCACTGTCTTCGGCACAACTTACTCACTTTTTACTTCCCCTTCCTCAGCGGTGAGTTCGAAGTTTTGCAAAATCTCACTAATGTACATAATGCGTACACTTAATCAATATCCGCGCACAAAAATTCGCCATTCTAAGATAATTCAAAGCGAATTCAAACGGAAAAACATGTTTTTACACATGTTTATTGGGAACAACTTCAGTATAACCCCACAACGATATTTGGCGATTTTTTTTGTTGGCGCTTATGGCAAAATCATAAATCATATATGATAAATGATAAAATCATAATCTAAATCATAAAATCATAATCTAAATCATAAGATCAAAAATCCAAAATAAACAACATATTAGGCTGCATATTATATCGCAAACAGTCCAGAACGACATCGTTATCCTTCAAAACGGCGCCAAAGAAAAATCGGCAAATTCAGCTGTGGGGTTATACTAAAGTTATACCGTTTATTGCCCTCCGACTCCGAGAAGGTGTGTGAGTGTGTGTGTGTGTGTGGGGGGGAATTTCGAATTTCGTGAAATCCAGTTACAATAAGTGCCGGATGCAAACAAACAATTTACGCACCAAATTTCGTGACCACAGAAGTCTTTAATAGAAAATATTATAAATAAATAAATACAAAACGCACAGCTTTAGTATGGGAACCCTTTGGTGACTTTAAATATTTTAAGCCATTTCTGCGATGAACTGAATTGGCTATCTCAATTGTGCAATTAAAGATCTTGGCGAGAAACGTCTGAGCTACTTCGGTTCCGAATTTTAAATTTTGCCAAAGGGATCCAATACTAAAGCTGTTCCATATCGAATCTGGTTTGAAAACGGAAAAAGGGTAAAATAAATTAGAAATATCAGACCTATATTTATAAATTTGATACCGAATGAAAGGGGCGATTTTGCTGAATCCAGGGGTTTAAACAGTTTTTCGATGCGACAATTAGATTTTTAAAAAATAACTAAAGTATGAAATTTAAGTGGCAACGGAAAAACGGATAAAATGAAAAATAAATTAGAAATATCAGACTTATTGTTACAAATTCAGTACCAAATGAAAGAGGTGATTTTTCTGAGTCCTGGGGTGTAAACATTTTTTCGATACGACAATTAGATTTTTAAAAATTAACTAAAGTATGAAAATTAGATGGCAACACTTCATTTCAATCTTTTCATAATTTGTAGTGCGAATCACGCGAATACGAAAGTCTTTAACTTAAAAAATTATTTTTATATTTTATTTTTCCATTCAAAGCATTTTAGTGAAAAAATATTTATGGCGCATGCGCAGGCGTTTTTTACCCACAATTTAAACACTAATCATAATTTTGAAAATTTCTATAGATATAATTTCAAGTTGGGTGAAGACCTAAGTTTCTGCCAAGCGACGTTGAATTCCGTCCAGCCGTTCTCGAGTGATGCCCGGACAAACGTGTTTTAGTCTTTTACCCCCTAGGGGGGGAACGGGGGAGAATTTCTGAAAAGTTGATAGATATAATTTTAAGTTGGGTGAAGACCTAAATTCCTGCCAAGCGCCATTGAATTCCGTCCAGCCGTTCTCAAGTGATGCCCGGACAAAAAAAGCGACATTCGGACACGATGACACACACACACAGGCAAAATTTTCTGAAGTCATTTTCGGCTTTCATGGGGTGTAAAACGTGAAGATATCGCAAAATTTTTCGATTCCGACAAATTTACAGACAAAAGTCTGATTTTATTAATATAGATGATCCGTATACTATGACATGCAAAAAGTTCAAATACATTATTGTTTAAGTGCAAAATTTCTAGTTGGTACATATCAACAATATTTTTAAAGTGAACTAATCATAATGAAACTAACATATTTTATTGATACAAAATAATTTTCGTATAAAAGATTGTAAGAAAAGTTAGGTTCGATTAAAAGAATTCATACCAAATTATATTGCGTCCAGTAAAAACGTTTAAAAATGATTATTACTTTCCCTTACCATGAGTTACAGAAAGTATTATTTACGGGGTCCAATTTTCGAAACTAAATATTTGCGATAATTTCAGGTTTTGAAGTTCTTTGAATGCAAAAATAATTTTTTTTAGTAATTGTTGATTTGAATGCATGTCTGGAATCATAATAACTTAGCGAGTAATTTTTTTTCCAATTACACTGGTCAGCAAAATCGTACTTTTCAAATTTTTTATGTACTGCATTAGGTGTCTCTAATGTGTTTTGATAATCTGAATTCAGATTTTTTTTTTTTTTCCTATTACGTAAGAAATTTTCAGAAAGTAAGGATGAAAATCGGAAGAATTCGTCTTGAAGTTATAACAAATTCGAAACAATTTATATAAAAAATGCATTGAAATAGGCTATTATTTACACATAATCTTTTAAATGTATTTCTTCACATCGAATCTCCCTTTAGAGCATTTTACCTTGTGCAAGGCTTTGGGGTCTTGTGTGTGCGTGTGTGTGTGGAGGGGGGGGGGATATTCTCTATGCAATATGCAACAATATTCTGCTGACATGTTAAAAATGCATCGTCTCTGATACCTGCTTTCCATTTCTTTGATGTCTTGATGAAACAGCTCCTCTTTGTTCTTCACTCACATCACCCAAATTTTCAGGGAAATAATTTAGATGGGAGTCGAAAAAAATGGAGATTTAAGCTCAAACAATTCCTTTTTTTTTTTCAAAATTATACATAAGGGAAATTTTTAAATAAGTTTTCCTTAAACAGCATCCAAAAATATATCAGAAAAACATATCAACCCGAAGAAAAAAATTTCTTCGTCGGCCTGTCTTATTTGCTATTTTTTTTAAAAAGACAACACTGGAAAGTTCAAATTAGTATTGTAAATCATATCATAAGCAGACTTTTCTTGAAAAATTTATTGTGGGTGAAAGTTCTTTGAATCATTTTAAAAATATTTTTAATTTAAGCCTTAAATGTTTTAAGAATGCAGGTAGAGTAATCAAACAGAAGGTTTTGAAGGATGCAATAGACATGCTTCCCCTTCACAAAAATACATGCCAAACAAAATTGTTTCTAAAACAATTTTCAACTTTTTTAAAGCACCTCAAAAATGGTAGGTCAAGTATACAATATCTTATTTTTGTGACTAAACTGCCACATTTTATTTATTTATTTAATTTTTTTACCTTATTTAAAAGCTGTCACTCAAATTTACTACTAATAAAACATTTTATAATCGTTTGCATTACTTTTGAACTTTGACAAACGATTTATTGCTGAAAATAAATTATGTATTTATGAACAGACGATTTTGTATTTGTAATTAATAAAGAAAGAAAATTAGGCTACAGTGAAAATATTTATTCGGATTCCTTCTTCACATGCGATTTTATAAAACAATTTCCTCTTTCCGGAAATCCTGGATCTGGAGAAGGTGGTGTATAATTCTATTAAGGCTGTATTGAATGACTAAAGAAACGAAAAACTGTTCTGGAATCATGTGCAAAAATGTGAAGGACTTGATAATTATTCCAACCAAAGAATAAGAGAGAGTTTGAAGAGGAAGCTCAAGACAACACAGAAAATACAAACATCAAAGAAAGGTATGCGCAAAACATGCTCCATTATTTAGTCTTTTAATTTTTTTATATAGCAAAGGCGTTTATTTGTGTGGGTAGAAAATTTCCGACATTATGTCATGATGATTTTTCGAGCTATTTTATTAATGAATGCTTCTGGATTCGATTATGTATGCAATTTTGAATTGTGGTGGTTGCTAGACAATATTTTCGGCTGATGGCCAGTTCACGGTCGGATAATGAGACACCCCACTAGCTTTTTATCTATCCTCCATTTTGATATATTGTGTGTCCCTTTAAATGTTTTCATTTTACTTTATGCAATTTTTTATGGAATTCTTATGTACAGTGGTAATTCGTAAATTTATTTGGCTAATGATCAGCGCTTGGTCCGGTCTGTGGCGTGTTTCTACACTTTCCCCGATTCGATACATTTATTTAATACTGATTTTATTTTCTGCGACTTTTACACACATCACATTTTTATATTATGGTACACACAACAGTTTATTATAATCTTATTAATAAGTATCACTTTAATTTTATAGCGATCACAGTACCCGTTTGTACTATTCTGTTTGAAACTAACATCACAGCTACAACAATACAACATTGTTTTAAAATAAAGAAAATAAATGTTAATCATAAATATGGGAACGAGTAAAATATTAATTTTAAAAAAGTAGCTACAAGATTGTATTAATTTAATATATATATAAATACATTTAATTAATATATATATATATATATATATATATGTTCATAATTTGAAACTGGTAAAATAAAAGAAATGAAATGAGATTATAAATAAAGTAAACATGTCGTTATAATTCTACTTTATCATTTTGCGTGCGCAATTTAAGTTCTATAGTATAAGTTTTTCCGTAGTTTAGTTTTTAGAATTTCGTTTATAATTTAAAGTTTAAGATTTTTATTTAACCTTTTAACGTTCATTCATTTCGTACTGAAACCAAATATTCGATACCATTTAATATTTTTTATGCAACATTCTTTCCTTGTTTCAATTTTCAAACTTCTGTTCCTTTTCTGTTAGACGGATAGCGTCACTATTCTGAAAGTCCAAACTTTATCAAATGATATTTCAAAGGAAGCCAAATGTATCGATTTACGCTACCGAAATTGCAGTCTGCATTTAACGTTTTTTTACATTGATATTTTTAACGTTGTGTAAATATTGATATTTCTGTTCTGCGTCAAGTCCAGTTATTTATTCTAAGAGAAAGTTACTAAATTTAAATGTTAAAACGTACATGTGTTAACTTGTGCAACTTTTATACAAGTGTTAAAACGCACACATGTATACATATGCGCACTATGTACATAATGTATTCATATTGTAACTTTTAGTTTAAAATTTGGGCACCCCCCCCCCCCCCCTCAGCTCGGAAAACTGGCTACGCCTATGATAACAGTTTTGTTGTACTGATTCGAAAAGTTACGTTGAATAAAGAGCATTCATCAACTTGAACTTGCCTGTTTCTTCACGAACTACTTTCTCATACAAGAAAGTCAACAAGTTTTTCGTAACAGTATATTTAATTATGTTTTTCACTGTGGCATTCATTTCTGAAGCTCCGCCTTTCTACTTCTATTTAGATAAAATAATTTTTTGTGAAATGCCCACGGTAGAAAATTTATGTATATGAATCCTACTATAATTTAATTATATTTTCAGTGCAAACTCCTGTCATCAAAATTCGTAACTGAAATGATATATTCAACGATTTAATTCAAATCGATTTTTTAAACTTTCTTTATTTACTTCACTAGAACAAAAGTTATTTAACCTCTAAAAACACAAGAACTTTCAAATGAAAGAACTCTTGCACAGAGTAAATTTTGCATATATCAATTATTAAGAAACTAATACGCTATCGAAGTATGATGTGAATAGCCTGAAATTTCGTCTGCTCGGTACAAGCAAGCTCTACAGCTAATGTTAAATTCCCATATTAAATAAGTTTGCTTGTACCGAGCAGACGAAATTTCAGGCCATTGACGTCATCACTTCAATAGCGTATTGGTTTCCACCCGCCTAGAGCTCGATTTCAGGGTATTTAGTGTGGTCCCTAAAAGTCCTTTAACTTATTTTAGGTCCCTAAAAGTCCCTTATTTTGGCAAAATGGTCCCTAAGTCCCTTTTGTTTTTTCTTTCCCTATCAAAAATCGTAAGATTTTTAAATATGCCGAAAAAATATTATTCGAATGCGATGGAATTGCCTTACAAAAGATATAGAATATTGAAATGAATAATTTTTGGCAGTCAGTAATCTGATGTGTAACAGGGATACTAAAAGTCACAAATAACTCAGTGACACAGCCGCGTGGAAGGGCAGAGGGGACTAAGATTAAAAAAAATCATTGCACCAACCCTGACTGTCTTCTTGCCATTGGACAGCACAACTACAGTTGCAGTTGTATTGGATGCATTCGATCTGGAACCGAATTATTTTCAGCAATGAACCCAGCTACAAATTCAGTTGTGATGACCAGTAAAGATATATCTGTAAACATCCAGGATAGCAATGAGATGTTCACTTGACTCAAAGATGGCACATTTTTAATTTATAACATAATATTGTTAGAACCGATCTATTCTTCACACAAATTTTATTTTGTATTCAATTTTACTGTATTCATCATAATGCATTTTTTTTTCCATATCGAGGTTTTAAAAAAAATTAAAAATTGCTGCAGTACCGTAATATTATTACTTTGCAGTAGTTTGGATCTAAATCTGAATGTAAACCTGATATCTGTAACACAGTTAAGAGAGCACTTATCTAAGCTGTGTACAATAAAATATTCCTTGAACATATCCAAAAATTTATTTTGTCAGTCAGTACCCAGCTGTGCAGTCATCATGGCCGGGAGTGGACCCACTAAGTATTAGTGGCATAGAGTTTTCATGACAGACGCATTTTTTTGTAAAATGCAACCATAATACATAACATTTATAATGCATAACTATTTATACAAAAAACAACAACAACAACAACAACAACAACAAAAAATCTGGAGTGACTCCACTCGACTTTCCGAACATTGAGTAACTAACAGTTTTGTAGATAAAATAAAGAAAGAGGAATTGCTAAACAAACAAAAGAGAGAAAACCATAATAGAGTGTTTTTTTCTCCATATATCACACGAGGTTTTATTTAACGCTACTGAACTTTGAGCCCTTAGATCATAATGATAAAGAATTTTTCGTTTTGTCCCTGTAAAAATCTATAGATGCTAGATTCACCAAAATGCTTATAGTTAGTGCAACAGTGATTTATAATATTCATACAAATTTTCAGCTCAATTGAATAAGGCGTTTAGATGCTATCGCACTTTTAAAAATTTGGTCTCATAGGCCATAATGATAAAGAATTTTTCTTTGTGTCCCTGTAAAAAAACTGTAGTGCTAGATTCACCAAAATCTATACAGTTGGTGCAAATGCGACCTATAACATGTGTACAATTTTTTTGCTCAGATTAATAAGGCGTTTAGACGCTATCACACTTTTAAAAATTTGGCCCCATTGGCCTTAATGATAAAGAATTTTTCTTTGTGTCCCTGTAAAAAAACTATAAGTGCTAGATTCTCCAAAATCTATACAGATTGAGTATCTGTGACCTATAATATGGGTATAAAATTTTTGCTCAATTGAATAAGGCGTTTAGATGCTATCGCACTTTTAAGATTTTGGTCCCATAGGCCATAATGATAAAGAATTTTTCTTTGTGTCCCTGTAAAAAAACTATAAGTGCTAGATTCACCAAAATCTATAGGGTTCGTACTATGGTGACTTACAATATACGTACCAACTTTCAGGTTAATCGAACAAAGCCTTTAGACGCTAGCGTGTTCACAAACATACACACATACACACATACACACATACACACACACATACATACATCATCGTAAAAATAGTGAAAACGGACTCAGGGGACCTCAAAACGTATAGAAACATCAAAATCTCGAATTCGGATTTTTGACATGATTACAATACTTTCCTCACTATAGTGTTCGGAAAGTAAAAAAGCATAACATTTGTACAGAATGTGAAAAAGCAAGAGATTTTCGTTTTTTTGCTAATACACTTTACTGAACACTGGTGTTCGAAAAGTTAAAAAAAAAAAAAAATAATAATTACGAAAATGATTTATTAAATGGTTTAACACAGAATAAAAAGTAAAAACTGGTATACATTGCATTGTTTTACTAATGTGTGATCATTATATGAAAAGATAGGCATATCATGCATAGTTCTTTCACAGAGAAGCTTAAAAGATTTCATATGTATTACATTCTAACTAATTTTCTTAAATTCATTAAATTATTTTCGGAGTGAAACAAATAATATATGCTTTAGAATTTTCCTATAGAATGACCATTTCTAAAATTGCATGCTTACCATTTATTATTATATTTCAAATGGATGCCTAAAATTTTCAAATATGTTATATTCATTTAATAAACATGAATTTAGCTTGGAAAACACACTGACATGATTTTCACTTAAAAAAAAAAATAAAGATGTGAATAGCGATATATGTAGATAAAGAAAGTTAAAAGAAAAAGCGCCTGATTTATCAAAATCAATCCCTACACAGACGGTTAAACTATGTAGTGGCACAATCACACAGAAAAATAAGTTGGTCACAGTGACCTGGCAAAATGCTCAACTGACAATACAGAACTGACTAACCAAAAAAGCTGACTAGCCAAAAAGTGTACTTGCTGAACTAGTCACCAAATCTGAAAAGTGTACTTGTTGAACTAGTCACCAAAATTGAAAAGTGTACTGGCTGAACTAGTCATCAAAACTGAAAAGTGTACTTGCTGAACTAGTCTCAAAAACTAAAAAGTGCACTTGCTGAACTAGTCATCAAAACACTACTCCAGACTAGGAAGGTTAATATTATCAAACAAAGATGGCTAGTCCACAATCAAAACTATCTGACCAGTAAGATTAGTCATCAACCACATCAACCACTTTAACCAGACAAGGCAAGTTAGTCAGAATCTACACTTGATTCAGATGGTTAGTCAGCAGCCACCAGGTATCTGACTAAGCAAGCGAGTCAGTTTTAATGAATATTTGAAGAGGCATGTTAATCAAGGCTATTTGCCTGACTAGCATGTCTGATAACATATGAAAAGGGAAATTAGTCTTTATTTGACTAGCTGTCTAATAATACTTGAAGAGGAAGATTAATCCAATATATATGTACAGTTGAACCTCGAAAATCCGGAATCGGCGGGACCGCGGTGATTCCGGATTTCGGAATTTTTCGGATTTTAGAGATTTATTAAAAATTAATTTTTACGACGTAATTACATACAAAATGCAATTTGTACGCTAGTGAAAATAAACGACGATCGAATTAGCGAATTAAATTACAAAATAGAAATACAATAGATTTAATTTAGAATTAAAATATAAACACATTAAACTATAAACTAATAAACTATTTATTTATTGAAATATACTCAAATAAAACTATAAAAAAACAAAGTAATTTTTGTGTTTTTTTTTTTTTTTTTAACATTTCAGAAATTTAAAGCTGATTTTTTGCAATTTAAAGCTAATGTGATTTTTTTTTATTATTATTATTCAGTTTTTAACTTACATGTTTTCAAAAAATAAATTCTTTAATTAACAATCAAGTAGTATAAAAATATGTAAAATTATGACTATGTACACTGTAAAAAATGCTGCAGTAAAATTACGGGCAAAGCCCGGCAGCAGAGATTCCAGACAAAGCCCGTAAAAAAACATTTAGAGGATGAATGACGTATCGCCAGTAATTTTACGTTGCGATGAAACATACAGCCAACCTGTAATAAAAGTAGTATTGCTCGTAAAATTAAAAGAGAGCTCGGTATATTAAAATAGTAGCACTGCCTGTAAAATTAGAAGGCATCTTGGTATGTTAAAATAGTAGTGTTGCCCGTAAAATTAAAATAGAACCTTGTGTGTTAAAATAGTATTGCCCGTAAAATTAGAAGGCTGTTCAGTATGTTAAAAAAAAAAAAAAAAAAAAAAAAAAAAAAAAAGTACTAATTTTCGTCAAATTAAGGGAGTTTTGTATCTTTTACGGCAGCACTAAACTATGTTTGATATAAAAGTTTATTATTTATTAAGGGAACTATATTACGTCTGTTTATTCAATGAAATAGGTAACAATTCTTATGGTTTTTGATATATTTTTTACAGCTATGAAATTTTTAAATTGCGTTTTCTCAGTTTTCGTTTTATGACAAATTTATGATTTTCAAAATGCTAAAACTGCTTCACATATTTAAGAAGAGACTTAATTCTTTTAACGTTTAACAGAACGTACTTAAAAGAGTTAAGAATGATTTTGAAATTTATTGATTAGTCTTCGTGATAAAAAATAGAAAGTGAATGTCTATGTAAAAATTTCAGGGAAAGAAGAAAAAAAAAAAAAAAAAAAACAGATTTTTGTTATATTTTATTTTTAATATTTTTTATTTTAAAGATATTGCAAAACTCATACTTAATTCTTTTAAATAGGTTCTATTAAATATATATTTAAAAAAATTAAATCTTTTTTTTTTTTTTTTTTTTTTTTTTTAATATCTATAGAAATTTTAGCATTTGAAGATCATGAATTCATGAAAAAAAAAAAAAAAATGCAAACTGAGAAAACTCAATTTAAATATTTCGAATCTTGGGGGGAAAAAAAGCATAAAAAACAATAAGAACTTTTGCCTGAATATATATTTCATTGAACAAGCCTAATGTAGTTCCATTTATAAATATTAAGTGGGAATATAAGATTTTATCTGACACCTACAGCAGTACTGCTGTAAAAAGTACCACGTCTCCTTAAAAAAAAGGATTACGTATAAAAAAATATACAATTCTCTGTTTTACAAGTATATGATTATATGCAAAATTTTCTACCCCCCCCCCCCCCCTGAAAAAAAATAGAATTTGTATGAATATTACAGATAGATTTCCAATAGAGGTCAATATTATTAAAGCCTTTTATCAGCTTTCCGATTTTGTTTACTATAATGGTAAACCTGAACGTAAATGCTTTTGTATTTTCAAACTATGTCTATAATATTCAAAAATGAATATTTTTAACTGTTAATCTGCATACTCTTCTTAAACCATGTCTCTTATAGTCTCATCATTGCAAAATATTTCCAAAATGTACATTTTTATTTGAATTGTTAAAATCGTTAACTTCGGTAATTTTAATACATCAAATACAAAATTAAGTGTATGTTTTAGAAATATTAAAAAAAAAAAAAAAAAAAAAAAAAAAAAAAAAAAAACACCCTTTAAGATGTCACAGAAAGTATAGTTAACAATATGCATTCATTGAGGAGATAGTTTTTGAGATTGCGATAGCATTCCACAACCATAGGATTAGAATTTATGAAAGAAATCATAGAGCTGACTGATGAGGGGGGGGGGGCTAAGTGACTATGCTCATATCATAAAAGAAACTCACAAGCTGTTAATCCCACGAGTTCGTATGCTTGATAAATTATTTGATTGCACTGTTTTTCAATTTTGGTTATAGTTTTTCTGTTCTGAGGTAAAAAAAAAAAAAAAAAAAAAAAAAAAAAAAAAAAAAAAACTGCACATGAAATTGAAAATATTATGCAATTAAAAAATGTTCCAAGAACCTGCTGCCATGGATTAACATTAGCTTGTCTCTTCATGAACGTAGCCTCTCAAATGTAACAATATGAGTAATCACCAATAATATGATTACTAATCAAATTTTTAGAAAATTGATATTTAGAAATATTCTTTTCTAGCATTTTTAAACTTTCATTTACCACTAAAATTTAACAAAAATTTCTCATTTATTAAATAAGTCAAAACTTTAGTGGCAAGAAATAACTATATAAAAGGTGGCAATTATGTGGCAGCTATAGTTCATAACATTTGTATTTAGAACCTAGAGTTACGTTTAGATGTATGACATTTTTTCATCAAATTAAGGCTTTCATCACGAAAATAAAACTTATTTATGCTTAATATAGCATTGATAAAAAAAAATCTTCATATTTCAAATGCATAAACATACATAAACATTTGTTTAGTAGTTTGTCGTCTACAAAGATAGTTACCAATTCCTAGAGTTAACATGAGATACTACTGTATTCAAGATATTTTTTTCTAACTTTTACTATAGTACTTTATAAAGTTATTCTTTTATTTGTGTAACTTTTTTTACTTCAGAGAGAATTTATATCAAATAATACAGAAAATTCATAAATGGAGTTTTGAAGATTTTTATTTGTTAAAGAATATGTAATATTTTTACTTTCAAAATTTTGTTTGACTGAATCTTGAATTAGGATTTATAAAAAAGCTTGCGAAATCTGGAAATTCAGATATGAAATCAATGCCATTATATTATTTAAGTATGAGAAAATATGAGACTGTAAAACTGAACATGAAATTATTCAGAATAAAACAGGAACAAAATATATTTAAAAAATAAAATTTTAATATTTCTAATGGGATATAAGACTCTTTGCAAAAAGATTCCCCCTCCTCCATTTTTAATTCAACATGAATTTTTTTAATTTTCTTTCTACACACCTAAAACTTTTGTGAGTGAACTTATTCCTAGAAAAACTTTTGTTTAGGGGAATTCAAAAGCATAGGGAAAGAATCTTAAAATTAAAAAAGTTTCTACACAACATATATATATACATTAAGAAGAAGAAAAAATATTTTTGAATATTTTATCAAGAACTCATCCAATATAACAAAAGAAAATATTTACAACATATTTATTTATTAAGCATACTATTTTCAATTATTTACTACGCATACATAATTAGAGATTAAATTATAAACTCCACATTGATTTATATTAGCTTCATTTGACATTAAGTTTTTGCACTTGGCATTTATATTCGATCTTCTGGTTCTTTTGGGTGATTTCGATCTTTTTTCTTGTTTAATACACAAGCATGCCCTATTAAAAAATATATAAACATTATATAATACATACTATTTATTAATAGACGATGCTACTCTACTACTTACATTCTAATAAATATTGCAGATACTAAATAAAAATACAAACAGAATTTCAGTTGTGTCTCATTAAAAAAAAAAAAAAAAAAAAAAAAACATAACTATTAATTTATTAAACACCACACTTTGAAACTTCATTTAGATTCAAACAAATTTATTGAAAATTCATAAGATTAAATTTTGCACAATCCTAAACCACTAATATGAACTTTTTGCTCTTCAGTTTGTTTCTTTCAGTAGAAAGCTTATGAAAAATTCAAACGAGGAGGAGATACTGTAATTAAGGCATTTACAGAAGAACAAGTTGAGAATAGAAATTAACCCGATCAGGTTATCGTATGTTTCGGCATCTTGTCAGTTTATCATAGGTTGCTGAAGAACCCGGGCAATGTTAGAACACGTAAATTGTAATGAAAGAAAATGTGATAAAATTCTTGAATACTTCTAATTTAAGGGCAGACAATGAATATTGCAAAATAAATTTTAACAAATATTTCATATTTTATCAGAAATACACTCGTTTCTATAAAATTCAGGCATCTACTAAAAATTTATAACTTTTGAACAAATTGAGATATTTGAAAAATTCAAATTGCATAATAAAGTTTAAGAATGGTATTTTTACGAAAAAAGTCATGGACACGGTAGATAGGTATTTCTTTTATACGTGGATTCTGACGGATGAAAAATAAGAAAAATAGCTCGGGTATCCAATGACCCACTATAACCTGATCGGGGTTAATATTATTAAATGTACAGGAATCTTAACAAAATATAACTCTAATTAAAAAAGAAAATCACAGTTAAACGACGCTATTTATTGATCATTATATGTAGAAACAATACTTCTTCAAATACTGCTAGCATCAAGGCTTAATTTCTAATTATAAAACATTAAAGTCTAACTACCACAGCGTATGTATCCTTCTAAATATTTGTATCATATTTTTTACAGATTTTTTTTTTTTTTTTTTTAGCAGAAACACACTTTTTAAAATATGTAATTAAAATGAATGAAAAGTTATTAAGTAAGGTTGGTTGGTTGGTTGGCTGTAGGATTTAAGGCCGATTGACTCCGTATGTGTCCTAGGCATACAAGGGGAATGCCGTCCATGGGGGGGGGGTCTTTCTAAGGGGTCCTAGCTCAAATTTACGCGAGTTTCGGGGGGAAACCATGGAAAACTCCGAACGGCTAGGTCGATGAGTGCGAACTGGGATCGAACCCGGCACCTCCCATCTACCGGCTTTCAGCGCAGAACCGCTCGGCCGCTGGTGGGCATAATTAAGCGAGGAAAAGTTGAAAAAATCTGAAAATGATTTTTTTTTCCTTATCAGAAAATCCTAAAACAAGCAGACGAAACACATACTATAAGCTACATAAACACATCGTTGAGTATTTTAACTTTTAAAACTATATTTTCGGCTACAGCAACGGGTACTAGAGAGCGTATACTTACACGTGTATAACGCAGTATTTATAAACATTAAGATGAACTTTATAAGTTTTGTTGGGTTTAATTTTTTTTTTATATATTTATTTTAATTTATTACTCGAACTAGACTGGGCCTGGCTCAATTTCTGGGAGATGGGGGGGGGGGGGGGGTCACAAAATTTTACTTATAGTTAAAAATATCTTATCTAAGTAACACAGGTTTTTTTTTTTTTTTAATACATTGGAACAAATTTTGCCGCTTAGTGTCATTTCTCAGTGGAAAGATATTTCTATTTAAGTTTTCGTGCATGGAATACAGATTTCAGTCTTTTTAATTTTAGTTGGGGTAAAAAATTAAATGTTTGTTTTAATAAAAAAAAAAAACTCTTTTTCTATCTGTTATTAAAAATTGCCGTGCTCCTTTGCTATAGTTTCATATCATACTTAGAAAATGATTTATTAGATTTAAAAATACAAAAACTGGGATTAGCATGACACAAAGTTCTTATAAAAAATATGCGTTTCGCAAATAACTTTAAGAGAAATTTTCTTTTTCAGAATTAATGAAACTGACACTTTCCCGCGAAATTCGATGGGTTTATTTTTCGATTTCGGTTGACTAACTCAAGTTATCAGAAGGAGACAAAAAATAAATAAACAAATAACAAAAAAAAAAAAAAAAAAGAAAGAAAGAAAGAAAGGAAAAAAGGAAAAAAAAAAAAAATAATGCTCAGCTTTTGGACTAGCCAAACAAATTTTTCTTAGTCAATTGACAAAATAGAAATAATTTATTTTTATTCTCTCATCTGACTAACCGGTCAAATTTGAGGAAAATGAAAACTGTACCTGGGAAGTTAGTCATCTGACAAGTTTTAGAGCCAAAACGAATCATCAGACGAAGCACATTAAAGATACATGGTAAAATAAAACGACTTTTGTGTCTCATGACTAAATGGGATTGTCAGGTAGTGTTGTGAATGTTTAAAATTTTGCGTAATTTTGTGCAAATTTGTCAATGTACTTGACAAACGTTTAGTGTCACAAAGATGGCACGTCTCTTGACAAGTTTCGATTTTTCATTTTTCTGTGTGATGTTAGTGCAATTCTTATTTTCACTTGTAACACTTGAACTGCATTATTTTGGCTAATATTCTCCAGCTTTGGTAATAACACGGAAGAAGTGGGCTTGTACCTTTTAGCTACAATGTCTTGATATTTTTTTTTTCAAACTTCACGTCATGAAATGTATTAAATATATTTTTGACATTCAAACTCTTGTAAATATACTTTTCCATTATTTGCAGCAGTTCATGACAGTTGCGTGAAGTATAGTTATTGTTTTTTGTACAAAGCACAGACTACAATTGCAGCATGATGTGGTTCAATTTTTTTGCACACCTCTGTAGATTCTGTGCCCTATTCTGCAAAAATGACTTTAGAGTTATACCCTTTTATAGGTGGTTTCCTCCGAAACTCGCGTAAATACGGGCTAGGACCCCTTAGAAAGACCCCCACGGAGGGCATTCCCCCTCTAGGCCTAGGACACATCCGGAGTCAATCGGCCTTAAAATCCTACAACCAACCAACCAACCAACCCTTTTATAGTTAGTATGACTTTGCTTAGTCCCAGTGGCAAAAACACCGCGACTCGGCGACATAGTCGCGGACACAGAAAAACGGCTTGCAGGCAGTTTTTATCTGCACTAATAAAAAAATTAGTCTGCAACATTCGGACAGTCTTTGTCTGCAGTCATAAAACATTGTCTGCAATTTACGGACATTTCTCGCCCGCAACAATGCGCTACCGATGTATGACGTCTTAGATGCTCTCTGGCAGGAACTCTAGAGCCCCCCTAAAGGGACCTTGGTAGGAACACACAAAAGAGTGCATAACAACGGCGATCTAGGGAGCCTAGATCTCTCTTGATAGGCAGCGTTATGCGTGTATGATTTTTTCCTGTTACCTATTACTGAGATTTTACAGGACTGTAGAAAAGTGCTAATTTCATTTAAAAATGCTCCAAAACTTCTCCTCCACTTCGAAATTCACTTATAAAAATTTCTGCATCAAAGCTAAAACTAATACTTTTATTATTTATAACTAGCAGGCTTTGCCCGCTTCGCTGGCCACTAAATTTAAAGGAAACTCTTTTCTATATAGCTTTATAAAAATAAAATAAAATAAATAACTGAAATTGTTGAAAAGCTCGCTCCAGGTCCCTGCTGCATTCGGCAGCGATTTGGTGATCCACTGTTACACAATAGTTTACCAATGTGACAACCACTGTGCCAATAGTTTACCAATGAGCTTCCATTTAGGTGCTTATTATATAACAGTTTAGAAATAGATAGTATCGAAAAAATTGGAGTTTCCCTTTTATATTTGAATCCCAGTTGCATGTGAACAACACTATACGTGTTGCTCACATGTAACTCGGACTGGACTCAAATGTAACTGGGTTTAGACAACATAATATTTGCTTTTACGTTATTTCATATGTTTATTTTGTTTATCCAATCAACCATTAAATGACACCCATTTCACGCCAAATATTACAATATGCTGTGGCCGGCTACATCTGTCGCATGAGACAATTAATTTTTTGTGTTTATATATAATTCATGGGTTGTAAACCTGATAGTACAGCCTTAATATAGTTCTCTTTGACGGCTTTTGAATTTTTGTCACCATTTTAGACTTAATCCATTGTAACAATAAGACTTAATCCCTTGTAACAATATGCTATGAGCGCTATTTCTGCCGTATTTTAGACAACTAATCCATTTTATGGTTATATATATTTCCTATTAAACATATTTTTATTTATTTATTAAAATATTAATTTGAATTTTTCAAATATTTCTGTTCGACAGCGTGCATGTGCAGTAACACACAGAGGCTCATTTTTTTGTATGATAAATTAGCATAGTGATTATTATATATAAAAATAAATAAATAGGTAAGCATTATCGTGTTACACAACTTTATTATGTCGCTCCATTGGCGGGTTTTGAATTTTTGTCACCATATTAGCGATGGATTTTTTTTTTTTTTTTTTTTTTGTATGAAAAGGGGAAGATTATTTTGCTAATAATTTTATCAGACACTTTTTTGTTTATACATAAGAATCCTTTATATTCTGCTTATATTTTTAATGGTTTTTAGGTTTAAAATAGTGCTTGTTGAAATAAATTTCCTATCTTTAAAACTGCATTTGTTCTGTAAATTTTGTGTAAAAATAAATCATTTATGTTTTTATATATTTGATGCACTACTTAGATTAAAATGGCTGTTGCTATATTAAACTTCTTGTCGAAAAACGTTCGGTGTACTTCAACACCAAAATTTAAAAAAATCGCCCAGCAGGATCTGTTAATGAAACTGATAAAATAAAAATATGGTTAATAGAGTTTAAATAATCTATTTAAAAAAACTTTTAAAACCCAAATTAGTAATGTATTGTATCACATACATAGATATAGTAATAATATATAGATTGATCATTGGGGCGAAAAAAGTGATTCCTTTTCACTCGGGAAAAGACAGCGATTTTACCAAAATATGGCAGTCTTTCCCCGAGTGAATACGCACGGGAATACACACGAATGTTTTAGCAAATAAAATTCATGAATAATTTATTTACTAAAGGTGAATGAAAAGCTCCAGATATAGTTTCAAATTCATTCTTCTTTTTTTCCTTTTTTCCTTCAATACCACTTAATGGCTGATTCCGAAGCTTTTTTTTCGGCATCAAAAATCTTTGCACGATAATATGGGGATGATAGGGGGCGATATATGGGGATTATTATATCTATGATCACATAAATCTTTTCGAAGATAGAATAAAACTTAATTTGAAAAAAAAAATAACAATAACTTTTGTTTATTAACCAAAATAATTGATGAAATTTGAAATGCAAGTTGGTCTTGTGGGGTACAGGCTGTATATTATATTTTTGTGTTCGTGAGAGAAAATTTAAAAGAATTTGAAGACTGCAATTTTTAATCCCACTTAAAAATCATGTGACTTAATGTGAAGCAGATTTTTCATTTTTTTTCTCCTAACGGTTTCCATACAATCTTCTGCTGTTGCCACCTAAAATTCATACTTTAGTTAATTTTAAAAAATCTAATTGTCCGATTGATAAGCTGTTTAATGCATCGGATTTACAAAAATTTCCCCTTTCATTTGGTATCTTATTTGTAACGATGCGACTGATATTTCTAATTTATTTTCTAATCTTTCTGATTTATTTTCCTTATTTTAAATAAATGTACGTTTTTTTTTCTTTTTCTTTTTATTATTATTATTATTATTATTTTGTCGAAAAAAAAAAAATTGGCAACAATTAAATTATGGATAAAATTTTAAAATTTAAATATCTTATTTATCAGAAATTAGAAGGTTATTATTTTCACATTTTAATTAATTAAGAAAAAACTAATCATCCGATTGATAAGCTGTTTAATGCATCGGATTTACAAACATTTTCCCTTTCATTTGGTATCTTATTTGTAACGATGCGACTGATATTTCTAATTTATTTTCTAATCTTTCTGATTTATTTTCCTCATTTTAAATAAATAATTATTATTATTTTGTCAAAAAATTGGCAACAATTAAATTATGGATAAAATGTTAAAATTTAAATGGCTTTTTAACCAGAAATTAGAAGGTTGTTATTTTCACATTTTAATTAATTAAGAAAAAACTAATCATCCGATTGATAAGCTGTTTAATGCATCGGATTTACAAACATTTTCCCTTTCATTTGGTATCTTATTTGTAACGATGCGACTGATATTTCTAATTTATTTTCTAATCTTTCTGGTTTATTTTCCTCATTTTAAATAAATAATAATTATTATTTTGTCCAGAAAAAAATTGGCAACAATTAAATTATGGATAAAATGTTAAAATTTAAATGGCTTTTTTATCAGAAATTAGAAGGTTATTATTTTTACATTTTAATTAATTAAGAAAAAACTAATCAAAAATTCGAAAATCTGACTTCGATGTGCACAATGACCCTTCGGGGGGCACCTTTGTGTTAAATCTCGTGACTGTCCGAGCTACCGTTTTCGAGATCAGTGAAATATACACATATTGCTCACTTAATAGTATAAGATTATTTATATTGTATTGTGTCAAACATTGTTATAAAATACGTAATTGAATGAGTTCAACTTATTATTTTATAATTGTTTATACTATATTATTCTGTAGTAAAATTGTATTTGTGTATTGTTGCACGAGATCACCACTGTTGTTAAGCTCCCCCACCCCCTCCCCAAGATTGCCGCTATCAGCTTTCGGGCTTTTTGAGTGTCCATTTTCACCCCTGATTACACGCAAATTTTGCAGCCAAATTATGAAATTTTAAAAGCCTGTCGCAGACAGCTACAAAACTTTCTGCCACTGGAGCTTAGGTTATTTATAAAAAGGTTTTTAAAGTGGCAAGCCACACCAATGGCTGATGGGTTTTCTTCTGAAAACTGTTTAACAGAAAATGTCAGATTCAAACTCAGGTCACATTCGTGAATCTCTTCGAAAGTTTGTGTTTTTCCCCCAAAACTCACATGAATACACTGGCTAAAACCCTTGAAAAAGACCCCCATGGTGGACAAAGCACTCTAGGTCCCTTGATTAAAGAACAGTTGTACCTGCCGCCTACCCACATAGAATGATAAATTTTGAGGACAATTGATGGAAAAAAAATATGTATATATTCAAAATGTCGAACATAGCTTTAAATGTAAAATCTGAAACTTTTCACTTTGCATGATAAAGAGTGAGCTCATCTAATGGCCATATTCACCATTAACTTCAACTCCCGGTTCAATGCAAAATCTTCAAAAGCGTCTAAAGGCAGGGTACAGCTTTCCAGCAAAATTTGGCACTCTGTTTCTGCCATCTTGCGTCGAGAATTTCATATAATCTTTGATTGGTTATTTTCACATAAAAAAAATCTGAAAATAACTATACCGCTAGATGGCAGAAACAACACGGTAAAATTTGCTGAAACAGGGTTCCCACTCAATTTCAAAAATAAAATTCCCTGACTTTTCCAGGTCTATTTTTAGAAAATTCTGTCACAAAATTTGGTTCGAGACATAATAGCTCGCGGTATGAAACAGAACATAGCTCGCGACATAAAAGACAACATAGTAGGGGAGAATGGGGGAATGGCAGTCACTTAAGGAAATTTTGCTGTATATGTGCAGGAAAGAAAAATAGTTTAAATTTTAATATTGAAATGTGTTCTTTTATCATATTAACATACTTTGTAGTAAACTTCATTACATAGGATTAATAGATTTTATGAAAACAGAAAAAACGTAAAAATATATTTTGACCGCCATTACCCTAAGTGTAGGGTAATAGCAGTCACTGGTATGGGTGCAGTTAATAAATTTCTTTTGAGTTAGCAGTAAGCACAAAAATAAAGCAAGCTTATTCAAATTTAATTCTTCCATATCTCAGTTGTTGAAATTTGATGAACTTTCCAACAACATCTTGTGCAAGTATGTCACTTTTATCATCAACATCAGGGAAAATAAATGTGTCCCGCTGACTTCTATATGGAAGCATAAATTTTACTTTAAATGAATTTTTATTTGTTTCAATTACTTGAGCCGGGAAGTTTTTCTCAGTTTTGTAATTGAAAACTTTAACTAAAAGAAAATCTCCCACAAGAACACACTGTGGATCTTTTTCTATGACAAACTGCCCTTGTGATTTATGTTCAGATTCATTTTCATCTGTTTCCATGTCTCTGTCATTGCTGGAATCTTGGCATAAGTCAGCTTCAGTTGGGCAGTCAACATCCGATTCTGAGGAAAGGAAAGACAATTTCCTTTTATGTGATGCAGCACTAGGAACTCTAGAAGTATTCTTCTGTTTCAAAGATTGAGTTTTTTGTTATGTTTTCAAACGTTCTTCGTGCTTTGCTTTCTTTTCTTCTAGAACTGTTTTATTAGGGGTTGAAGTCAAAATATCTGAACGCATCCTTCTTGTGTTGCTTGGACCAGGATGACTGAAATCTGGTAGTGGAGAAACATCTTGAAATGTTACTTCATTTCATTGAGATGATGAGGTTGTGCTCATCTCTACTTCAAATGGAAAGTCTTCATCAGAAAAGACTGAAGGGTTCATTGGGTATATGCCAGTTGAAGAAAAACCGGAGATTTCTCTAGCAATAGTTGCAACATTTGAGTACGTCTTATTAAAAAGTTTTGCAACTTTGTACACTGTGATTCTCTCATTTGGATGGTTCTTCATGAAAAGATCACATTCTTTGCTGTATGCATTTTTCAATGGTCCATAAAAAACAACGTCTAGAGGCTGGAATCTATGAGAAGAATGTGGCGGTATAGACAGCATCGTAATGAAGTTGTTCTTACAAAATACATATGCTTCTAAAGTAATATGACTACCATGATTATCTAAAATCAACAAAACTGGTTCATTTTCACTTGGGTTAGAATGTTTTTTGAAATGTTTGAACCACTCAAGAAATAATTCTTCATTACTCCAGCCATTTTTTGAGCAAGTGTATAAAGCCCCAGGTGGACCATTTACTTCCAAAGTTGGAGCCATCCTTTGCCGGGCATAGATGAGCATGGGAGGAATATAACCTCCTGCTGCGTTAAATTAACAAATAACTGTAGTGGTTTGTCCTTTTTCACCAGATGTCACTACACCAATTATTTTTTGTCCTTTTGCTGCTACAATTTTGTTTGTGTCATGAACTGTTGTGATTGCAGTCTCATCCATGTTATAGATTTTACTAGAGGAAAACTTATATTTTTCCATAACACATTCAAGGTTTCCAAAAAAATTTGTTTATTGCCTAAAGCCTTATTCTATTCAAACTTGTGGCTTCAGGTTTACGAAGTGATAGTGATGGATTTCGATTCAAAAACCCAGCTAAATTACTTGTCTTGTCAAATGGGTTTGGGATATTCAATTTCTCAGCATATTCGAACACAACTTTTCTCAGTTGCAAAGGTGTTAATCCATAATACATATTTGATAAAGTAATTAATTGCTTTACTATAGAAGCTTCTTGTTCCGGACTAAAAACAGCTTGTCTTCTTAGACGTGGGCCGGTTACATCAGCAGACTTTATTCTTTCTTGAAAGGTGCTAAATGGTATGTTGTTGTTGTTGTCGTGTGCCACTCGGAAATTCCGAGCCCCGGTAGTGGAACTTACCGGTTTTTTAAGGCATGAGGGGTGCGTCTTCCGTTATTAGGAGCGCCTCATAGGGAGGAAGTACGACTTTAGCTCCAGAAGCTGGTGAAAGATGGCAGCACCAGCCAGACAACAGGAACTCGAATTTTGATCCGGATCAGAGCGAGTTAAACCCATGTTCCGGTACCCCCCCAGAGGTATAATTTTTGATGGGAACTTGGAGGACTTTGAGACCACGACGGAAATTAACGTGCACCAGTCGCCATTAGCGTACACGGCGGTCTTCGGCCGGCTCGAGGACCAAACCCGCAATCTTTCGATCACGAACTCGCTGCTCTTACCGACCAGGCTACCGCGGTATGCTATGATCTTTTGCAGCTCTTCTTATGGAAACTCCACTTTTCACAGCTGCAATCGCTGCTAATAAAGCATCGCTTGTCAGTTGTGCTTTCTCAGTTGTCCCCTGTCTATTTCTTGGCATCTATAAAGAAAACAATGATTTCAAAACTCATCTTGATAATATCAGACATTGTTTGGTAATGACAGTCAACAATGGGGTAATGGCAGTTACTGACCATCATTACCCCACACCTAGATTTTTTTGCATGAATTAGTTTATTTAAATCCATTTAAGTTTCCTTTTAAATTTTAATTATAAATTTATATACATTATAATTTCTTACCTTGGACTTATTGCAAATTCTAAAGAAATATTCGTTTTTTAGGAAGAGGAACCTTATTTACCAGAAATTCAAACTTACAAGAAAATGGTGAAAAATCTTGTATTGCAACTTCTGACCTAGAGACAAGTTTTCAATGACTTGTATCTTAGTCTTTGAGCTTTCCACTAGGTGGCAATGCCACCTAGTCCTCTATTTTAAAATCAGAAGATGGAATATAGACGTGATACCGCCATTACCCACTGACCGCCATTCCCCCATTCTCCCCTAACGTGACTTGCGATATAAATTGAATGCTCAAAAAACATTTTCCAGGTTTGTATCATCATTTTTCCAGGTTTTTGAGCAATATTTACAATTTTCCCTGACTTTTTTTCGTAATTTCAAATTCCCTGACTTTTCCAGTTTTTCCCTGTTCTCCCTGACCTGTGGGAACCCTGTGAAAATTTGAACCCCGCCTTTATAGGCTTTTTAAATTTTCATGTTCAACCGGGGGTTGAAGTTATTGGTGAATAACAGACTTACAAGTTATTGGAAGAGCCTGAGCCCCATCCGCGATTGTAATGAAATGCTCGCCCTCTTGTGGGCTAAGGTGAAATTACAATTAACATGCTTTAATTCGGCTTCTATCAAGCCGCCATTGCTTGCCGATGTTTAGTTTCACATATATTTATTGAATAAAAATTAATAAATCCTGTAAAAAAGATAACACACACTGTTGTGTACTACAGTGTAACTCTAAAGGATCAAGAAATCCAGAATTAAGCTTCCATTTATTTCCAAATGACAAATTTAAAATTTCAGTTGCTTCGGCTAAGGGAAGTAAAGAATTAATCAGATGATTTGAAACTAATATTTGTTCAACTTCAGTTAAAAATCTACTTCCGATCGAACTTTGAATAAACTGAAATATTTTTTTCCAAAAGCAATCAATTTTCCATGATGTAATGGCGGTGAAATTATAGTACGAATATTAAGTAGAATAACAAAAAGAACAATAATAAATACACGTGGCTATTATATTTACTAACAACAAAAGCTGAAAAAGCGCCATTTATCGATCATTACAAACGCGGATCGGCTGATTTAACTCCATGCGTATGTCTTTATTCAATAAAACCAAAAGAATATTAATTCTTTTTAACTGGCAGGGTTGCCACAGGCTACTAAAAGGCAACTATTTGCGACTATTTTCAGCCTGAGGAGACTATGGCAACTTTTTTTGCCTAAAAAGCTTGAAAAAGCAGCTATTTTCACAAAAAGACAACTATTGGGAGACTATTTTTCACCTTTAGCAAAGTTCTTCCGCAAATATCACGAAAATTTTTCAGAAGAAATATTTTCTATTTATTTTATAAACAATCCCATGTCTTAATCTTTTCACTCTTTGTTTATTTTTAGGTAGATTCCTTATAGGCCGTGGGCCATAACTGGATATCGTTCAAGTCCGTTTCAATCATCGAGGGGCAATTTCAATTTAATGTTAAAATTAAAAGAATATTCAGTTATCTACAAATTCGCGATGTTCTGGTATGAAGATGTGCACATTATTTTAAAATTGATTAAATAAATTCTACGAATTTGACGTTTCTGCGGTCCTGCCATTTTACCAACTTTTAGAGATAGCAACATTCTCTTCTCGTTTCTTTGCTTATTCTCCAATCAAAACCGGTAATTTTTTTCTTCTGGCATTTCGATCCAATGACGACTGATGTTAGTACGCGCGCTAGCGCTCCGCTTGCATTTGATATGTTTTGTTTATGTTTACATTATCTTGAGTCAATATTCATTGACATTTTCATACAATTCTAATATTGTTTTCTTTTCATGTATTTTTTAAGTATCATTTACATTTAATAGAATGTGAGAAAAAAATGGCATAGTGTTTGCATATCGGGAATTAGATACATTAAACAATGTAATATTTTTCTCAAATAAGATGTAAAGTTTCTCTCGACATCATTATCATGCGCATTATTAACATTTTGATCGAATTCTGTTATAATTTTTTTTTCTATATTTTTAAGTAGAATTATTACAGACTAGTATCGCCCAGTGGTCGAAACTCGACCATTTTTTTTTTTTTTTTTTTTTTTTTGCAAAGCGAGGCAAAGTAAAGTTATTGCCTTTTCTTAAACGGAATGCAATTGCAACACAGCTGCGGCAATTGTCGAAAACCGAAAATCTAAAACTTTTCTGAATCTTATATTTTCTACTTATATATGCAGAGGAAAGAATAATAAAACCACATTTTAAAAAACAAAAATAAGTAGTCAATTTCACTTAATTAAAATGCAAGGAAATCTCAAAACGTGTAAATTCTTCGAAAACCGGAAATCAAAAGTTTTTATGTATCTTCTACTTGCTTCTTCTACCCACAAAAGCTAGCAATAAAGACACATTTTTAAAAAATAAGTAGCCGATTTTAGTTAATTGAAACGTAAAGAAAGCCCAAAACATGTAAACTCAGCAAAAAACGGAAATCGGAATTTTTCCGTATCGTCTACTTATACATGCAGCAGTTAGTAACAAATCCATTTTCTTTTTATTTAGTATATTAGTTGAATATTTATTGTTTAAATATCACCCTTTGAAATGAAATGTTTATGTTTACATTCGAAACTGGAAGTTTGCCATTTTTTTTCTGGAGTTTTGTGATTTTAAATTAAAATTTTATCAATTTTACAGAAAAAAATAAATCAATCAAACACATGTAGACAGTAACTTATATATAACTATACTCAAATATTGGAATTAAAATCGGCAGATAATTTCCGCTATTTTTTAATAATTTTTTACAAAAAATCCAATGGACAATTAACATAGAAAATCTTTTTTATGGCTCCATGGACAGACAGTGACGTCATCACTTCGCTTGCGTATAGTAATGCTACATTACTGTGTCATAAATTACTGTGTCTATGGTTTTATTTGAGCTTTATGAAATTGCCAGATTTAACAACTTTCTACTTTTAGGTATTTTTTAATGTAAAGGAATACGTGTATAAAAGGGAAAAATGGGGGAAAATGCATAAAAATTAAATGTACTTTTAAATACCTTCTTGACATCGTAAGAAAATAATATTTGTATTCGCACCTTCCGGCTAGCCATACCTTTCGAATGATACCATTTTCAACCCTCTACTCCCATAATTAATATGTTAAAAAGGGACTACAAATTTTATGCTTGCCTATTAATATATAGATAATATAATATAATATCAGAAGAAATTACTTTTGTTTGCACATCGGCGATGAGATACATTCAGAGATAAAGTGTTTTTCTCAAATAAGCTGAGCTAAAGTGAGATTGCGTGTTGATCAATGGAAAGTTTTAAATATTCGTGAAAGAAAAATATCTACCCATTTGCTTCTTCTTCCAGTTAATGAACTGTTCAAACTGCCTTTAGAAAACAGCATAGATTACCATAGAAAGTGTCATACAGTAAGTTTTACTCTGAAATGTAGTTAAATTATTGGCGAAACGTTAGTTGAAGCTTCCATGTGGAGATTAAAAAAGATTTTCTTTTCTGTTTGTGTGTCTGTCTGTTTCGTGATAGCGGCCGCAAAAATCATGCTATTGACTTGGAATTTGGTACACATGATTATGAACCACACTGAATTAGCTGTATAGTTTTAGGTGTGTATTCTATTTGTAGTTCGTTTACAGGGATACACCAAATTTTTTCTTATCATTATGGCCTAAGGACAGGATTTGTATGTACCGCGATAGCGGACGCAAAAATCTCCCGATTGACTTGCAAATTCGTATACATGTTCAGGCTCTATATAGAAATAGCTGTGTAATTTTTTATGTCTAGATTATTTATGGATCGTGTACAGAGACACAACAAATTTTTTCTTATCATTACGGTCTATGGGGTGAATTTCGTTTAAGCGAATTTTAACATCGTTACTCTGCATTCAACGAAATGAAATTAGCGTACATTATTGATATGCTTAAATTGATCTTTTCCATAGAAATTAAATGTGTGCTTAGGCTTCATAATCAATGTACAGGACCTTACAAAAGTATTCCAACAATGTCATGTAATCATCCAAATTTTGTCAAATTTCGAACGATTTTTTTTGAAAAACATAGAATAAGTTGAAATGTTTTTACTGGTACTCTTTTACAGAGAAAAGCAAAAGAATTTCATAACGTTAGAACTTATGGGCAAATTTTTATCTAAGCGCATTTTAACGCGTTTATGCTGCATTCAGTGAAATTAGCATAGGTTATAAACATACTTAAAAACATGTTTTATCTCTCTCTCTCTCAAAAAAAAAAAAAAAAAAAAAAAAAAAAAAAAGGAGATATGTATAAGCTAATTTTATTTACAGGACCATACAAAAGAATTCCAATGACATTCTGTAATCATTCAAATTATGTCATATTAAGTTGAAATATAAGTGAGTTATAATTAATTAGGTGTACTATTTTTATTGGCGTATATAATAACGGTGGCTCTTTTTCAGGGATACACAAAAGAATATCGTACCATTATGGTCTATAGACAGTATGTATTAAAAATTTATTTTAACATGGTTACATTAAATATTATAAAATGTTATTAGAATGTTTAAAAGCGTGTTTTTCTGTGGAAATATGTGAGCATAGAATTGATAATTAGTTTACAGGGTTACACAGGGTAATATTTTTGCATGAAATTTGGTACATGTATTTATGATTTAAATACTTGTACCAAATCATAGTTTGGTACAAGATTATGTATCAAATAATCTAATAGCCTTCTATTTATAAGGAATTAATAGAAGGCTGTTATTAGGAATATATATATATATATATATATATATATGTAGAGAGATAGGTATAGACAGAGATATACAGCGAAAAGTTGAAGAGGGGCCGGTAGCCCCCATTAGAAATGTATCTGTTTATGTAGCGAGTCGTCATATATATATATATACATATATATAAAGTGAGAGAGATGCATGTTAGGACTCAGCCAAAGAGAAAGAAAACGAAACACTTGTAGTAGATTAGGGATAAAACCAATGTTACTGATGTCATTTCTAGAAGTATGTTAAAATGGAGCTGGGCTGGGTACTTTTCCAGAAGAAATGATAGATGGACCACCAGTCCTGTTTTGAATACCGCGGTACAACAAAAGACCGAGAAAGACACCAATGTGTCGTTGGAGAGATAAAATTGTGAACTTTAGAAGAGCAGAATGGAGAAAAATTGCAGAAAACAGGGCAAATTGAAATCACCTAGAAGAGACCTTCATCTTACAGTGGACTGATAAAGATTGAAATTGATGATAATAATGATATATATAATATGGAGTAAATAAATATTATCAATGACCTATTGAATAATGAGTGATGAAAATTGGACGTTGAGGATTCTGATCTGCAGATCAACTAGTTAATAAAATTTTACTTTTTTAGCACTTTTTTTCAGGAATATGATTTTAGCACTTGTGTGCAAGTTAATTTAAAATTTATTCAACGAATCACAATATTAACAAAAATATATTTCGCACAGCTATTATCCAACATCGTAAATGTAAACTCAGTTCCTTCAAACTGGAATCAATTTTCCAAATTTATGTGCAAAGTTTATTTCCAGAACATTTGATCTTTTCATTACCTATCTTAAAAATAATATATTAGCAAAATTTTCAGATTGCCCCCAAAAAGTTGAAACGAACTTGTTTTTAAATGACATTTTTAGCATATGGCCCACGGTCTATTATAGGAGATCTACCTATTGCAATGGTTCTCATGACACGACTTCTGGAAAATTTCTTCATATCTTCACCGATCATGACCCCTAGAACCCAAAGCCACCCACCGTTCAAAAGTATGTATATATATATATGTATAACGCTTTTTCCCATGTTAAGTTGTGAACACGATAAATGAAGTAATTTTTATTTAAATTTAACCGGCTCGGGATATGTTGTCAGGACAGTAAAAATCTCGGTCTCGTAGATGGGGTAGCCAGCTCAAAGGGGGTGGAAATGGTGGGGTGGGGGAAATTTTCATTTGCCCATAATTTCTTTAATATTGAAAATAGGGAAATACATCAAATTAGGCGAATTACCGCCTTACCCTAAAGAACAATTTTTGTATTTAAACTTTTTCGATAAGTTCAATTGCTTAAAAGTTACAAGTTAAAAAGTGATTTTTCGTCAACTGTGATGAAGCCGACTTTTTCTATAGCTTTAATTGCACAAATTTATAATCTATAATAGAGTTCTAACAGATGACGGCACGAGCATGTTTGCTGAGGGACAGTTGACCCCACTGACCCATTTTATCATTGCGGAATAGTGTTACAAATTTATTGTAACACAGTGTTGTAAATGTATTTGTAAAAGCATAAAAAAATTCGACTACTACGCTTCCAAAGGCATGGAAAACTTAGCATTGTCCTTCAGCAAAGTACGGTTGCTAAGAAGAAAGTCACGTGGTTGTTAGAACTCTATACTTACGTCACGTGCAAATGAAAATTAAAAAAAAAAATCGCTGAAATTATAAAGACCATGGTAACAGCTTTAATTAATCATTTAAGAATATAAAATTTAAATACGTTAATCTTGGTAAAAATATTGTTTGTGGTGAATAGTTTAGAACGCCGGTTTACGCAAGAATTTAAAATTTACGACTGAAATTGAGAGTAATATGTTACAGCTACCTTTGACTTTTTATCTAGCGGAAACAAAATATTGTTCTGTGAAGAGATATGAGGTTTTTGCGTGGGAAGATAATATAATGATGCAAAAGCAGCCATTTTTCATCGCCAAGCTGGCCAAATTTTGTGATTAAATAACGAATTTCGTCGTCAACTATCAAATTTTGCCGCCAAATCACGAATTTCTTTGCTAAGTCTCACGTTTTGTCACCAAATTGTATGCCTTTATGGCTTCTATTTGTTGAATGATTATGAGCTTGGATTTAAAAAAAATAATAATAAACATTTACTGACCAAGAAATCTAGCCTAAAATTTTAAGTAGAATGAAAAATAGTAGTTGATAATTAAATTTCTTAAAAACAAAATGGCGGCGTAAATAATGCATGTGTGGGAACAAAGCCATTGAATAAGTATGTGTTAATGCATCTCTTATATTATTAAAATCTGTACGTGTGTGTGTGTGTGTGTGTCTGTCTGTGATAAACGACTTGAAGCAGCTAAGGCTCGGCCGCTAATGGTCGCACGGACTTCGAACAGGTACCGTCGGACGGAGAATTTATCGCAGATGTACGTTATCTAATTTGCTAAACGATGCGACCCTAATTAGCGGAGATATTAATTAAAATGTCGACCCATGTCAAATGAAAAAACAATTCAAAATCGGAGGCGACCGTCCTTTTGTTCCGGAACCGCGTACCTGAAAAGAAAAAGCAAAGAGAGAAAATTTCGTGGGTTTTTGTAAAGCGATCCTGCTCGAACGGTTCGAGATATCGAAATACACCTCTACCAACAGAAAGAGTACGTCACGTGCAAACGATAAAAAAAAAAAGATCACTGAAAAAATAAAAAAACATGCTTTAACTAATCATTAAAAAATATAAAATTAAAATATTACGTTAGTCTTAGTAAAAATATCGTTTGTGGTGAACAGTTTATAACGTCGGTTTAGGCAAGAATTTAAATTTACGATTGAAATTGAGAATAATACGTTACAGCTTCTTTTAACTTTTTATCTTGTGGAAACAAGGTATTGGTCTATGAAGAGATGAGGTTTTCGCGTGAGAAGAATATATAATGACGCCAAAGATTATCCATCGCCAAACTCGCCAAATTTTGTCGACAAATAACGAATTTCATCGCTAAGTCAAAAATTTCGTCGTCTGCTATCAAATTTTTCTACCAAATCACAAATTTCATTGCTAAGTCGCAAATTTTGTCACCAAAATCTCGCCAAATCATACAATTTAATGAATTCGTAACAATTAACATAGAAATTTAGTGGTGCCCAAATGATCCAATGTTAACTAATGTCAATGTTATAATTTCAAGTTGAAATTGTTATTCCATACAACATAAAGGATTGTACCTTTGCCTTTAAGCTTGCCGAAAAGAGATTTATTTTAAAATTTAAATTTAAATTCAAAGCGAAAGTCAAAACCGTTACAAAAATGTGTGAACACCCCCTGTGGAGGTGGACTTTTATAGGGATTTCATTGTATTGCTCATTGTGCTTATTTTCCTTACGATTTCCAGAACGATAATAAAATTAAACATCTGAATTTATTTAATTTAGATAAAATAAATATTTTAAATAAAAATAATTAAAATGTTTTATGCTTAAGATGTTATTAATGAATATTCAAATCAATATGACAATTCATATTTTATTTTCACATTTCTGTTTTACAATTTTGTTTCCTTAAATATTAATATTTTGTAATGAAGTTTCAGTATTTTAAAGTTAGTATTAATTCCACGTTTGTAAACCATTAGATGAAGATATATTTCTCAAGCAGATAGTGAAGGGAGTATATATCTCCTATAAGTGGTTTGCAAAAATGGAAAAGAAGGAATGTACGTTAGGTGGTACACGAAGAATAAATTTTAAGCTGCTTCTTCCTCTTCTAATTCTCCTTCATCTTCAGCAGTCGCTTCTTGGTATTGCTGGTACTCACTGACAAGGTCATTCATATTAGATTCTGCCTCTGTGAATTCCATTTCATCCATTCCTTCACCTGTATACCAATGTAAAAAGGCTTTTCGACGAAACATAGCTGAAAAATTCAACAAAATTGCAATTGCATACAATATACATAAAATCATCGCCGTAGCACATATAAAAGCCTGTTATTTAAAATTGTTAAATTCAAAAGACTGATTACTTAACCAGATATTACAGTTTGACTTTAAAACAGTTTTATGCAATTTGTTGCAATAGGAAACAGAATGGTAATAAAATAGGTTCAACTTTGATAATGATATAATTAAACTTATTGATCTTTCCCATATATGTAATAATTAATCTTTTTTAACATCAACCGAGAAGTTTATTAATGAATAGGTATCTTTTGATAGAAATTAAAAATATTGCTATAAAAGTAATATATGCAAGTGACTTGAAATAACATTCAAAAGATGGTTGTATATAATTTAAAATTTAACCCAACTTTTTATAATTTTAAAACTTCAATTTACAAGATAAAATTACTCTATTCATGTTGCATAGAGTGTCAATGTGAAAAATTAGACTAGAAAGTTTTAGAAACTATCAGTACAATATAGAAAATATTAATTAAAACGCAATTTAAAAATGCTTAAAAAAAAAATAAATCTTTAAATGTTGAATAAAAGTAAACGTAGCTTTAAAAAACCTGTTGCCAAATCACGACACATATGCATATCACGTACAGATTTTATGTACATGCTTGCACATTTTATGATTTTTTTTTTTTTTTTTTTTTTTTTTACACAAAATTCCCATTCCTCATTATTAAAAATTAGATTTTAGATATTTTTTATAGCAGTTATGTAATTGTTATACAAGAAGATTTAATTTAACATAAACCAATTTCTGTATAAATGTCATTCTGTATTCTTTATAATGAATTTAATTTGAATTCATTTCACTTTAAAAATTAAGCAACAAGATATGCAACAACTAAGAAACAAGGTATGTACAGGGTGTCCCATAAGTCTGTAAACATTTGAAAAATTCATAAAAATTAAAGAAATTGGTAGAATTGAACGCGGTTTGCGAAAAAGTTATTCTCGTGAAGAGGGCTTTTTTTTTTTTTTTTTTGTAAAGGGGAAAAAATAGTTAGATGGACATTCGTTCAAAAACCAGTCGATCACCATAGAACGTAATTTAATTTTAACAGCGTCTGACACTTTTCTTCTAATTAAAATCTCGATAAAACATTTTTATTTATCTTTAGACTGTCTTATAGAATGCCATTTGAAATTTTTCCGAGCGTAGTGATATTGCATATAATAACTTGAACAAACATGGCGGATCAGCTGGCGGGTCAATGTCCAGCCTCTTATCATGTATGGTCTCTAACGTGGTGAGAAATATGTTAATCAGAATTCTGTAAATTGTACATTTTTACGATTAACACGACTTATTTCTTATTTTGCCCTATATTTGTGCATACATAAATTTTAAACGTGATGATGACTTGGTGGATAAAGAGTTATTGGTGAAAGTGTTTTTCGTCAGGTAAGAACCGCCAACTGAAGCTTCAGTTAGAATGTTGTAACAAAGTCCGTTTGCAAACTGTAATTTGTGGCGACGGCGGACATATAGAATGGAATTCATGTGTCTGTAAACATTTGCATGGAAATAAATATAGTTTATTTTCGGAAATACATGATTTTCTCTTGTACAGCGCCCTCTATCGACGAAAACTTTAACTATTATTTTTTTCTTTCAAAAAAAAAAAAACCTCCCTTTTACGAGAATAACTTTTTCACCAACCGCGTTTAATTCTACCAATTCCTTCATTTTTTATGATTTTTTGAAATGTCTACAGACTTATGAGATACCCGGTACTTTAAAAGAAAAAAAAAAGTAAGCAAAAACATTTACCTGTAAATTGTTCGGATATTCGTTTGAATAATTCTTGGATAGCTGTATTATTACCAATGAATGTTGATGACATTTTTAATCCTCTGGGTGGTATATCACATACAGCTGTCTTCACGTTATTAGGTATCCATTCAACGAAATAACTGCTGTTTTTATTCTGTACGTTTAGCATTTGTTCATCAACTTCTTTCATGCTCATACGCCCTCTAAATACAGCAGCAGCCGTCAAGTATCTTCCATGTCGCGGGTCACAAGCGGCCATCATGTTTTTTGCGTCAAACATCTGTTGAGTGAGTTCCGGTACCGTTAATGCCCGATACTGCTGACTACCGCGAGATGTTAAGGGTGCAAATCCAGTAATAAAGAAATGAAGACGAGGAAAAGGAACCATATTAACTGCCAGTTTTCTTAAATCAGCATTCAGTTGCCCAGGAAATCTTAAACATGTTGTAACTCCTGACATCGTAGCTGATACTAAATGATTTAGATCTCCATAGGTTGGAGTTGTCAATCGCAATGTACGAAAACAAATATCATAAAGGGCTTCATTATCAATACAAAATGTCTCATCAGTATTTTCAACCAGTTGATGCACTGACAAAGTAGCATTGTATGGTTCGACAACAGTATCAGAAACCTGTAAAATATAATAACCAATTTGTTAATGGACTAAGGCTAAATTTAGTTTACATTTTTGTTTTATTTATTAAGTAATAAAGGCTGCTTTTGTTAACTGCAAACCTATACCTTTGAAATTTAATAATAGCTGCATTTAAATTAATTATAGTAATTAATTGCTTCCCGGCGAATGTTTAGTCACAAGTGCCGGGAAATTGGAAAAAAGTAATTAATTTCGATAAAATTAATTTTAATTAAAATTTTAATTTAATCCAGTATTGCTTTAGTTAAATAAATCACAAACATAAGCCTTTTTTTTTTTTTTCTTTTTGCCTGCGTAAAATGGAGTCTGTTTATGATGTTTACTATGCATAGTCATGAATTAATATGCATTTAGGTTTAAAAAAATCATTAATCATCAATGACAGTGTTAAATACAACGACTCTTGAAACAGAACAAAGTTTACACACATACATGCGTTAAAATAGTGTTACTAATTTCTTAATAATACATTTACACTTCCCCCCTCCCCCCCCCCAAAAAAAAAAAGACACACAAAATAGAAAACCATTGAGATCGCATCATTGGAAAGTCCTTTGTAATTTTACAAAACTCTTGACGACTTTTTGAAATATTACTTCTTTCAGAAAATAATATTTCCAAGCTATTATGACTAATATTTAAGGAGTTAGCTGGACAGTTTTAAAATGTTTTTAAGATTACTTAAGATACAGGGCCTAGAAGTACGTAGTGTGTTTATCCATTGCCTACATATTAGAGTAGACCCCAGACTAGTAAACTTTTAGCTCCCTAACATCACATTCCCACCAAACCATTAATCGATTCGCCAAACCGACATTCCACTTCCACAAAAGCAGGTTTCTTCCACGTCCCCACGTCACAGAATTCTGTGCTGTGTCCCAAGAACCAGTTACCAAGAAAGCGATTACCGCCGATAAATATTTAACATTGCTTGAAAATAATACAAAATGCTATAAAATGAAAAAAAAAAAAAAAAAAAAAAAACATTTTTGGTTCATGTATATTTTCAAAATTTATATGCTTAATATTTAGTACTTTTTTCTTAAAATAAATTGACATTTAACAGCTTTGAAACCTTCAGTTACAATGACTTTCGTCTCGATTGATCCATATTACAGAAATGTACAGAAACCAGTGCACAATATTTTGTAGACATAAGACAACACAAACATCCATGCCTGCACCAGGATTCGAACCTGGGACCTGAAGTTCCAGAAGGTAGCGCCCTACCGACAGAACCACCAGGCCGGTTCTTAAAATAAATTGTTTTTGACAATCAAATTTGTAAACAATAACAAAGTTGCCAAATTAAAACATAGTTACAATAAAAATAAGACAAGCGATTTTGTGTAAGCTGGAGAGCTCGAGAAACTTACAGCCATTGCCAAAAGGCAAAAGAGTCCCTGTAGTCGAATTTTGGTTACCATTAAGTATACGGGAGTATCCTATCCGTATAATAAGCAGTGAGAAACATCGTCATAATAACCTTTCCAGTGGAAAGACAACAAGAATTTATTGTGTCATACTCTTGGGTTTTCTTCAGGCTAGTATCCACAAACTGTTCTTCAAAGTCTTTGAATGATATCGGCTAGTTTGACATGTTTAACGACTGCACATATGAGAAATTTTAGAATAATGCTTTACGCAACATGAAGGTAAACCTCTTGCCTCCTCAATGTGGCGCCAATTGAAGCGTGGAAAAAAAAGGAGCTTACTGCAGTGTAAGTAGTTTCGTGAAATCAGCACTTCACGTCCAGCAGCGCGCGACCCTACCCGCCTCTAGTGACCGTACGAATCCTTTTCGTATTTGGTTCACTCTCTCACATTTTTCTTCTTCTTCTCTCTCTCTCTCTCACACACTTTTTTTTTTTTTTTTTTTTTCACTTTTCAGCTTTGAATTAGGTATTTAGAAATGACTATAGAGTTTTCTAATAAAAAACTTTGTGTTGCATTTCATTGCGCCAGAGTTTTAGGTATGTAAACAAATTACTTAACTTTTAGAAAGAAAAAAAATCTGAAAATATAATTTCATTGTAGTTTTGTCATGATATATAAAAAAGAGAAGCGGTCATTTAATAATACCTTAGGTGAAGGAACAATACTGAATGTATTCATAATTCTATCTGGATACTCTTCTCTTATTTTGGATATCATCAGAGTACCCATTCCGGATCCAGTTCCACCTCCTAAGGAATGCGTGAGTTGAAATCCTTGAAGGCAGTCACAACCTTCAGCTTCTTTACGCACAACATCTAAAACAGAATCTACCAGTTCTGCTCCTTCAGTATAATGACCTTTTGCCCAGTTATTTCCGGCACCACTCTGACCTTTAAAGAGTATTTTTGATTATAATTTGTGTATGAATTATTTCATAATGACTTATTATTAAAGTTATTTTATTTATTTAGGTAATATACGCTACAGAAAAAGAAAAAAATATTTAAAAAAAAGAAAAAGTCTGGTGTGAAACAGCCACACGACTTCCATTACCTATTATTACACGTATTATATGCATTTTTTGGAGATAATGTGATCAGCAGACATAAGCGTGACCTAAAGAAGTAGAAATCTAAATTTTTTCAGGTAAGAGAAACTTAATATACATACAAAGATACAAAACGAAGCTTACATGCAGTGAGGTAAAAAATAAGAAAAAAAAAATGGTAGAGTTATTTTTTTAAACACCAATTTCCGAGATCTAAAACTGACCTACCTAAGCAGGATGGCTGTTAATTTTCCTCTAATAACCACGTAATATATGAGAATGGAATGGATTTATCTAACAATTTTCAAGAAAATCGTTAGAGTCGTTTTTGAATAACAACTTTTACCAAAGCTCAATTATTGACCTGAAAACAATAATTACATACGAAAGGATATTTAAAAGTGAGTTAATCTGGCGAGTTTGAAAAAAAATCGTACAGCCGTTTTTAAAGGAATATGCTTGCGAGACCTGAAATTGAACTATTTAAACAGAACGCCTATCAATTTTACTAAACTAACCAAAAGGGGAGAGAAGGGGTTCAGAAAATTATGTGATCGCCGTAGCGAAGCGCTTCCAAAAGCAGAGGAAGAATCAATTCAATCTTTCGACGAGACGATGTTACTTGATTACTTTTTAAAAATCTTAAATAGGGGAGGCTCTGCTTCCCTCGCTTCCATGGACGCTTCGCCACAGCTAACCAACTGTATCATTCGAAATGACATCTAATAGTGTTTATATAGCAAATTTGGCGAAAAATCTTTAGAGCCGTTTTTGATATACGGACTTACGGTCCCACTTCGGTTTCCGATGTTCCATTTCCAGTTTTTCAATTTTCACCAAAATTTGGAAAATTCATCTGTACATCAGACCTGTTTCAATTCTGAAGTTTAGTAGTTCTATCTTTATTAGTTTCAGAGATATGATAGCCAGATGATTCTACACATACACACATACATGCATACATACATACATACACACACTCTGATCAATTGCCAAAAACCACTTTTTTGGACCTTAAAACGTGTAAATCAGGTGAAATCTCGATATCGAATTTTTGGACCGAATACAATATTTCCACTAACTACGGTAGTAGGGTAATGAAAGTAAAAAAGAATCAGTTAGTGAATTTAGTTTGGTATTTAATATACTTTATAAACTCACTCAGTATATTAAATGATACATATTCTAATCATGTTATTCAAATCTGAATGAACTCTGATAGTTTATGTTTTAAATTATTACTTTTTTTAAACTGAATGTTTATTTTCTCATCATCCTTTGTAGAATGAAGAGGTAATGAATGGTAGGTTATTTAAAAAAATAAAAATAAAGAAAAAGATAGTATCATATTTGTACTAAATTTCAACGTACCTTTTTTCGTAGCTTAACCAATTAATCTTATATTTGAGACAGTAAAAATTAAATTGGTGATATTTAAAAATAGTGACAGAAAACCTACGAACATTCAGATGCACCACTGACCAATGCAACATTAACCAGTTTTCATTTTGTCTTTTTGATAGAAGAAATAAAATTTCAACTGACCATAGATCAGACTCTAATGTATCATAGTTAATCACGAAATTTGTTATATCTGTTTGCTTTTGAAGGAAAAAACGATAAAAAATACTCATTTTTAAACTTAGAGTTTATCTCAGGAATGGCGGAATGAAAGTGACCAACTTTTTGGCACAAACTTATTTCTGTGTCATGAATGGAAAATTAGAATTTTCTTTTTAAATGTGATTTCATTTTCTCCAAAAATCTCTAATTTCATAGGTAGTAGGATGACTTGTTTGAAAATTATGTCAGTTTGACACAATAATTAAAGATGGTTCGGTTTCCCGAATATAATTGCATCATTTGTTTAAAAAATGCTGTTAGATTTGTCGATGAAAGAATTCTGTTTAAAAACCACTCTTAAATGTAATGATTTCGACTCGAAAATATTGTTTTTTAATTTTTCTCAGAAAATGACACACAAAAACTAGTATGTTGTGGCCACCACATGACTTTCTTCTGTATTTTCCAACACAAATTTACTCACTAAAAATAATTTATTAAAATTATTATTTAAAAAAATTATCTTCCATGATAACGCAGACGATTTATATATTAGAGAAGTTGTATAACACTATATATATAGAGAGAGTCAATTTTATTCTCAATATTACATAAAAAAAAAAAAAAAAAAAAAAATGTTAAAAATTAAAAAAATCGATAACTTTATTTTAAACTAGCAGGCTACGCCCGCTTCGCTGGTCACTGTATTTAAATGAATTTTCAAAAGAATTGGATCAGTATTTATTTTTTGCACCACATTATAAATAAAAACTAAAATAATTACATTGAAATCGCTCTAAACATCGCTTCGGGTACCCGCTGCCTATGGCAGCTCTTTTCTACCCACATTGCACCAGGTTCAGGTCCCCACTGCCTGCAGATATCTCTTTCCTAGACATTTCAATATGGGTATTTATTGACAACAGGTAGGTCTGCTATTATTTACGAACTACGATTTTAAAGGTAACTGTATCTCAGCGTCTATTAAATATTTTAGTTTTTAGATCATGTATTTTATTGCTCACACTATTTACACTATATTACAATTTAATTCCGACCAACATAATGAAATAAAATAAAAAGTAGATTTAATTTTAAAAGGAATTAAATACATTAAAAAAATAAATTTCAATCAGTTTAATCCTTTCTACTACATACTACCATTTTTCCTCGACAAACACTATAAATTAAAAAAAAAAAAAAAAAAAAAAAAAAAAAGAATTCCTTTAAAGAAATTAAATTATAAAATTAAAAATAAATGTTGTTATACTAAAAAAAAATATACATAAACATAACTGTTATAAATACGTTTTTAAATTTTAAATTTAATATACTTAATTTTTTCGACTGCATTACTATTTTATTTCAATAAATATAATAAATTAAAAACAGAAAAAAGATTTCACCTTCAAATGAATGTATTAAATAAAAAAATAAGTTGCGTAATAACCGTTGCTAAGATACTCAGACGTTTACAAAAGAAGAATAAATTCATAAAAAATGAAACATAAAAGCCAATATTTAAAATTGAAAAACATTAATTTAAAAAATTCATATTCGAAATTCGAAAAAATCTCAATGAGGTGCACACCTGCAAGGTCCCACGTACCTATATGCCAAGTTTCATAGCTCTGCGATCAGTAGTGTGAGCACCAGAGCGCAGACACACACACACACACACACAGAGAGAGAGAGACAGACACTTCTCTTTATTTATATAGTTTATCGCAGATCGATGTTTCAACCATTCGTTTTAAAGGTATTGGCGAGCTCTTTTGAAAGATACCCATCATGAAAATTTACTCCCCTCGAGGGGGGACTCCCCCCCAGGGGGAGGCGAGGCTTCTACATACACAAAAAAAATTTCCCAGTTGACTATCTCTATTACAAATATTTCTTTTAAATTTCATAATGATTATTAAAAAACAATTCTCTTTATGCAAATTTATTCAAAATTTTGTCCTATACCACCATGCTAAAAATTTAGAAAAAGTTGGATGGCAACGCAACCTGCTAGACAATTTTTACTAAAAGTTGGTAGGCACTAGTTTATATTAAGGTGTAACTACATACCAATGTGTATAAAATTCTGTGCAGTAGTTCCTGAGATACAGTTCCCACAATATTTTTTTTTCTCTCTCTCTCTCACACACAGACAGACAGATATTTTCTAAAAATGGTCAAATCCTGTTCTACAGCTCTCAAAACGTGTAAATCCATCAAAAACACGAGGTCGAAAATTTTTACGAATCCAATACTTTCTTCTATTGAATGCAGAATGAAGTAATAAAATGGCTTTTAATCATTCCTCCCATCCGACTTTCACAGGAGAAGAAAAGCTTATTTATCATTAGTTGAACTTTTAAATAATGTTTTATTAAAAACTAGCAAGAACCGAATTCCGAATGCGGGAAAAATTTCAAAATCAAACTCGAAATGTACAAAACTCGGCCTAATGCTGCCTGCGTGCCAATAGATCAAAGTTTGTTAACGAAACCATTTTTTTTTTTTAATTTATGAAATCAATGAAGGTAGTGAATCAACGAAGGCTCTTCTCGCTTCGCTGGTCACTATATTTAAAGGAAACTCTTTTCTATATCGGTTTACAAACAAAAATAAAATTTAAAGAAATCATGAAATTGCTTTAAAACACGCTTTGGTTTCCCGCTGCCTTCGGCAACGACCCACTCATTCGCAGTTTCTCGAGTGTCTGTCCCCATTGCCTGTGACAATAGCTTACCAGTGGGCTTCCATTTGGGTGCTTATCATATGACAGTTTCGAAACGGACAGTATCGAAAAAGTTGAAGTAGCCATTTCATATTTCTATCTCAGTTACATATGAACATGGTGTAGATAATATTTTCTTTTGCGTT
This sequence comes from Salticus scenicus, assembly GCA_963930645.1. Lineage (NCBI taxonomy): Eukaryota > Metazoa > Arthropoda > Arachnida > Araneae > Salticidae > Salticus > Salticus scenicus. The sequence continues at coordinate 214,749,119 of OZ005655.1, read as the reverse complement.
ATTTTCTATATTTATTCGATTTATTCGATCAACCATAAAATGACAACAATTTCACACCAGATATGTAAACCTGACCATGGTACAGCCTTAATGTAGCTCCCCTTGGCGAGTTTTGAATTTTTATAGTCACTTTAGACAAAAATACATTTCTTGTTTGTTTGTTTGTTTGTTTGTCCAGTACAAATCTTGCAATCGATTTTTAACTAACTTCCTAACTAGCTAGATACTTGAAACTTTCAGGACAGCTCAGAACACGGTGACAATACATTTTTTTAATAATTTTAGTCAACTGTTTAAGGTCCCGCTACCCAGCGTTTATATGATTCCACAGAAAATTTATTTAACTAATTTCCCCATTAGCTAGACATTTGAAACTTTCAGAATAGTTCAAAACACGGTGAAAATGCATTTTTTTAATACCTTTAGCCAACTGTTTCGTGTTCCTGCTGCGTTATCAGTACAAAGCTTGCAATCGATTTTTCACTAATTTTCCGACTAGCTAGACATTTGAAATTTTCGGATAGCTCGAAACACGGTGACGATGCATTTTTTTAATACTTTTAGTCAACTGTTTCAGGTCCCTACTGCCTTCGGCAGCGTTTATATGATTCAACAGAAAATTTATTTAACATAACTTCCCGACTAGCTAGACATTTGAAACTTCCAGGATAGTTCAGAACACGGTGAAAATGCAGTTTTTAAATATTTTTAACCAACTGCTCCGGGTTCCTGCTGCCTTCGGTAGCGTTACCAGTACAAAGCTTGCAATCGGTTTTTAACTAACTTCCCGACTAGCTAGACATTTGAAACTTTCAGAAAAGCTCAGAACATGGTGACAATGCATTTTTTTTTTATCCTTTTAGTCAACTGTTTCAGGTCCCTACTGCCTTCGACAGCGTTTATATGATTCAACAGAAAATTTATTTAACTAACTTCCCGACTAGCTAGACATTTAAAACTTTCAGAATAGTTCAGAATACGGTGAAAATGCATTTTAAAAATATTTTTAAGCAATTGCTTCGGGGCCCTGCTGCCTTCGGCAACGTTACCACAGTACAAAGCTTGCAATCAATTTTTAACTAACTTCCCGGCTATATAGCCATTTGAAACTTTTTAATAGCTCAAAACACGACAGCAATGAATTTTTTAATACTTTTATCCAAATTCTTCGGGTTCCCGCTGCCTTCGGTAGCGTTTATATGATCCAACAGAAAATTTAAAAACATGGTATATAAAAAGTTCTTTTTATCTTGTAATTATTTATGTTACTATTTTTTTTTCCCTTTTTTTTTTTTCTTTCCTTTCTTTCGTTTTCATTTCCTTTCCATATTTACTGAATTCGATTCTTTGTTTTTCAATATCACGTGATTGAGCAGACGACTATTTTATTTATTTAACGTTTATTTATATTTCCATTAATTTTTGGAACTCTCCTGCAACTTTATCTAAATTGTTTTTTTACTCCATTTTCAATTTTCATTTTTTCATGTGCATAAGTAAAATATTTTAAAAATTTTTATTGTTCGCTTGAAAGCATATTTAATTTTATGTTCAAAAAAAAAAAAAAAAAAAAAAAAAAAAAAAAAAAATTTTTTTTTTTTTTTTTTTTTTTCAGCAACAATTAAAATTTTAAATGTCCACATTTAAAGCTTTTAGCAGGTTATTATTTTCACATTTTAATTAATTTTAAAAAATCTAATCAAAATTTCGGTACAAATAATGTACCAAATGAAAAGGACAATTTTTCTAAGTCCGTCGGTATAATTAACTTATTGATCGGACAATTAGATTTTTTTAAATTAACTAAAGTATGAAAAGCTGGTAACAATTTTTTTAATTAACTAAAGTATAATAAGCTGGTGGCAACAACACACAGACAAACAGAAGAAAATCTCTCTAGCCAACCAACTTGCGTCCAGTCACGGACTTACAGGAAAAAACTCTTTTAGAATATAGTGCCCGCTTCGCTGGGCACTATATTCAAAAGATTTCTTTTTAATTGAATAACTGAAACGTTTAAATAAATATATTTCGATTGGCGATTATTTTCGTCACAGCTTTAGTATGGGACCTCTTTGGCAATATCAAACATTTTTTGAACTTCTCGAACCTGTACAACAGCATTATTATTAAAACGAATATTCTAGAAAACAGTCCAATAGCAGGGTTAATTCTTCGAATATTTTGGAAACAGTTGAAGCTGTTACTCGTACAGTAAAATCACTATTCGATGAATGTTCTGGAACAATCCAAAATATAGCCTCTTATTCCATAGGAGTAGAGCAAATAACATCAAATACTCCAGAGCAGAAATTTTCGCTAGCTCACGAAAAATGTCCAGTCGCTTAGAGCTCAATCCCTAACGTGCAATCACTCAGAAGAAGTATCAATGCACCTCTTTTAACTTTTAATCACATCTAAATGTAACGCAATAAAGCATTCACGACTTGTGTACAAAAAATAATTAATTTACCGATTTAAAATCTAAAAATTTGTTGTGTTGTGGTCATTATAGTACTTCCTTCTATAATTGTTCAGATAACAGTGTTACCTACCAGTTAACATGCACAAACCTTTAATTAAAACTAGTTGGCATAGGTGGACTCTGCTCAGTTCCCCATCATATATATATTCTCACAAATTTCTAGTGCGAGACATATTATAATCATGTTAAAAGAAATGAATTTGACAAAAGCTTGGTACAGTGACAGAATGAAATCCCCGCCTAATAGGCTATCCTTATCCACCGTTCACTTCGATATATTTATCTCATTCTAATCTATTAATTTATTTTATCAGGGTCAATTCCGTTGTTTAGTTTTCATGCTACTGTTTCCAATGCAATAATCCTCAAAATTCATATTTATATGAAAAATTTACAATTTCGATATGTTGATAAAATCGTAAATTACGAATAATTTACGAAATTTTCCTATTAGAATATTTGTATTCAATCATGTTCAAACAAATATCATAAATGTAATTTTGAAGTTGTCTAATGTATTTATGATCCTCAAAATGGAAATTTATGCTCAATTTTGCCTTATTCTGACATGTTAAGTAAATCGTAAATTCCAAATAACTTACGAATTTTTTAAAATGGAAAAACCGTAGTCTATGATATTCATGCCAGTATCCTAAATAATATTTCGAAAGTGGTTTGACATCTTTACGATGAAAATATCCCTAAAAATTGACGTTTATGTGAAATTTTGCCCCATACTGCCATGTTAAGAAATTCGTAAATTTCCAATAACTTACGAAATTTTTATATTCGAAAATTCATAGTCATTAATATTCATGCCAGTGTCCTAAATAATATTTCAAAAGTAGTCTGACATCTTTACCATGAAAATATCGCTCAAATCTGACGTTTATGTGAAATTTTGCCCTATACTGCCATGTTAAGAAATTCGTAAATTTCCAATAACTTGCGAAATTTTCAAAGTAGCATATTTATAGTTACAGATGTTCATTCCGGCATCAAAACTGATATTTTAAAACGGGTCTGACATTTTCACAGTAAAAGTTTTCATTTAATGCACGTTTAAGTGAATTTTTGTCCTATTCTCCCATGTTAAGAAAATCGTAAATTTCTAATAACTTGTGAAGTTTTTTAATTCGAATGTTCCAAATAAATAGGGTTCTTGCCAGTATCGAAAGTAATATTTTAAAACTGATCTGACCTCTCTGCGATTATTTGTTCGTGAGATATCGTGTTAACAGACTAACAAACTAACGGACTAACACACTAACGGACTGACCCACTAACACACTAACAGACACCCTACAGACAGACACCATAGAAATTTTGTCATTTTCGGATTCCTCACACCTGAAAACGTGTAGAAAAGTCAAAAAACCGAGGTCGAAAATTTTCACGATTACCTAAGTTCCCCATACCTATAGTATGATGGGGAACTAATAGCTTCTCACAATAAAGATTTTGCATATGCATTTTGGTGCAATTTCATCAATAGACGCTGAGATTGTCATATAAAAAATCGCAGAATGTGAGTAAAAGTAGCACCACCTGTCAGCTCATATACACCCAAATTAAGTTAACATTCATTTTCATATTGCCCATCTCACATACGAAGTTTAGCGAATTTATTCTCTGTAAAAACCAAGTTATAGTTTTCCCAGGAATGGACAAAACTGCCGCATAGCAGCGACACCTGTCTGTTGATATGCATCCAAATTGAATCAGCATCGTTTCTCATTATAGATTTTCAAATATTAAGTTTAGTGTAACTATACACTCAGGTTAAAATACCATAGGAAAGTAAAAGGGACAAATGAAAAAGAACCCTAACAATACAATGATCGTCCAATGCCCATTTCCGAACAGCCTAAGTCAAAATATGACTGCAAGGCTCTCTGCTGGATATTAAGAAATGGACATGGACAATACATACAAATCCATTTCCTGAAGAAATGGACATGGACAATACATACAAATCAATGAAAAGAAAGACTTGCATTATGTGCTAAACTACAGTAATTTGTGAATGTTTCAACTGAAGAAAAGAAATATTTTTAATAAGACAGAGGTGAATATATTGTGACAAGAAACCTTGCTTTATAGATATTACAGCTATTACTACAAGAGATTAGTAAAATTTCTAAAAAAAAGTGAGAAAATGGAAGTTTCATCATTTTTTTTTCCTGTCTCATCGGGTAAAATTATCCAGCTTAGAGTAGTATTTGAATGTCCAACCTCAAAGTTAAAGGGGTGTTCAACTTATAGAGGTTGGACATAATGTTAATCCTATGGATACATTCCGTTCTGTGAAAAAGTGTCCAACTTGACAGGTTTTGCTGTAGTATGTTTCTGGCACAGATGAATCGCGCTTGGCAGGAAAGCTAATTCAGCATTACATTAAAGAGCTTTACTTATTGATAATCCTGGGTAATTTTTAAAATTTTGATGTTGAAATAGATCGGACATTTTTCGCCAAGGACTCCACTTTCGTAAAAGTCACTTTAAGCCAAGTAGCGCATAAAAAAGATAAATAAATTATAAAATATTGAAAAACAGAAAAGAAAAGGAAAACGAAATGAAAAGAAAGAAAAGGAAAGGAAAACGAAAAGAAAAGAAAGAAACAAAAAAAATAATAACATAAATTATGTATTTTTGTCTAAAGTGAGGATAAAGATTCAAAAGTCGCCAAGGGGAGCTACATTAAGTCTGTACCATGATCCGATTTACATATTTCATTATTTATTTTTCTATATACAAACTACAATTAACTAACTCAACTACTATTATAACCATAAAGATTAATTGTCTCATGCAATAGACGTAGCCGATCATAGCACATTGTAATATTATATTTGGTGTGAAATTGTTGTCATTTTATGGTTGATCGAATAAATCAAATAAATATAGAAAATAACGCGAAAGAAAATATTATGTACACCAAGTATCGTGTTGTTCATATGTAACTGGGATTCAAATATAAAATGGCTACTTCAATTTTTTCGATACTGTCCGTTTCGAAACTGTCATATGATAAGCATCCAAATGGAAACCCACTGGTAAGCTATTGTCACAGGCAATAGGGACAGACACCCGAGAACCAAAGCGGGCTTTAAAGCAATTTCACGATTTCTTTAAATTTTATTTTTGTTTGTAAAGCGATATAGAAGAGAAATTCCTTTAACCCTTTCACGCCCAAGGGAAATATTTTTCCCTTCTACAAAAATCGTTATCGATTGTTCAGTTATTATTGAATCGATATTTTTTTTTACTCAATGTCAAAATAAAACGTATGTCCAAGGCAGCAAATGTGTTTCTGAACGAATAAAAAAAAAAAAAAAAAAAACGTATAGAAAATAGGACACATAAAAAATGTGTTATGTGCAATGTCCACTTGTTCTTCACAAGTAAACGAAATTGTTTCGTAGAATACCATAACTAGCTATTTATTTTACTTTTCTGATAATTTTTATATTACAAAGCAATAAATTTGTATTACAAAGCAATAAATAAAATACCGATACAATAAACCTAACTCTTCGTTTATTTACTTTTATGGTCCATAGGGAAAATATTTCCCATGAAATTATAGGAAACCTATACACCCTGCTATGTTTTTCTGGTGATATTCTCTTACTTTACACCCACAATAGCTAAAATATTGTGTTGTATTGGCATATTTAGTCTTGGAAATCTTATGGTCCTGAAAGGGTTAAATATAGTGACCAGCGAAGCGAGAAAAGCCTTCGTTGATTCACTACCTTCATTGATTTCATGAATTAAAAAATGGTTTCGTTTATAACAAACTTTGATCTATTGGCACGCAGGCAGCATCAGGCCGAGTTTTGTACATTTCGTTTTGAAATTTTTCCCGCATTCGGAATTCGATTCGTTCCCGAACCGGGACTTCGCTAGTATTCTTGTAAATGAATACTTTGGGACTTCGGTCCTCGTATAGCTCAACACTGCTCTGCGAGCGGTGAGCCGGGGCTGTTCCCCTGTTCAAATGAATACTTATATCTACTCAAAAGTAAGGGCAGTAACATTCTCATTTCAAACCGTACTTTCTCACAATTGATTACATCTTTACTCAAATATGAGAAGATAGTCATCTAATTTATTAAAATATTTTCTCAAACATCAATATTACTATCTCATTTCACATCTTGCACTTTCTCAAAAATGAGAAGAAACAACCTTCTCATTTTTTGTCAAAATTAATAAGATATTTTATTCGAAAATGAGAAAAAAAAATTAGAAGTTCCTACTCAAAGCCATTATAAAAAGTGAAACTTGTCAAAAATGAGATGTTTCATTTCTTACAATAGCTCCGATTCTGTGCTTATTTTGGAGAAGTGTGTTTTAACTGTGAATGTATTTCCAAATTTATTACTCTTTTCGTGTTTAGCTCTCGTACCAGCTAAAATCATTTAATACCGGTTTATACATTATTTAAAAAATAATGACATAGTTTTTACATCGGAATTTTTTAAATCCAAAAGTCCCCATGAAATTAAAAATGAAATTTTAATCCTTTAATTCAACTATAATGTAACGTAATCGGCTAAATACATTTTGAGGCTGTTGTCTGAGTTTAAATAATTTAACATAATGAAAAATCTTATTTTAACATATTTTTTAATACATTAATTAACTGTAAAAAAAAAAAAAAAAAAAAAAATCTCATTTTATTTTTATTTAATTTTGCACGCGCGCTTTTTATTTCCTAATTCAAAATTATAAAAAAAAAAAAAAAAAAAAAAAAAAACTTTTTCGATACTGTCCATTTCGAAACTGATTATTAATAATTTTGTTTTCTTTTTCTAAAAAAAACTAGTATGTTGTGGCCACCACAAGACTTTCTTCTATATTTTCCTATACATATTCAATCAGTACCAATATTAAAAAAAAAAAAAAAAAAAAAAAAAAAATACGATTTTTTTTTTCTAAGTTTTTTTTTTTTTTTTTTTTTTTTTTTTTTTTGTAAAAATTAATTTAATACATATTCAATCACTAACAATATTTACAAAAAAAAAAAAAAAAAAAAAAAAAAAATGCGAATTTTTTTCTGTTTTTTTTTTTTTTGGTTAAAAGTAAAAAAAATCGATAACTTTGTTTTAAACTATCACAGATTTATAGTTCAACCATTCGTTTTAAAGGTACTGACGAGATCTTTCGAATGATACCCATCTTCAAAATTTACCCCCCACGGGGGGGTACTTCCCCCCAGAGGGGGAAGCGATGCCCCCCCATGCACAAAATTTTTTTCCTAGTTACGTACTACTATTATCAATAATTCATAATAATTTTACAATCACAAGTGTAAAATAACTCTTATTATGCACATTTATACGAATTTTTGTCCTATTCTGCCATGTTAAAAATTTAGATAAAATGCTATCACAGCGCCTCCTGTTGAGCTATTGATCCCCAAATCTAATGGGCACCAGTTCATGTCAGGGTGCAACTAAATACCAAGTTTGGTTAAATTTCATTCATTGGTTCGTGAGATACAGCGTCCACAAAAAAATGATACAGACAGACAGACAGACATTTTTTAAAAACTATCAATTCGTGTTCAGGACATCCCAAAACGTGTAGATCCGTCAAAAAACGGAGGTCGAAAATTTTCGCGAATCCAATACTTTCTCTATATTACATATAGAAGAAAGTAAAAAAAAAAGAAAAAGAAAAAGATTTTGATGAAATTCTGACAACAGCAGAATTTAGTTTAGTACGAAGGACTATTAGTTTTTTTTTTTTTTTTTTTTTTTTTTTTTTTTCCAAATTATAACATCGTTTTCAAATTATTCAATTATATTTTCGATAAATTTTCGATTTTGATAAATGTCCAACTATCGTAAAACTGGTATCGTAAAAATCCGTAAATTGAGACTAATAGTCCTCAGTCCTTAAAAAAAAAAAAAAAAAAAAAAATCATAGCTGTAAAAATGCATTAAAAATAAATAAATAATTTTTTATCCTTGGTTTGGGGGAATGGATAAAATAACGGGGGAAAAAGGAGGATTTAACAGGGGGAAAAAACACCTCACAATTGTAATAATGCATTGAGAATAAATAAATTTCATCATGATTTGTAACAAATAAAATATGTCACACTTGTACACATACACTTACGTACACAATAAAATAGCGAGCAGGTCAAAAAGTTGTGCAGTCGACAAAATATAGGTAAATGCGCAGTTTTTTAACATGCTCGATTAGAAACTAATTTTTACAGCGAAAGAAGACCACTGTCTATGTTATTAAGAAGTAAGTAGTAGTAAGTTATCACTCCTTTTATTCTCCTTATATTCTAGCTCCAGTAGTAAGGACCGACAATAAGCGATTTGGGTAGTTTTCTTTCTCGCCCCTCCCCATCCTTGCTAGAACCAAATTTTGGTCAAACCATTCAGATAAATTAGACGAAAACGTAAACAAATAGTTAAAATGATGATAATATCAAAAATAATAATGATAATAAATTAAAACCGAAAAATGGGGATTTTATTTAATACCTTTTGAACCAATTACCCAACTGATAAAAAAAATATGGCGTTAGCTAGATTTTGTCCTGATTAATAACTGTACCACCTTTCGTAGCGATCGATTGAACGGCGTAGCTGTGTATCACGACTTAAAACTTGACATATTAGATATATAGTTGATTCAAATTGGGCTACTGCAAATTTCCACAAGGCTAAAATTACTGTCTTAAAACAATACTCCTGTCATACTAAAAAAAAAATATATATATAAATAAATAAATTAAATTACATTCCATTACTTGAATTCCATCATTTTTATTTTTATTTATTTATTTATTTATTTTAAGTTCAATTTTTTTTTTTTTTTTTTTTTTTTTTTTTTTTAAATTATTATTATTATTATTATCATTGGCTGTTTATCACGACATTTGGAGAATCCGCGTTTGTAATGATCGATAGATGGCACATTTCCAACTTTTATTGTTAGTAAATAAAATAGCCACGTGTATTTATTATTGTTCTATTTGCGTTACTACTTAATATCCGTGCTATAATTTCTCCGCTATTACATCATGGAAAATCGATTGCTTTTGGAAAAAATATTTCAGTTTATTCGAAGTTCGATCGGAAGTAGATGTTTAAATGAAGCTGAACAAATATTAGTTTCAAATCATCTGATTAATTCTTTACTTCTATTAGCCGAAGCAACTGAAATTTTAAATTTCTCATTTGGAAATAAATGGAAGCTTAATTCTGGATTTCTGGACACTGTGGCACACAACAGTATGTGTTATCTTTTTTTACCGGATTTATTCATTTTTATTCAATAAATATATGTGAAACTAAACATCGAATATGCAGCAAGCAATGGCGTCTCGACGAAAGCTATCCCTGTTAATTGTAATTTCACCTTAGCCCACCAGAGGGCGAGCATTTCATTACAATCGCGGATGTGGCAAATTTGAAAATACAGTCGGTAGCAAAATTATTCGAGCGCTAGCAATAAATCATATATATATATATATATATATATATATACTAGCAGACCCGGCCACGCGTTGCTGTGGCTATGTTATACGTTGAATTATAATGTAGTAAAATATTCAATATATTAAAATTATTATTTACGAATAAAGACCATCCTTGATAACATCCTTGATCTTAGCAGACTTAGCCCGCTTCGCTGGTCCCTATTTTTAAATGATTCACTTTCACTATAATTAAAGAATTCTCAAAATTGCATTAATTTTTAACATGTGAAAAAAAAAGAGAAAAAAAAAATCTGATCGGGAAAAATGTTCGACACTCATAATGAATCCATATATTATCGAAAGGAAAATGATATAAAATACAAAAAAATCTTCTCTCATTGGTGGAATAATCTGTTCGGACCCCCACTGCCTGCGGCAGTGTATACCTGCGCAAAACATGCGCACCGTTTCTTCATCCACCGTTCCCGCCCTTCTTAATAACTCTATACTTTCGAAAATATCCGCAATCGATTTATCGGGCCTTAAAACTTAATAATACTAATTTTCAAAGTTCTAACTCTTATTTCTATTATTTTGCCCCTTTGCCCTCCCCCCTCCCACTATTCTAAATAATTTTACAAATTCGAAAATATCTACAGTTTATTTGTAGGTGTCAAAAACCTGTATGCACCAATTTGAACGATCTAACTATATTTTTATTTTTTGCCCCTCTGCCCCCCTTCCCGCCCCTCCTAATAAATTTACAAATTCGAAAATATCCGCAATCGATTTGTTGGTATCAAAAATTCTATGCACCAATTTTGAATGATCTAACTCCATTTTTATATTTTGCTCCTCTGCCCCCCCCCCCCTTTCCCGCTCCTCTTAATAATTTTACAAATTCGAAAATATCTGCAATCGATTTGTACGTATCAAAAACTTCTATGTACCAATTTTTAGCGATGTAACTCTATTTTTATTTTTTTGCCCCTCCGCCCCCTTACCCGCCCCTCCTAATAACTTTACACTTTCGAAAATATCCTCATTCGATTTGCAGGCCTCTAAAACCTCTCTATACCAATTTTGAACAGTCTATCTGCATTTCTATTTTTTTTTTTTTTTTTTTTTTTTTTTGGTTGTTGTTGTTTGTTTGTTTGTTTGTTTGTTTGTGAAATCACGTTTTGGCCCCTCCCCCCCCCCTTTTGGGAGGCGAATTTTGCAATAAAAACTATCCTATCTCTCAAGTTGGACCAAATTGCACACAGTGTCCAAATTTCATTAAAATCGACTCATTAGTTTAGGAGTTCATCGCGGACAAACATAATAAATTTTATATATAAAGATATATATATATATATATTAAATTATAAAGTTTTGATCAATGAAGCACAAATAAGTAAAAAACAGGATTAATTTCACTGTATTATCTTCATTATAATATGAATTCAATTTACACTTCAGTCTAAGTAACACGTGGCCGGCTATGCTAACACCAAAAATTTAAAAAGTGGAAATAATTGAATTATACGAAATTTATTAATAGGTTAAAAAGTTAAAGATTCTTTGTGTAGATGGCAGCACCAAATATATTTCAGCTTTCATTTCAACCCAGTCGAAAGGTATCGACATCTGTTAGAATCATTTGGAGTTAACAGATAATTGTGACTGTCAAATAATAACAGACAAATAATTAGCAATAAATTAAAATTGCGACTATAATTTGAGATTTAAACTATCCTATCTCTCAAGTTGGATCGAACTGCACATGGTGTGCGAATTTTATTATAATCGGTTAAGTGGTTTAGGAGTCCATTGAGGACAAACATTGTGACACGAGATTTATATATATTAAGATATATATATAAAGTACACTTAATCCTGTTTTGTTAAATAAATCCTTGTAGAATCATGTTCTTAGACTGAGTAAGAACCTGATTCGACAAGGATTTATTACTATATAAAAAAAAGGTACACTTAATACTGTTTTGTTAAACAAATCCTTGTCGAACCATGTTCTTAGACTGATTAAGGAAATGTTTCGACAAGGATTTATTTAACAAAACAGTATTAAGTGTACTTTTCTTATATGGGAATTATTGCTAGAGCTCGTATAATTTTTCTGCCGACTGTACGTTTATTTAGAAATATAAACCACCGGCAGGCGAATGCAGATTAGTTTCCTTATAAAATTAACTAATAGAAAAAAAATATATATATATAATTTTTGTAAGTTTAATAATTTTTGCTAATTAATGTAATTTCTCTATTTTTCATTCGCTTTTGCAATGGTAAATTAATTTAGCTGCCACAATTCCAAACTTATCGAAAAATTTCGTTAAAAATAATGCAGAAATTTGAAAATTTGACAAACAGCAGAACGTCATGAAAACATAGCTTCTTTTAAGTACTGACTCATCATATTTTCTTGGGATTAATTGTAAAAAGTAAATTTAGTTATATTTCAAAGTTATCGGATTTAATTAATTAGTATTGTGTAAACTAATGAAAACGATTATATATATATATATATATATATATATATATATATATATATATATATACTGTTCAATCGACATCGTTAAATAGTTTAGTGCAAAAGTGATTAAGGTAGACCATAAAAACCAGTAAAAATTACATTAATTTCAGTTATTTTGACAAAATATCTTTACGATACTGTGATTGGAAACTCAGCATTGAAGAGATTTGGTTTCGAAACACATTTATGCGAAGCGAATTCTCCTTAATTAAATCATTAAATAAATGGAATTCAATATATTTTTTAATTTCTTTTTAAATTTAAAGAAATATTACAGTTTAACTGAGTTTAACTACTTAATGTAAAAAATAATTTATACAATAGTTTTATCAATACCGAACACAAAATTATCAGGTCTATAAAGTTGACCGAAAGGCCCAGATCGCACCGAATCCATGGTGCCTGGTTCTAAATCCACCAATATCGCTCGGGGCACATATTTTCCCCCTGTAAAATTAAAAGATGCAAATTAACATCCGAGTGTTAAATACTTATGTTGTTCCATATAACCTAATAATAAATAAATAACATTTCATTTGTAAAAACTAAATTCAAATAATAAATAAATAAAATATACCAGTTACTAGTATATCTCTTAGATCAGAAGCATCAACGTCTAATTTCTTTCCATTATTCATTACTGATCAATTCATTTTTGCTTATATACGATTAATTCGGTTCTTAATGGGATACATATTTCTAAACAACACACACTTGAAAAAAAAAAAAAAAAAAAAAAAAAAAAAAAAAAAGAGTGTAAGGTACTAATTAAACATTACAATTAAATTAGTTTTTTTTTTCTTTTAAGATATCTTTATTTCTCTATGTATACATGTCCTTGTTTCATACAGATGACTAGTAAAAACTTCTGTGTTTGATATGTGCTACTGCCAGAACACATATCAAACACTACTTTTTAGAAAGTGTGAAATTTTTTCTTGATCCTCTTTTTGTCTTGAATGAAAAACTGTTACTGAAATATATTAGGGATAATATATTTTTATAAGCGTTACAAAATAATTCGCTAAGGATTTTTCAAGGTATTTGGCAAAATGTCTGAAGTCGAAAGTGTCCGGTCATTTATGGAAAGATAGTGTATAATGAAATTACCCGGTATATTTGAACAGAACCCTGAAGGAAATGAAGTCCAGATTATTACATTTTTTCACTGATTTTAAAATAATCTAAACATGTGACAAACATTAAAATACATGCTCAATAAAAATTCAAAAATGCAAAATTAAAATATTAGAACTTAATCCCTATATTTAATTTTGAGACTAAACATTTTTATCTTTGTAAAATATTTAAAGAATTCACAAACATTATGTTGACACCTCAACATGCTTTTTTGTAATGCTATTAAACTAATACACACACACACACACACACACATATATATATATATATATATATATATCAGGGCGCGAAATTTCTGCTCGCCAGCTCGCCATTGGCGAGTGGAATTTTTACTGTGGCGAGTAAAAATTTGGTCTACTTAGAGATAGAATTCTTGCACGTTACGGAGACAGAAAACAATCTTTTTATATGTTTAAATAGATTTAAATATGGCAAAATCTTGCCATCTTTTAACCTCTCCTTTTTAGATTCTCGGAGAGCCGAATCTGTGTATGCGCGGCCCGAGATCGCCCCAGCCTGGGAAAGGAAAAATACGTAGTGCATACATAAAAGTTTTGATCCCTTCGGTTGTTTCGTTTCTCTTACTGTTATTTCTCCAAGCAGAGTGAGAATAGACGAGCAGTGAGCCTCTTAAAAAAAAACACAAAATATATATATTAAAAAAAAAAAAAGTTGAATTTATTCTCAATATTACATTAAAAAAAAAAAAAAAAAAAATGTTAAAAATGAAAAAAATCTGGAGTGACTCCACTCGACTTTCCGAACATTGAGTAATTAAGAGTTTTGTAGATAAAGTAAAGAAAGAGGAGTTGTTAAACAACAAAAGAGAGAAAACCATAATAGAATGTTTGAGTATTTTTCTCCATATGTTACACGATGTTTTATTTAACGCTACTGATCTTTGAGCCCATAGATCATAATGATAAAGAATTTTTCGTTGTGTCCCTGTAAAAACCTATAAATGCTAGATTCACCAAAATGTTTATAGTTAGTGCAACAGTGATTTATAATATTCATATAAATTTTCAGCTCAATTGAATAAGGCGTTTAGATGCTATCGCACTTTTAAAAATTTGGTCCCATAGGCCATAATGATAAAGATTTTTTCTTTGTGTCCCTGTAAAACAACTGTAAGTGCTAGATTCACCAAAATCTATACAGTGTGTGCAACTGTGACCTATAACATGTGTACGAATTTTTTGTTTATATTAATAAGGCGTTTAGACGCTATCACACTTTTAAAAATTTGGCCCCATTGGCCATAATGATAAGGAATTTTTCTTTATGTCCCTGTAAGAAAACTATAAGTCCTAGATTCTCCAAAATATATACAAATTGAGTATTTGTGACCTATAATATGTGTATAAATTTTTTGCTCAATTGAATAAGGCGTTTAGATGCTATTGCACTTTTAAGATTTTGGTCCCATAGGCCGTAATGATAAAGAATTTTTCTTTGTGTCCCTGTAAAAAAACTATAAGTGCTAGATTCACCAAAATCTATAGGGTTCGTACTATGGTGATTTACAATATACGTACCAACTTTCAGCTTATTCGAACAAAGCGTTTAGACGCTAGCGTGTTCACTCACAGACATACACACATACATACACACATACATACACACACACATACATACATCATCGCAAAAATAGTGAAAACGGACTCATTGGACCTTGAAACGTATAGAAACATCAAAATCTCAAATTCGGATTTTTGACATGATTACAATACTTTCCTCACTATAGTGTTCGGAAAGTAAAAATCGATAACTATTTTAAATTATCGCAGATCGATGGTTCAATCATTCGTTTTAAAAGTATTGGCGAGCTCTTTTGAAAGAGACCCATCATGAAAATTTACTCCCCTCGAGGGGGGACTTCCCCCCAGGGGGGGGGAGGTCTCCTACATACACAAATTTTTTTTCACTATCTCTATTACAAAATATATATATTCGTTTCATTTGGTTTAGTGCAGTCTATAGATGTTAAACTCTACTTAACTGATATTTCCCCCATAGACGTAATGTATTTGAATACTTTTGAGTGTCCCTGTACACGAACCATTTGCTTCATCTCAACGAAAAGCTTACTGTAGCATCCCTATATGGTACACATTTAGAATTTCTGCTACTATTTGTTCTTGAGATATGCTGATAACAGACACACAGACCATTCGCTAAAAACATGATTTTCGTATTCAGGGGGCCTCAGAACATGTAAATATAACAAAAACTCCTGTTCGAAAATTTGACCCTAAAACAATAATTTCTCGACCCTATGGATAAGAGAAAGTAAAAAGTTATGTTCTACCGTTAATGTCATTGAATTATTGAAATATGCGAGATACATGCATACAAATGTACATACTTAACGAAATATCTAGTGTATGCTAAAAGATCTCTAAAGCTAAGCAAGCGGTAATGTAGTGATAAAAAAAAAAAAAAAAAAAAAAATTAAAGTATAGTTATAAAACCTACATTTGTAAAGTTCTTGTCTCTTGTACTAAAATTTTTTCTTATGGCTTGTATTAAATCATCTCAGTTTCAGAACTTTTCTCTCGCAAATGATTATGCATGAGCAAAAACTGGTGGCAGTCAGATGAACAGTGCCCGAAATCTCCCTACTAAAGTGCGCTGATAACCTCTTCGTTGCTTTCATCGTATGAGGTTTTGTGTGTCTTGAAGGAAGTACATTCTTTCCTTTTGACTAGTGCTAGCTCCTTCTCATGCAGTGTATTCGCAAACCTTTAAAATTAAGACAAGTACACCACGTTTGCGATGGTTTTGCTACGTTCTCGCAATTAAAAGTGCACGATGTCTGTGCTAGTCCATCGAAAATAGAGTAGTCTTTCAGTTGATGAATGCTTTGTTTTGAGCAAACGTAACAAAATCAAAAAATGAACAGTGTTTTTTTCTTTTACTGTAACTCTATAACACCCAGTACTCGGCACAACTCTCAACACCCATTACTCTCTTGTCAATATCTGATGCAAGAATGAGACTTTCTTGTGGCCAGGCAGTGATGATAGACGTCAAAAAGTCAACAACTGAATTTTATTTCCTCGATCAAATCTGGAAAAATCCACTTATTGAGCTTCAGAGTTTCCCCAAAATTGTATGAATGCAATCAAATGGTTCCCTCTGACACTATAGACTTTTGTGCAAGTAATTCGAACGTTTAATGAGGATCACGCTCGTCTTACTCCTTCAAGCAGGGCTTCGTCGATAGAGAATGATACAATCGGCAGCAAAATTATTGAAGCACATATCCATATTTTTCATATATATATTTTTTAATTTGATCGCTAATTTTTATCATCAACTTCCTTTTTTTACTTCCTTATACAAAGTATAAGGAAGTATAGTAATCCCGATTTGCGAAATGGACTTTGTATTTCACATTGCTCGAAACGAATGATCACTGAATGTTCCCAATTTATAGTGTGACTGTCATGATGTCGAGATGTACACCTGCAAGTGTCGTCTTAACACGAGCTCTCGTTTTAGAGATATAAGCGACTTTACACGATTTTTCGTGACGTCTGTATGTCTGTGTGTGTTTTTGTGTATGTCGCATAACTCAAAAACGGTTGGACGTAGAAAGTTGCGAATTGGTACATAGGTTTGTTACAACATTTAGTTGTGCACCTCCCTTTTTGGACTTCGTATGATTTTCCATTTCAGAGATATTTAGGAAAATTAGGTTCCTAATGGCCAAAAATACAAAGGTTTTGGCCATAATGTGTCAAAAAATGGTAATAACTCAAAAACGGTTTGGACAAATCTTGCAATCGATTTTTAACTGACTTCCCGTCAAGCTAGATATTTGAAACTTTCAGAAAAGCTCAGAACATGGTAACAATGCATTTTTTAAATATTTTTAGCAAATTCTTTCGGGTCACTGCTGCCTTCAGCAGCGTTTATATGGTTCAACAGAAAATTCATTTAACTAACTTCCCGACTAGCTAGACATTTGAAACTTTCAGAATAATTCTACACTGTGAAAATGCATTTTTTAAATACTTTTATCCAACTACTTCGGATCCCTGCTGCCTTCGGCAGCGTTACCTGTACAAATCTTGCAATCGATTTTTAACTAACTTCCCGACTATCTAGACATTTGAAACTTTCAGAAAAGCCCAGAACACGGTGATAATGCACTTTTTAAATATTTTTAGCCATCTGTCTTGGGTCCAATGACAATGCTTTTTAACATTATGTATATATTTCTAAAGGTGTATAAGGAAGTCATGTGGTGCCCACATCAGATTTTTTTTTTTTAAACAGCATAAAGACTAAGATCATGACTCGACGAATATTTACTTAACAAAAACTTATTTAGGTGCACATCTTTTAAATACGAATTACTGCTAGTGCTTCAATAATTTTGCTGCTGACTGTAGTCCAGTTCGAGACTTGTAATGGAGGCTCTCATTTACCAATGTTAATCGACTCGACCACTTTCGTGCTAAACACTCACTCACTCATACCTCACCAAACATAAGCATAACTTTCGAACAGTTTTTGCAGCTTTAATGAATAATTTGAACTCGTAAATTAAATATGGCCGTAAAACAACCTTTGGCACTAAAATGTTCATATCAGGATTAAGGCCCTGGAGAAAATTATAAGGTCGATTAAAAAACCAGTTGAATTAGGATTTATACAAATTTTTCGGATGGGAAAGCAACAAAAATACAAAGTATGCAAATGATTTGTTAATTATAGTACACTTTAATTAAAATCTAATTTAAATTAAATGAACTACTAATTACCATATTAGATATTTTTCTTATTTGTTGGTGAAAAAAAGTATAAGGTCGTCAAATTTTTTGGAGGGACATGCAAATTTTTTGCAGTCTGAGAATGCAAGAAATAGAAAAGGTAACTTAACAATGCATTTAGGGTTACTTTAGTCTTTCTCTGTGCTATTGGCAACGATGCCGAGGCAGAAATAATTGTCCGATGCAGAACGCCGAAAAATCCTTGGAATGGAAGCGAGTGAAATGAGTGATGCAGCTATTTCCAGGTCTATCGGTGAGTGTAAATCGGCAGTCAATAATTTTTTTTAAAATCTTTCAAAATATAATAAATGCAAGCGCTCAAGAAGGCCAAATGCACGTTCAAAGCACAAAAAATGGACCGCTTTTCGATGGATGTGATATTAAAAAAATGTCTTCTTCAGAAATAGTTCCTGGTTTAAGTCTACCATGTACTAGCCGAACTGTCTGGAGTGTTTTAAGTTCCAATCCGAGGGTATAGTTCGTAAATTACAACTTTGACAACAAAGAAGCATAAATTAGCTCGCTTAGAATTTCCTGAAAAATATGTTTCACTTGGAGATAAGTGGAAAGATTTACTTTTTTTGGATGAGAAAATTTTATTTTGATGGGCCAGACCGTTTAAAAAAAATAGTGTGATATTTAAAAAAAAAATCTGGAGCGACTCCACTCGACTTTCCGAACATTGAGTAACTAACAGTTTTGTAGATAAAATAAAGAAAGAGGAATTGCTAAACAAACAAAAGAGAGAAAACCATAATAGAGTGTTTTTTTCTCCATATATCACACGAGGTTTTATTTAACGCTACTGAACTTTGAGCCCTTAGATCATAATGATAAAGAATTTTTCGTTTTGTCCCTGTAAAAATCTATAGATGCTAGATTCACCAAAATGCTTATAGTTAGTGCAACAGTGATTTATAATATTCATACAAATTTTCAGCTCAATTGAATAAGGCGTTTAGATGCTATCGCACTTTTAAAAATTTGGTCTCATAGGCCATAATGATAAAGAATTTTTCTTTGTGTCCCTGTAAAAAAACTGTAGTGCTAGATTCACCAAAATCTATACAGTTGGTGCAAATGCGACCTATAACATGTGTACAATTTTTTTGCTCAGATTAATAAGGCGTTTAGACGCTATCACACTTTTAAAAATTTGGCCCCATTGGCCTTAATGATAAAGAATTTTTCTTTGTGTCCCTGTAAAAAAACTATAAGTGCTAGATTCTCCAAAATCTATACAGATTGAGTATCTGTGACCTATAATATGGGTATAAAATTTTTGCTCAATTGAATAAGGCGTTTAGATGCTATCGCACTTTTAAGATTTTGGTCCCATAGGCCATAATGATAAAGAATTTTTCTTTGTGTCCCTGTAAAAAAACTATAAGTGCTAGATTCACCAAAATCTATAGGGTTCGTACTATGGTGACTTACAATATACGTACCAACTTTCAGGTTAATCGAACAAAGCCTTTAGACGCTAGCGTGTTCACAAACATACACACATACACACATACACACATACACCCACACATACATACATCATCGTAAAAATAGTGAAAACGGACTCAGGGGACCTCAAAACGTATAGAAACATCAAAATCTCGAATTCGGATTTTTGACATGATTACAATACTTTCCTCACTATAGTGTTCGGAAAGTAATAAAACCCTACTTTTCCAAGCGGCAATATTGAGGGGGGATTAGTAATTGTATGGGGAGCGTTTGTTAGTAATGGTACGTTACCAGTTGTGTCATTTATACCTAAATGAATGCAAAAAGTATCAAGATATGCTGGGTGATAATTTGCTTCCTAATGCTACTCTAGTTATATCAGGATATTGGATATTTCAGCCAGGATAATGCCAGTATACATGCTGCTTCTTCATCTAATCTAAAGCTTGATTTGAAGCAAATGAGGTCCGTCTGCTTGATTGGACATCCTGCATTCCTCATTTAAACCCATTGGAAAATATTTAGAGCATACTTGCGCAGTCTGTGACACCATCGAGGGAAAGGCAAACTCATCAGTGAGATCAGATATACAAGGGAAAATATCAAAAAAGAAACTTCATCTTGACCTGAATCAACAATGACTGATCGACTGATAAATGTTTTTGAAAAAAAGGTCAATTTGTAGGATGTTGATTTTATATTTTCATTCACAGACCAAGATGAAATGCCATCAGATTTCTAAATTGTCATTTAATGCTTTGATTATATATTACATACGTTAATAACCTATGTTTATGTTTTTAATTTCATTTCTAAGAAAAAGTGATATTAAATTTTTCGAGTTTTACTATGTTTTATACTTTTTTTGTTAATATACTTTGCGACCTTATACTTTTTTCCAGGGCCTTATTTCTCACAGAATAGCTTTTGACACAACCGATATGCCTCACATCATTGCACTGACTGACGATTGATAGGGAGTACGGCATCTGTGCAAGGTTGCCGTCGTCTGCCGTTGAAATTTCACTTTTCTTAAAAACGGTGTAAACTTTTTCGGATACCTGATTGAAGGAGTTATGTCAAATATAAACTGTTTTCCGTGAAGACAACACATTCCTTTACTTCCTTCAAGGAAATAAAAATATTACGACTCTCTAATTACTATTAAAATATGTTATTTTTGTAAAATGATTATTTTTTAGCGATAAATTTGAACTAACACAATTAATTATATGTGAAAATAAGCTAATAATTTTCATGAATCTTGGAATCTTTCTCTTTGATTTGACACGTGTTTTTGAATAAAAAAAGTAATGGACTCTTCCCACCATCCCACCTGACGTCAGAGGTCACATGATAGAAGAAAAACAAATAGCAGACGAAGTCTTGTTTATCTATAGCGATTGCTGAAATAATGTATTTTCTATTCTTATTTTTGATCAATCGTATTTAATCTGTTTTATTTTTTTTATACAGCATCATTTTTAATCCATTTTATATCATTATTCATTATCTTTTGTTTGCTGTATACATTTACAATCATCATTTAGTTTATATTTGTTATTGATGTTCATGAAGAACATGTTAAATACTTTAATTTTTGGTACTTAAATCAGTGACAGTGCAATATCGTACTGCGTAAATCCATTCAGACCACTAACTACGTTAATTAACTTGTTGTAACACCTTTATGCAATTAAATTAAATGAAAACATTTTAAAATTTCAAATTATAATCCATAAACATTCCACAAGAACAAGCTATTATTTATTGCTAGATCAGTTAATGTAACAGTTACACTGAACATACAAAAGTCGATTCTTACATTTGAAAATAAATAAACATATAAAGTGTTTTTAAAAAATTATTAAATTTACAAATACAACTATTCTACTGTTTACATATGCACAATATTACTTTTATTTTATTTTATATTAAATATTAACATTTTTGTTCTGAAGAACGATATTTAATTGAATTCGATTATTCGTTTTCCTCTATCACATGATTGAACAGACGACGCTGGGAAGAGTCCATTAAAAATGCTAAAGTTAAGCAATTGTAATTGATACCTGTGGCTTCATTGTAGTACACATTAATTCTTTCTAACTGCAAATCAGAATCTCCATGATAGGTGCCAGTAGGATCAATACCGTGCTCATCAGATATGACTTCCCAGAACTTCAAACAGAAAATAAAACACAAATTCTTAAATTTACATTGCAGAATTTTTTAAAGAAAAAAATTGAAAACTTCAAATTTCAATCATGATTAAAAAAGGGGCATTTTACAATCATCAAGCAATTTAAATGGTTATTTATTTTAAGTTATAAACTTATCTCTAACGACAATCTCTATTTCGTAGGTGGCCGCTTGTAAAATTTACTATGTTGGGACAGTTATCGTTTTGCTATATCTTATTGAATTCTAATTTTTGACATTTTTTCCTAAAAAAATGTTTCATCTGGCAGTATTTCTTTCAATGATAGAATCGAGATAATTTCTTAAAATTCTCATATTAAAATTTAATTACACTATCATCCTACAAACATTAGCTACTTCTAAAAAATCTTTTAAAGTACACAAAATTGGGGATGTTGGCTAAATTACAATAATCTGGTGTATCACTCACACGGCTTTCTTTTACCCTGAAAATTAATACCATACGTACAGATTGGAGATTAAGGGTTAAAATAAAGAGTACTATTACGTAAACCTATGTTAAAACAATTCAAATTAGGCTTCGGAACAGCTTTATTTGACAATTTAATTCTATGTGAGGGGGTCTACCGTTCCCTCAACCCCCCGTTTCATTATTGTACATATATTTATTTAGAATTTAAATCTGTTATTAAATTCAAAAGTTCATTTAAAATGATTCAGACAACTTTCACACGCAACATTCCTTGAAACTTATCAATCTTGAACAAAACAATCTTGAACTGACTTTTTTGCCAAAGAACGAATGGCCTCTCAGCTCCCCCGATCTGAACCCGCTTGATTAGTTTGCGTGGTCATATATGCTCTCCTAACTGAATAATTATAAAATCACCGATTTGAGCAAATTCAAAAATGTAATTCAAAAGATATGGCAACAAATGCCAATGGAAGCCGTGCCTGCCGCATGTGATAGATTTAAAAAGAGACTTAAAAGCTCGTTAAGAAACTAAAAGGCAGAATTATTCCAAAGCATTTATTGTAAAGATACTCAACGATTGCTACTTTTAGTTGATGCAAAAAGTTTTTGTATGATTTATTTTGTGTTATTGTAATAAAACTTTGAAAGTGTATGAGAACTTATTGGCCACGGTGTAAGAGCAATTTTTTTTTAAGCTGGACAAAGTCTATGGAGGCTTCAAATTTCCAGAAACTTTCAGGATATGTTAGTAGTACTGTGATAAAAAAAAGTGAAATTTAATTTTTTCTGAATTTCATTTGTTTAACCTAGAGAGGGGGTCAAAGTTTGAGGCTGTAAATAAATGGTGCCATTTTAATATCGAACTCAATTACTCCTAAAGCCATGAGTGACCCATGTCGATTTTTTTAAATAAGGATACTATTTGATACTAAGTACATTTTAGCATAAACAGTTTGGTGGGTCACTCATGGCTTTAAAGGCCAAGGTCATTCGAAAATGCAGTTTTCGTTGATTTTTTCCATGTTTTCAGTCTGAATATTTGCTAAGGCCATGAGTGTCCCACAGAAATAATTATGGGGTTAATTACACACCTTAGTATAGAACTTAAAAATATTTAAAATAGCATGGGTTACTCTTGGCTTTAGTAGTTAAACGGTCTCAAATTTCAAAATTTTCAAAAAAAGGTCAAATTTGATGGTAAATTACTCTATAAGCCACGAGTCAATAACTATGAGACACAGTTTTAATTATACCCTAGATGGTCTACTTTTAGACCCAGGTTACAAGCCTATGGGGCTTGCAAGATATTTTTAGATACAGTCTATTTTATATCGTCAATGTGTACCTGTTCTATGTAGTACAAAAGGCTTGAGACCCAATTTTGCAATACATTAATGCTTGTTTAAACTTCGCATTTTGCATTACAGAGGCCAGCATCAAAATAATTATAAAAATAAAAAATCACATAGGGGAGACCGGGGCAAGTTGAAATACGGGATAAGTTAAAACATGGAAATAAAAAATACAATTTTTAAGTTCTTATTTACTGCCAATAAAGGGAAGTACAGATACACAAAACTTACTTTACAATGTAGAAAAAAAAAGTATATGGAAACATCTGTCTATTTTTATGAGAATAAAACTGTTTTAGAGTACTGTTTCTTTACTGTGAGTAAAAATTCAAATTTTTGAATGATGTCGCATTTTATGTAACAAAAATTAGTGAATGTTTGTGATTGATTCAGCGTTTATAGTCTATAGTTGCAGCTTGCTAATCATATGATTTGAAATACCCACGAGCATAAGTACTGGTAGCATAACATCTCATAAAGTGAAAATTATGGGCAGGGGCCAGCTGAAAGAAATATAAGGGGGCTACTTGAAACACCTGTTTCAATTAGCCCCGTGCACAAAAGAAATGCAATAGCACTATAAAATTAATAATAATAATAATAATAATAACATAGCTTACACTGCAGTGGCTATATCTTTATTTATGGTTTAAAATAATTTTTCCACCTTGGTTTTTTAAAATTTTCCAAGAGATAAGTGCATTAAAATTAGAGAAAAGTTGCTTAACAGAATTTTCAGAACAAGTAGATACTGGAAATTGAGTGTTGGTTTCATGTTCTGGGAAAAAGCAAGATAGGTGTTCTATGTGGGACAAATCATACAGATGTTTGATAGTACAGGTAAAGTGCCTGTAAAGCTGGCAAAGATCCAATTTCTAATGGGACAAATCAAATCTAAAAATGTTTGTTTTGCCTGGCCCATACAAGATGACATTCGAGATATCAGTTTGGACAATATTATAGAAGTCTTATCACGTCCATTGAACAATAGAGAATTCCTTTACTTTAATTGTGAACTTGAAATTCCCCTCTCTTTTCTGTATTAAATTACTGTAACAACTTTCATAAGCCTTCTGCAACGCCTATTATTATAAACTAATTTATCAACCTCCCTATAGTTATTTTTAAATAAATGTTCATTAAGTGCAAAATTGTACTGTAATTATTTACTAAATCTGATACTATTATGACCTTTATTTTAAATATGGTCCATTTAATTTTGGTCATTATAATGTAAAAAATAACCTAAGATGCATCTGAAATGTGCATATTGTTATATTATGTAAAACATATATAGGGTGATGAAAGCAAGACTGTATACAAAATAATAATAATAATAATAATAATAATAATAATAATTGTGCATGGGACTAATTGAAACAGGTGTTTCAAGTAGCTTCCCCTATATTTGTTTCAGCTGGCCCCTGCCCGCAATTTTCACTTCACGAGATGTTAAGCTACCTTGTGAGCGTTTCAAATCATATGATTAGCAAACTGCAACAATACACTATAAACGCTGAATCAATCAGAAACATTCACTAATGTATGCTACATAAAATGCGACATCATTTAAAAATTTTAAATTTTTACTCACAGTAAAAAAACAGTACTCGAAAACAGTTTTATCCTCATAAAATCGACAGATGTTTACATACACATTTCTTTACATTGTAAAGTAGGTTTTGTGTATCTGTACTTCCCTTTATTGGCAATAAATAAGAACTTAAAAATTGTATTTTTTATTTCCATGTTTAAACTTACCGCGTACTTCAACTTGCCCCGGTCTCCCTTATGTATTTTTTTTATTTTATATTTATTTTGATGCTGGCCTCTGTAATGTAAAATGGGAAGTTTTAAACAAGCATTAATGTATTACAAAATTTGGTCTCAAGACTTTTTGTACTGCATAGAACAGGTACACATTGGCGATATAAAATAGACTGTATCTAAATAAATCTTGCAAGCCCCATAGGTTTGTAACCTGGGTCTAAAACTAGACCATCTAGGGTATAATTAAAACTGTGTCTCATAGTTATTGACTCGTGGCTTATAGAGAAATTTACCATCAAATTTGACCTTTTTTTGAAAATTTTGAAATTTGAGACCATTTAACTACTAAAGCCAAGAGTAACCCATGCTATTTTAAATATTTTTAAGTTCTATACTAAGGTGTGTAATTAACCCCATAATTATTTCTGTGGGACACTCATGGCCTTAGCAAATATTCAGACTGAAAACATGGAAAAAATCAACGAAAACTGCATTTTCGAATGACCTTGGCCTTTAAAGCCATGAGTGACCCTCCAAACTGTTTATGCTAAAATATACTTAGTACCAAGTAGTATCCGTATTTAAAAAAATTGACATGGGTCACTGATGGCTTTAGGAGTAAAATGATATTAAAATGGCACCATTTATTTACGGCCTCAAGCTTTGACCTCCTCTCTAGGTCAAAGAAATGAAATTCAGAAAAAAATTAATTTCACTTTTTTTTTATCACAGTATTACTAACATATTCTGAAAGTTTCGGGAAATTTGAAGATGTCAACTATCAAAAGTTTTCAACTTTAAAAATAAATGACTCATAAAAATAAATGCACAAATAAATAAAAATAATAATTACTTAAATAAATAAAAAATTAAATAAATATTAATATATGTATATATATGTATATTATTTTATTTTTTCTTAATATAAAAAATAAATAAATTCCACTTTTCCCCTTTTTTCTTTTTTTTCTTTTTACTTTTTTCTTTTCTTTTTCTTTTTTAAAGAAAATGTCTGTTGAGGAATTGTTTAAAAATATGTTTAAGGAATTTGCATGAAAGTTCTACGAATTTCTAACATAAAGTAATTAGGAAAATGAGGGGAATTAAAAAACTAGTATGTTGTGGCCACCACAAGACTTTCTTCTATATTTTCCTATACAAATTCACTCAATAACAATATTTAAAAAAAAAAAAAAGTAAAAGTTTTTTTCGTTAAAAGTAAAAAAATCGATAACTTTGTTTTAAATTATCACATATTTATAGTTCAACCATTCGTTTTAAAGGTATTGACGAGACCTTTCGAAAGATACCCATCTTGAAAATTTACCCCCCCCCCAGGGGGTAAAAAGATGCCCCCAAATGCACAAAATTTTTTTACTAATTAACTACTACTATTATCAATAATTCATATTAATTTTAGAATCACAGGTTAAGAATAATTCTCATTATGTACATTTATACGAAAGTTTGTCCTATAATGCCATGTTAAAAATTTAGAAAAAATACGATCACAGCGCCTCCTGTTGTGCAATGGACCCCAAATCTAATCAATACCAGTTTATGTCAGGGGCCAACTAAATACCAAGTTTTGCTAAATTTCGTTTAAAATAAAATAAATAATAAAAAGAAAATACGATTTTTTTTGTAAGGTTTTTTTTTTCTGAAAAGTAAAAAAAATCGATAACTTTGTTTTAAATTATCACAGATTTATAGTTCAACCATTCGTTTTAAAGGTATTGATGAGACCTTTCGAAAGATACCCATCTTGAAAATTTACTCCCCTCGAGGGGGGACTTCCCCCTCAGGGGGGTTGACGAGGCTCCTACACATACAAAAAAATTTTCCCAGTTGACTGTCTGTATTATAAATAATTCTAGTAAATTTCATAATGATTACTAAACAATAATTCTATTTATGCACATTTATACAAAATTTTGTCCTATATCACAATGTTAAAAATTTAGAAAAAGCGGGATGGCAACGCAACCTGTAAGACAATTTTTACCAAAAGTTGATAGGCACTAATTTATGTCAAGGTGCAACTACATACCAATTTGTATGAAATTCTGTGCAGCAGTTCCTGAGATACAGTTGCCACAAAATTTTGTCACACACACACAGACAGACTGACAGGCAGACAGACATTTTCTAAAAGTTGTCAAATCGTGTTCTACAGCTCTCAAAACGTGTAAATCCATCAAAAACCCGAGGTCGAAAATTTTTACGAATCCAATACTTTCTTCGATTGAATATAGAAGAAAGTAATAAAGTAAAAAGATTACATAATAATTAAAAATCAATGAAAAATATACTTTCTTCTATATTTTCCTATACAAATTCACTCAGTAACAATATTTAAAAAAAAAAAAAAAACATATTTTTTCCATGTTTTTTTTTTTTTTGTTAAAAGTAAAAAATAAAAGATCGATATCTTTGTTTCAAATTATCACATATTTATAGTTCAACCATTCGTTTTAAAAGTATTGACGAGAACTTTCGAAAGATACCCATCTGGAAAATTTACTCCCCCCCCGGAGGGTACTTCCCCCAGGGGAAAGCGATGCCCCACATGCACTAAATTTTTTTCCTAATTAACTACTACTATTATCAATAATTCATATTAATTTTACAATCGCAGGTTAAGAATAACTCTCATTATGTACATTTATACGAAATTTTGTCCTATACTGCCATGTTAAAAATTTAGAAAAAATACTATGACAGCGCCACCTGTTGAGCGATTGATCCCCAAATCTAATCAGCACTAGTTTATGTCAGGGGCCAACTAAATAGCAAGTTTGTTTAAATTTCGTTTAAAAAAAAAAAAAAATCATTAAAAGTAAAAAAAAAAAAAAAAAAAAAAAAAAAAAAAAAAATCGATAACTTGTTTTAAATTATCACAGATTTACAGTTCAACCATTCGTTTTAAAGGTATTGACGAGACCTTTCGAATGATATCCATCTTGAAAATTTACTCCCCTCGAGGGGGGTGGCAAGGCTCCTAAACATACCAAAAAAAAAAAAAAAACAATTCCAGTTGACTATCTCTATTATAAATACTTCTTGTAAATTTTATAATGATTACTAAAAATAATTCTCTTTATGAACATTTATACAAAATTTTGTCCTATATCACCATGTTAAAAATTTAGAAAAAGCGGAATGGCAACGCAACCTGTTAGACAATTTTTACCAAAAGTTGATAGGCACTAATGTATGGAAAGGTGGAACTACATACCATTTTGTATGAAATTCTGTGCAGTAGTTTCTGAGATACAGTTGCCACAAAATTTTGTCACACACACACACAGACAGACAGACAGACATTTTCTAAAAATGGTCAAATCGTGTTCTACAGCTCTCAAAACGTGTAAATCCATCAAAAACCCGAGGTCGAAAATTTTTACGAATCCAATACTTTCTTCTATTGAATATAGAAGAAAGTAAAAAGTAACAGTGTAGAAAATGACTCCACTCGACTTTCCGAACACTTAGCAATTAACGGTTGTTTAAATAAATAAATACATAATAATAATAATAACAGAGGGAGAGAATTCTGAAATCAATCAGATCAACCGAATAAGGTGTTTAACGCTATCGCACTTTAAATAATTTCAATCCATAGCCAGAATGATAAAGTATTTTTTGTTGAATCCTTGCAAAAATTCGTAACTACTAGATTTACCAGAATCTATAAAGCTCGTGCGACGGTGACCTATAATGCGTGTATAATTTTCAACGAGATATATAAAGTAGAGTGATAAATGGTAACCCTTGAGAAGGTCGAAGATGAATCATGTGACATGCTCTCCTTGCACCTGCGTATTCGGTGGTTCCCTTGGTAACAGCTTATTTTCAGTAAATTTCTATGGCAACGGTTTGGAGATTGTTCTTCGCATAAATCATAACCGCCAATGTTTTTGTTTACTTACGTAGTTTAATATTCTTTTGTTCTAAATCATTTTGATTTTGATTTTACTTCTTTTTTATTTCGTGTAGTTGAACTTTAACCGACAAAATGCTTAAAAATAGTTCAAAAATTATTATTTGTTGTTAAATTTAGCTCTTTAAAAGTTTAAATTTACTTTTATAAACACTTTTAAACTTTGTTGGGAAACGATAAAAAAAAGGTATTTTATTATTTATTAAATATGTGTAAAATTATTTTAAAAACAATTTATTTCGGTCATAGGACTGTCATTTTACTTAATAATAATGATAATTTGTCGAACTGATGTTTTAAAGGCCAAAATAGCGATAAAGGGCCAAACACAGCAACCTATTGGAGCATGTCACGTGATTCATCTTGAACCACAGAAAGCTAATCCTTCATCCATTGAATCAGCACTCTAATTTATATATCTCGTTGATAATTTTTCAGATCAGGGCATTTAGATGCCATCGCTCTTTAAGTAATTTCAACTTTCAGCCCATCTATACTAATATATAAATGCGAAAGTTTGGATGGATGGATGTTTGTTACTCAATCACACCACAACGGCTAAACGGATCTGGATGAAATTTGGTACAGAGATAGAGAATAGTCTGGAATAGAACATAGGCTACTTTTTTTTTCCGGAAATTTGATTAGATTTTTTAAAATTAATTAAAATAGGAAAATAATAAACTGGTAATTGACTTAATATAAGCCATTTAAATTTTTAATTGTTGCCAAAAAAAGTTTACGAGATATTTTTATTTATTTATTTATTGTTTTCAACATAAAATGAAATATGCTTTCACGCGAAAAATAAAAAATTACTAAATGTTAAATTGGTCGATGAGAAAATGACACTTTATAATTTTAAAATAAAATAGTAATATTACAAATCTAACATATTTCTTCTGATTTTTATTTCATAGCTTTTTTATATACCTCAAATTCAAATATATATATATAAGTATATATATATATATATTTTTTTTAGTACGTCGGATGAAACACGCGTGGCATAAAAGCTAATTCAGCAATATTAAAGGTATTTTCTTATTGATAATTCTGGACATTTTTTTTAATTTTGATGCTGAAGTAGATCGGACATTTTTCGCCAAGGAAAAGATAGAAAGAAATACGCAAGCGAATTGATGACGTCACTGGCCGCTCCTGGATGCAAGAAAAATATTTCCTATGTTAAACGCCCATCGGATTTTTTGTAAAAAATTATTAAAAATCGAGGAAAATTATTTCCCGATTTTAATCCCCATACTTAGGTATATATATGTATTAGTTATCATGTCCATGCGTTAGATTAAGTTATTTTTGTTGTAAAATTGACAAAATTTGAATTTTTAATTTCAAAACTCTAGGGGGAAAAAAATGGCAAACTTCCATATTCGATTGAAAACACAAACATTTCATTTCAAAGGATGATATTTACACAATAAATATCCAACTAATATACTAATTAAAAGGAAAATGATAAATATTCTATCATAATTTGAAGTCAAATTTGTTTTTAAGTGTCTAAATAAAGTATCTGATATAAGATACCAATATGTTGCAGCGGAACAGATTTGATATCGGTCATCCTTGGCTGAAAAAAAAATATATATATATATATATATATTATATATATATATCGCCAAATTATTTGGCGAACATAATTTAATTCCTTTCAAAAATCATGATTATTTTAACAACTTATATTAAAAGAGTAATGAATAATATGAAACAATATTTCGTACAATGCATATTACGAAAATGTACATCTGGCATGTATATTTTCGTATTACGTTTTTGATCACCAAATACAATAAGCGCCAAGAACGACAGAGTTTTGAAATTTAAAATTAAAATTTTGTCAATTTGACAGCAAAATAACTCAATCTAACACATACACATGATAACTAATACATATATATACCCAAAACTCAAATAGAGGGATTAAAATCGGGAAATAACTTTCCTCGATTTTTAATAATTTTTTACAAAAAATCCAATGGGCGATTAACATAGGAAATCATTTTCTTGCATCCACGGATGGTCAGTGACGTCACACTTCGCTTGCGTATAGGAACAATAATCGCATAAATTATATTTTGGTCTAAAACGGCAACAACATTTCAAAAGTCGCCAAGGGCATTAAGGCTGTATCATAATCAAGTTTACATATTAAATAATTTATTTATTTTTCTATATACCAACTACTATTAACTAAGTATAAAGTATATATAACCACAAAATAATAATGATAATAATAATAATTGTCTGATGCTATGGAAGTAGCCGATCATAGCATATTGTAATATTATACGTTGCTTGAAATTGCTGTCATTCTACGGTTGATCGATTAAATCAAATAAATATAGGAAATAACTTGAGAGCAAGTATTATGTACATCACGTATAATGTTGTTCATATGTAACTGGGATTCAGATATAAAAGAGCTACTTCAAAATTTCGATACTGTCCGCATCGAAACTGTCATATATCATAAGCACCCAAATGGAAGCCCACGGGTAAGCTATTGTCGCAGGCAATAGGGACAGGCACCAGAGACTGCAAGGACGAACAAGTCGTGCCGAAAGCAGCGGAACCCAAAGCGAGCTTTTTACCGATTTCAGTTTTTTTTTTTTTTTTCATAAAGCTATATAGAAAAGAGTTTGCCTGCGAAGCGGGCAAAGCCGTCCAAAATTGTTTAAGAACTGAAATATTATTCAACAATTCGCCGGGAGATTTAAAAAAAAAAAAAAAAAAAAAAAAAAAGAACTTAAAAATTTGAAACTCATAAATATTATATGAATTTCACCTCATAATTAAAATTTTAATTCACCAGTCACCAAATTATTATTAGAACCAGATTAATATTGTGCAATAGTGAACTAAAATCATACAAAGAAAGGTTTCGAAATAAAATTCATAATTGATGACCCAGTTTTTATACTTCAGCAACGCAGTACTGTTTTAGTACAGGATCCCTATGAATGAATTTTAAATGTTTATCGCCATGTTGGCGATAACTTTTTATTTATTTATTTTGGCTTTCAATGAGTTACACATTTTTTTGAGTATACTTTGTCAGACTCAGTTTTGCACAGCACCACAATCATAAGGTTTCAGTACATTACATATTATGATCAAACCGCCAGTTCCCACGTTGGTTCCCACACATACACATAAAATTTCCATGTGAACGAAGTCGCGGGTAACAGCTAGTAGACTATAATGATAAAGAATTTTTCTTAGTGTCCCCGTAAAAAAAAAAAAAAAAAAAAAACTACGAATGATAAATTCACGAAAATCTATACAGTTCGTGCGACGATTACTTATAACATGTATCAGAGGAACTCGAAACTTGTAAATATAACAAAAACCCAATTTCCAAAATTTGAGCTCAAAACAATACTTTATCTACCATTATATGGGCAAGAGAAAAGTAATAAAAACCAATCATTTACTATTCGCACATGATAATACTATTTGAAATATTTTGTGTAGTATTGCATATATGTTATATTAATTTTATAAAATATCTGCTTAAATAAAAGTCAATTTGTCCCATCAGTGACTGAGTGGTTCTGCTCTCAAAGCCTGGTAGACTGGATGTGCTGGATTGGAGAGCAAATTGTGCTTGTCAGCTTAGTTTTTCAGAGTTTTCTGTGTTTCTTTCCGAAACTCGCGTAAATACGGCTTAGAAAGTGTTAAAAAGACACCCAAGGAGAGGTATCCATACAGACTTTGGACCTTAGTATAATGAATCGCTCGCAACTTCAACGTCAGCTCGCCTACCCTACAGTTCAACATTAAAGATTAGACAAAATTAAAAATATATTCAAAGATTCAAAGTCGGAAGGAGGCCGCTCACCACTATGCAGCAGTTTTGAGCGAAAGAGGCCAAAGAGGGGCTCTGACGACAAATGTCACATTACAATGCGAAATTTTGAAAGAGCCTTTTTCTAGAGGTTAAGCCTCACCCGTTGTTTATTGCATGAACATTAAAAAAAAAAAAAAAAAAAAAAAAATTAAATAAAAAATACAATTGCTGCCAGATGTAAAATCCCACGTGACAGAGGGCAGCAGTTAATTAAAAAGACAATATTTAGCTTCTAATGAGAAAATTTCGTAGGCAGCTGAAGACAGTTCAAATTTTGCGACGGGACTTTGGAAAAGTTAGTAAGATTAGTTTTTAGTTTGTTAAATTGGATAGTTTCATTAGGGTCACAAAGATTTTAGTTAATTTAGTTCTTCAAAGAGGACGCTCTAAAATGTTAAGAATCCAGTTATTGGGTTTAATTGAAGTGTTGAGTAAATGAAAAGGGGCTGTGAGGGGACATGCAAAGTAAGCATGTTCAGGAGAGCTTTCCTCTCCGCTCTCGCATCGAGAGGTCCTCGAGCAATGAAAACGAAATAAGTAGGTTCTGAAAGGTCCATGACCCGTCACAAAGGCTGAAATTGCTGGAGACAAATCAGTCATAATGTTTCACAGAGTTAATGGGAGCATAGGTGTAGCTTTTTTTGTCTGAAGTATCACATTCAGCTTGCCATTCTTTCTGGAGGTTTTGGAAAAGGGACTTTTTGATAAAGGAAGGGGGGAGAAGGAGGGAAAAGCCGATGTCCGGATATTGAGTGGCTGTTTTTGCCAGCTCATCAGCCTTTTCATTGCCCATGACGCCCCGATGTGCCGAAACGAGAGCCAGAGATGTAGTTTCTTGAAGGTTAATTAGAAGTAGTTTAATATCCGTTATGAGAAGGTGCTTTGACCGAGGGCGATGTATTGCCTGTAAGGCTGAGAGACTGTCACTGTAGATTGGAACTGAGTAAAATTTATTTTTAATCTCATTAAACCATAGGAGGGCCTGATAGATGGCGAATACTTCGGCTTGAAATACGGTGTTATAACCTCCTTTTCTTGAGGCCCACTGATGAATCAAGATCCCATCTGAAAGGACACAGAAAGCTGAGCCGGCTCCGTGTTCAGTCTTTGACCAATCAGTATACACCACCACTGGAGTAGAAGGAGAGAAGGCATTAGTTGAGATGTTGACTAGGGCATGAGAGGTATCTGCTGCGGGGTGAATATGCCAACTGCATGTTTCACGTTGTATTTCTGAATTGGGGAAGTGTTCATTTTGCAGTGAAGTGTTACTGAATTGTAGAATGTTAGTTTTATGAAATTCATATTTAAATGTTAGGTAGATAGGTGGAATCTCGGTTATCACTGTCAATTCGTCAGTGGAAATAGTTCTATACCATCACCTGGAAATTTGCAATAAGAATATTCTTTGAAGAGAGAAGAGTTTGAGCTTTGCTGTTTTTGAAAGATTCCCCCCCCCCAAAATTCCAGCCCAGTAAGTTATGATTTTTTCTACTATTACATGGTGTACCAGATCTTTAGCATGTTTGATTTTATACCCCAATTTTTCCCTGCCAGTTTTATAGAATTATGATAAATTTTTAGTAATTTAAGCTTTAAATTGCTGATATGTGCAATCCAATTAAGGTTCTTATTTATGGTAACCCCTAAGATTCGGGTATTGTCTACATCGGAGGCACCAACTCCATTAACCCTGATCACTGGCTTTCGTTTTAGAATCCTGGGAAGAGAAAAGGTAAGAGCCTGTGTCTTCACTGCTGAAAGTATGAGATTAGATTGAGTGAGGTAAGTAGTTGGCAGAAGGTTGTTAAAGCATCATGGGCTTGAGATTCCAGATCCCTTCTTGTTTTGTCCGAAAGGATTATCTTGAAGTCCTTCAGCGAAGGCGAAGATTTCAAAGCCTTTTGAGGTTATAGGTTCGAGTATGGTGTTTGCGATTAATGTCTAGAGAACTGGACCAAGACATGAGCCTTGTGGACAACCTTTTTCTTGAATATGGTCTGAGGATCCTGAGCCCCAGTTGACCATTATTTTCCTGTTGGAAAGATAAGAGCTGATGACTCCAGTGATATTCCCTGGACATTGAATGGATTGGAGAATATTCAAAATGTGGAGCCATTCAATATTATCAAAAGCTCCTTTGAATGTCCAAGGAGACGAGAATGGTATAGTTTTCCGAGTTGTAACTAGAGGCGTAGGAGAATAGAAATTGATTTGGAGAATGGAAAATAATTATTTTAACTCTTAAAATAATAATAATAATAATATAATAAGTGATAATAATAACTGATTAATAAAATACACTAATTGTAACTTATAATTTCAGTGGCAAATCCCTCCCATAAGTCTTTCCCTTGCTGCAAATGTTATGTTACAGAATTTTTCACCTCTTTAGGTCCTCGGAAGATATTTAGCAGTTAAAATATTTCTTTTCTCTACTATAAATCAAATTTATAGTCATAAAATTACCGAAAAGTGGTAAAAATAGGAAGCGTCCTCCCAAAACGGTGGGTGATAGGGCGAAATGGCCGTCATATTCAGATTCAGGAGGTCATTTTACATAAGAATTTGCAAAAATGGTGTTGGGGTAATTTTCATGCCGAGCAGTGTAGTTAACGATTTCCATACAACAATCTACGCAAGACATGTTTTTATGCATATAAAAAATGCATTTATTCCATTTTGTTTAGCGTAGCCTATAGATGTTACACTGTACTTACCAGAAATTTTGACCATATACGTAATGTATTTCAATTATCTAGGATGGCCCTGCACACGAACCATTTGTTTGATTTCAACAAAAAGTTTAGTGTAATATTCCTATATGATACAGATTTAAAATACCGAGTTCAAACTTCCTTCTACAATTTGTTTTTGAGATATGCTGATAATAGACACAGACGCAGATACAAACACACGCAGAGTCCAACAGCTAAAAACATGATTTTCAGATTCAGGAGTCTCAAAGCATGTAAATATAACAAGAACTCAATTTCAAAAATTTGACCCAAACGCAATACTTTCTCTACCATGTATATGGATAAGAGAAAGTAAAAAAAAAAAAAAAAAAAAAAAAAAAAAAAAAAATCTCATATGGACACCACATGACTTCTACATGTATTGAAATATACACATTGACCTTTTTTGTGTGTGGTAAGTTTTTATAAACAGGCAAGTGCATTTTTTGAACATTTCGGAAAACAAGCGAAGAAAACTATTCGAAACACAAAAGTCACGATAATAGGATTATTATCGTGACATATTTCACATATTTCAGCAGAACACGAATATCGCTTGTTCAGGAATCGTATTGGTACTTAGCATCGATATAGTAATTAATATATAGATTGATCATTGAGGGGGAAAATGAGATTCCTTTTCACTTGGGGAAAGCGAGTGAATACACACGAATAATTTAGCAAATAAAATTTATGAATAATCTATGTACTAAAGGTGAATGAAAAACTCCAGATACAAGTTCAAATTCCCTTTTCTTTCTTTTTTTTTTTTCTTTTTTCAATACCTTCTAATGGCTGATGCCAAAACTTTTCTTCAACATCAAAAATTTTTGCTCGTTATCATCTATATGTATCACTATCTCATAAAAAACAATACTATTGTAAAAGTCACCCCGCCCAGCAAAAACTCTTGCCTTTCTTAGGCAGCCAAAAAAAGAATTGATATTAAAATTCTCCGCCGCTATTAATTCCGGGAACTCAATGCCTTGCTTAATGAAGACCTGCCAGTAACTCTGCATATATCTTTCTAATAAATCCTAATCACTTTCAATATTTCTTGTTAGCTGTGTTATTTTTTTTGTCTGCATTATAAAGCTATAATTTAAAGTATTTTTACGGCGGGTGCGTAAATAATATTTTACTTTTTACTAACTAATTTTTTATTGATTAAAACTTCTACATATAGGACGCACCCCGCCGTAAAAATACTTTAAATTATAGCTTTATAATGCAGCAAAAAAACTAACACAGCTCACAAGGAATATTGAAAGCGATTGAGATTTATTAGAAAGATATATGCAGAGTTATTAGCAGGGCCCAACTATGCTTTTTGAAGAACCGGGGCACTGGTGCTATTTGGAGACCCCCTTACCCTGCTCTAAAGAGCTCGCCAAAGGGACCCATTCTCAAAAACAAATATAAATAAATAATAATCTGGTGTGTCACTCACACGACTTTCTCTTACCCTGAAATTTAATACTATAAATACAGGTTGGAGATTAAGAGGTAAGATAACGATGTTATGTAAACCTATGTTAAACAATTAAAATAGGCTTCGGAAGAGTTTTATATGATAATTAATTCTGTGTGACGGGGGCTACCGTCCCCCTCAAACCCCCGTTTTATTAATGCACCTACATTTATATAGAATTTAATTCGGTTATTTAAGAATAATTTATTAAAATTATTATTTAAAAAAATTATCTTTTGTGATAATGCAGACGATTTCCATATTAGAGAAGTAGTATAATACTAAATATCCAAAAAAAAGTCCATTTTATTCTCAATATTAAAAAAAAAAAAAAAAAAAAAAAAAAAGTTTTTTTTTCGTTAAAAGTAAAAAAAAAAAAAAAAAATCGATAACTTCGTTTTAAATTATTGCAGATCGATGGTTCAACCATTCGTTTTAAAGGTATTGGCGAGCTCTTTTGAAAGATACCCATCATGAAAATTTACTCCCCTCGAGCTGTGACATCCCCCCCCCTCCATAGGGGGAGACGAGGCTCCTACATACACAAAAAAAAATTTCCCAGTTGACTATCCCTATTACAAAAAATATGTATTCGTTTCGTTTGGTTTAGTGCAGTCTATAGACGTTAAACTCCACTTACCGGCAATTTCCCATATAGAGGTAATGTATTAGAATTATCTTGATTGTTCCTGTACACGTTGCTTGATTTTAACGAAAAGCTTACTATAGCATCCCTATATGATACACATTTAGAATACCAAGTTTGGAATGTCTGCTACTATTTTTTCTTGAAATATGCTGATAACAGACAGACACACACATAGGCATACACACAGACCAACCGCTAAAAACATGATTTTCGTATTCAGGAGACCTCAAAACGTGTAAATATAACAAAATCTCACTTTCGAAAATTTGACCCAAAAACAATACTTTCTCTACCTTATGGGTAAGAGAAAGTAAAAATAGCACATTTATTAAATTTTCCCTTCAATTATATCTCCTATTTCCTTATTTTTTTTAGCAACCTATAACAAAATCATTAGTTTTATGTTCAGGATAAATGAAAAATTGAAGCACAGCCAATGTTTAGAAAATCAGTAACTAAATTTAGTAATTGTTTAAGCTATCTAATAAAATATAGAAAGAAAAATTTAATTAATTTTTGTTTTTAATAGCCATATAATGAAACAATTTGTACTATTACTTCTTCATTTTTTAAAATGAGGCCCCCTAAATTTGGAGGCCCTTGGCCAGTGCCCCGTGTGCCTGTGCCAAAAACTGGCCCTGGTTATTGGCAGGTCTTCATTAAGCAAGGCATTCAGTTCCCGGGAATTAATAGCGGCGGAAAATTTTGATATCAGTTCTTTTTTTTACTTTTACAATAGTATTGTTTTTATGAGATATCATTTCTTTTTGCAGGTTATGTATATGCTTTTATAAATATAACAAGTATGCATAATGGTTACGTTTGTGTAATACACCTATAAAATTACTGTATATTATGCATGTATGTAAATATATTGTTATGAATTTGTAAATAATATTAGTTATTTTTATGTAATTTCATTCTAAGGATTATAAAATTTTAATTTTCTGCATTTCTAGCTTGTTTCCGCGTTAAAAAAGATAGTTTTCTTTTAAAAACCAGCTTCATCGCGGTAGGTAGTGGCCTTGGCGACGAATTGGGCGACTTTATCGCTCCTTGACGACTTTTTGGGTGGCCTTGGCGAGAAAATGTTTATTATCGATATATCGATTGTCCAAATTCCAGTTCGATTATTATGGAAGTTACCTGAATTAATAGGTGGTTAATTAAAAGGGGTTTCGTTCCGACTATTGAGGTCAGTTCCTCGCTAAGACATTGCGGAATAGAAAGCTCTGCTGAACTAAGTCTCTGCCATTGAATTGCAATCTATTGCTGTGTGTTAATGCTATGGTACATTTTATGCTGTGATTTTTATGTTGTCAACGGTTATTTAAGCTGTGTTTTCTGGTGAAACTGAAGTTGATACTTGGTTTACAGACCTGTAATCTTCTGGAATATTCCATAAATAAACTTTTAAGCCTCTGCAAGATTCGTCTTTCATTCACAGACAAATCACGAACTCCAAATACTCAACAATATGTTTGTCTAATGCGTATATATTATGGGAGTGTGAAATACTTAGGTAACCCATGTTTATGAATACGTATTTATATAATACATGTGTTTCATATTCACATTCGAATGAATTTGTATTGTATTTATTCCTTTCAACTCCACTTAAACTCACTTATGTCACTTTTAGTTCTTATAATTTCAAAATTAAAAATCTGAAATGACTTCACTCGAATTACTGAACATTTAGTAGTTAATGACGTTTAGAAAGGTTTAATAGGGAAAATAATTTAGTAAATAACCGAATGTGAGAACTTTTTCATTAGAAAACTGTCACACTTTTTTTGCGCATTTGGCGGTCCGTGCACACGAGCTCCAACGATAGTTAAATCTGAGGAACAAAGCATTTTTTCGCTCGTGTAACTCATAAACAATTTAAAAATTTTTTGCCTTTAATGTAGTCAAGCTAGCCAGATAAAAATTTCAGAGAAGGTTCAATCTTTAGTACACAGTACTGAGTGTTTAAAATGAAATATAATTTAAAAAAATTCCACAAATCTGCAAAATTTCAGGGGTTATTTGAATCCTCAAATACCCTCCCATTAGCTACGGCCTTGAATATACAGTGTTGTACATAATTATAAGACACCTATCTAATTTGACAAATAGTTAAAGAAAAGATTCAGGGCTTAAAAATGTTTTAACAAATACGTCCAAAACATAAATTTATTCGGTTATCACACGTAATTCTTTTACAGAAATGATATTTTCATAGTTTAATAAAAAAAAAAAAAAAAAATTAAAAATAGAATGGACAAAATTATAAGACACCCTAACATTTTAATTAAAACACTTGCTTTTTTTCGAAAATAATGTGCAATATGCAATTTTCTGCACGCTGTTATGACGTCAGCAGCTAACTAAAGCAGACGATAACCGACTTCACGCATTTACAAACATGCCACGAGGTACAGAATTAAAAGAAAGTTAAATTCGCGAAATTTGGAGATTAAATGGAACTGGTGCTTCAATTAATAATATTTCAAAAGTTATTAAACGCTCTAGATGTGCAATTAGAAATGTTTTGAAAAGAGGAATTAATGGATCGGTGATTAAAAGATCTGGGCATACTCCTTGCTTGTCCTCGTGAGATAGACGCCATGTGCTTTCGCTCGCTACACAGAATACGATGACCACTACAGGCATTAAAAATGCTTTGAAACTGAATTGTTCAAGGAGAACCATTCGCAAGATGTTGCATAATGCTTCCTATGTGAAATATAAAAAATTGAAGGGAAAAAAAAAAAAAAAAAAAACACCGCTTCTAAGCCGGCACAAAATGGAGCGTCTAAACTTCGCTAAACAAACTATGGCCTGGACCTCCAAATGGTACTCTGTGTTATTTTCTGATCAAAAAAAGTTTAACCTGGATGGTCCTGACGGGTTTCAATATTATTGGCATGATTTACGGAAGTCTCCTCATGAACTAATGAGCCGCCAAATGGGTGGAGGCTCAGTAATGGTTTGGGCTAGTTTTTCGGCTCAAGGGAAAACGGATATTGTTTATGTGCATTCAAGAATGAATTCCGAAAAGTATAAGAATCTTCTTAAAGATCCACTAGCCATATACGGTGAACTTCTTTGTGGCGAAAACTACACTTTCCAGCACGATAACGCGCCGATTCATTCATCACACGATACAAAAAAGTGGCTTTCAGAGCAAAGTATCAATGCTCTCCCGTGGACTTCTCGCTCCCCAGACTTAAATCCCATCGAAAACTTGTGGGGGATCTTAGCTCGTGCGGTTTACCGAAATGGGAGGCAGTTTATATGTGTCGAAGACCTAAAGAATGCTATAAAATGTGCTTGGGAAGAACTGTCTTGCGATATTTTGTTAGAATTGATAGATTCGATGCCGAATCGCATCTTTCATGTTATAAAAACAATGGTGGCTCCACCAAACATTGAATAACCATGTTAGAGGGTTTTCTTTTAGACCATTAGTGTCTGCTAATTATGTTGACAACTGTATTTGGAAAAAACGGTTGGTGTCTTATAATTTTGTCCAATATGTTTTTAAGTTTCTTTCATTAAATTGTATGAAAATATCATTATTATAAAAGAATTATATATGATAACAGAATAAATTTATGTTTTTGACGTATTTGATAAAACATTTTTAAGCTCTGAATCGTTTCTTTCACTATTTGTCAAATTAGATAGGTGTCTTATAATTATGTCCACCACTGTAGCTAAATGCTTCTAATTTAATTTGGCAATTTATCGCATGGTCCATGAACGAGTGTTAAGTGAAAATCGTCTACATAAAAGTACCAAAAGGGAAAGGTAAAATTTGAGTATCTATCTCTACCAAAGTTCGTGTGTGAATATGATGGGACGCAATTTATTCGAATTTTTTGTGTGTCCCTATAAAAGGACTATGACTGGTAAGCACGCAATCTTCAGTAATGGCCAAACAAAATAATAATAATAATAATAATAATAACTTTCAAAATCAGTTTTATTCTCTTTTCAGTAATTTAAAGCACTTTAGTTTTTAGCTAGAACATACGTGAAAATTCTTTCATGCTTCTATGTAAAAGAGGATAATACACACATAATTTTTCCTGATTATATTTTAACTAATTATTGCAAAATTTAATATCTTTTTTTTTTTTTTTTTTTTCAATAGTTTAGTATAAAAAACGAATTTCAGATAATATGCGTTCATAGCAATACAAAGGAATTCTAATTTGTATCGCTTGAAATAGTACCATA
This sequence comes from Salticus scenicus, assembly GCA_963930645.1. Classification (NCBI taxonomy): domain Eukaryota; kingdom Metazoa; phylum Arthropoda; class Arachnida; order Araneae; family Salticidae; genus Salticus; species Salticus scenicus. The sequence goes on along the minus strand of OZ005655.1, from coordinate 214,706,598 downwards.
AATTCTAAAGTTATAAAGTTCTATAAATAGTTCTTGCAACGATGATCTTAAACATATCTACCAAGTTTAAACTCAATAGAAAATTCAGTATTTATACGCTATCGTGTATACTCACTTACATATCCACATTAATCCTACAATCATTAAACTCTACGTATTTCACATAATAATGACCTGTAATATACATATTAAACTCGAGTTCAATGGGATGCGGCATTTAAACGTTATTTCGTTAATTGCTCAGCTACATATACACAGTAATCCTATATTCATTCAACTTCATGTACTTCATGTTATGGTGACGTAAAATATACATACAAAATCTAAGTTCAATGGAATGCAGCATTTAGACTCTATCGTGCTGATTCACTCCTATGCACATACATTAGTCCTATACTCATTAAGCTATTTCATGCTATTGTGACCTATATTATACATACCATATTCAAATGCAATCGAATTTAATGCTTAGACGTTATCGTGTTCACTCACATGAATACATACACATATAAATGCAGACATCACAGTAAAAAAAAAAAAAAGGAAAACTGAATTCAGAAGCCCCCCCCCCCTAAACTTATTAAACGAACTTCAAATAATTTCAGACCATAAATAATAATGTATAAGAATTCTACATTGTATCTGTGTCAATAAAAAAATAATTATAAGATAAAAAAAAAACTTTTTATGTATCATGTTTTAAATTTTCTGATAAATCACAGAGCTCTTATCAATGTGCATAAAATTCTTAAAGTGATAATGATGTCAAGTGTAATGATATCAATTGTGAGATGCATATTTGTGAGATGCAATTTAACTTTTTATAATTTTTTAACGTTCACGTTTAATTAAATGTATTTATTTTTATGTCGAAAGAAAATGAACTTGTATTTTTTTTTTTTTTGAAACAATAAAATTATAGCTAATATTTTAATGGCTATTTTAACGCTATTAGGATGTTGTTATTTTCATATTTTAATTAATTATAAGAAAACTAATCAAAAATTTGAAAATCGGACTTCGAAGTATTGTGTTGTCACCGGGTTCTGAGCTACTGTGAAAGTTTCAAATGCCTAGCTAGTAGGGAAGTTAGTTAAAATTCGATTGCAAGATTTGTACCTGACAAACAAACAAACATACGAACAAACAAGAACAAACAACAAAGTTAATAAAAACATGGGGAAAAACTAAGTTCTACATCATTAAAATCTGCGTAGTTGTGTGTCACCTCTAGCATACCTATCGAATTTGAGCTGAATCAAATGCAGTTTTTAGATGCATTCAGTCATACACATACATGCATACCTTCATCACTATAAAAATGTAAAATGAATTCAGGCGACCTCAAAACTCACAGAAACACTAAAATGTCATACTTGAATTTTTCCATGATAAGAATATTTCTTTTACGTAATATAGGATCAGAATTTCATTATACGTTTTCTTTCATCATCTGTAATTTTATAAAGTTAAAGAATCGCTCTTTTGTTTAATTCTCCGCATTACTTTTGTTAAAAGCCTATTTAGCGCTTCCTTTAAACCTTTATTTATTACGAAATTTGGCGATAAAAATCCACGAATTTTAATCCAGTTTTTTATCAAATATTTTTCTTATTAATAAACATGTTTCTCATAAATATTTCAAAAATTTTAAGACAAAATTGTTTTCAATTAATTTATTTCTATTTATTTTTGTGAAATAGCTAGGGGGCTGTGCCCCCTGCTCGCTCCGCTCACTAACCCCCGAGGAAGGCTTCGCTCATTAACTCCTGTGGGATTCTACCCGACTATTCGCAACTTTGCCTTCCATTGAATTGGAATATTAACGATACATAACACAAGAGCAAAGTCGGACAATATTATAGAAATCCACCATGTTTGGTATCACATTGAAATGCACAATATTTGATATTATATCGTTTATAAGTGAAAAATCTGTTTTAACGTTCGACAATTTAATAACAGTTTGCCATTATTTTGAGAGAAAACATATGCTAGACAGCTAGGCACACAAAATAAACAAAGATAACGATAACTTTTTAGAACAGAGATAAATTCTTAACGTCTAAACCATTTAGCGTTACAGCTTTAGTATATTTCACTTGTTAAATTTTTGTCACTGTCTGACGATGAATTTTCTGGGTATTATTGCTTGATTAAAGAAATCATGAACTTATTTTTTCTAATGCGTATAATTTTTACTATTGAATTTTTTTAGTTAATTTAGGACAATATGTAACACTCTGCATTTATTTCCAATGTGCAGCTAGATTTAAAATGGCGCTTACAACAGTAAAGATGCAACTTTTTAAAGTGCATTTTTTCTAGAATATGATTTAGTCAGAACCGTTGAAAATAAATATTTTATGTGATTAATACAAATATTTTAAACATTTCATTAGTAGTAGTAGTAGCAGCACGACAGGATAATTTCTTTCAGATAGCCATTTTGCATTGTCGCCATTTATTGTATTACACGAAGTTGCCAAGATGCACGCCAATATTTGATTTTAATTTTTTAATCTATGTAAAATACTAATTTAAATCGAAGAAGAAAAAAAATCACATTTTTCGAAACCTACTGATAAGTGAAAAATTCGTCCTTGATTGTACTGTAAAAACGTATTGCCGGTTTGAAGTATTCGAGACAGACCATCACCATTCATAAATTTAATGGCTTTTGGATATTTGCTGATAATATTTTTTGAATAAATATTGACGATCTCCTGAATACTTGTTGGCGATATCTTCTGAATAATTAGTATTGTTGGCAATATCTACTGGATATATAGGTGATCATGACATCTTAATAGTTGTTGGTGATATCTCCTGAACTTGTGTTGATGATGACTTCTGAATATTTGTTGGCTACATCTTCTGGATATGTACTGATTACACCTTGATTTTTTTTTACACATATATATTACGTAATATTGAATTTCGAAAAAAAAAAAAAAAAAAATCTGATGTGGGCACCACATGACTTCCTTATACACTTTGAGAAATATACATAATGTTAAAAAATATTGTCACTGGACCCGAAACAGTTGGCTAAAAATATTTAAAAAAAAAATGCATGCATACGTAAAAAAAAATAAATAAATAAATAAATAAATAAAATTGTGCCTTGAGGGGACTCATTTTAAAATCCTTGGGGGGGGGGGGGACTCATGTCAAAGTTGTGCCTTGGGGGGACTCATGTCAAAGTTGGGCCTTGGGGGGCCTTATTTCAAAGTTGCACCTTGGGGGGACTCATGTCAAAGTTATGCCTTGGGGGGGACTCATGTCAAAGTTGTACCTTGGGGGGGACTCATGTGCCTTGGGGGGGGGACTCATGTCAAAGTTGTGCCTTGGGGGGGGGACTTCGGATCCGAAACAATTGGATAAAAGTGTTAAAAAATGCATTTTCACCGTATTTCTGAACTATTCCGGAAGTTTCAAATCTCTAACTAGTCGGGAAGTTAGTTAAATAGATTTTCTGTTGAATCATATAAACGCTGCTAAAGGCAGCAGTGACACGAAGCAATTGGCTAAAAATATTTAAAAAATGCATTGTCACCGTGTTCTGAGCTTTTCTGGAAGTTTTAAATGTCTAGCTAGTCGGGAAGTTAGTTAAAAATCGATTGCAAGATTTGTACTGGTAACGCTGCCGAAGGCAGCAGGTATCGGAAACAGTTGGCCAAAAATATTAAAAAAACGCATTGTCAACGTGTTCTGAGCTTTTCTGAAAGTTTCAAATGTCTAGCTAGTCGGGAAGTCAGTTAAATTGCAAGATTTGTCCAAACCGTTTTTGAGTTATTACAGTTTTTTGATACATTATGGCCAAAACCAATGTATTTTTGGTCATTATGAACCTAATTTTCCAAAATATCTCCAAAATGGAAAATCATACAAAGTCCAAAAAGGAAGGTGCAGAACTATATGTTATAACAAACCTATGTACCAATTCGCAACTTTCTACGTTCAACCTTTTTTGAGTTATTACCGTTTTTTGATACATTATGGCCAAAACCTATGTATTTTTGTCATTATGAACCTAATTTTCCTAAATATCTCCATAACGGAAAATCATAGAAAGTCCAAAAAGGGAGGTGCACAACTAGATATTATAACAAACCTATGTACCAATTCGCAACTTTCTACGTCCAACCGCTTTTGAGTTATGCGACATACACACACACACACACACACAGACACACACACACACATACAGACGTCACGAAAAATCGTGTAAAATCCCTTATATCTCTATAACGAGAGCTCGTGTTAAGACGACACTTGCAGGTGTGCAACTAGATATCATGACAGTCACACGTATAAATTGTCAACATTCGGCGATCATTCGTTTTCGAGCAATGTGAAATACAAAATCCATTTCGCAAATCGGGATTACTATACTTCCTTATACTTTGTATAAGGAAGTAAAAAAATGCGCGTGAAGAATGAAATATAGTGATACTGGATAATTTAATTTAATTTAATTTATAGAGGCATCAATGGTATAGGAAAAATTACTTTAGCCAATTTCTTTCTAATAATAAACAGAACAAAAAATGGGTAATACAGAATTTTACCTGGAGACATTTTGTACACTTAGACCAAATAAAAATGTTCTTCTTTTGGTACAACTATAGTATCTCCCCACAGCTGAATTTGGCGATTTTTCTTTGGCACCGATTTGTATGATAACGATGTCGTTCTGGACTGTTTGCGATATAATATGGTAGCCTGCATGCTGTTTATTTTGGATTTATGATTTTATGATTTATAATTTAGTTTATGATTTTATGATTTTTAGATTTATGATTTAGCCATAATCGCCAAGAATAAATCGCCAAATTCAGCTGTGGGATGATACTATAGTTGTTCCAAGCAATGGTACAGTTTAACCTCTTGGCGAAATTCGAAATTTGGCACCGAAGTAGCTTCGAAGTTTCTCGCGAAAGTCTTGACATGCATAATTGCGATAGATAATTTAAGTCATCGTCAAAATAAATGAAAATTTTAAATCTGCCAATGGGGTCCTATATTATCTGTAACTAAAATATTTTAGAAATGCAGTTACTGCATGCCTTTATATGGAAAAATAGAAAACAATAACAACAACAAAAAAAAAAAAAAAAAAAAAAAAAAAAAAGGAAAACAAAAAATGCCCTGTCGTATTAACTTAAATTCTTTTTTCTGCGAAGTTTTATATCATTGCTTAAAAAAACAAAAATAGGTTGCGGATTTTATTATTATTATCATTATTATTGCACCATTTTATAATTTATCTCTATATTTAAGACATGGCTTGAGTTAAAATGGCTGTTGTGGTTGCGTACCTTGGCGTAAAACGTACGAGCTTCCTCATTTCTAAATTTAAAAAATCGCTAAATTGGTCATAGTAAAGATATATCCTTTTAAATATGTTTTAAGTTTAAAAAAAAAAAACAAAAAAAACTAAATCTTTAAATATAAACTAATACAAATTTTTGTCTCGTAAATTTCATTTTAAAAATTTCTGGGCAACTAACTCTATATCAATAGTTGTTTAACCTAATCATAATATTCATTACTAAATCTTTTTCGCCTAACGTTAAAAAAAAAAAAAATAAATAAAAACTACACTAATAGTATAAACTTAACTAATAATATAAAATAATAATATATAATAATAATATGAATTTAAATAGCTATCGTAATAAATAATTATAATATTAATAAAAATATATATAATATATAATATTAATAATTATATTAATAAAAACTTTGGCTATAATTGTACGACCTACTTCGGTACTAAACTTCAAATTTCGCTAAAGGGGTCCTATACTAAAGCTATTTCTTTTTTTTTTTACTTTTAAATTATTTATTTTAGAAGGTACTCTGCTGTGATTATTATTATTATTATTATTATTATTATTATTATTATTATTTTCTATGTTCTTGAATATGGATTGATTTATGATCTCTCGTATAAATCCCTAATATTAGACAAAAAAAGCGCCAAATTGATGAGTTATTAGAAACACTCCAAGCCGTACCATAAATTGCATTTTCACGGATTCCCTGTTATGAAAAATTTTATTTCGGTAAAAAACGCCATCAGTAACCGAAATCCAACTTGGTACAACTATAGTATTTCCCCACAGCTTAATTTGGCGATTTTTCATTGGCGCCGATTTGAACGATAACGATGTCGTTCTGGACTGTTTGCGATATAATATGGCAGCCTGCATGCTATTTATTTTGGATTTATGATTTAGCTTATTATTTTATCATTTATGGTATATGATTTATGATTTTTAGATTTATGATTTAGCCATAATCGCCAAATTCAGCTGTGGGGAAATACTATAGTTGTTCCATTTCAAGCTACACGAAAAGTTTTAACATCACTGAAACGACAGGGAAAAAAAAAAAAAAAAAAAAAAAAAAAAAAAAAAAAAAACTCATTTATTTTTAAACATGTATATGCGAAATATGTTCACTTGGGAGGCAAATCAGAAGGATGTTAGGTTAAAAGGTTAAAACATGGAAAATTCAAGCAATTATAAGTTATCCAATAGAAACTAAAAATATGATATTACCTTTGCCCCTATTTGATTACCACACTGGCCTGCTTGAATGTGAACTATTTCACGCATTTTAAATGGAAAATACAGCTACGAAAATAATAAAATACAAGATAATTCTGTACGCACGTATAATGTACTAAAAAAACTTAAAGAATAACTAAAAAAAGGAAAAGCTGTTCTACTTGGTTGCCAAGGGAAATACTACCTGATGCCAAAATTGAAACTTTAAAAATATTACCAAACGATTTCATAAAAATTTCACTCTCAAATTAAACTACAAAAACTGTGCTTTTACTTAACAGATAAATTTGTAAAATAAATAAATAAATAAAAATTAAAAATAAAAGGAAATGTATTTATCATTTTGTCTAATTTGAAATATTGTAAAGGAAAATTTAAAGAATTTTATTTTGTTTCTATATAATATATAATATTAATAATTATATTAATAAAAACTTTGGCTATAATTGTACGACCTACTTCGGTACTAAACTTCAAATTTCGCTAAAGGGGTCCTATACTAAAGCTATTTCTTTTTTTTTTTTACTTTTAAATTATTTATTTTAGAAGGTACTCTGCTGTGATTATTATTATTATTATTATTATTATTATTATTATTATTATTTTCTATGTTCTTGAATATGGATTGATTTATGATCTCTCGTATAAATCCCTAATATTAGACAAAAAAAGCGCCAAATTGATGAGTTATTAGAAACACTCCAAGCCGTACCATAAATTGCATTTTCACGGATTCCCTGTTATGAAAAATTTTATTTCGGTAAAAAACGCCATCAGTAACCGAAATCCAACTTGGTACAACTATAGTATTTCCCCACAGCTTAATTTGGCGATTTTTCATTGGCGCCGATTTGAACGATAACGATGTCGTTCTGGACTGTTTGCGATATAATATGGCAGCCTGCATGCTATTTATTTTGGATTTATGATTTAGCTTATTATTTTATCATTTATGGTATATGATTTATGATTTTTAGATTTATGATTTAGCCATAATCGCCAAATTCAGCTGTGGGGAAATACTATAGTTGTTCCATTTCAAGCTACACGAAAAGTTTTAACATCACTGAAACGACAGGAAAAAAAAAAAAAAAAAAAAAAAACTCATTTATTTTTAAACATGTATGCGAAATATGTTCACTTGGGAGGCAAATCAGAAGGATGTTAGGTTAAAAGGTTAAAACATGGAAAATTCAAGCAATTATAAGTTATCCAATAGAAACTAAAAATATGATATTACCTTTGCCCCTATTTGATTACCACACTGGCCTGCTTGAATGTGAACTATTTCACGCATTTTAAATGGAAAATACAGCTACGAAAATAATAAAATACAAGATAATTCTGTACGCACGTATAATGTACTAAAAAAACTTAAAGAATAACTAAAAAAAGGAAAAGCTGTTCTACTTGGTTGCCAAGGGAAATACTACCTGATGCCAAAATTGAAACTTTAAAAATATTACCAAACGATTTCATAAAAATTTCACTCTCAAATTAAACTACAAAAACTGTGCTTTTACTTAACAGATAAATTTGTAAAATAAATAAATAAATAAAAATTAAAAATAAAAGGAAATGTATTTATCATTTTGTCTAATTTGAAATATTGTAAAGGAAAATTTAAAGAATTTTATTTTGTTTCTAGCAAACCCGTGCGAATTTTTCGCGCTTTATAGTGCGACCACGTTTCCTACGACTAGCAGTGAGGCCGAGTCCAAAAGTTTGGAGGGATGCAAAATTGGCCGAGAGATAGTTATTTGGAAAACATCCAGTTATTCGGTGTTCCCTTATCGCTTGTTTTCTCTCAGTCACCCCTATTTTAACACTGGACTCGTTCAATCCGCACTTGCGCAGAGGCTTCCATGGTCGCAAGAAAAAAGTGGGTTAAAGAATACTTCTTTTCTTATTTACCTTTAAATTTTGAAACTCAGAAATATTATGCCAATTTCACCACCCAATTAAAATTTTAATTTACCAGAAGCCAAATTATTATTAGAACCAAATTAATATTGTACAATAGTAAAACCAAAATCATTCAAAGAAAGGTTTAAAAATAAAATTTATGGTTCACGACCCATTTTACATACTTCCACAGGCAGTACAGTTTTAGTATATAGGACTCCCACGACGCCTTTTAAATTTTTGTCGCCAAGTTGGATTAATTTTATAATTTTTTGTTTAAAAAAAACCTAATTCCTATTTTGATTACATTTTTTATGACTGTGCTAATTTATGATAATAATCCGTATTCTGTATATATCTTTAAAGTATTGCTAGGTTTAAAATGACGCTCGCAAAGATTCTGAAGAAGCAACTTTTAAAAATACATTTTTCCGCAAAATAATGTCATCAGACAAATGTCATCATTTTTTCTTATTAGTTCATTGAGCTGAGTCCACGAGCTTAAATATTGTTCATTTATAAATATTATTTTTTATTCATCGCGTATTTTATTAATTACACCACTATCATATCGTTTCGACAAAAATTAATTGTAAATGGTCCACGTTAAAGAAATATTATGTAGATTTCTAACGGAAATGCAATAATTTCCATAAAACTAAATAAATTATGTATATATGTGTATTTAATAGACAGAAACAAAATTCATTTTAGTAAGCTAATTCTTTAATATACTAGGAGGCTCTGCCCTCTGCTCGCTATGCTCATTAACCCCCGAGAGAGGCTTCGCTTTCTCCTGACTCGCTTCACTTATTGACTCCTGAGGGGCTCTGCCCGCCTGTTCACTGATTTTACTTTCACTGATAAGGAATATTAATAGTGTATAATGCAAGTCAAAAGCAGAAATCCTCATATTCAACGTCAAATTGAAATATATAATTATCAAATATAATATTAAGTAAAAGGCCGCTGCAACGATCCGCGTTTGTAATGATCGATAGATGGCGCTTTTTCAGCTTCTGTTGTTAGTAAATATAATAGCCACGTGTATTTATTTTTGTTCTATATGTGTTACTACTTAATATTCGTGCTATAATTTCTCCGCCATTACATCATGTAAAATTGATTGCTTTTGGAAAAAATATATCAGTTTATTCAAATTTCGATCGGAAGTAGATATTTAACTGAAGCTGAACAGGAACAACTATAGTATTTCCCCTCAGCTAGATTTGGCGATTTTTCGTTGGCGGTTATGGCTAAATCATAAATCTAAAAATCATAAATCATATAGCATAAATGAAAAAATCGTAAGCTAAATTATAAATCATAAATCATAAAATCATAAATTTAAAAAAAATAGCATGTAGGCTGTCATATTATATCGCAAACAATCCAGAACGACATCGTTATCGTTCAAATCGGCGCCAAAGGAAAATCGCCAAATTCAGCTGAGGGGAAATACTATAGTTGTACCGCTGAACAAATATTAGTTCCAAATCATCTGATTAATTCTTTACTTCCATTAGCCGAATCAACTGAAATTTTAAATTTGTTATTTGGAAATTAATGGAAGCTTAATTCTGGATTTCTTGATCATTTGGAGTTACACTGTAGCACACAACAGTAAGTGTTATCTTTTTTACCGGATTTATTCATTTTTATTCAATAAATATATGTGAAAGTAAACATCGGCAAGCAATGGCGTCGGCACAACTGTAGTATTTCCCCTGTACTGTACTTTATTATTATTCTATGATTTCCCCTCAGCTGAATTTGGCGATTTTTCTTTGGCGCCGATTTGAACGATAACGATGTCGTTCTGGATTGTTTGCGATATAATATGGCAGCCTGCATGCTATTTATTTTGGATTTATGATTTTATGATTTATGATTTAGCTTACGATTTTATAATTTATGCTATATGATTTATGATTTTTAGATTTATGATTTAGCCATAATCGCCAACGAAAAATCGCCAAATCTAGCTGAGGGGAAATACTATAGTTGTTCCCAATCGCGGATAGACGGGCTTCCAAATTCTGTTCTAGGGTCCAATTTAGTGTGAATTTTATTGAAGTGAAAGGATTGTGTTGTTAATATTTTATTGAAGAGGATTTAGAAACGTTTACGTGTATTTAAGTATAAAGCGTATTACAGGTAAGTTTTTTTTTTTTTTTTTTTTTAATACTTACAGACGTGCGTATTACTAACTGCTTCAATATGTAATTTCCTGCATTTTTGAGATTCATGCATTTTGAGATAAGCGTATTCTGTGATTTTTTTTTTTTTTTTTTTCATGTACGCCAAGCGTACAGACGTGCGTATTACTGATTGCTGCAATATGTAACTCCATGCATATTTGAGATTCATGCATTTTGAGATAGGGGTATTCTGTGATTTTTTTTTTCTTTTAGTTTTCATGTACACGAGGCGTACAGAAGTGCGTATTATTGATTGCTGCAATATGTAATTTCATGCATTTTGATATAGGATATTTCATGATTCTTTTTTTTTATGTACGCGAATCGTACAGACGTGCGTATTACTAATTGCTGCAATATGTAATTCCATGCCTGTTTGAGATTCATGCAGTTTGAGATAGTACTCTGTGATGTATTGCTTGGTTTTCATGTACGCGAAGCGTACAGACGTGCGTATTACTGATTGCCGCAACATGTAATTTCATATATTTTAGAGATTTATGAATTTTCAGATAGGGGTATTCTGTGATTATTTTTTCCATGTACGCGAAGCGTACAGGCGTGCGTATTAATAATTGCTACAATATATAATTTCATGCTTATTAGAGATTCATGCATTTTGATATAAGGTAGGTGAACCAAAGGCGGCCAGTGTTCCTAAGGTAGCCCACCACCCTAAAAGAGGTTAAATTTTATTTTGAATCACAAAATGGTGCTACTGCATTGTACATTATGTATCGCCAGGGTATGTGCCTGAATTTAAAGAGATCATCTCGATCGAACGCCATTGTATGCAGTGATTTCACTTTAGAAGGGTTGTCATTCTAATTTCCAGTTAAGAAGAAAATTTACATGTGTTTAAATTCTTAGAACTTCGAGTTATGATATGTTTTCTAAAAGCTTATTTCTTTCTCTTTAACCGCATTAACTTTATTATTAACTAGCAGGCTTTGCCCGCTTCGCTGGTCATTATATCGAAATGAATTCTCAATATTTCATATCATTAATAAAAAAAAATATGTGAAAAAAAAAAGAAATCAATCAATCAAAATGTAAGTTAAAGTTCCCGCTACCTTCAGTAGCAGTTTTCCTGCACCCCACACTTTTCGAATCTCGAGCCCTAATGCCTTCGGTAGTACCTTACCTATTTTTTACTCCCCTTCCCATACGGGTAATGTTGAAAGTTTTGAAAAATTTCCTCCCATCAAAGTGCATTTTTTGTACACTTAATCAACACCCAGTCATCAAAATTCATCATTCTAAGGTAATCTGGAGTATATTTAAGCTTGAAAACGTGTTTTTTGCCCCGCCAGCCCAGAAGTGGGGGGGGGGGGGTAATTCCGCGAAATCCTTTTATAGTGTGACTTGCATACACATACCTAACCAGACATGAAAAAGAAATCGAGATCCTGAGATTATTTGAAGCAAAATTATGTTTTAAAACGTGGTTTTTACCCCCCCCCCTAACTCATAAAGAAGGGACAGGGGAGAGAATTTTGCAAAATATCTTTATACTATGAGTTAGATACATATAACCGACCAGCACATCAAAAATCTCCTTCCTAAGATAATTTAGTGAAGAGTTACTCATGAATACACGTGTTTTGTCCCCACCTCCCAAGAACAGTAGGGTGGAATTTCACAAAACCCCTTTGTAGTGTGTGTGTGTTGAGTAAGCGTAACCAACCGACATATCAAAAAATCGCTTTCCTGAGGTACTTTGGAACAGAGTTACTCTTAAAAATGTGTTTTTGCCCCCACTCCGCCCTTAAAGGAGATAGGCAGAGGGAAATTTCGTAAAATTCCTTGATAGTGCGTGTTGAGAACGAATAACCAAACCACACATAAAAATTAATCTTACTGTGATAATTTTAAGCAAAGTTATGCTTGGAAACGTCTTTATTGCTCTCCCTTCCTTAAGGGGGAAAATGGGGAAATTCTCAAAATCCCGTTGCAATGGGTGTTGGATAGACATAAATAAGCCACACACTAAAAATTGTGGCCTCAGCTCCTATGGATGTCTTCGGAGAAATTTTATCCGCTTGGCTGGTCACGATATTTAACGAAAATTCTTTCCTATATCGCTTTATAGATAAAAAATAAAAATAAAATTCATTGAAATTGCTCAAAAGCTCGCTTCCGGTGTGTGTCGCTATTGCATGCGTCAATGCCATACCAGTTGGCTTCCACTTTTGTGCTTATCAAATGACAATTTCGAAACTGACAGTATCGAAAAAATTGAAGTAGCCCTTTTATATCTGAATTTTAATTATTTTTGAACAACACTGTACGTACTGTACATACATAAACATAAAAAAAAAAAAAAAAAAAAAAAAAAAAAAAAAAAAAAACATTCATAAAAATATTCATAAAAAAAACATAATTTATGAGATTATTGTTTCTGTTTCTTTCTTTCTTTCTATTTCATATTTACTTTTATGTTATTTCCTATATTTATTTGAGTTTTCCGGTCGACCATACAATGACAGCAATTTCACGTCAAATGAAATATTGCAACATGCTGTGAGACAACTAACTTTTTGTGGCTATATGTATTTCATAGTTAGTTAACAGTGATTGGTATATAGAAAAATAAATAAATATTTAACCTTATCGTGGTACAGGCTTATTATAGCTCCCGTTGGTGACTTTTGAATTTTTGTTACCATTAAAAAAAAAAAAAAAAAACATAATTTATGAGATTATTGTTTCTGTTTCTTTCTTTCTTTCTATCTTTTTTCCCCCCCTCAATATTTTATAATTTATATGTTTATATGCTTTATGGGCTACTTGGCTTAAAGTGGCTATCACGAAAGTAGACTCCTTGGCGAAAAGTGTCGTATCTGCTTCAACATCAAAAAAAAAAAAAAAAAAAAAATTACCCTGTATTATGAATAAGTAAATCTGAATATAATGCTGAATTAGCTTTCATACCAAACGTATTATACGTGCCAATACGCAAGCGAAGTGATAACGCCACTGGCCGTTCGTGGATGCAAGAAAAATATTTCCTACGTTAAACGCCCATTGAATTTTTTGTAAAAAATTATTAAAAATCGAGGTTCCCGATTTTAATCCCCATATTTAGGTATAGATATGTATTAGTTATCATGTGCATGCGTTAGATTAAGTTGTTTTTGTTGTAAAATTGATAAAATTTGAATTTTAAATTTCAAAACTCTAGAAAAAAAAAATAGCAAACTTCCACATTCGATTGAAAACAAACATTTCATTTCAAAGGATGATATTTACACAATAAATATCCAACTAATATACTAATTAAAAGGAAAATGGTAAATATTCCATCATAATTTGAAGTCAAATTTGTTTTCAAATGTCTAAATAAAGTATCTGATATAAGATACTAATATGTTGCAGCGGAATAGATTTGATATCGGTCATCCTTGGCAGAAAAAAAAATATCGCCAAATTATCTGGCGAACATAATTTAATTCCTTTCAAAAATCATGGTTATTTTAGCAACTTATATTAAAAGAGCAAGGAATAATATGAAACAATATTTCGTACAATACTATTACGAAAATATACATCTGACATGTATATTTTCGTATTACGATTTTGATCGCCAAATACAAAAACGCCAAGGATAACAGAGTTTTGAAATTTAAAATTAAAATTTTGTCAATTTGACAGCAAAATAACTCTATCTAACACATGCACATGATAACTAATACATATATATACCCAAATATGGGGATTAAAATCGGGAAATAATTTTCCTCCATTTTTAATAATTTTTACTTTCCGAACACTATAGTGAGGAAAGTATTGTAATCATGTCAAAAATCCGAATTCGAGATTTTGATGTTTCTATACGTTTTGAGGTCCCCTGAGTCCGTTTTCACTATTTTTACGATGATGTATGTATGTGTGTGTGTATGTGTGTATGTGTGTATGTGTGTATGTCTGTGAACACGCTAGCGTCTAAAGGCTTTGTTCGATTAACCTGAAAGTTGGTACGTATATTGTAAGTCACCATAGTACGAACCCTATAGATTTTGGTGAATCTAGCACTTATAGTTTTTTTACAGGGACACAAAGAAAAATTCTTTATCATTATGGCCTATGGGACCAAAATCTTAAAAGTGCGATAGCATCTAAACGCCTTATTCAATTGAGCAAAAATTTTATACCCATATTATAGGTCACAGATACTCAATCTGTATAGATTTTGGAGAATCTAGCACTTATAGTTTTTTTACAGGGACACAAAGAAAAATTCTTTATCATTAAGGCCAATGGGGCCAAATTTTTAAAAGTGTGATAGCGTCTAAACGCCTTATTAATCTGAGCAAAAAAATTGTACACATGTTATAGGTCGCATTTGCACCAACTGTATAGATTTTGGTGAATCTAGCACTACAGTTTTTTTACAGGGACACAAAGAAAAATTCTTTATCATTATGGCCTATGAGACCAAATTTTTAAAAGTGCGATAGCATCTAAACGCCTTATTCAATTGAGCTGAAAATTTGTATGAATATTATAAATCACTGTTGCACTAACTATAAGCATTTTAGTGAATCTAGCATCTATAGATTTTTACAGGGACAAAACGAAAAATTCTTTATCATTATGATCTAAGGGCTCAAAGTTCAGTAGCGTTAAATAAAACCTCGTGTGATATATGGAGAAAAAAACACTCTATTATGGTTTTCTCTCTTTTGTTTGTTTAGCAATTCCTCTTTCTTTATTTTATCTACAAAACTGTTAGTTACTCAATGTTCGGAAAGTCGAGTGGAGTCACTCCAGATTTTTTACAGAAAATCCAATGGACGATTAACATAGGAAATCGTTTTCTTGCATCCACGGACGGTCAGTGACGTCACACTTCGCTTGCGTATAAATAAATAAAAAAACTATTAAAAAGAAATCTGAAATTGAGTTATGTTAAAAAAAGTTGCACTTCGGGAGTGCCGACAGAAGTGAAAACGTGAACAATTACGTGTGTATTTCTTGAATCGTCAGGAAATATTTTATTGTGTAGGAAATACTTTTAAATGAAGTGTTTTTTTATTCATTAATATAAACTACTACTACAAAAATTATATTACAATTTTATTTAATGAGCTAACTGCAATAGAGACAGTGTCCGGAGATGAGAGAAGTCGTGTAGAGCCGCACCAGATTGTAAAAACGTGAGAAAAATGGCGGCTTTGGCCTTTCTCACGGTTTTGTGAGGTCTAACTGGAATAGAGACAGTGTCCGGAAATGAGAGAAGTCGTGCAGAGCCGCACCAGATTGTAAAAACGTAAGAGAAATGGCGGCTTTGGCCTTTATCACGGTTCTGTGAAGTCTAACTGCAACGTTTCCGGCTGCAATCTTTAAGAGACTGTGGCCGGAGATGAGAGAAGTCGTGTAAAGCCGCACCAGATTGTAAAAACGTGAGAAAAATGGCGGCTTTGGCCTTTCTCACGGTTTTGTGAGGTCTAACTGGAATAGAGACAGTGTCCGAAAATGAGAGAAGTCGTGTAGAGCCGCACCAGATTGTAAAAACGTGAGAGAAATGGCGGCTTTGGCCTTTATCACGGTTTTGTGAGGTCTAACTGCAACGTTTCCGGCTGCAATCTATAAGAGACAGTGTCCGGGAATGAGAGAAGTCGTGTAGAGCCGCACCAGATTGCAAAAACGTGAGAAAAATGGCGGCTTTGGCCTTTATCACGGTTTTGTGAGGTCTAACTGCAACGTTTCCGGCTGCAATCTATAAGAGACAGTCTCCGGGAATGAGAGAAGTCGTGTAGAGCCGCACCAAATTTTAAAAACGTGAGAAAAATGGCGGCTTTGGTCTTTCTCATGATTCTGTGAAGTCTAAATGCAACGTTTCCGGCTGCAATCTTTAAGAGACTGTGTCCGGAGATGAGTGAAGTCGTGTAGAGCCGCACCAGATTGTAAAAACGTGAGAAAATTTGCGGCTTTTGCCTTTCTCACGGTTTTGTGAGGTCTAACTGCAACGTTTCCGGCTGCAGTCTTTAAGAGACAGTGTCCGGAGATGAGAGAAGTCGTGTAGAGCCGCACCAGATTGTAAAAACTTGAGAAAAATGGCAGCTTTGGGCTTTCTCACGGTTTTGTGAGGTCTAACTGCAATAGAGACAGTGCTCCGAGATGAGAGAAGTCGTGTAGAGCCGCACCAGATTTTAAAACAATATACAGTATATAATTACTAATACTTCACATTAGCAAGTTAATTGTATGATACATTATTTGTATCATACAAGGATGGAAAGCGTTTCGATGACGCGAATTCAATGATTTTTGTTCACCCAAAAGTTTTCACTTCAAATGGAAAGCGTCAGCTGACGATGACGGAATTTCAAAGATTTTTCTTCACCCAAAAGTGCTCAACGCGCCTAAAGAAGTTTTTCACTTCAAAAAATTATGAAACAAATTTGAAGAAATATGTTGGATTTTTAATATTATTATTTAATTTTGATAATGACGTCATTTTGTCATAGCCTAAGCAAATTTATTATTTAATATTCCTTTTACTATTCGCTTGAAAATATTTTTTATTATATGTCGTAAAATAAGTCAACTCGAAAAATTTTTTTGGCAACAATTAAAAACTAAAATAATTATTTTTAAAACTTTATTTTAGAGGAAATATCTATATTATTATATAGAAGATATAATATAGATAACGTTTTGCTTCCTCCCCCTCCCCTTGGGGACTGAATTTCTAAAATTCCAAAAATTGGTTTTTAGGTATTTGTGTTAGCTCCATTTTAAAGGAAAAATTTTACAGATATCTGTGTTTTTCTTTGAGATATAAAGGTTTTTGTGAAATCACGTTTTGCCCCCTGTCCCCCCTTAGGGGCCGAATTTCTAAAATTCCAGAAATTGGTTTTTAGGTATTTATGTTAGCTATATTTTGAAATAAAAATCTCACGTATATCTGTTTTTTTATTTGAGATATGAAGGTTTCTTAGAAATCCATTTTTGCGCATGTGAAATCCCATTTTGTCATGCACCCCCTCTTGTGGACCGAATTTCCAAATTTCCAGAAACTGATTTTTAGGCATTTGTGTTAGCTATGTTTTAATGCAAAAATTTTACAGATATCTGGTTTTTGCTTTGAGATATGAAGGTTTATGTGAAATCACGTTCTGCGCCCCCCACCCCCCTTGGGTGTCGAATTTCGCAAAATCGCTTCTTAGGGGGTGCTTACACTACATGTTCTATAATCTAACCAAGTTTCGAGTCGGTGACTCCAGTAGATTTTGCTGCGCGTTGATGAGTCAGTGAGTGAGTGAGTAAGTGAGTGGAAGTACTCTTTTATATATATAGATTACTAGCAGGCAACGCCCGCTTCGCTGGTCCCTATTTTTAAATGAATCACTATAATGAATTCTCAAAATTGCATTAATTTTTATCACGTGAAAAAAAAAGAGAAACAAAATCTGAGTAGGAAAAATGTCGCACCGGGTTCTCACTGCCTTCGGAAAAAATTCCCAAAATGCTCTAACCCTTATTTCTATTATTTTCCCACTTCGCCCCCCCCCTCCTGTCTATCCTAATAATTTTACAAATTTGAAAATGTCCGCAATCGATTTGTAAGTATCAAAAACCTCTATGCACCAGTTTTGAACGATATATCTCCATTTTTATTTTTTTGCCGCTCTACTGCCCCCCCCTTCCCGCCCTCCCAATAATTTTAAAAATTCGAAACTATCCGCAATCGATTTGTAGGTATTGGAAACCTCTATGTACCAATTTTGAATGATCTAACTCTATTTTCTTTTTTTTTGCCATCTGCCCCCCCCCCCTTCCCGGCCCTCCTAATAACTTTACACTTTCGAAAATATCCCCATTCGACTTGCAGGCCTCTAAAGCCTATCTGTACCAATTTTGAACGGCCTAACTGTATTTCTATTTGTTTTTGACCATAGCCCCCCTTACCGCCCCCCCCTTCCCGACCCACCTAATAATTTTAAAAATTCGAAAATATCCGCAATCGATTTGTAAGTATCGAAAACATCTATATACCAATTTAAACGATCTAACTCTATTTTTATTTTTTTGCCACCCCCCTCTTCCCTCCCCCTTTCCCGGCCCTCCTAATAACTTTACACTTTCGACAATATCCCCATTCGACTTGCAGTCATCTAAAACCTATCTGTACCAATTTTGAACGGCCTAACTGCATTTCTATTTGTTTTTGCCCCATAGCCCCCCTTCCCGCCCCTCCTAATAATTTTACAAATTCGAAACTATCCGAAATCGATTTGTAGGTATCGAAAACCTCTATATACCAATTTTGAACGATCTAACTCTATTTTTATTTTTTGCCCCCCTCTCCCCTCCCCCCCCTTCCTGCCCCTCCTAATAACTTTACACAATCGAAAATATCCTCATTCGACTTGCAGGCCTCTAAAACCTATCTGTATCAATTTTGAACGCCCTAACTGTATTTCTATTTGTTTTTGCCCCTTAGCCCCCTCCCCCCCCCGTGCTGCCCCACCTGGGGGTGAATTTCTAAAATTCCAGAAATTGGTTTTTAGATATTTGCATTAGCAATATTTTAGAGCAAAAATTTCACGCATATCTATTTTTTTGTTTGAGATATATAGGATTATGCGAAATCACGTTTTACGCATGTGAAATCACGTTTTGCCCCCCCGCCCCCCTTGGGGACCGAATTTTGAAAATTCCAGAAATTGGTTTTTTGACATTTGTATTAGCTATATTTTAAAGTAAAAATTTTATGGATATCTGTTTTTTTGTTTGAGATATGAAGGATTTTGTGAAATCACGTTTTGCCCCCCCTCCCCCCCTTGGGGGGTGAATTTTGTAAAATCGCTTCTTAGTGGATGCCTACGTCATAGAAAGAACATTGTCACAAAATTTCATGCTTCTAGGTCCAGGGGTTTGGTCTGGGCGTTGATAGATCACCCCCTCACTCACTCACTCAGGAAGTGTTCTTTTATATATATAGATATGTTTTCTAAAAGCTTATTTCTTTCTCTTTAACCGCATTAACTTTATTATTAACTAGCAGGCTTTGCCCGCTTCGCTGGTCACTATATTTAAAGGAAACTATTTTCTATATAGCTTTATGAAAAAAAGAAAAATAATACTGAAATCTCTCAAAAGCTGGCTTTGGGTTGGCAGCGACTTGTTCGTCCTCGCAGTCTCTGGTGCCTGTCCATATTGTAAGCGACAATGACTTACCCGTGCGCTTCTATTTGGGTACTTATCATATATGACAGTTTCGATATGGACAGTGTCATGTATGCCAGGTAGACCGAGAGACGATACGATTCGTTTTACATACACGCAAAGAACATTTATTAGCATTAAATTACACAGGCACAACCGAGCATAACAACAACTACACCGAACATGTAAAATACGAAACTATAGAATTCAAAAAGGTAAACAAAGCACGCGCGCGTCACACAGCTTGGAAGGTTCTCTAATCTGGCTGTTGCCAGATACATAACAGTTCCTCCCCGACAAAATATAGAGTCACAGGTCGAGTCTCTTTGGAGGTCTCCTGATTCGGTTTGAGCGTCGGAGTGGCACATCAGTTTTCGGCTTTCCGGAAGCGTCTGGTACAGGCTTAGGTGGTATATCATCACTTGGAGTGGCAGGTACAGGTACATCTTGAGGTTCAGCAACATCATCGGATACTGGCTCATCTGGAAAATTCAATTCTTTATCGTAAATTGGAATTTCAGTAGCAGCTTGGGATAATTCAATCGACTTCCCACATTTCCTTATTTGATCTACGTGTCTCTTCCAAATTTCATTTCCAACTTGTATGCTATAACTCAAAGTTCCATCTCGGTTGGTAATTGTTCCAATTTTCCATTTGTTAGGTTCGGAATAATTTCTTACGGCTACTTTCTCCCCTTCCTGAAACTCACGCAAGATAGATTCTGTGTCAAGTCTCGAACTCTGTTTCTGAACAACTTTGTCTCTCAAATTTGGTTTAAAAAGATCAAGCCTAGTGCGAATACATCTCTTCAAAAACAAGGCACTCGGAGTTTCTCCCGTGAGAGAATGTGGAGTTATTCTATACTGTAATAAAAATCTTTGTAATTTCACATTTAGATCTCCAGAATCACCTCTACTCGATTTCAACGAAGCTTTGAATAGCTGCACTATTCCTGTCCGTTCGAGCAGGATGGTACGGTGCTGAAGTTATATGTTTAATATTATTCAGTTTCAAAAAATGTCGAAATTCGTAACTAGTAAAACTTGCGCCGTTATCACTAACCAAAGTTAAGGGAATTCCATAATGAGCAAAAAGAATACGAAGATGATGAATTGTAAAACTAGCTGTAATATTTTTCATCGGAATGACTTCTATCCACTTCGAATATGCATCAGAGACTACAAAAAACCTTTTCCCCATAAAAGGACCAGCGTAGTCAACGTGTATCCTTTGCCAAGGTCCATTTGGCCATTCCCTCGGATGTCGATTTATCCTTGCTGGTTCGTTCCTCGTTGCGATACAAGCTGAACAGTTCTGAACAAAATTGGCTATACTGGCATCAATACCTTGCCAATAGCAGTAGCTTCTAGCTATGGCCTTCATTTTGACAATTCCAGGATGTCCAACGTGAAGTTCTTCCAAAACTTGATTCTGCTACTTTTCAGGAATGCATACTCTATGACCATACATTATGCAACCATTTTGCAATGAAAATTCAGATTCTCTACCTTTCCAAGGCACAGGTAATTCAGTTCCAGATTTTAAACTTTCATACAGTTCGAACAAATTCCTATCAGTTTTAGTAGCTCTGGCTATGTCAGTTGCTGTAACAGGCATTAATTCAATTTGCGAAATATTTGTCACGTCTGCTTCAGTCAAGTACTCACAGTCCTTGTCAACTGCTAGTGGTAACCGTGAAAGTGCATCGGCACTGCCATGATTCTTAGTGTTTTGATACTTGATTGTATAACTGAATGCTTGGAGAAAAAGTGCATAATGAACCATTCGTGTTGCTGATAGACATGGTAAACTACGATTAGGTGCGAAAATTGATACTAGGGGTTTATGATCGGTTACGAGATCAAAATGTCGACCAAATAAATATTGATAAAATCTCTTTACTCCCCATACGATACTCAATGCTTCCTTGTCTATCTGCGAATAATTACGTTCCGTTTTAGTCAATGACCTTGATGCAAACATTACTGGTTTTTCTGAACCATCTGGCATAATGTGACTTAAAACTGCTCCTATTCCAACTGGTGATGCATCAGTTTGTAATACAAGAGGTAACTTAGGATCGTAATGGCATAAAATTCGGTCTGAAGCAATTTCTTGTTTCAATGCCTTGCAAGCTTTTCCACATTCTGCAGTCCACAAAAATTTAGTACCTTTCTGCAGTAAATTATTGAGAGGAGCGACACGAGTAAATAAGTTGGGAATAAATTTTCCGTAGTAATTGACTAAACCCAAAAAACTCTTCAAATCAGATACAGTTTTTGGAACTGATACCTTCGTAATTGCATCGATTTTTTCTTGTGTTTTGTGGAGGCCGAATTTATCAATTGTATGACCACAATAATTCCCAGATTTCTTAAAAAATTCACTTTTCCGCTTATTTTCTCTGAGACCATATTCTTCTAGTCTCTGTAGTACTAATTCTAACCTTTCAAAATGCTCTTGATCATTTCTCCCCGTTACGGTAATATCGTCTAAAAATACGTGTACCCCCGCGATGCCTGATAAAACTTGTTCAATGGCTCTCTGCCACACTGCCGGAGCTAAGGCTATACCATAATTCATTCTCTTGTAACGGAACAAACCCTTGTGAGTATTGATCGTCAATAGATGTCGGTCCTGCTCATCAACTAACATTTGAAGGTATGCCTCAGATAAGTCGATTTTAGTAAAGAACTCCCCTCCTGACAGTTCAGCAAAAATGTCCTCGATACGGGGTAAAGGATACTGCTCAATTTTTAGTCCCGGGTTGATAGTCACCTTATAATCACCACAGATTCGTAGGTTCCCATTCTGTTTGATAACAGGAACAATTGGTGTAGCCCAATCACTATATGTCACCGGCTCAATGATGTCTTCTGCAACTAACCTATTAAGTTCAGTTTCTATTCTTTCTTTTAAAGCAAATGGTACTGGTCGAGGTTTAAAAAATACCGGTTTGTAATTAGGTTTCATTTGAAGACGGCAACAAAACTTTTCCAGTTTCCCGATACCCGGAGAAAAAATTTTCTCATACTTCTGAAGCAAGATATTTAATTTATTGGTTCAAGAATTACAATTTCCAACCCGAACTGCTTTAATTGAGCTCCAGTCTAATTGGAAATTTCTCAACCATTCACGACCAAAAACTGCGTTTGCTTTTGCATGTACCAAATAAATAGTTTCTGTATTAATTTGATCTTTGTATTGAATTTGCACCACTGCTTGGCCAGCTGATGTTATCATAGAATTGTCGAAATTCCTAAGCAATAATTTGGTAGGCTTAATGGCTACATCCGGACAAAGTTTCTTAAATTCATTCACATTCATACAACTAATAGCAGCCCAGCAAACACAGAAGTGTCAAAAACGTGTCAAAATGATGTCAGATGTGTCAGACTTGTCAGATATGTCGATTTTCTTGTAACGTTTAGGTACCTTTTCAAGATAAAATAAAGTTATGTCTTCTACTTGATGCCTTTAAAGTATCCAAAAGGATACCGACTTTATGATATGCAATTTCAGTGCAAATATTTGTTATCAAAACGATATCTAAACTTCGACTTATTTACGACATAACACTAACCTGTCTTAAATGTGATACTAATCTGATATCAGAAACATGTTAATTTTTTGACATCCTTTTTTAAAGTATCGAAATGTTATCGAAATAGCATCATATTTTTGTCATAACCGCAACCGCCGCATAACTGAACTGAACGCTGCCTTCGTGTTGTCGTCATGGCGTTGTTTATGTTGTCTATTTGTGGTGGTTTGGAGCATGTGGATTGTGGTTTTTCCTTCGTTCTTCTGATTCTGGATATTTCGGGTCTTCATAATTGATTCAGGTAAGAAATTTTGTTCTTTATTACGTATTCTGGAAGTTTTAAAAATTAATCGACATTATGGTCCTAATTTTATGCAATATAGAGAGTAAAACATTTATAGTAATAGGCTTAATTAGACTATTCCACGTTGCATGTTAAGTTTAGTGAGAAACTATTTACCCATCTCATAAAAAAGTAATGGTAAAAGCTCCAAAATCTTGGGAAAATATTGTGAGTCATTTATATGATTTTAACTCGTTTGCAGCAAGCAGTACTTAGTGTAATTGCAATATACATCGTTATATATTGTAAAGGTTGCAGATCATGCATTTCTGCATTGAATATTTTGCAATGAACATTACATTATATTCAATTAAATTCTGAAATAAGAAAAGAATAATCAAAATAATCCGCTTTCTGTAACAAAGGTAAATAAGACCTAAGAGTGGAAAAATAAAAGGTAAATAAGACCTAAGTAATCATGATATATAGGAGATGTTAATATAATAATGAAAGAATTTGTTAAAAATGTACTAGATTATATGTAGTGTGTTTTCAACTTAACATGTTTAGTACTACATACATAAAATTTTGGGTAGTTGCAAAATCATCTACCCAGGGATAAGTTTGAAAATATTTATTGTGACTATTACGTACCTACTATAAAACTTTAAATTACAGCAATCCACTTGCCACTAGTAAGTGGATTTTTTTATGTTGTAAGTAAAATTTTAAGTGCTATCGCATTTCTTGTTTCTCTTAAATCATAGACGCAGTGAGGTAAACATGAAGTTTCTTTTATAAACAAGGCATAAAATTGATTTGAAGAATTTTTCCACTGTGAATTTTTGAGCATAATAGTAACTGCTGCAGGCTATAACTTTTGACCATTTCTATTACTAATTTAACAACTTAAAGAAAAAGTCTTATGTATATACTAGGAATAAAAAAATGTATTTTTTCTCTCTTTCATTTCTGATTATAAAAACTAAATTCTTGTTATTTCATTAGTTGCTGTCACTTATTACAATAGTAAATCTGGTCTAACATTTTTAAGAGCAAATAGTTTCAATTTTCTAAGTTGGTACAATAAATTATTTAACTACTGGGCCTATCGTGTAACTGTTATTGTATTATAAATTTACAGCTTTGTATTTCTAGCTTGTAAAATTTTCCATGGATTCCTCACTTCTGCTTAAAGCGTGCATGATAATATGCATTTATTTTCACGTTTTTTAAAATGAAATGAAAAAAAAAGAAAAAGATTTTTTTGTTAATTTAGGCTTTTCTTTTTCTTCTAAATGTATTTTTGTAGTTGCTTGTTCTCATTGATTGAGTGCATTTATTATGTATTTAAACCAACAATAGTGTCATATGCAAAAGTGGATAATGTACATGAACGTGGGAATGCCGTTCACGGAAAATCTTTAAACTGTTGTCACTCAAATCGAAAACGTAACTCTAAATTGCATGTGATATGTTGGAATTTGTGAGCGACATTCAGCTCTAGAGGTAACTATCATTATCGCAGCTGTGTGTCTTTTGGGCGATGTTGGAGCCGATGCTAATTGGTTATGAAGTAACTACATAACTCATACTTTGATGTAGCTTGTGCTGGGGCGTGGCATTTAGTTTTGCACTATAGTTTAATTTTCTCGTTTGAAAACATATGGAGTTTGTTCTCATGTGGAAAACTCATGGCGTATCATGTTGCTGTTTGCTGTAGAAAAGTGTGGCATTTACATGCCGTTGTCTGCTTATTTTAAACAATTCACCCTCTCCCCCTCCCCCTTTTTTTTAATATATGTGTTACATTTCATTTAAAAAATTAGTTTACCCAAGTTTAAAGCGGAAAGTAGAGTATTGATTTTGTTGTGAAGAGCTTCATAAAAAAAATTATCAAAATTCATCTGCAGCGGAAACATCTAAATGAAAATGAGACAAACAAATAGTCCATTGGTCAAAAATCGATATTTAACTATACGAAAATCTCGGCAGCTGTTACAGATACAGAAAACTTGGCTACAGTGCTAACAAAAAAAATCTTTGCACTTGAGCGGCAATAAAACTTAACATGTCAATTGCCATTCCTG
Organism: Salticus scenicus; assembly: GCA_963930645.1. Classification (NCBI taxonomy): domain Eukaryota; kingdom Metazoa; phylum Arthropoda; class Arachnida; order Araneae; family Salticidae; genus Salticus; species Salticus scenicus. The sequence continues at coordinate 214,680,816 of OZ005655.1, read as the reverse complement.
CAATAAAAATATGTCGAACCCCAGTGATGAGACGTTGTGTTGTCGATCACAGACGACTTCTGATTCTATTAACACTCTCATCACTGGGGTTCGACACATTTTGATGGCGGGAACGGCAATTGTACATGTACAGTTTTTTTTCTTGCTGCTCAAGTGTAAAGATTTTTTTTGCCACCACTGTACTATTACAGAAATCTTGGCTACTGTTTCAGAAAATAGTGTATGTTTTACGCAAATCTCGGCAGCTGATGCAGAAACTTCAGCATTGACAACTAATATGCGGAAACTTTCGCATCGGCAGCTATTGCAGAAGCATAGAACTTATAATGCATTTAATATGCATAGCATCGATGATATCTTCAGTAGAATCTGTTTGTGAATCCCTAACGCCAACATATGAATATCATATCAGCAGGCGATGACAAATCACTGAGGAGACATGAGATGATATCAGTTAATGGTCCTCTTCCGACAAATTGTGGCTCAATTATATCTGAAGCAATAAGCTGTTATTTTGGCTCACAGAAAGACTGGCATTTTGTGCGTAGAAGTAACAATTTAAGGGACTGAACAGGATCTAAATATGCTGGCAAACTCATGACCAGAAATTTCTCCTTTCCTTTTATGATATGAATTAAATGCTTTATTTTAAGCTCTTTCAGCCTTAATTTTAATCTATTTTACGCTTTATTTTAAGTTATTTTATGCTTTATTTACCTTATATTTATTATTTTATAGTTTTATTTATCTTTTTTACTTTATGCATTTTTTTTTTTTTTTTTTTTTTAAATTTAGTGTTTACAGAAAGTTTGTTATTTCATCGACCTCTGGTCGTATGTATAATCATTTAACCTATCTGTAGAATACTTTTAAATCGTATTTATTTATTTTTTTAATTTCTTTAAAACCTGTATTTTGAAAGATAAGAACTCAGGCTTTATGTTTGATATATATATAGGATATATAAAGTGTATTTATTAATTAAAAATTTTGTTTTATAAATGTGTACATTAACCGTTTTATTTATTTATTTATTTTAGATCTAAAAATGTATTATCATCCTTTTTTTTTTCACTGTTAATTAATTAAATATTAATTTTAATATTCAATTGATGAAATTTACCAAATTTTGAAACTATTTTGCCGCTGATTTATGTTCAATATATAATTTATGTTTAATCGGAACTAATTTCTGATATACAGTCAGTTCCTTTTAAACTGCAGACCTATAATCTGCAGTTATTTATTTATTTTTTATGTAAACAAAGAAATTGATAACCTGGTATTAAAAAAAAGTAAATCAGCCACATCTCCACCACCCCCCCCCCCCCCCCCGCCCTTTTTTGTGCCCATTTTTTTATTAAAATATTTAGATATAATCCTTACTTATTACAAACACAATTGGGTAAAAAATAGTGAGATTTTGATATTTGTTATCCCACAATTCTTATGGACTACTTCCAAGTCAAGCCAAAGAACATCTGGAAAGTATATAAAATTTTAAAACAAACCACTATTACCTGAATGTTTAACAAAATTAAAAATAATTAATGGCAGATATATTTATTTCTATACTTTTTATTTATTTATTTAATTTTTATAAATATGCATGTTTGTATTTTAAATTGCTTTGTATTATTTGAGTATGCTTAAATTATTTATCTTCACGTATAAATATGTTTGATTGGTTTTATTATTATTGAAGAAATATTTTACTCTAAAATTTATAAAAAATTATGTTTTGATTTTGATGTCTGTTTATGAATTAATAATGATTGATTTTGTATCTGCAAAAGAAAAATGTAAACAAAGACAGTGACTTATCCTATAATCTAATCTGCACAACTTTTGAACAAAACTTTTGCAGATTAGAGGGAGTTGACTTGTACATAGATTGTGTGTAATTATGTATTTTTTTTGTCAGCAGTTACAGAAATTAATTAATATTTCACTGCTAATAAGCAAAATTTGAAAAGTCCATTTCCAAAATATGTGACATTCACTAGAAAAGGAAATAAACATTTGAGTTTAATGTGTAATTTCCAAAATATGCTGTATTTTTGACAGTTTCTGAAATGCAGGATAATTTCTCCACTACTGGCTTATTTACGTTAACTTACCAAAACATGAAATTTTCACGTGTTCAATAGCACTTGTGTTTATAATCCTGCCTCTCTCTCTCTCATATACACACACAAATATAAAAAAAAAGAGAGAAAACAAAAAAGGACAAGTCAGGGTGTTTTAATTTTTAAGTTACTGTTTTATTTTCTTTAATTGACAAGTAGATAATTCTAATAAATTTAGAATTTTAGGCTAGTATACTCACTTTTCATTTTAGATGAAACAGAAAGCTGACTAAAGTGAAATTTTGCAAGACTTTCGCTCATACCTGCCTGATGACTTAAGCAACAATACCATTTTTAAGAGATTGGTAAGAAAGATTTTACATTTGTAATTATTAAATATATATTTGGTCTTTTTAAGTAATTTTTACCGATAAGTACAGAATTTTTACTCAAATTTTTAAAAAGAAAAATAAATTATATATATATATATATATATGATCTAGCATACCGGTTATTGGACCCAGTCCTCTCCCCAGGGTTTAAACTGCCATTAGTTTTTTTAGCATTTTGCTAAAAGGTATATTTTGCTAAAACATGTTGGTCAGAATTTCGCTAAAAAGCTAAAACTGGATAACTATATAAAATATCTCTATATAATAACTCAGATTTTCTTTTTTTTGTAATATTTGCAGGCAAAAACTACGAAAGAACTGAAATTTTTGGGAATCATTATTTATATAGTAATTTGGATTTATTTTTAATTTTTAATGATTGAATTTAACCCCTTAATCTAATGGTGGAAATTAAGAAATTTGGTTGGTGGCCACTGGCCACTAGCCTTCATTTTTTTAATGGCCACTTTTAAAAAGTTAGTGGCCACTGACCACCCGCTGATAAAAGTAAAAGTAAAATAAAATTTTCTTTTCTTTAATTTTTTCAATGTTCAGTCTCAACAAATCATTAAGAAAATAATTAAGGTAGTCAACTTTTTGAAACTCATTCACAATAATACATTTCTGATAAATTTTAATAAATGAAATAGGAATAGATTTACATAATTTATACTATGAATGTAAGAAAATACTATTCAATACAAAATTCATATGTTTAAAATGCTCTTTTGGTTATATTATTTTATAACAGAAAAATTCTGATTATATTGCCCCTTCACTATCCTGAATGGTGTCGATTTTCTACTTTTTCAAAGAAAAAAAAAAAAAAACATCTTTGATTCATGAAAATATATTAGTATATGTAAATAAAAAAAAATATTTTTTTAATAATACTTTTTTATTTTGCAAGTTTCTTTTTCCTTTTTTTTTTTTTTTCATGTTACAAATGAATTATAAATTAACTTTTCTTTAATAATAATGAATTTTTAATAATTTGCAATTATAATCCCCCTCTCTAACTGAATTTAAAGAGTGTGGCTGTACAGACATTTTTTAAAAACTATCAATTCGTGTTCAGGACACCCCCAAAACGTGTAGATCCGTCAAAAAATGGAGGTCGAAAATTTTCGCGAATACAATACTTTCTCTATATTACATATAGAATAAAGTAAAAAATAGTTCATATGCAATAACAAATATTAAATAATATGTAGTAATTAAATAAAATATTCAATAAATTATGCATTCTTCTGATTAAGAACTAAAAATATACATACATATATACATTTTTTTTTTCTTTTTTTTTTTTTTTAAATAATAACAAAAAACGCACTTACCTTTTTCCGAAAAAAGATGTTATTTTTAGAGAATTATCTGTAGCTCCACGTTTACTACCACTACGATTGCTTTGTGATTCAGGATTTTCTTTAAATCTCTTCATATTAAAGCAATAAATCCAAAATTTATATTACTATATAAAGCTTGTTTTAAAGATTGAAATTTCGAGAAACCACGCGTATGACTGAATGCGATACGGCCGTTGGGAATGGATAGAAATGCCAAGTTTGAAAAGAAAGTGGTATAAAATAACAAAGAAAATGCGTCGAATGACGTTTTAAATTTTTCTGCGAACGTAATACAATCGGAGTTTCAGCCGATTGATTATCTCACGAGCTTCCTTTTCGTCTCTGTCTCCCGAAAGTCGGCCGAAACTCTCATTTTGACATTTTTTAAAAATCAAAATCTAATACTTTTATAGAAAAATGGAAAAAAGTCATACTTTTTTTAGTATATGAATAAGACTACCTGCCAATTTCCAGTGTTTACTGTTAAAATTGACTTCCGAAAATGTCTAAGTGACGATGTTAGATTTGAGAAAGCCTGAATTCGAGGCACACGGCGCATTTACTGCGAAAATGCCGCCGCGCGATCCAAGTTTGCATTGGAATGGGGTATTTCTATAAAGAATGGGTAGAAGAATTTTAAGTGTTTACTATTAAAATTGACTTCCGAAATATGTTTGCAAGTGGCGAGGTTAGATTTTAGAACAGCCTGAATTCTTTGCGCGGCGCGTTTACCGCGAAAAAGCCACCGCGCGATCCAAGTTTGCCGTGGAATGGGGTATATTTTATAAAGAATGGGTAGAAGAGAAGTGGCCACTGCAGTGGCGACCAAAAACAATTTCTTTAGTCGCCACTTTTGAAAATCTAGTCGCCATGTGGCGAGTGGCGACCGCTAATTTCTAGCTTTACCTTAATCTACGATTTAGATTCAAAGATGTTGGGCCGAAATCGTATACAAGCTCGCGCAGCGTTCGGGTAATTCTCACCACTTGTGTAACACGCTGATTGGGCCAATCGTAAAATTGACGGGCATCGCCAGTGGTAGGACGATCGCGGTTTGCAGATAGCACAGACAAGGCTCGTGATGTATTTCTGTTATCTCTTCAGATTGTGATCAGTGTCAAGTTGTTCTTGGTCACATTGTGAGATATAGCAAAGTTAGCGTAATGCTACAATTAAAATTCGCACTTTGCAAGTAAAACATGAATGCGAAGAATTTAGGATTCGGCTGATCAATAGAGCTAGTTCCTATGATAAATGACAAATGAAATTGTAAACTGTGATATGTTAATTTTATAAAGTATTTTGGAAAGTGATTGATATAAAAGGAGTTGGATGAGATAATAGTAAGGAGGTTAGCGGCTAGAAGTTAGTTGGAAGGAGAGTAAGAGAGTGAGTTGGAGGGGAGTTAGTAGAAGGTTAGTTGGAAAAAGTGAGTGGGAAATTGGTTGTTAGCGGCTGTAGCCGGGGATAGTAATTCGAGTAGTATTGTGGTGTCAGGGAATCCTCCCACGAAGATGTCCTCAAGAAAGAGATTTCGTGATGAAAGCAGTGAGAATTGTGCTGATAATTTTGCTAATGAAAGTGACAGTAGTGACGATATATGTCGAGTTCGAAGAAAGTGTAGGCGATTAGTTATTGATGATACATCCGATGACGATCAACTACCAGAGTCCTGGCCTTGGAAGGAAATAAGAAATAGTCCAAAAATCTGGGACTATACGATGACTCCTGGCCTTACAGAGGGAGCCTCATGTCAATTAGGAGGAAGTGGAGGAGAATTTGATATATTTAATCTAATATTTGATGACATATTTTGGAACAATATTGTGACCGAAACTAACCAGTATGCAGATCAAATACGAGAAAATCCACATACAACATGAAAAATCGACGACGCTTGGTTTCCTGTAGACTCTACCGAAATGAAAAGATATTTCGCCTTGACCATTATAATGTCACAGGTAAAAAAAACCAAGAATCCAAATGAATTGGTCGAAGAGGGCTGTTATCGAAACGCCCATATTTAGAAAATCAATGCCTTTGAAGAGATATCTACAAATTACAAGGTTTTTGCATTTCTCAAACAATAATCTGGTTGCCAATACCGATAAAATGAGAGAGATTAAACCTGTTATTAATTTTTTGAATCAAAAATTTAAAGAAGTGTATATAATGAAAAAAGACATTTCTATTGATGAAGCGCTTATGAATTTCAGGGGGCGTCTATCGTATAAGCAATTCAATCCATCCAAAAGGGCAAGGTTTGGCGTCAAAATTTATAAATTATGTGAGTCTGAGTCAGGCTATTGTTATCAATTTAAAATATATACCGGCAAAGATAAAATAAACTGTGATGACAGCGCTTCGGAATGTGTTGTCAAAGAGCTTGCTGAGTCAGTGCTGCACAGGGGTCACACTTTATACATGGACAATTGGTATTCTTCCCCAAAATTATTTATGACGTTATCACATAAATATAAAACAAATGTAATTGGCACAGTACGTTCGAATAGGAAGAATATGCCAAAAGATTTGTGCAGTGTAAAATTAAAAAGGGGGGAATACGTAATAAGAAGCTGCAACCGAATACTCGCTATAAAATGGAAAGATAAGCGAGATGTATATATGATGTTGACAAAACATGAAGCAGTCAAAATTATTTCCCAAAGATCCAACCACACCCTAAAACCGAGTTGTATTGCAGAGTACAAAAACGGAATGAACGGAATTGATCTCCAAGATCAAATATTGGCATGTTTTCCAGTAATGCGGAAATACATGAAAGGATACAAAAAAATATTTTTTTATCTGTTTGATATTGGTCTTTTTAACTCCTACATTTTATGGAAAAACCTGAATGATGGAAAGAAACAATACTATGTCGACTATAGGATCAATATAGCCAAATCTCTATTGAAGAATATGCCAAAAACGATTTATAGAGAACGAGGCGTATCATCTGTTGGAGATGTGCCAGACAGACTGTACGCGAAGGACTGGGCTCATTTTCCAAAGCACATTCATCCAACACCCTCTAAATCAAGACCGTCAAAATGTTGTACAGTTTGTCACAAAAATAAAAAACATAAGGAAACAACATGGGAGTGTAAAAAGTGTAAAGTTCCGTTACATGTACCAGAATGTTTTGAACTATATCATACCGTTACAGATTACTAATTTTGTATAAATAAACATTTTGTAATAAACAATTATTGCATCAGACTGTAATTGCGTATAAAATATTCCACGTAATATTCACTTCTGGCCCGACCATCGTACGCGGGCTATGCCCGTAATATTCACTTCTGGCCCGATCACCGTACGCGGGCTATGCCAGTAATATTCACTTCTGGCCCGACCATCGTACGCGGGCTATGCCCGTAATATTCACTTCTGGCCCGACCATCGTACGCGGGCTATGCCCGTCATTGTAGGTTAAGGGGTTAAATGCAAAAATATTTAAAAGTATGGCAGAATTCAGAATTTGCTTCATAGAAGCATTCTTAGCACTAGTATTTCACAATTATCTACCACTATTCACTTCTGGCCCGACCATCGTACGCGGGCTATGCCCGTCATTGTAGGTTAAGGGGTTAAATGCAAAAATATTTAAAAGTATGGCAGAATTCAGAATTTGCTTCATAGAAGCATTCTTAGCACTAGTATTTCACAATTATCTACCACTACACCTTATTTAATTTTTAAATTGCTTTTTCATTTTACACGTATGATATGAGTACCTCTTTTTCTATTGTTAAAATCAAAACATAGTTTCCCTGATTCATATTTTTAAAGTCACAAATATGGATGCTTGGTTAAAATCATCTATGAACAAAAGGAATAGAAAACAAAACTGAGGATAACAAAGCTAACAAGGAACATTGTGTCTGGCTGTGATTTTAATGAAACTTTAATTTCTGATAGAGGGCATGTACCAAATATTTTTGATCACAGAAATTTTTGCTATCATCCATGTTTTCTCTATTTATTGAATTTTTCAAATGTTAAAAACCACATCAGCCACATATCAACAGTAAGCTCCACCTTTGGGTGTGGCTTGAAAATACTAAATGATTTAGCAAAATGATTTTGCGCTTTCATGTTTAAGTTACAAATGAAAATTTATAGTAGTACTGAAAATTATTTCAACTGAATTATTCATTTGAGTATTCACTTGCTGTATAAATACAAATTTTTTGCATATTTTTGAGTAAAATTTGATAGCATATAAAATATGAAAGAAACGCCTCTCTCTCATTGAAATCCGAGCTGGACACGTGGGTGATGTTCCTTGTAAGTAAAAGAAATCAATGGTATCCAAAGAATTAATTAACTTTCAAAAAAGCTAAAATAGTGCTTGCCTATTTTTGCTAATATGCTAAAGTAATTTTTTTTTGCCAGTTTAAACCCTGCCTCTCCCAAAATAAACGTGTTTCAATAACCCTGATATTTTTTTTTTTTTTTTTTTAAATACCTTTTATTTAAGAGTAGCACATTGATTAACAAAACCGCTGGCAGTATATATTCGTCAAGGTGGATATGAATGTTTTTTTAGTGCCGCTAATACAAATCTACCAAAAAAACTGTGGAACAAAATTAAAAATAGCAAGCTTTAGAAAAAATATTTCTGTTAAAAAAAATTCTTAAAACTGAAATAATTTGAAAATTCAAAGTTTTAAACTCTACAGTTATAGTTAAAAACATCGTAGTAGCTTTGTTTTTAAAAAAAATTGTTCTTTCCTTTCAATCGTCTGCATATCTTAGCAATGACCATTGCACCATTTATTTTTTACTTATTTAATTCATTCATTTCAAAGCGAAATTTTCTAGAGCTGTACCGAATACTCGATATATACTCGGTACTCGGCCAAATTTGGACTAAGTATTCGGCCAATACCGAGTAGTTGTAAGAAATTCATTATTTGTATGTATTATTGAAAGAAATGTATTCATAAAAGTTGTTTATTAATAACTAAACTGAAAATTTATGAAAATATAAATATAGATTCAATAAATTTTTGCTGCAAACAGCTTTCTGCAATTAAAATGGGCGAGTAGATTGCCACCAAACTCGGTATAGAGACAATTCGTGATATGAGCTTATCCATTTTAGTTACAAGAAGTAAGTATAACCATCTTGTATGTGCGTAATAGGCATTTATTTATTTATTTTTTTTTTTTTTTTATAAAAAAGATATAAGATAAAATTTTTTCTATAAAACAGACAAAAATAGAATATTTTAGAAAGAAGAACTCTTATAAAACACTAATATAGTAGATAAAACTTTAGTTACATATTAAAAGTTACATTATAAAAATTTCTGTATCAAAACTAAAATTAATACTATTATTATTTATAATTATTTTTATTGTGTTGTGTCAAACATTGCTATAAAATATTTAATTGAATGAGTTAAATATTTTATAATTGTTTATACTATATTGTTCTGTAGTAAAATTGCATTGTCTATTGTTGCACGAGATCACCACTGTTGTTAAGCCCCTCTCCTCCAGATTGCCGCTATCAGCTTTCAGGCTTTTTGAGTGTAAGCTGTTTTCACCCCTGATTACATGCAAAATTCGCAGACAGATTATGAAATTTAAAACATTTTAAATATACAACCTTTTTAATTCTTCATGTCACTTGCCGACTAGTTTCACATGAGGCGTCCCAGCTTAATAGCAGGAGACTTGGCGTTGGAATATTAAAACAGGAATAAACTACTACGTCAGAAACGCCAAAGAAAAATTATTGAGGTGCATACAGCTGTTTCGGTAGCCTAAAGCGTACCGTCATCAGTGCAAAGAGGGATAAACTACTACGTCAGAAACGCCAAAGAAAAATTATTGAGGTGCATACAGCTGTTTCGGTAGCCTAAAGCGTACCGTCATCAGTGCAAAGAGCAACCTCTTTGCACTGATGACGGTACGCTTTAGGCTACCGAAACAGCTGTATGCACCTCAATAATTTTTCTTTGGCGTTTCTGACGTAGTAGTTTATTCCTGTTTTAAGCGTCCCAGCTTGTTCTCCGGTGATACAGTGTTCGAAGTTCGACGAAACTGACGTTTCACTCCCTCTTCTTCTCTTTTAAAGACTCGGCGCCACTGCCAGTCGAGTAGTGCCCCATCGTTGCCATTGCAATTATTAAAATTCGAAATATATTTCTACAGATTCCCTAACTGCGGCATAATTGTGGTTTTGATAACCGGCTTTTTTTTTCTCACCTGCTCGAATTTAATATTATCGTCACTATTTATTTGCGTTAAATCAGTAGTTATTTTTCCGGTAGCGATATCGTGACAGTGTTCTTTAATGCGCGTTTTTATTTTTATTTTAGTTTTTCCAATGTAACACATTTCTTTGCCATGAAAAACACAAAGTTCAGGTTCCGACTTGTAATACTTTATAAAAAACTAAACCATGAAGTAAACATCTAAATTTAAAACATTTTAAATATACAACCTCTTTCATTCTTCATGTCACTTGCCGACTAGTTTCGCATGGGACGCCCCAGCTTGTTCTCCGATGATACGGTGTTCAAAGTTTGGCGAAGCTAATGTTTCACTCCATCTTCTGTAGAAATATTGTCAAATTTTATTAATTGCAATGGCAACGATGGGGCACTACTCGAGCGGCAGTGGCGCCGACTCTTTAAAAGAGAAGAAGAGGGAGTGAAACATCAGTTTCGTCGAACTTCGAACACCGTATCGCCGGACCGTCCCATGTGAAACTAATCGGCAAGTGACATGAAGAATTAAAAAGGTTGTATATTTAAAATGTTTTAAATTTAGATGTTTACTTCATGGTTTAGTTTTTTTATAACAGATCATGAAATTTTAAAAACCTGTCGCAGACAGCTACAAAATTTTCTGTCACTGGGATACCACCGTGTAACACCTTATTTGAAAAGTCTTGGAAATCCACAGCGATTGGTGATAAAGGTCTTAAAATTTCATGTTAATTGAAGATGTTTGTATACAGTATTGTGTGCCCCCTGGTGGTGAAAAATGGAACTAGGTGATTTTGTAGTAGACCCTATCGTGTTGCACCTTATTTTAAAGGTCTTGGTATTTCCTGACCATTAGTAATGTTCATACAGAACACATTGTGCAACTAAAGGATTTTACAGTTGACACCACTATGTGATACTTTATTTGAAAGTTTTTGGAAATTAAAGGCGATTAGTGATGTTCATATACAAATACTGCGCCCCCTGGTGGAAGAAAGTGGATTTTGCAGCATGTGTGTAGCATGCCTACTATACAGTGTGACAGCCAAAGGCAGCAGTGGCGGATCCAGAACTTAACTTTGGGGGGGGCTAAGATTTTTCAAAGTGTTATTCTAGACCAATAAAAAATTTACAACTGCAATATTCAATTTTGAATGTCAGTGTTTTAGGGCCCCCCCCCCTTAAATCCGCCACTGAAAGGCAGCGGAAACACAAATCAGAGGTTCGTTTGGTTCAAGGTTAATTTTTGCGAGTTTTTTCATGTAATTAGCAGCCTGCATATACACTGCTGCAGTCATTGGGGTCACAAGACCGAGTTCTGTTTGGTTTGAGGTAATTTTTTTGTTTTAGATGGCTATTTTTTTTCTCGATGCTTTCATTTAAAAATAGAAATTCAAACAAAATCGAGTTAAAAATATAAAATCATACAAATTATCATATTCGCGGGCAATACCAGGCGGGTTCGTTTGGTTCCAGGTTAATTTTTGGGAATTTTTTTATGTTATTAGTGGCCAGTGTATGTTCTGTCACAGGCACCAGGGTCACAAAGCAGAGTTTTGTTTGGTTCGATGTAATTTTTTTGTTACAGCTGATTATATTTTTCATGATTCTTTTTTTTTTAAATAGAAATTCTAACAAAATTGAGTTAAAGATATAAAATCATACAAATTTAAGGTTTATTTAAGGTAATTATCATGGGCCCGGGCAATGCCGGGGGGGCCAGCTAACATGTAGTCTTGGTATTAAAGAAAATAGAAGATAAAACAAGCAACACAACTGTTTATCTGCAGTCAATTTGACGTCATACTGACAGTACTTTTTAGAAAGTGATGTCAAATATAGTATTTCTATTTATAAGCATTTTTCGAAATTTCTTTTTTTTAAGTGAAATGGCATAAATTATATTAGATGTTTTAATTGGAAGTACACTTAAATAATGATGCGACGATTTTTGAAACATTACTGTCAATAAAGTGACCGTCGAATTCGACAGGTTCCAGCTAGTTATAATTAATTAAAAATTAAATGACTGTCATATTCTTAATATTTGGTTTGGTCTAAACTCTAAAATGAATTCTTATTTCATTCTATTCAGTATTTTATCACAATTTTGAATTTAATTTTTTGTTATTAAGTTATTTTGTGTAAAACTAAAATTAGTAACAAAAGAAAAATATTTTAACCCTTCCATGTACTATTTTTGTATTAGAAATAATTGTGCATTTTTATATGGTTAAAGTAAAAAAAAAAAAATATATATATATATAAATATATATATATATATATATGCAAAAAATTTTTTAATTTTTGTTAATATTGATGCTGCCATATTTAATTCATATTTGAAAACTTATTTAATAAAGGAATTCAGAACAAAGTTATCATTGCCTGCATTTTACACTTACTAGGTGTCAGGAGTTAATCCAAGTTTTAATTTTTTGGCGCCCATTTTTTGTGCCAAAAACTGTTTTGTGCATAGAAACTAAAAAGTTCATATGAATGATGAATGTCAAGAACTTTACAACTATAGATTTTATTACTATGGATGGCTGTTTGATAAAGTGGAAGATGCGTGACTCTATCACAGCTACATCCATCACAAAGCATTTGAAATCAAAGTATAAAAAAATTATTGTTTAGTGCAAACTTCATGGAGCAAAGCAAGATGTGGGTTTTAATGCTACTCCGACGAAACAAATGTTCAGCCAGATTTGTTGAAAGAATGATGCGGCTCAGATCTTATGCGTTGGTAAACTTGCACTGTTTTATTTGATTTTAACAAAACATGCTGATGAATTCAATGCCGAAAACATTGTTGGGTGCGAGAAAATTAGACTGATCTTCTGACATGTAATATGACAGAACTGTTAATAAAATACCTTTAGTTATTAGAGGAAGCAAAAAACATTGGTGCTTTAAAGGAGTGAATTTGCTTGTGGATAACATAATAATAAGGAAACATGGGTGATAGCTGCAGTCCTCTGATTTTTTCATGGAATGAAACAAAATGCTAATTGAAAAGATTATTCTGGTTTAGAACAGTTGCGCTGCATAATAGGTTGCACATTTAATGTTGCAATGCAACACATAAAACTTTTTTTTTCTGCCTAATTCAACCACTTAATAGAGAATCAGAGCTTTAAATGTTATTAGTAGAAAGAATTAGCCAAAAAATCTATCAGAAATTGATGTCTGTGATTAATGTGCATCATTTTCTGTAAACACTGCAGCAAAATCTGTCAGTTTCTTCTATTCAATGCATTATTCTTTCATTGCATTTTTTGTGAATATGGAGACCTCTGTACAAAGGCAGAGTCGACGAGTCTAGTGTTAAAATAGGGGGGGGGAGATAAACCTTGTCGTTTACAGAAAATAAACGATAGGGAACACCAAATGTTTGGGTGTTTAGCAAATCCTAAACTGTCAGTCAATTTGCCAGCCTACCATGCCTTTAGAATCATCCTCACTGCTATATGTAGAAAACATGGTTACACTATACATAAAAATGTTTTGGGAGAGTACAATTACACGGTCACAAAATGCTTCTTAGCAGTAAGTCTGAATAAGATTCTCAAGAAAAAATGCTGCATCTTTGAAGTTCATGAACAGTTTGACAAGGACTTCCTTCATTGTGTTAAGTAAGATTGATGAAAACTTCCTAAGTTCAACTGAATTATCGTCCACTGAAATCTTGGATTAGTTCTCACCTTCAAGAGTTGCATTAGAATACCGAGTAAAGATGAAAATTCTAATTTAGATGTGATGACGGATACGCTACATTGCAAAGCTCTTCGTACAGGTTTCACAGGGGCTGCAATTTGCCCCTAACTCTTCCATTACTATTTACAAGCAATTAGCATTTTTAATTTGTAGACTTAGTATGGCAAAAATTCTTATTTAAAATTAGTGGTGAAAGATTCAAGCAAAAAATATAGATCTTATGAACTTGTTCATAAACTCAGATGGATAATGAAAGTTTGGGATCAGGCCTTCAATGCTACATTTTTTAAAGATTTAAACACTTAATTCTCTGTCCAAAAAAAAAAAAAAAAAAAAAAAAAAAAAAAAAAAATCACTAATGATCATTTTTTAGAAGCCTAATTTTTAATTAATGTAAGAAATATTAATTAATTCTATGTGTAGTATGTGTTTCTTAATTTTATACAGATTAATTTATTAATTTTCAATTAATAATTAGTCAAATATCTTTTGATATTTATATCATGTTTACTAGTTCCATTTATTGTTACATTTTGAAATTTATTTCCGAATTAGTGGAAGAAATACTTTTTTCCACAGTTTGGGAATATTTGTCAGATATAAGAATCAGCCGCTTAAAATAAAATTACTTTGGCTGAAAACAAACGTGATTTTACTAAGCGATGTTTATATATTTACTGTTTATATATTTACTGTAAAAACTGGCATATGGCATATATTTTTTTTCCTTCTGAAAAGTGAAAGCTGAACTTTTTTGTTCCTATTTTATATTAAATGTACTAATTGTTTATATTTTTCTTAATATTTCTCTAGGGTTTCTTCTTCACCTACAAATATGGACAAAGTGCTATTTACAGAGAATATGACAGAAAGAAGCAGCATTTTCTAGAAAGAAATAGAAAAATATTTTTATTCATTAATAAAATTATGTCAATGTACTTATTTTGTGAGATTTAAAAAATAAAAATTAAATACTACAGCAAATAAATTTTTTTAATTCTGTGTCCTTTAACTGATTTTTTTATCATGATAAAATTTTGTAGAATTCTTTAAAGCTTTTTTATTCAGCCGGGTTGAGCTACTATTCTGTTATATATTAAGCCTACGAAGCAGAAACGTAACAAAAGGGGTTTCATCTGTTAATACTGTGGCTGTGAGGTGCTGGGCTATGAATCTAAGGCTCGAGTGGGTCGTGAGTTTGAACCCATTCGGGGGCAAGTGTTTAAAAATGTTTTTTGTTTAATTCTAAGTTGTTTATTGCTATTTAAAAAGAATGCTTTTTTATATGCGTCCTAAAAAATAGTAAATAAGGCAAAATTTTCTGTACTCAAACCAATTAAAAGATAAAAAGCAATCATTGATGACTACATCCTACTATATAATAACACACTTTGTCAACAATGAATGATTTTTACCTTTTAATTGGTTTGAGTACAGAAAATTTTGCCTTATTTATTACTTTTTAGGGTGCCGATAAAAAAAAAAAAAAAAAGCATTCATTTATATATAAATGTATGTTATTATTATTTTTTTTTTTTTTTGTGTGTGTGTGTGTGTGTTCATTTATAGCATTTAATCCTTAAAAAAAAAAAAAAGTATTGGTTGCACCAGTAACAAAATATGACTGACAAATTTATTTTCATAAGAAGTATTCATAAATTTACTAAAATAAATATTGTCATTTCTACATGCAATAAAAATACACTTCACTAGATCCTAATTTGCTTTTTCACAAATAAACAACCCCCTCCCCCAATCTCCACACAAAGTAAAGAGAGGAAGAAAAAATAAAGCTATTGCCTGAAGTTTCTTATAAATTTGTAGCATATTTATTTTATCCTACAACCTTTTTTTTTTTTTTTTAATTTCATAATGCAAGAATTTGGAACAAAAAATTGTTAAATAGTTCTTTGTTCAATCAATGTATCTGGTGTTGCAAATTAGGGGCCACAACATGCGAATTAGTGACGTTCCGATGGTGAACAAATTAAAATATTAACTTTAAATGAAGTTGGAATGTCTGGTTCTAATATTGCAAGAAAAATAGGAAGGTCCAAGGCTGCAGTAAACAGTTTTCTCAGAAATCCCGAAGATTACGGCAGTAAGAAGCGTACAGGAAGACCGAAATCCTTAACTGTAAGGCAATCAAGACAAATCTGGAAGCTAGCTTGCGGACAAAAAATGTCGTCTGCCCAAATTCAAGAACATTTACAATTACCATGTACAAGCCGAACGGTAAGAAATGTTTTAAGTAGCAATCCCATTGTTCAGTTAAAAAAATTTAAAGGAAAACCCCCTCTTTCAAAGCACCACAAATATGCTCGCTTAGACTTTGCCCGAAAACATTTAACCGAAGGCACAAATTGGAGAGATATTGTCTTTTCCAATGAAAAGAAATTTAATTTAGATGGACCCGATGGCTATAAATATTTTTGGCATGATTTACGACAGGAACCTCATATTTTTTTCAAAGCGTCAATTTGGAGGTGGCTCAGTAATGGTTTGGGCTGCATGTGCTGCCAGTGGAACCACTCCAATTGTTTTCATCCATAACAAAATGAATTCAATTATCTATCAAGATACGTTAGGAGATAATTTATTACCTATTGCTCATCTTATAACTTCAGGAGACTGGACATTTCAGCAGGACAACGCTTCCGTTCATGTTTCGAATTCAACTAAATCTTGGCTGGAAGCTAACCAGGTGAAATGCCTTCAATGGCCAGCTGTTAGCCCCGATCTGAATGTAATAGAAAATCTTTGGGGAATTTTAGCCCGAAATGGTTACAAAAATGGACGACAATTCAATTCAAAATTAGATTTGATGAATTCTATTAAAAACTGCTGGAATAATATTGATGCAAGTACTTTGTGTGGTCTGATAGATTCAATGAACAAGAGACTAGTCACAGTTATCGAAAAAAAAGGATCTCACATCGATTAATGATGAAATACATGTATCGACTTTATAATTTTTTCCAGCTTTCTTTGTACATAAATTTTTCTTACGTCTACTAACCTTTTGTTATTGTAGTTATTAATAAATTTATTTTTTCCTTTTGTTCCTTGTAGCATATAATATATATGTATGAAATTTTGTAAATGTTTGATCTTTTGTTTTTTAATTATATCATATTTTCAAGTGGCTTTATAATTTTTTCCACCACTGTACGAAAGGACTGAAATTTTTGGGAATCCTTATTTATATAGTAATTTAGATTTATTTTTAATTTTCAATGATTGAATTAAAATGCAAAAATATTTATAAGTTTGTTAGAATTCAGAATTTGCTTCATTGAATCATTTTTAGCACTAGTATTTACCACTACACTTTACTTGATTTTTAAATTGCTTTTTCATTTTACACATATGATATGAATACCTCTTTTTCTATTGATAAAACCAAAACATAGTTTCCCTGATTCATATTTTTTAAGTCACAAATATAGATGCTTGGTTAAAATCATCAATGAACAAAAGGAGTAGAAAACAAAACTGAGGATAACAAAGCTAAGTAAAATAAATCAATGGTATCCAAAGAATTAATTAACTTTCGAAAAAGCTAAAATAGTGCTTGCCTATTTTCGCTAAAATGCTAAAGTAATTTTTTTGCCAGGTTAAACCCTGACGCTTTGTACAAATATTAAAGGAAGAAAATTACTAAAAAATTAAAAATTTTAATTGCTAACTTCAATTTGTTTTTGGAAACTCCTGCCGAAGAAAAATTCAATGTTTCTTCTGTGAGTGACAGGAAAACCAGAATACAAAGGAAACCATGGTAAGTATCTCTCTTATAGCAAACTGTTTGGCAAGCGTGCTAGGCATAGATGTGAGTGGCATGCAGTGACTTGTTTTGGCATCTACATCTCATGGTAACTTACGGCTTCAATAGTGCTGTGTTTCATACAATAGTTTAGGCAAACAATGTAATAAAGTATTAAAGCTAATTGACTACACAAAGGTTATAGGACTTGGAAGAGTGAGGGTCTTTCTAAGTAATCTTATCCTGTATTTAATCAAATTTCAGAAAAAAACACGGAAAACTTACAGCAAAGTCTTTAAAACAAAGACTGGGATCAAATCCAGTATTTCCCATCTACTAACTTCAAGGGCAGAACCTCTTTGCCATGTGTGAAGCAAAACTTCAAGGAAAATTTAAAAAATTTTATTGTGAATAATGCAATTAAAACTTAAAAAAAAAAAAAAAAAAAAAAAAAAAATCCGCTGAGTAGGTGCATAAAATAGATTGTTTATGGTTAAAAACATAGAAAGGGAAAATTTGATTAAGATTAGAAGTAAAATTGATACACATTCAAACTTCTTTAACATGAATCTCAAGGATGGTAAAAAATTTGTTTATATTATCAGTAGTTCATGCTATCAGTAACTAATCTTCATATAATAAACTAATCTTCATTTTGACGGGGATTGTAGAAACAGTTCATGTTAAAAGTAATTTACGTTAACGAGGTCTGAGTGTATAAAAATATTTCACAGTGAGCACAAGCTATATTTCTCAGAGAATTGATTAAACTAAATTCATTACAATCTTATTCACAATCAAATATTGTTCATAAACCTTTTGTTAAATGTTTGGCTTTTTGTTGAGTTTACGTGCTGGATTTATAAAATTCATATTTACTGATATTTTGAAAATTTTTGCAATGTAAAATAATTATAAATAAGTGAAATCGTCTTGAGAAAACTTGTGCTTCACCCTTGTGCACACAATTTTATGGTTAGTTCTCCCAAAACCACAAAATTTGACAATTATAAAATAATTGAAATAGACGTTAAATGTGACATCAAACAGCTTTGTTGATTCAGAAATTTTATGTACAAGTAGCATGAATAAGGATACAATTAACAGTAGACAATTAAAACTTGCTATTTGCGATTCAATAAAAAAATTACATAAAACATTAAAACAAATCAGTAATGAAATTTTATTTAAATGTGATATAAAAGTATATTCCCTTAAATTATTCATTTATTTTACCTTAATAAATTAACACATTATTTCTTGTTAAAAACTTAAAAAAAAAAAAAAAAAAAAAAGTCTGCTGAAAAAATCTATAATGCATTAAATATATTTTTTAAATTAATAATTTAATTAAAAATGTAATTTTTAGTTCAAATTAAAGAAAACCTTGCCGGGACTCATCTCAATACCTCTCACACATAAATCAAACACTAATACTACGCCACACTTTCTTGTACGGTGTATGTTTAATTTTTTCTCATAGCGACAGCTAAAACTTGTAAGGTCATATCTAATCTTGACACGTTAACTCAAAAAAAAAAGGGGGGGGGGGGTGGTGCAAATTTACACTGTACCCTATGTTTTTGACCATGCTCTTTAATTTAAGTTTTGTTTGATTTGAATAGTAATTTCACCAATTCATATTTTTGTGAATGTATTTTATATTGCTCTGACCAACAACAATTTTTGATTTAAAATCAGAAGTGACACTGGGATAGGGGGGATAATGGTTTGTCCTCTGATGTAATATTCCTCCCTTTAAGTAGTGAAGACTGTAGTGTGTAACAAATTAGCTGCTAATAAGGACATAAATTCATAGCATTTATATATTTAGAGGACAAATAAAACTGTTCTGCAGTAGATGGGATGAATTTATGTACATACATAATTGCAAACATTCCCCAGTATTATTCACAAAAAATCTCTATATAATACTAAATTGTGATTTAAATAAGTTGAAAGTGACTTTCTTGTGGATAATGAAAGGCTCTGGAATATTGGAAACACTGCATGCAAATACATTTATTTATGCCTTTTATGAAACATTTTTATGGACTGTTCAAAATTAAAGAATAATAATTAATAAAAATAAATTAAAACTTATAAAAGCTTTTATTATTATTATTATTATATCTAATTAATTTACCAATATCTAAATAATTTATCAAATCTTTTTTTTTTCTTTTTAAAGAAAACAAGTGCTTTGATAAATCATTTTATATATATATTTTTTATTGATAAACTCAAAGCTTTAATTAGTTGCTTTTTAATTACAATAAAGATTGTCCATAAGAGAATTTTTAAAATGGATTTACTTTTAATAATTCTTAGTTTTTATATAATAAATCGAATGAGATTACTTAAAAGAAAAAAAAAAAAAAAGACATTCCATAACCGGATACATACATACATATATATTTAATTTAAATTATGGTTTTATTTAATAGTCAATTACGAAAAATTAACTAATAAATTTTTGAAACTTTTAAGTAAAACTGCCGATTTTTTCTTTTATTATTATTATTATTATTATTATTAATTTATTTTTGTCAGAGTTGCCCCCATTTGACTGTACCGTTAAAATACAGTTAAATAAATTTAAAAAAAAAAAAAAAAAAAATCGATACCAGTAAAAATAATCATTTTTATGTTTATATATCGAAAATATTAAAATTATGCATATTAAATTGACAGGAAACGCCGGCATTTGAATAACTGTCGGCAGTTTGGCACACGTCCGATATGTATCATATATGCGTCAAAAATAAGGATCGAAATGGCAACATAAAGATATCGTTAAAGTGTCATTTTTTTAACATATCCGTATCGGAGCTATTGGTGGCGTTCGCATTTGTATCAGATACACGATGCCGGACCGATACCTATTCCCGTATCGCTACGGGTATCGATTTTGCGGACAGTTTCGACACAGAAAAGTTACGAATCGCTGGTATCGTAATGATACCTTGCGTGTTTGGCGTAAGATATCATTTCGGCGTCAATATGATAGTTCTGTGTTTGCTGGGAGCTCCAGTATCTAATTCAAATAAACATTTATTCCCTTCAACAAAAATTTCTAATAAAATCTTATCCCTTGCATGTCGTGGTGATTCAACGCTAATTACTGGTACAGTTTCAGAACAAGATTCTATTTGTTTAACTGTTTCGTTACGTTTTGAGCGGCAGACTTTCGCCAAATGCCCGTTCTTTAAGCAATTCCTACACTGAGTGTTCTTGTGCTTACATTCGTGAGCTAAATGTTGAGTACTATCACATCTGTAACATTTCCGAGATTTATCAAACTTCTTTGTAGGTTCAGATTTCTTAAATTTAGGAAAATCTTTTTTGATAGTTTTATCTTGCGAACTATGTAATCTTTTTATCGATACCATTTGATTCTGAATTTCACACACATCTCTCTGAGCAGATTCCATTGCGAATGCAATGCTCTTAGCTTTTTCGTATGTTAACTTATCCTCTGCTAACAGCTTTTTCTGTATATTTTCGTTTTTGAGACCCATCACCAATTTATCACGAAGCATCGTACTTAAATTGTTCCCAAAGTTACAGTGTATCGACAGTTTTTGTAATTCGGCACAATAATTTGCAATGGACTCACCTTCAAATTGCTACCTCTTGTAGAAACGAAACCGTTCTGTCATCTCTAGTGGTTTAGGATTCAAATGTTCCGAAAGTAATTTTACGATATCTTGATAAGTCAATTCAGAAGGAATGTTCGGAGTGGCCAGATTCTTTAACAATTTATACGTTGTTGCTCCCATAAGGCTTAAAATCGCAGGGACTTTCATTTTATCTTCGATCCCATTAACAACGAAGTAAGATTCTAGACGTTCCACATAACTGGGCCAGTCTTCCACAGACTCATCATAAGATTCAAAATTAATGTTCGAAGATCCCATCCTCGTCGCCAACTCTTTTGTCATGTATGCCAGGTAGACCGAGAGACGATACGATTCGTTTTACATACACGCAAAGAACATTTATTAGCATTAAATTACACAGGCACAACCGAGCATAACAACAACTACACCGAACATGTAAAATACGAAACTATAGAATTCAAAAAGGTAAACAAAGCACGCGCGCGTCACACAGCTTGGAAGGTTCTCTAATCTGGCTGTTGCCAGATACATAACAGACAGCACCAAGGAATTTGAAGTAGCCCTTTTATATTTGAATCCCAGTTACACATGAACAGCATTACACGTGATGTACATAATATTTGCTTTCAAGTTATTTCCTATATTTATTTGATTTAATCTATCAACCATAGAATGACAGCAGTTTCAAGCCAAATATAATCAACACTAATATTATAAATGCGAAAGTTTGGATGAATGGATGGATGTTTGTTACTCAATCACGCCACAACGGCAAAACGGATCTGGATGAAATTTGGTACAGAGATAGATAATAGTCTGGAATAGGACATAGGCTACTATTTATACCGAAAATTTGATTAGATTTTTTAAAATAAATTAAAATATGAAAATAATAAACTGGTAAATGACTTAATATAAGCCATTTTAAACTTTTAATTGTTGCCAAAAATGTTTACGAGGTTTTTATTTATTTATTTATTTTTCAACATAAAATGAAGTATGCTTTTACGCGAAAAAAAAAAAAAAAAAAATACTAAATGTTAAATTGGTGAATGAGACAATGACATCTTTATAACTTTAAAATAAAATAGTAATAATACAAATCTAGCATGTTTTTTCTGAATTTTGTTTCTTAGCAATTTTTTATATACCCAAACTTTAGATTATTATTCTTTTTTTTTTTTTTTTTTTAACACGGATGAATCATGCTGGGCATAAAAGCTAATTCAGAATTATATTAAAGGTATTTACGTATTGATAATTCTGGAATTTTTTTTAATTTTGATGCTGAAGTAGATCGGACATTTTTCGCCAAGGAAAAGATAGAAAGAAATAGGAACAATAATCGCATAAATTATATTTTCGTCTAAAGCGGCAACAAAAATTCAAAAGCCTCCAAAGGGATCTATATTAAGGCTGTACCATGATCAAATTTACATATTAATTAATTTATTTATTTTTCTATATACCAACTACTTTAATTAAGCATGAATCTTAATAATAATAATAATAATAATAACAATAATAAAAATAATTGTCTCATGCGATAGACGTAGCCGATCAGCGTATTGTAATATTATATTTGGCTTGAAATTGCTGTCATTCTATGTTTGATCGATTAAATCAAATAAATATAGGAAATAACTTGAAAGCAAATATTATGTACATCACGTATAATGTTGTTCATGTGTAACTGGGATTCAAATATAAAAGGGCTACTTCAGATTTTTCGATATTGTCCGTATCGAAACTGTCATGTACGATAAGCACACAAATGGAAGCCCACGGGTAAGGTAAGCCATTGTCGCAGACAATAGGGACAGGCACCGGAGACTGCGATGACGAACAAGTCGCTGCCGAAGGCAGAGGGAACCCAAAGCGAGCTTTTGAGCGATTTCAGTATTATTATTTTTCTTTTTTTCATAAAGCTATATAGAAAAGAGTTTCCCTTAAACATAGTAATCAGCGAAGCGGGCAAAGCCTGCTAGTATTACAATATGCTATAATCGGCTACGTCTATCGCATGAGACAAATATTATTATTATTAGATTATTATTTTGTGGTTATATATACTTCATGCTTAGTTAATAGTAGTTGGTATATGGAAAAATAAATTAATTAATTAATATGTAAACTTGATCATGGTACAGCCTTAATATAGCTCCCCTTGGCGACTTTTGAATTTTTGTCATCGTTTAGACAAAAATATAATTTATGCGATTATTGTTTCTATCTTTTACTTGGCGAAAAATGTCCGATCTTTCAGCAACAAAATTAAAAAAATTGTCCAAAATTATTAATAAGTAAATACTTTTAATATAACGCTGAATTAGCTTTTATGCCAAGCATGATTCATCCGTGCTAAAAAAAAAAAATCTGAAGATGGGGTACATAAAAAAATGCTATGAAATAAAATTCAGAAGAAACATGCTAGATTTGTATTATTACCATTTTATTTTAAATTTATAAAAACGTCATTTTCCCATTCACCAATTTAACATTTAGTATTTTTTTTTTTTTTCGCTTGAAAGCATATTTCATTTTATGTTGAAAATAAATAAATAAAAAAAAAAAAAAAAAAACGCCACTATATTTAAAGGGGACTAATGCGCAAGTTGTACCTGACGGGACTAAAGTGAAAGTTGTACCTCAAGGGACTAATGTGAAAGTTGTACCTCACGGGACTAATGTGCAAGTTGCACCGAACGAACAAACTATTTCTTTCAACGAAAATGCCTACTAACCCTGGACGATAGGTCTAATATATCGTATCATATTATATATCGTATTTATCGTAATATAACTCAATACTTATTTCGCTTCCTTCTTCGACTCGTTTTAATACGCATTTTTTATATGCATGAGCAGCCCCCGAAAAACAAAAACATTAAATCAATAAATTCATTTTTTTACTTATTTTTATTTCATATTACTTCACGCGCACTTTTAGTTCCCCACCATACTATAGGTATGGGGAACTTAGGTAATCGTGAAAAATTTCGACCTCGGTTTTTTGACTTTTCTACACGTTTTCAGGTGTGAGGAATCCGAAAATGACAAAATTTCTATGGTGTCTGTCTGTAGGGTGTCTGTTAGTCTGTTAGTGGGTCAGTCCGTTAGTTTGTTAGTCTGTGTACACGATATCTCAAGAACAAATTGTCGCAGAGAGGTCAGATCAGTTTTAAAATATTACTTTCGACACTGGCAAGAACCCTATTCATTTGCAACATTCGATTTTAAAAACTTCGTAAGTTATTCGAAATTTACGATTTTCTTAACATGGGAGAATAGGACAAAAATTCACTTAAACGTGCATTAAATGAAAACTTTTTACTGTAAAAATGTCAGACCAGTTTTAAAATATCAGTTTTGATGCCGGAATGAACATCAGTAACTATAAATATGCTACTTTGAAAATTTCGCAAGTTACTGGAAATTTACGAATTTCTTAACATGGCAGTATAGGGGAAAATTTCACATAAGCGTCAATTTTGAGAGATATTTTCATCGTAAAGATGTCAGACTACTTTTGAAACATTATTTAGGGCACTGGCATGAATATTAATGACTATGAATTTTCCAATATAAAGATTTCGTAAGTTATTGGAAATTTACGAATTTCTTAACATGGCTGAATAGAGCAAAATTTCACATAAACGTCAATGTTGAGGGATATTTTCATCGTAAAGATGTCAAACCACTTTCGAAATAATATTTAGGATACTGGCATGAATATCATAGACTATGATTTTTCCAATTTAAAAAATTCTTAAGTTATTTGGAATTTACGATTTATTTAACATGTCAGAATAAAGCAAAATTGAGTATAAACTTCCATTTTGAGGATCCTAAATACGTTAGACAACTTCAAAATTACGTTTATGATATTTGTTTGAACATGATTGAATACAAATATTCTAATAGGAAAATTTCGTAAATTATTCGTAATTTACGATTTTATCAACATAGAGAAATTGTAAATTTTTCATATAAATATGAATTTGAGGATTATTGCATTGGAAATAGTAGCATGAAAACTAAACAACAGAATTGACCCCGATAAAATAAATTAATAGATTAGAATAAGATAAATATATCGAAGTGAACGGTGGATAGCCTATTAGGCGGGGATTTTATTCTGTCACTGTATGAAGCTTTGGTCAAAATGATTTCTTTTAACATTATTGCCGAAACGTCAGTGGAGGCCCTCTGTTGAGACTCAAAACGGTTTTGGGCTGTGTCTGTGTGTCTTTCTGTCTGTCTGTCTGTCGCGCTATAGCGGCCGCAAAAATAGCGCTATTGACTTGAAATTTGGTACACATGTTCATGAGCCCCACGAAATTATCTGTATAGTTTTTGGTATGTATTCCATTCGTAGTTCGTATACAGGGACACGCCAAAGTTTTTTTAATCATTACGGCCTATGGGAGAAATTTTTATGTATCGCGATAGCGGCCACAAAAATCACGCTATTGACTTGCAATTTGGTACACATGTTCATGTGCCCCACGAAATCAGCTGTATAGTTTTGGGTGTGTATTCCATTTGTAATTCGTGTACAGGGATACGCCAAAGTTTTGCTTATCATTACGGCCTATGGGAGGAATTTGTATGTACCGCGATAGCGGCTACAAAAATCACGCTATTGACTTGCAATTTGGTACACATATTCATGAGCCCAACGGAATCAGCTGTATAGTTTCAGGTGTGTATTCCATTTGTAGTTCGTGTACAGGGACACGCCAAAGATTTTCTATCATTACGGCCTATGGGAAGAATCTGTATGTACCGCGATAGTTACTGCAAAAATCAAGCTATTGACTTCCAATTTTTGCCGAAACGTGAATGGAGGACCTCTGATAAGACTCAAAAGGATTTGGGGTTCCGTCTGTCCGTCTGTCTGTCTGTCTGTTGCGCGATAGCGACCGCAAAAATCACGCTATTGACTTGAAATTTTGTACACATGTTCATGATCCCCACGAAATTAGCTGTATAGTTTTGGGTGTGCATTCCATTTGTAGTTCGTGTACAGGGACACGCCAAAATTTTTTTTTATCATTACGGCCTATGGGAAGATATTGTATGTACCGCGATAGCGGCCCCCCCAAATAAAGCTATTGACTTGCAATTTAGTACACATATTGATGAGCCCAACATGATTAGCTGCATAGTGCTAGGTGTGTATTCCATTTGTCGTTCGTGCACAGGGACACGCCAAAGTTTTTCTTATCTTTACGGCCTATGGGAAGAATTTTTTGTATGTACCGCAATAGCGGCCGCAAAAATCCTTCGATTGACTTGCAAATTGGCGCACACGTTTCAGCTTTGCATATAAGCAGCTGTATAATTTTTATTGCTATATTTTTTAAAACTATGTACACGGATACGCCAAAATTCTTAACATTACGGCGCATGGGGTGATTTTCGTTTAAACGCATTTTAATATCATTACTTTGCAATGAAGAAAATGAAACTAGCGTACGTGAGTAAGATACTTAAACTTATGTTGTTTGAAGAAAATATGTGCTCTTAAGCTTTCTAATTAATGTATAGGATCTTACAAAAGTGTTCTGACAATGTCAGGTAGTCATCCAAACGATGTTACATTTGGAACAATTATTAATTTTAAACGCAAAATAAGTTGAATAGTTTTTACTGGTGTATACAATGTTTATGGCTCGTTTACAAAGACACACAAAAGAATTTCGTAACATTAGAGCCTATGGAGAAATTTTTAATTTAAGCGCGTACTTTAATCAGTTTATGCTGAATTGAATTTAATAAAGTTAACATACATTATAAAGATGCTTAAAATCATGTTTACTCTTAAAAAAGGTTATGTATAGACTAAATAATTTATGGGACCACACAAAATAATTCCGAGTATGTACTGTAATCATCCAAATGATGTCAAATTAGTTTGAAAAATTAATGAGTTATAATTAATTAGGTTTATTCTTATTATTGGCGTTTATAATGACTGCGGCTACTTTTCCGGAATACATAAAGGAATTTCGTACTATTACGGTCTATAGTCGGTATTTCTTATAAGTGTATTTTAACATGGTTATATCCCCATCAAATATAATGAAATTTTATTAGAATTTTAAAAGCATGTTTTCCTGTTGGGGCAGAGAATTGATAATTAGTTTAAAGGTCACGCAAAATATTTCCGATATGCTATGTAATTTTTTTTTTTTTCTTTTTTTTTTTGTATGAAATTTGATAGTTATGAAATTTGGTATTTATGAATTTCAGGGAAATAATACAAGACTGTCGTTTATTAAGAATACATATTGTTTCGTACTTGGGGGTTCGTAAGTTGTCCGAGAATGAAAAGCGAAACTTGCAAAAAATCAGTGATTTATTCATAGAAAGTTCCAGAAAAATACAGGTCTATAAACCAAGTATCAGCTTCAATTCAATCAGTAAACATAGCTTAAACAACAGCCGTTAACAGCAAAACAACATTACAAAATGTTTATCAATAACGCATAAAGCAAGTCTTATTGAAAGAGGCTCAAAGCAAAGCAAGCATTTGACAAAACTGACACAGATCTGAGATTGACCACCTTGACTAAAAAAATGCTCCTTTTATACTATTCTATCGAACACAGACTGTTCTGGAAAATTCTCGTATCTCATCAGCCAATGAGATTAGAGCTTCCATATTTGGTATATCCCTAATAAGGATTTTCTCGCCAAGGTCACCAAAAAATCGCCAAGGAGGGAAACAGTCGCCAAATTTGGCGCCAAATCCATTTCTTCCCTTATTGGAGCTTTTTAATGCGTTTTAAAAGGAAAATTAGGCTATTTTAACGCTAAAACGACTAGAAATGCACAAAATTAGCATTTTATCGACTTTCTAAGCCTCTTTGAAAGAATTTATACAAAAATAAATGCAATTATTTACAATTCCGTAACACTTTATATGATATACAAATAAGTATAGAAAAAGAGATAGAGCAGGGGGTTGAGGGGGGCGGCAGCCCCCCTCAGGAATGTATCTGATTATGGTAATAAGGCGATCGAATACTATTATATACTATTATATAATAAGGAATAAATAAAAATGACCTATTGAATAATGTCTGATGCAAATAGGACGTTGAGGCTCCTGATCTGCAGATCCACTAGTTGCCGAAACGTCAGTGGAGGCCCTCTGTTGAGACTCAAAACGGTTTTGGGCTGTGTCTGCCTGTCTGTCTGTCGCGCGATAGCGACCGCCAAAAAAGCGCTATTTACTTGAAATTTGGTACACATGTTCATGAGCCCCACGAAATCAGCTGTATAGTTTTTGGTATGTATTCCATTTGTAGTTCGTATACAGGGATACGCCAAAGTTTTTCTTATCATTACGGCCTATGGGAGAAATTTATATGTATCACGATAGCGGCCACAAAAATCACGCTATTGACTTGCAATTTGGTACACGTGTTCATGTGCCCCGCGAAATCTGCTGTATAGTTTTGGGTGTGTATTCCATTTGTAATTTGTGTACAGGGACCCGCCAAAGTTTTTCTTATCATTACGGCCTATGGGAGGAATTTGTATGTACCGCGATAGCGGCCACAAAAATCACGCTATAGACTTGCAATTTGGTACACGTGTTCATGAGCCCAACTGAATCAGCTGTATAGTTTTAGTTGTGTATTCCATTTGTAGTTCGTGTACAGGGACACGCCAAAGATTTTTTATGATTACGGCCTATGGGAAGAATCTGTATGTACCGCGATAGCTATTGAAAAATAGCTATATAAAAATCAAGCTATTGACTTCCAATTTTTGCCGAAATGTGAATGGAGGCCCTCTGTTGAGACTCAAAAGGATTTTGGATTCCTTCTGTCTGTCTGTCTGTCATGCGATAGCGGCCGCAAAAAACACGCTATTGACTTGAAATTTTGTACACATGTTCATGATGCCCACGAAATTAGCTGTATAGTTTTCGGTGTGCATTCCATTTGTAAGTTCGTGTACAGGGACACGCCAAAGTTCTTTTTACCATTACGGCCTATGGGAAGAATTTGTATGTACCGCGATAGCGGCCCCCAAAATAACGCAATTGACTTGCAATTTGGTACACATATTCATGAGCCCATTGAGCAAGCATTTGACGAAACTGATATAGATCTGAGACTGACCGCCTTGGCGAAAATAATGCTCCTTTTATAATTTTTTTATCGAAAACAGACTGTTCTGGAAAATTCTCGTATCACATCAGCCAATGAGATTAGAGCTTCCATATTTGGTATATCCCTAATAAGGATTTTCTCGCCAAGATCGCCAAAAAAAATCGCCAAGGAGGGAAATAGTCGCCAAATTTGGCGCCAAATTTATTTCTTCCCTTATAGGAGCTTTTTAATGCGTTTTTAAAGGAAAATTTGGCTATTTTAACGCTAAAACGACTATAAAGGCACAAAATTAGCATTTTATCAACTTACTAAACCTCTTTGAAAGAATTTATACAAAAATAAATGCAATTATTTACAATTTCGTAACACTTTATATCATATAAAAAAAGGTATACAAAGAGAGATACAACGGGGTTTGAGGGGGGCTGCCGCCCCCCCTCAGGAATGTATTTGATTTTGGTAATAAGTCGATCGAATCAATATATACTATTATATAATAAGGAATAAATAAAAATGATCTATTGAATAATGTCTGATGCAAATAGGACGTTGAGGCTCCTGATCTGCAGATCCACTAGTAATATGTCTCGCACTAGAAATTTCTGAGAACATAAATATGATGGGGAACTGAGCAGAGTCCACCTATGCCAACTAGTTTATTTCCTAATTCAAAATTATTAAAAAAATTCCTTTTCGGCAAGCTTAAAGGCAAAGGTAGA
The DNA here is from genome assembly GCA_963930645.1 of Salticus scenicus. NCBI lineage: Eukaryota > Metazoa > Arthropoda > Arachnida > Araneae > Salticidae > Salticus > Salticus scenicus. The sequence goes on along the minus strand of OZ005655.1, from coordinate 214,650,822 downwards.
TTTCTTTACGTTAATGTTACAAATGTAAAGAAATTTTACATATGAATTAATACTTAACCAATGGCTTTGTTCTCACACATTGAATTTTTTACGTCGCTAATCTGTTTTCAAGAAACTTAGTTTTCAGCTAAAAAAGGATTTTATTCAATCTACTTAAAATTTTAGGCTAGATTTATTGGTCTGTAAATGCTTCAATTATTTTTTTTTTTTATTCAAGCTCATAATCATTCAACAAATAGAAGTCTTAATTATATACAATCCCAGCAATGGTGAATCCCGGAGGGGGCTATTGGGCTGCACCCCCCTCCCCACCCAAGCTTAATCAAAATTATAATTTTTATTTAAATTCCATATAACTGAAGTTCAATATCTTTCTTTTAAAGTAAAAATAATAGAAACGTGAAAATGCACTTGCGACCTTAATATAGTCAAGCACTGGTAAACCTGGCGTTACTATGGTCAAGTCAAATACAATTAAGTGGTAGTGGTTTTTAGATAGTTATTTCATTGTAATTTTTATTGAATTGTTGAAAGTTTTGTATTGTGTTTTTATGATTCTTATTGTCAGATGAATAAAAATTGTAAAGTGAAACTGTTTTGGTTCTCATAAACTGGAACATTAACATTAACATTAGTTAACATTGGACCATTTGGCACCGCTGAATTTCAATGTTAATTGTTATGAATTTAGTAAATTGTATGATTTCGCGAGATTTTGGTGACAAAACTTGCGACTTAGAAATGAAATTTGTGATTTGGCGGCAAAATTTGATAGTTAACGACGAAATTTTTGACTTGGCGACAAAATTTGTTGTCTGACGACAAAATTTGGCGAGCTTGGCGATGGAGAAAGGCAGCTTTGGCATCATTATATTTTCTTTCCACGCAAAAACCTCATATTTCTTCATCGACCAATATCTTGTTTCGACGAGATAAAAAGTCAAAGGAAGCTGTAACGTATTACTCTCAATCGTAAGTTTTAAATTCTTGCCTAAACCGACATTCTAAACTATTTACCACAAACGATATTTGTATTAAGATTGACGTATTGTTTTAATTTTATATTTTTAAACGATTAATTAAAGCGTTTAACATGGTTTTTAATTAACACACTTTTATTAACTTGATATGATGCAACTATTAATGTATATAACGGAATTTTGCAATTCAATTTTCGGTAACTTCTTCTTGTCGTCCGAAGAACCTGAAATTTTGCACACGACTTCATACTCAATGACAATACTAGATACAAGTATTTCCAGGCACTTTTCTCGTCAGGGCAGGTTCCAGAGGCAGACAAAAAATCTATACTTATAGAAAACTATCGTATGTGACGCAGGATTTGGATGTATATATTTATATAATGTCGAGTGGCAACAATTAATTTTTTTTAATAAAGATTTAAAAGTATGTAATAGTTTTCTAAAGCCTTTATTAGTTCACTTTTCAATAAAAGAGTGTTCTTTATTTTTTTTTAAATGGTATAATTTTATTTATCAAAATAAGGGAATTCGAGTAATGAAATACTTTAGTTTAAATTTAAGTTTTTATGAAAGTAAACTTCAACGAAAAATTCATTAAAATCGTCCCTAGTTTATTTGTCAAAGGGATAATACCTAAATGTCCCCAAATTTATTACTTTTTCTATCATGCCAGTTTAATTCGTTTAGCATCGATTTACACGACTATTATTATTATTTTTTTTTACGATGACATTTATCTCTTACATTATAGCATCTATGTCATAAAGCTAAGTGTACATCTACTTAGCCCTAAGATATGTTGATTTTATTTACATATTTATTTATTATCTTTTATTTTATTTATTTAAAATCACGGAAAAAATTTTTATTTCATTTTTCTCAGTAGTTCAGTATAAGGCTCCTATATATACGAGCTGGCGCATCAGGCATTTTGTCGCCTTAGGGTTGCCACATGTACCCAGCGCGTTTCTCTGATAAACAAACAACAAACCTTTTTTTTTTTTTTTTTTTTGTCGTCTTACGTTACTTTAGAGTAACTTGTTTCATTATATTTCATAATTTAAGCTAAGTAAACTACGATATAGAAGTTTGTTTAGCGATAAACTGCAATAATCATTCAAAAAGTGAATATAAAGTGTCCACAGACCTTCTATTACTGTGTATTTGAGTTTTGGCGACATTTTGTAAAAGAAACAGAAACGGCCCTAACAACACATCGATATCGCTTGTAACGATACTCATTATTATTAATTTTCTTTTCTTTTTCTTTCAATAATAATAATAATAATAATAAAGATTTTGATGAAATTCTGCAAAATCAGAATTTAGTTTAGGACGGAGTACTATTAGTTTTTTTTTTTTTTTTTTCAAATTATAACATCGCTTTCAAATTATTCAATTATATTTTCGATAAATTTTAGATTTCGACAAATGTCCAACTATCGAAATCGACAACGCAAAAATCCCAGATTGTGACTAATAGGCCCTCAGTCCTAATAAAATAAATAAATTAACTTCGTAAACTTTTTTTAGCAACAATAAAAAATTTAAATGGCTTATATTGGGCGACTACCAACTGCACTTGCTTATTTTTCCCCAAATTTAAAACTACAACTGCACTCGGACATGCAAACGCCTCCTGCTTCCTGAAATCCCCGTTATGAATTTAGATCCTTCCACTGAATGTAATGAAATAGAAAGCGTAAGATGAAATGGGAAACCAAAATAATAAATAAATAAAATAAATGAACATCCCTACTGCGGTGCATGAATCTGAGAACGCCTGTAGCTCAGCAATCACTACCACGCACGTAAAAAGCAAAAAAAAAAAAAAAAAAAAACCACTGGACACCCCCACCTCGCTGTGCATGAATCTGAAAACGCACGAAACTCGGTTCTGCGGCAATCACTATCACGCACGTTAAATGAAAAAAAAATCACTGAACTCCTTTACCTCGCTGTGCATTAATCTGAAAACGCACGTAACTCGGCTCCGCGGCAATCACTATCACGTACGTTAAAACCAAAAAAAATCACTGGATACCCCTACCTAGCTGTGCATGAATCTGAAAACGGACGTAACTCGGATCTGCGGCAATCACTATCACGCTCGTTAAAAAAAAAAAAAAAAAAAAAAATCACTGGACACCCCTATCTTGCTGTGCATGAATCTGAGAACGCCCGTAACTCGCTTCCGCGGCAATGACTATCACGCACGTTAAAAAAAATAAAATAAATAAATAAATAAAAATATATATATATATCACTGGACACCCCTACCTTGCTGTGCATGAATCTGAAAACGCACGTAACTCGGTTCTGCGGCAATCACTATCACGCACGTTAAGGAAAAAAAAAATCACTGAACACCTTTACCTCGCTGTGCATGAATCTGAAAACGCACGTAACTCGGTTCCGCGACAATCACTATCACGCACGTTAAAACCAAAAAAAAAAACATCACTGGACACCCCTACCTCGCTGTGCATTATTCGGAGAACGCCCGTAACTCGATCCCGTGGCAATCACTATCACGCACGTTAACCCCCCCCCCTAAAAAAAAAAAAAAAAATCACTGGACACCCCTACCTTCGCTGTGCATGAATCTGAGAACGCCCGCAACTCGGTTCCGCAGTAACCACTATCAGACACGTAAAAAAAAAAAAAAAAAAAAAAAAAAAACTTACCTGGACTCCCTAACCTCGCTGTGCATGAATCTGAAAACGCAGGTAACTCGGTTCTGCGGCAATCACTATCACGCACGTTAAATGAAAAAAAAAAATCACTGAACTCCTTTACCTCGCTGTGCATGAATCTGAAAACGCACGTAACTCGGCTCCGCGGCAATCACTATCACGTACGTTAAAACCAAAAAAAAATCACTGGACACCTTTACCTCGCTGTGCATGAATCTGAAAATGCACATAACTCGGTTCCGCGGCAATCACTATCACGCACGTTAAAACCAAAAAAAAAAAAAAACATCACTGGACACCCCTACCTCGCTGTGCATTAATCTGAGAACGTCCGTACCTCGCTTCCGCGGCAATCACTATCACGCACGTTAAAACAAACAAACAAACAAAAAAATCACTGGACACCCCTACCTTGCTGTGCATGAATCTGAAAACGTACGTAACTCGCTTCTGCGGCAATCACAATCACGCACGTTAAGAAAAAAAAAAAAACACCACTGAACACCTTTACCTCGCTGTGCATGAATCTGAAAACGCACGTAACTCGGTTCCGCGGCAATCACTATCACGCACGTTAAAACAAAAATAAAAACATCACTGGACACCCCTACCTCGCTGTGCATGAATCGGAGAACGCCCGTAACTCGATTCCGTGGCAATCACTATCACGCACGTTAAAACAAAAAAAAAACAAAAAAAAACATCACTGGACACCCCTACCTTCGCTGTGCATGAATCGGAAAACGCACGTAACTCGGTTCTGCGGCAATGACTGTCACGCACGTTAAAGCCAAAAAAACATCATTGGACACCCCTATCTTGCTGTGCATGAATCTGAGAAAACCCGCAACTCGGTTCCGCGGTAACCAGTATCAGACACGTAAAAAACAAAAAAAAAAACTTCACTGGACTCCCTTACCTCGCTGTGCATGAATCTGAAAACGCAGGTAACTCGGTTAAATTACAAATAAAATTATAAACTTCCAGTTCGGGCAGTTAGTATAATTCCACCAACAAACTTTTGGGTTCTTCCTATATTCAGAGCGAAGGGGTGGTAAGATAGAAACTTGCAAGAGAGTAAGTGAAAGGGGGTTAAGACTAGCGAGTGCAGTTGGTATATTTCGAGTGCAGTTGGATAACACCCCATATATTAAAGCAATTACCAGTTTATTATTTTCATATTTTAATTAATTTTAAAAAATCTAATCAAATTTCCGGTATAAATAGTAGCCTATGTCCTATTCCAGACTATTATCTATCGCTTTACCAAATTTCATCCAGATCCGTTTAGCGGTTGTGGAGTGATTGAGTAACAAACATCCATCCATCCATCCAAACTTTTATAATATTAGTATAGATAAATTTATCAGATAATTCCGCGCAAATTGCGACTATTTGCATGGTCTCAAGGTGGCCCAGACATCGGGCAACCTTGGAACACGTGGGCCAACCCAGCAAATGAAAATGGAAATTAATACAGAGGCTGTTCGCACATATTTTAGACAATTTTATTTCGCGGTAAGAAAAAATCGTTTGCATGGAGAATTTTATTTTCACAACAGTTATATTTTTGGAAGTTTTATTTATATTCTGATATTTAGAATTTTTGTTTAGATGCAAGAATGCGCTTTTAAAATGGCAGTGGATGGAAGGATAGGTTTCCGCTCTTTCCAAAGATAGTTTTTAGTGAAATCTTTATGAAAAGCATTTATCAGGAGAAAAATGGAAAAATGTTGCAACAACAGATGAATCTTGGGTCTATTTAAGTGGTTGCAATAAAAACTAGTATGTTGTGGCCACCACAAGACTTTCTTCTATATTTTCCTATACATATTCAATCAGTAACAATATTTAAAAAAAAAAAAAAAAAAAAAAAAAAAAAACGGTTTTTTTTTCTAAGTTTTTTTTTTGTCAAAAGTAAAAAAAATCGATAACTTTGTTTTAAATTATCACAGATTTATGGTTCAACCATTCGTTTTAAAGGTATTGACGAGATCTTTCGAATGATACCCATCTTCAAAATTTAACCCCCCGGGGGGGTACTTCCCCCCCAGGGGGGGAACCGATGCCCCCCCATGCACAAATTTTTTTTCCTAGTTAACTACTACTATTATCAATAATTCATATTAATTTTACAATCACAAGTTTAAAATAACTCTCATTATGCCCATTTATACGGAATTTTGTCCTATAAAATGCGATCACAGCGCCACCTGTTGAGCTATTGATCCCCAAATCTAATGGGCACCAGTTCTTGTCAGGGTGCAACTAAATACCAAGTTTGGTTAAATTTCATTCATTGGTTCGTGAGATACAGCGTCCACAAAAAAATGATACAGACAGACAGACACACAGACAGACACACAGACAGACATTTTTTAAAAACTATCAATTCGTGTTCAGGACATCCCAAAACGTGTAGATCCGTCAAAAAACGGAGGTCGAAAATTTTCGCGAATCCAATACTTTCTCTATATTACATATAGAAGAAAGTAAAAGGTCAATTTATTATCACAAAAGTGGAGAAAAAAAAATTTGCTACATGGCTCAAAGCATCAAAAGAAAGTTTTTCTAAAGGATTTATGATTGCCCCTGGTTTTTCATACAAGCGCAGGATAAAAGCAAAAAAATGTGACAAAAATGTGAAAATCAACTCTAAATACTCTCAATAACATATTTTAATTACAATTTTTACTTTCTTCTATATGTAATATAGAGAAAGTATTGGATTCGTAAAAATTTTCGACCTCGGGTTTTTGATGGATTTACACGTTTTGAGAGCTGTAGAACACGATTTGACCATTTTTAGAAAATGTCTGTCTGTCTGTCTGTCTGTCTGTCTGTGTGTGTGTGTGTGTGACAAAATTTTGTGGCAACTGTATCTCAAGAACTACTGCACAGAATTTCATACAAATTGGTATGTAGTTGCACCTTGACATAAATTAGTGCCTATCAACTTTTGGTAAAAATTGTCTTACAGGTTGCGTTGCCATCCCGCTTTTTCTAAATTTTTAACATGGTGATATAGGACAAAATTTTGTATAAATGTGCATAAAGAGAATTATTTTTTAGTAATCATTATGAAATTTACAAGAATTATTTATAATAGAGATAGTCAACTGGAAAAAAAATTTTGTATGCGTAGGAGCCTTGCCACCCCCCCCTGGGGGGGGAAGTCCCCCCTCGAGGAGAGTAAATTTTCAAGATGGATATCTTTCGAAAGCTCTCGTCAATACCTTTAAAACGAATGGTTGAACTATAAATCTGTGATAGTTTAAAACAAAGTTATCGATTTTTTTTACTTTTAACGAAAAAAAAAAAAATTAGAAAAAAATCGTTTTTTTTTTTTTTTTTTTTTTTTTTTTTTTTTTTAACGAAATTTAACCAGACTTGGTATTTAGTTGGCCCCTGACATAAACTGAGGCTGATTAGATTTGGGGATCAATCGCTCAACAGGTGACGCTGTGATCGTATTTTTTTTAATTTTTAACATGGCAGTATAGGAAAAAATTTCGTATAAATGTACATAATGAGAGTTATTCTTAACCTGTGATTGTGAAATTAATATGGATTATTGATAATAGTAGTAGTTAATTGGGAAAAAAATTTGGGACATCGCTTCCCCCCCGTAGGGGGAAGTACCCCCCCCCCCCCCGGGGTGTGTGTATATTTTCAAGATCGGTATCTTTCGAAAGGTCTCGTCAATACCTTTAAAACGAATGGTTGAACTATAAATATGTGGTAATTTAAAACAAAGTTATCGATTTTTTTTACTTTTAACGAGAAAAAAAAAAAAAAAAAAAAAATCGTTTTTTTTTTTTAATATTCTTACTGCGTGAATTTGTATAGGAAAATATAGAAGAAAGTCTTGTGGTGGCCACAACATACTAGTTAAAAATGAAAATCCAGAGCTTTATCCACAATGCAATCAATCCGTTGAACTGTATCAAGACAAAACAAGCAGCCACACATCGCAATCCGCAATTGCTTTTCTAGAAAAAAAATGGAACAAAAAACGGGAATTAAAACCATACCCTTCACTGACATTCCTGCTAAATCTTCTGATGTATCCCTGCTGGATTTTTGTTTTTTTCGACTCTTAAAATCAACATTATCCAAACACCGACCTACAACGCTTTGTGGACTCTGGAAAGCCGTTCAAGAGGAGTAGAAAAATATACCTCTTCCGTCATTATAAAAAGCATTATTATCATAGAAATTATGATGTAGAATGTTAGTTAAGAACAAGGGCTATCAAATTGAACAAATAAAACTCGAAATATGAGTGAAATTGCTCCAGTACACTTCATCAAAATCGTCTAAAAAATGGGCGAACAGCCTCTGTATAATAAAGGCAACTCTCAAAATTTCTGCTTAAATATTTAAAAAGAAAAAAAAAAAAAAACCTTATTATCGTTTATACTCCAACAATTTCTACACTACTGAGAATACCAAAGATCTTCCGAAAGAAGTCAATGAATCTCAGAACAAAAATTCTGAACTACTTTGCACAAAAGGTGTTTGAAAGTCTTTTTGTGCCAAAAGATAAGATTAATAAGAAGAAAAACCCAAAACATAACAAAAGAGCGTCTTATAAGCACATTTTAAAGGTGTTTTCAATGTATGGGCCACCTTTGGAACACTATACGCCAAAGGTGGTCCAATTACTATAATTTTGAAATCGTATTATAAAAATATCTAGATTACATTTTACAAAGAAAATTATACTTCATATGTGTAAGAGATATGTGTAGTATTTTGCGAAAAAATGTCCAGCCACATAAACTCAACCAGAAAATTATAAAAAATTCTCAAAGCTTAACTAGCCACCTTTGGGTCACCTACCTTAGGGGTATTCTGTGATTTTTTTTTTTTTTTTTTTTTTTTTTTTTTTTTTCAGTTTTCATGTCCGCGAAGCGTACAAACGTACATTAAAAAAAAAAAAAAAACTTGCCTCTAATACTCTTTATACTTAAATGTACACAAATGTTTGTAAACTTAAATATACAACACTGATTAAACATCCTTTCACCGCAATAAAATTCACACTAAATCGGACCCTAGAAGTGAGTTCGCAGGCCCGCCACCGTCTTGTCTTTGCAACGGTGTCAGGTAAGACTTCCGAAAAAAAAATGGACCACGATTGGTGTCATGTTATATCCATAGATATACTAATTTATATAGATCTATCATCCCCATGTTATCGAGCAACGACTTTTGATGCTCCAAAAATTTTTTTGGCATCAACCATTAGTAGGTATGAAATTCGGCTAACAGAAATTATGCAATCCGCGTTTGTAATGATCGATAGTTGATGAATTTTCAAAATGTCGAAACGTTGGGTGAGTCCAGCCTCTGGACCACTTCGACCGATCCAACTAGGCCCTGAGACATTTGATCCACGACCGGTCGAAAGCAGAGGCTGAACAACTCCTATCCCTTTATTGGATCAAAATCAGTGTTGCCATCTGTTGGCTTACTTTGAAATTAGCTGTAAAATATTACAGAATTAAATTAATTAAAGAAAAATTTAATTCATTAATTAAAAATGTAATTTAACTATGAATAAAAAAAAAAAAAAAAAGACAACGAGATATATAAAGTAGAGTGATAAATGGTAACCCTTGAGAAGGTCCAAGATGAGTCATGTGACATGCTCTCCTTGCACCTGCGTATTCGGTGGTTCCCTTGGTAACAGCCTATTTTCAGTAAATTTCTATGGCAACGGTTTGGAGATTGTTCATCGTATAAGTAGGGTGACCAAATTTTCAGATGCCGAAATGTGGACATCTCCCCATTTTTTACTTTGAAAATGGGGACACCATGTATTTAATTCAAATTGTAGATCAATACAATAAGTATACGCTTAACGTATATACGCAATACATAAGCATATATTTTTCCTTCCAAGAGCTTTACGCATATATCTTTGTCAGGATTATAGCATCTTACCATAATGGAAAAGGCTTCAACATTTCCATGGTTCGAATAGTTAGAACACGAAGTTATGATTACAAATGATGCATTTTCTAGTTCTAATGCAAGTCCCTTCATCGCCCTAGACTCAAAAGCCCTTTAGACAGTCAACTCACATTTTGTTTGGCCGCAAGAATATGCTGGGTCAAAAGTACTTTCTTTAATATTATGGGCAGGTAGTCTATTTCTCTGAAAGTTTGTGTGTGTCATTATAAGTAAAAATGTCTCCAGCCAGAGCAATCTTCAAACTGGCATTATTGGCTGTCAGAACCTGTCATTGTAGACTATGCTGATACAACTATAGAAGCTTTTCATGTTTTTCAGAGTTAATATGAGTAGAAACATATCTTTTTTTCGCCACAGGAATTATGAATAAAACGAAAGAAAACAAAGAAAGAAATTGTAACAAAATTATGAATATTTAAGAAATTTTTTGAAAACTGGGAACATTTGGGGACAAATGACAGAAAATGTGGTCCCCAATCACTGTTTTTGTTTTTGGGGACAGATGGACGAAATTGGGGACAGTCCCCGGAAAATGGGGACGTTTGGTCACCCTACGTATAAGTCATAACCGCCAATAGAGTTCTAACAGATGACGTCACGAGGATGTTTGCTGAGGGACAGTTGACCCCACTGACCCATTTTATCATTGCGGAATAGTGTTACAAATTTATTGTAACACGGTGTTGTAAATGTATTTGTAAAAGCATAAAAAAAATTCGACTACTACGCTTCCAAAGGCATGGAAAAATTAGCACTGTCCTTCAGCAAAGTACGATTGCTAAGAAGAAAGTCACGTGGTTGTTAGAACTCTATAAGACTCCTGTATGATAAGACTCCTATACTCCTACGTAGGAGTTCTAACCGCCAATGTTTTTGTTTACTTACGTAGTTTAATATTCTTTTGTTCTAAATCATTTTAATTTTGATTTTATTTCTTTTTTATTTCGTGTAGTTGAACTTTAACCGACAAAATGCTTAAAAATAGTTGGAAATTTATTATTTGTTGTTAAATTTAGCTCTTTAAAAGTTTAAATTTTCTTTTATAAACACTTTTAAACTTTGTTGGGAAACGATGAAAAAAAAAAGGTATTTTATTATTTTTTAAAATGTGAAATATGTGTAAAGTTATTTTAAAAACAATTTATTTCGGTTATAGGACTGTCATGTTACCTAATAATAATGATAATTTGTCGAACTGATATTTTAAATGCCAAAATAGCGATAAAGGGCCAAACACAGCAACCTATTGGAGCATGTCACATGATTCATCTTGAACCGCGGAAAGCTAATCTTTCATCCTTTACGTTAATGTTACAAATGTAAAGAAATTTTACATATGCATTAATACTTAGCCAACGGCTTTGTTCCCACACATTGCATTATTTACGTCGCTATTCTGTTTTCAAGAAATTTAATTTTCAGCTAAAAAAGGATTTTATACAATCTACTTAAAATTTTAGGCTAGATTTATTGGTCTGTAAATGCTTCAATTTTTTTTTTTTTTTTTTTTAATTCAAGCTCATAATCATTCAACAAATAGAAGTCTTAAAGATATACAATCCCAGCAATGGTGAATCCCGGAGGGGGCTATTGGGCTACACCCCCCCTCCCCTCCCAAGCTTAATCAAAATTACAATTTTTATATAAATTCCATATAACTGAAGTTCAATATCTTTCTCTTAAAGAAAAAATAATAGAAACGTGAAAATGCACTTGTGACCTTACTATGGTCAAGCACTGGTAAGCCTGGCGTTACTATGGTCAAGTCAAATACAGTTAAGTGGTAGCGGTTTTTAGAGAGTTATTTCATTGTAATTTTTATTGAATTATTGAAAGTTTTGTATTGTGTTTTTATGATTCTTATTGTCAGATGAGTAAAAATTGTAAAGTGAAACTGTTTTGGTTCACATAAGCTGGAACATTAACATTAGTTAACATTGGACCATTTGGCATCGCTGAATTTCAATGTTAATTGTTATGAATTTAGTAAATTGTATGATTTGGCGAGATTTTGGTGGCAAAACTTGCGACTATATTTTGTTTTGACGAGATAAAAAGTCAAAGGAAGCTGTAACGTATTACTCTCAATCGTAAGTTTTAAATTCTTGCCTAAACCGGCATTCTAAACTATTCACCACAAACGATATTTGTATTAAGATTGACGTAATTTTTTAATTTTATATTTTTAAATGATTAATTAAAGCGTTTTACATGGTTTTTAATTAACACACTCTTATTAACTTGATTTGAAGCAACTATTAATGTATGTAACGGAATTTTGCAATTCAATTTTCGGTAACTTCTTCTTGTCGTCCGAAGAACCTGAAATTTTGCACACGACTTCATACTCAATGACAATACTAGATACAAGTATTTCCAGGCACTTTTCTGATCAGGGGCAGGTTCCAGGGGCAAACAAAAAATCTATACTTATATAAAACTATCGTATGTGACACAGGATTTGGACGTATTTATATAATGTAGAGTGGCAACAATTAATTTTTTTAAATAAAGATTTAAAAGTATGTAGCCGGCCAGGTGGTTCGGTCGGTAGGCCGCTGCCTTCCGAATCTATTGGTCCCAGGTTCGAATCCTGGTGCGGGCATGGATGTTTGTGTTGTATTATGTCTTCAAAATATTGTGTACTTGTTATTGTGTATTAAATAAAAACTTGTAAACCCTTGTGGTGTGGATATTTCGAGATATAAGCGGCCTTCGAGGCAAGCAAAAAATCTCAGTACTCATCAAACCAAACCAAACCAAACCAAACCTAAAAACTTATAAACCCTTGTGGTGTGGATTTTCGAGATATAAGCGGCCTTAGAGGCAAGCAATAAATCTCAGTACTCATCAAACCAAACCAAACCAAACTAAAAGTATGTAATAGTTTTCTAAAGTCTTTATTAGTTCACTTTTCAATAAAAGAGTGTTCTTTATTTTTTAAAAAATGGTATAATTTTATTTATCAAAATAAGGGAATTCGAGTAATGAAATACTTCAGTTTAAATTTAAGTTTTTATGAAAGTAAACTTCAACGGAAAATTCATTAAAATCGTCCCTAGTTTATTTGTCAAAGGGATAATACCTAAATGTCCCCAAATTTATTACTTTTTCTATCATGCCAGTTTAATTCGTTTAGCATCGATTTACACGATTTTTTTTTTTTTTTTTTTTACGATGACATTTATCTTTTACATTATAGCATCTATGTCATAAAGCTAAGTCTAAATCTGCTTAGCCCTAAGATATGTTGATTATATTTACATATTTATTCATTTATTTATTAACTTTTATTTGATTTGTTTAAAATCACGGATAAAATTTTATTTCATTTTTCTCAGTAGTTCAGTACATTGTTGTAATTGTGACGTCATATTTTCTGTTAAATTCAACGAGATATATAAAGAAGAGTGATAAATGGTAACCCTTGAGAAGGTCCAAGATGAGTCATGTGACATGCTTTCCTTGCACATGCGTATTCGGTGGTTTCCTTGGTAACAGCTCATTTTCAGTACATTTCTATGGCAACGGTTTCAATGTTTTTGTTTACTTTACGTAGTTTAATATTCTTTTGTTCTAAACCATTTTGATTTTGATTTTACTTCTTTTTTATTTCGTGTAGTTGAACTTTAACCGACAAAATGCTTAAAAATAGTTGAAAAATTATTATTTGTTGTTAAATTTAGCTCTTTAAAAGTTTAAATTTTCTTTTATAAACACTTTTAAACTTTGTTGAGAAATGACGAAAAGAAAGGTATTTTATTATTTATTAAAATGTGAAATATGTGTAAAATTATTTTAAAAGCAATTTATTTCGGTCATAGGACTGTCATGTTACCTAATAATAATGATAATTTGTTGAACTGATATTTTAAATGCCAAAATAGCGATAAAGGGCCAAACACAGCAACCTATTCAAGCATGTCACGTGATTCATCTTGAACCACGGAAAGCTAATCCTTCATCCATTGAATCAGCACTCTAATTTATATATCTCGTTGGTTAAATTTAACATTTTTTTTTTTTTTTTTTTTTTTTAATCACATTGTTTAAAAACATGATTAAAATTTTATTATATTTTCAGTGATCTTTTTTATTATCGTTTGCACGTGACATATGCATCAGATTATAAATTTTTGCAATGAAAGCTATATAGAAAATGTCGGCTATATAGAACAATTGGCAAAAAATCACTTTTTAGCTTGTAACTTCTAAGCAATTGAAGCTATCGAAAAAGTTTAAATACAAAAATTATTCTTTAGGGTAAGGCGGTAATTCGCCTGATTTGAAATTTTTTCCTATTTTCAATATTAAAGAAATTATGGGCAAATGAAAATTTCCACCCCCCCCCCCCCCACCATTTCCACCCCCTTTGAGCTGGATACCCCATCTACGAACTCGACCGAGATTTTTACTGTCCTGACAACATATCCTGAGCTGGTTAAATTTAAATAAAAATTACTCCAGTTATCGTGTTCACAACTTAACATGGGAAAAAGCGTTATACATATATATATATATATATATATAAACTTTTGAACGGAGGGTGGTTTTGGGTTCTAGGGGTCATGATCGGTGAAGATATGAAGAAATTTTCCAGAAGTTGTGTCATGAGAACCATTGCAATAGGTAGATCTCCTATAAGGAATCTACCTAATAATAACAATAAAATTTTAATTTTAGAAAATTTCCCAGCAATTTCTTTTTACTTTCCGAACACTATAGTGAGGAAAGTATTATAATCATGTCAAAAATCCGAATTTGAGATTTTGATGTTTCTCTATGTTTCAAGGTTCCCTGAGTCCGTTTTCACTATTTTTACGATGATGTATGTATGTGTGTGTGTATGTATGTGTGTGTGTATGTATGTGTGTGAGTGAACATGCTAGCGTGTAAACGCTTTGCTCGAATGAGCTGTAAGTTGGTACGCATGTTGCAAGTCGCCGTAGCACGAACCCTATTGATTTTGATAAATCTAGCACTTATAGTTTTTTTACAGAGACACAAAGAAAAATTCGTTATCATTATGGCCTATGGGACCAAAATCTTAAAAGTGCGATAGCATCTAAACGCCTTATTTAATTGAGCAAAAAATTTATACACATATTATAGGTCACAGACACGCAATCTGTATAGATTTTGCAGAATCTAGCACTTATAGTTTTTTACAGGGACACAAAGAAAAATTCTTTATCATTATGGCCTATGGAGCAAAATTTTTAAAAGTGTGATAGTGTCTGAACGCCTTATTAATCTGAGCAAAAAATTTGTACACATGTTATAGGTCACAGTGCACCAACTGTATGAGTTTTGGTGAATTTAGCATTTACAGTTTTTTTACAGGGACACAAAGAAAAATTCTTTATCATTATGGCCTATGGGACCAAATTTTTAGGTAGATTCCTATAGGAGATCTACCTATTGCAATGGTTCTCATGACACGACTTCTGGAAAATTTCTTCATATCTTCACCGATCATAACCCCTAGAACCCAAAACCACCCTCCGTTCAAAAGTTTATATCTATATATATCTATATATATCTATATATATAAAAATGAATTGCTGTTCGTTAGTCTCACTAAAACTCGAGAACGGCTGAACGGATTTATCTTATCTTAGTCTTGAAATGTTCGTGGAGGTCTAGGGAAGGTTTAAAAGGCGAGAAAAAATCGAATAATTTCCGGGAAAACCCTAAAAACAGCCCTTTTCTATTTCCCATACAAACGTTTTCTATATATAAATGTGAATGTCCGTGAATTTATTTGACTGAGTTTCACGCCAAAACTACTCGACGGATTTCGATGAAATTTGTAATGGAGATAGCTTATACCCTAACTTAAAAAGTTGGCTACCTTTTATTCCGAAAAAAAATTTGTTTTTGCGATTTTTATGCATAAAATAGCAATTTTGTAAGCTAATAATAGCAAAAAATTAGCCATTTATATTTTTCCATAATTTAATTGTTGCCAAAAAAAAAAAAAAAAAAAAACGAACTTATATATTTTTTTCAACAGGAAAATAAATACATTTATCTAAACGTGAACGATAAAAAATTATAAAAAAAAATTATGCATCTCAGAAAAATTGACGTCATTTTTAATTAAAAATTTCTTTTACACATTGATAAAGTGTTAATACGCAAGCGAAGTGATGACGTCACTGGCCGTTCGTGGATGCAAGAAAAATATTTCTTATGTTAAACGTCAATTGGATTTTTTGTAAAAAGTTATTAAAAATCGCGGATAGTTATTTTCCGATTTTAATCCCCATATTTAGGTATAGGTATGTATTAATTACCATGTCCATGCGTTAGATTAGGTTATTTTTTTTTTTGTAAAATTGACAAAATTTGAATTTTTAATTTCAAAACTCTAGGGAAAGAAAAAATGGCAAATTTCCATATTCGATTGAAAACACAAGCATTTCATTTCAAAAGATGATATTTACACAATAAATATCCAACTAATATACTTATTAAAAGGAAAATTATAAATATTCTATCATAATTTGATGTCAAATTTGTTTTCAAATGTCTAAATAAAATATCTGATATAAGATACTAATATGTTTGCAGCGGAATAGATTTGATATCGGTCATCCTTAGTAGAAAAAAAAAAAAAAAATATCGCCATATTATTTGGCGAACAAAATTTAATTCTATTCAAAAATCATGGTTATTTTAACAACTTATATTAAGAGAGTAATGAATAATATGAAACAATATTTCGTACAATGCATATTACGAAAATATACATCTGGCATGCATATTTTCGTATTACGTTTTTGATCACCAAATACAATAAGCGCCAAGAACGACAGAGTTTTGAAATTCAAAATTAAAATTTTGTCAATTTGACAGCAAAATAACTCAATCTAACACATGCACGTGATAAGTAATCTATACTAATATTATAAATGCGAAAGTTTGGATGGATGTTTGTTACTCAATCACGCCACAACGGATAAACGGATCTGGATGAAATTTTGTACAGAGATAGATAATAGTCTGGAATAAGACATAGGCTACTATTTATACCGGGAAAAATGTAAATTTTTAATTAATCTTCTATATAATATAGATATTTCTTCTATAATAAAACTTTAAAATAATTTATTTTAATTTTTAATTGTTCCCAAAGAATATTTCACGCGAATAATAATAAAAAAAATAATAATAAATATTAAATTTGCTTAGGCACATGACAACATAACGTCATTATCAAAATTAAATAATAAGAAAATGAAAGCTAATTCAGATCTGTATTAAAGAGCTTTATTAGTTGATAATCCTGGGTATATTTTTAATTTTAATACTGAAGTAGATAGGACATTTTACGCCAAGGACTCTATTTTTGTGACAGCAACCTTAAGCCAAGTAGTCCATAAAAAATATAAACAAATCTGTACAGTGGCGCACCCACGGAGGGGGCTTAGGGGGCTGAAGCCCCCTCCAGAACTAGCTGACATGGTAAAAAACATGCATGAAAAAATATTATTCAAACACAGATATTGTAAGCAAAAATAAAGTTTATAAATTAAACCTCAAATTTTTAGGAATTTTTGAAATTCTTACATTCAAACACAAAAACAGTGAACTAGTTCTTTGTTTTTTAGTTGAAAGATAGCCTAGACATTGCATTGCAATTTTTAGGAATCGGCTTCTAAGGCGCTAAAGCATATACTGTTATTTTGAAATCGAGGGAGTACTGTTAGATATTGTCCATGTTTTATTTTATTCTCTGTTAGATATTGTCCATGTTTTATTTATTTCTCTCATTTTTATATTTTAACTCACGTGATGTATTTTTGTTATTGTAAAAAAAAAAAAGATTATTGAGATGATGCTCGTGAGCGTGCATCTAGTTTTCTTTTTCTCAGTATTCAAATTTTTCAATGGAATAAAAGCAGCAAGTAGATTTTGTTGTTAGAAATTATTATTTAGTTTTTTAGAAAGCTTAGGAGTTTAAAATAACTTCTTTTGTATGCTTTAAGTTTATTTGGCGTCCGCAATTATATATATAGTAAGCTAGAGAGTTAAAATAACTTTCTTTTTGTACGCTTAAATAATATTTTGTGACGTCTACGCGACAGGACGAAGTAAAACAATGTTTCAAGCAATTAAAGGTTTTAGAAAAGCCGATCTGAAGTTTGTAGCGGAAGAGCTTGGCGAAATAATTCCTCCTGAATGTACTATTGCTACCTTGAAGGAAATTATTTTGAATAGCAACGAATATAAAAATGATCCCAATTTTGTGCAAGAAATTCTATCAACAGCTGTTGTTGAGAGGCAAGAAAAAGAAAAATTGAAAGTCGAGCAAGAAAAAGATCTTCAGCAACAAAAACTTAAACTTGAACAAGAAGAAAAAATTGAATTAGAAAAGCTTAATCAAGAATTAGAGATAAAGAAGATGGAATTAGACCAACAGTTGGAATTGGCTAGAATACAGTCACAGGCCTACATTCAAGGGGAGTCAATTTTAACTGTTAATGAAAATAATTCATCTAGAAGAAAAATTTCCTTACCCAAGTTACAATTCCGACAATTTGATGGGGATTTAAAAGAATGGCTACCATTCTGGAGTCAGTTTGAGCAGATAGATAAAGATAACGATATTCCTCCAGAAAACAAATTCCAGTACCTCATTCAAGCAACGGTCGCTGGTTCCAGAGCACGAGAAGTCGTAGACAGTTTTCCGCCAACTGGCGCCAACTATGCCAAAGTTATAGAGAGTCTAAAAGCTCGTTATGGAAGAGATGATCTTCTAGTTGAAGTGTACGTTAGAGAATTATTAAAATTAATTATAGTTGCTCATACAAAAGAAAACTTTTCTCTTACTTCATTGTACGATAAACTTGAATCATATTTAAGGGCTCTTGAAACGTTGGGTGTCACTACTGATAAATGCGCTTCTATATTATATCCTATGGTAGAATCCTGTTTTCCAGCTGAATTTTTGAAAGCTTGGAATAGAAGTAACATTGTTTCTACTAGTTCTGATGCGAAAGAACGGTTGGACAATTTGATGCAATTTCTCAAATGTGAAGTTGAAGGAGATGAAAGAATAAATTTGGCGGTAGCAGGTTTTGGTCTGGCGAAGAAAAATGATGACCGAAATTATAGAAAAAGAAGGACTTATACTGATGTTGTTAAGCCTATACCCACTGCCTCTACTTTATTAACGACTTCTTTTAAACAGGATCTAAAGAAAAATTGCGTGTTTTGTAATGGAAAGCATATGAGTTCAGACTGTTTTACGGCACGAAAGATGAGTTTTAATGAGAAACAGAATGTTCTAAAGGATAAGAAGTGCTGTTTCCTCTGTTTGGGGTCAGGTCACACTACCAAACAGTGTAAAGCTGTCCTGAAGTGTTTTATCTGTGATAGAAAACATTCCACCGTGATGTGCCAAAGTCTTGATAAAGGCAAAACAAATGAACGAGAAGAGAAAGAAAAGTCAAATGAAAGTGAAGTAAATATGGCAAATTTCAATAAAAATCCAAGGGTATTTCTTCAAACTCTCAAAGCAAAAGTCGTCTCTGATAATAAAGAAAAGGATATTCGTCTAATTTTAGATACTGGTTCACAAAGATCGTATATTTTGAAGAAATTAGCAGAAGAAATGAAATATGCAGCCATTAAAAAAGAAAAGGTTGTACATTCACTTTTTGGCGGAGTCTCAACCAAAGAATATGAACATAGCTTTTATAAAATAAGATTAAGAGATTTGACAGGGAAATTCAGATGCAATTTTGAAGTTTTGGATCAAAATATTATATGTGAAAATGTTAAGCCTGTGGGAAAAGGTTCTTGGCTGAAAGAATTGGCCGAGAAAGGCATTGTTTTGACAGATGTTGGCGATGCAGATGAGTCTATTCAAGTACTGATTGGAGCCGATATAATCGGTAAACTATTGACAGGTCGAAGAGAAGTGTTGTCCTCTGGGCTAGTTGCAATGGAAACACTTTTTGGCTGGACATTAATGGGAAAAGTTCCTCAAGAAAGTTCATCTAAAGAAAATTTAGCTCTATCAGTTACTTCCATGTTTGTAAAAGAAGCAGAAATTTCTGACTTATGGAGATTAGATTTACTTGGAATAAGTGATCCAATCGAAAAGCTATCTAAGATGGAAATAGATCGTCAAGTGAAAGAACACTTTCTACATACAGTAACACGGAATAAAGACGGTCGTTATGAAATATCCTTGCCATGGGCTGAAGATAAACCACCTTTACCTGATAATTTGTGTTTAGCCAAGAAAAGGTTAACCAATGTCACACAAAAACTACTTGCGAGTAATATTTATGAAAAATATGAGGAAGTACTTTTAGGATGGCTTGGCGACAAAATTATTGAAGAGGTCCCTGAATGTGAAAGGTCCTTTTATGGACACTACTTACCTCATCGACCAGTTATAAAGGAGAATAGCACTACTCCAATTCGTCCAGTATTTGACGCATCAGCAAGAATCCAAAACCATCCATCTTTGAATCAATGTCTACACTGCGGTCCAAATCTCATTGAATTAATTCCTGACATACTTTTGCGATTTAGAGAAAATAAATTCGGTGTCTTAGCTGATATCAAAAAAGCGTTTTTGCAAATAAGCATCCGGAAAGAAGATCGGGATTTTTTACGTTTCCTCTGGTGGAGCAATCCAGAACAAAGTGAGCTGAGAATATTTCGTCATGCTAGAGTCGTTTTTGGAGTCAAGAGTTCACCTTTTTTGCTAGCTTCAGTAATAGAATACCATATTAAAAATGATGAAGAATACGACCCAGAACTTAAGCAAAGATTGTTGAGAAGCTTCTATGTTGACAATGTTGTTACGAGTGTCCGTACAGAGGAAGAGTTAAAGAGATTTATTACTTGCTCTAAAAACCTAATGTCTAAAGGCGGATTCGACCTAAGAGGATGGGAACATACAGAAGAGAGAAAGGACTCGGAACACAATAAAGAAGCTGTTGTACTTGGATTACACTGGAACAGATTTTCGGACATTTTAAAGGTCAATGTATCCTGGACGAAAGATGTAAACCTGGAGAAAATAACAAAACGTACTATGCTATCAGTGGCACATAAAGTTTTTGATCCAATTGGTTTTACTTCACCAGTCATGATTTGCCCCAAGATGATGTTACAGAAAACCTGGAAAATTGGTTTAACCTGGGATGAAGAAATTACCGGGGATCTAAAAAACGAGTTTATCGGATGGTTTCGTGAATTAAATATATTGGAAGAAATTGAGATTCCGCGATACATTCAAGTCACTCCAGATAATTTAAAAAAAATGTACTCTTCATACATTTTGTGATGCTAGTAAGCAGGCTTATGCTGCTGTTGTATTTTTGAGAATAGAAAAAGCTGATCAAGTGAGATTATTCCTTCTGGCTGCCAAATCCCGCATCAGTCCTTTAAAGTGCCCAACTATACCTCGAATGGAGCTTTTAGCGGCTTTGATTGGTGCTAGATTATCGAAATCAGTAACAGATGCATTCAGTTGGGAAAATGTGGAAAGATATTTTTGGAGTGATTCCACGACAGTTCTTGCATGGATAATCAGAGAAGAGAACTGGTCAGTTTTCGTCAGGAACCGAGTTCAAGAAATCAGGAGTTTGACTGATCCTTCTTTATGGAAATATATACCCAGTGAAATGAACCCATCGGATCTACCCTCTAGAGGTTGTAAAGCCAAACTACTTGTCTCTCTCAAATGGTGGGAGGGTCCATCGTGGCTTAAGAATCCATATGAGTATAATAAACATATGAATTTCCTCTGCCAGAATATAAATGAAGAAGACGTTGAAAGAGAAAAGTTAAAATCAACAAAATTACTGATAAATGTAGATGAAAATTCACAGAATACTTGGTACTATCAATATTTTTCATGTTATGAGAAAATCGTGCGCCTTGTTGGATGGATTTTCCGTTTTAAACATAATACTTGTAATCCAAAGGATAAAGTGAAAGGAGAATTGACAAGTCAGGAATTTCACAAAGCAGAAATGAAAATAGCTTGGATGATTCAGAAGGAAGCTTTTTCCTCTAAAGATTATGAGAAATTGAAAACACTTGAGACTTTCAAAGATGAGGAAGATAATCCGCGTGAAAACTAAAATTTTGTATAGACAAGACAAGAAGGATTTTCTCACACCTATCGTTCTACCATCTAACCATGAAGTTGTTAAACGACTAATTTCATATTTTCATCTGAAAAATTGTCACGCAGGTCCTCAGATACTTTTAAATTTGATTAGAGAAAAATATTGGATTTTGAATGGAAGAAGAACTGTGTCAGCTGTTTTATTTAAATGTACTACTTGTAAAAGATTCAACTCTAAGAACGTGGAATCTTCGCCTATTTCTCTTCCAGAAAATCGAGTAAAAGATGCAGCTGTGTTTCAGATCATTGGTATTGATATGGCTGGTCCTTTGTTTCTGAAAGACAATCAAAAGAGTTGGGTTATCTTGTTCACATGTGCTATCTATCGGGCAGTACATTTTGAACTTGTTACATCAGCATCTACCGAGGTTTTTTTGATGGCTTTAAGAAGATTTATATCTCGTAGAGGAAGATGTTCCATTATATATTGCGATAATGGCTCTAATTTTGTTGGTGCAGCCAACTATTTGAAACGACTGAACTGGAATCATATACAAAAGGATGCAGCAACCAATTCAATTGAATGGAAATTCAATCCGCCAACTGCGGCGTGGTGGGGCGGATGGTGGGAGAGGCTCATCAGACTGATGAAAGATCTATTAAAAAGAGTCCTTGGGCGAGCGTGCTTGAATTATGAAGAAATGATTACTGTATTGGCTGATTGCGAAAGCATTATCAATTCTCGACCTTTGACTTACATGTCAGAGCAAGAATCTATTAAGCCAATTTCTCCTGCCATGTTTTTGAAAGATATTCATGAATATATTGTGCCAGACATTGATGCAGTCGAGGGAAACTCTTTCAAACGAAGGCTTAAATACAGACAAGCATTGCAGAAAAGTTTAAGAAATCGATTTAGATCAGAGTATTTGGGTTTACTTATTCAGCGACCGAATGTGAGAAGAAGCCAACAGACAGTTTCTGTAGGAGACATTGTATTGGTGGGAGCGGACAATAAAAAAAGGATGCACTGGCCATTAGGACGCATCATAGAGCTTATTCATGGCAAAGATGGAAAAGTGCGACTCGTAAAGTTACAAACATCTCATTCAGAGATACTTCGACCAATACAAAGAATCTATCCTCTAGAAGTATCATCTAGTGACGGTGCTGAAAATACGTTTCCTAATCCAGCTGTGAAGGAAGCACAAATTAAAAAGCCTTTGGAGGATAAGTCCTGCAGGAAAATTAGAAAGACTAGATCTGGAAGACTAATTAAAATGCCAGATAGACTGATTTTGTGAAGTTTATGAAATCTTCTAGAGATGTCAAAATATAGAGTTTTGATTATAAGATATAATCAAAAGGTGGGAGGATGTTAGATATTGTCCATGTTTTATTTTATTCTCTGTTAGATATTGTCCATGTTTTATTTATTTCTCTCATTTTTATATTTTAACTCACGTGATGTATTTTTGTTATTGTAAAAAAAAAAAGATTATTGAGATGATGCTCGTGAGCGTGCATCTAGTTTTCTTTTTCTCAGTATTCAAAATTTTCAATGGAATAAAAGCAGCAAGTAGATTTTGTTGTTAGAAATTATTATTTAGTTTTTTAGAAAGCTTAGGAGTTTAAAATAACTTCTTTTGTATGCTTTAAGTTTATTTGGCGTCCGCAATTATATATATAGTAAGCTAGAGAGTTAAAATAACTTTCTTTTTGTACGCTTAAATAATAAGTACCGAAAAAGTCAGGCAGGAGAAGCAATCTGATGTGGAAGTAAGCAGGGATGTATTTGTCAGAAAAATGGGATACCAGGTTCATAAAATTTTATATTTTAATTCATGAGTATTTATAGCATCTTTGTGAAAGTTTACTTTGTCCTTGGGCAAAATTAACACATTCGCATTGGTAAATGAAAATTCTCGTTTGATATAAAATAAAAGATCAGCCCTGCTCTTAGTCGTTCCTCTGAAACAATATTTTAAATTTAAAATGAAATTTGCATATTTGTTAAGCCTTTCTTATGTCATTAGCACATATACATGCTAGTAAAATTTCACATCAATTGAAGATAAAATTTAATTGGTTTAATCTCAAATACGCAAAATTATTTCTCTAAAAATATAATGATTTAGAGGAATGCCAAAAGGCATAGTTTACTGTTCAAAATAGGAAAATATCCCGATAGCAACATGTTAAGATATTTTACAGATGCTTCTGAGGATGGGGTCACTTATTTGTTTTTATCACGGTTAGTAGAACACACAGTAGGGTCCATGCACAGTTTTCATTTTTGCCTCTCATGTCACTAAGATCTAAGCTTCATTTTTGGCCAATGCAATTTTTTCCTGTTATAAAAATTCAAATTTCACAATATATATAAATATTATACTGGAATACAATATCCTGTAATGAGCTCAGAAAGGTAACGCTTGAAATATTTGCTAACTGAACAAATTAAAATTCTAAGTAATATATATTAGAATAGAATTAATGATTTAGGATATTAAGAGGTTCTGTTCCCTGCTTGCTGTGTTGACTAACACCCACGAAGACTACACGTCCGACTTGTTTCTGTTAACCGAACCTAAAATCATCGCCCCAATACTTCAGATGATTAAAGGAAAATAGCAATGTAAAAATTTAAACTGAAATTCTGTTATAATTCCTACATATTACAACTGTAGCTTTTATTTGGCTATAATTATTATAATTTCTTAATTACTTACGTGTTACTGCATATGCATGTAAAGCAGCACAGAAGAGTATTAAATTTGATCAAATTTTATTTTAAATGGAAATATGGGGGAAGGCATTTCATTCGGATGAATTTTGTGTTCACTAGCTTGTCATATTGTACACGATATTTTTTTTTTTTTTTTTTTTTTTTTATCATAGATGAACAGACAACTTTATGTTTACAAGCTCAATGTCAATTCCAACTGACCGAACTACTGTAACTTAGCTTGTTATATATACACCGATATAAATTTCTCGATTGCGCTATTCAACTTAAATTCAATTTCATTCATGCGTTTACTTATTTCAAAAGAAATATTTAAAGCAGATTCTTTACTAAATGTACGTGTGCGTATATGCCCATACTCCTATTTACTGTACTCAAAGCTGGTAGATGGGAGGTGCCGGGTTCGATCCCAGGTCGTGCTCATCGACCTAGCCGTTCGGAGTTTTCCGTGGTTTCCTCCGAAACTCGCGTAAATACGGGCTAGGACCCCTTAGAAAGACCCCCACGGAGGGCATTCCCCCTATAGGCCTAGGACACATAAGGAGTCAATCGGCCTTAATCCTCCAACCAACCAACCAACCAACCTATTTACTGTACTACATGACCCGATTATTCTTCAGCCCCCTCCAGACAGAAATTCTGGGAGCGCCACTGAATCTGTACATATAAAAGAGTAAACTCACTGATTCACTGACTCAACACTGCCATGACGATTCTGTGGGAAAGAGGGTCACAAATTTTAGTGACCAGGTTGGTTTTCGGAGCCTGACCAGTGACCCCCCAACTAAGACGAAACTTTGCAAAATACCCCCTTCCTGTCCCCCTTGGGAGGCAGAAGGCTTAACTCGGCTCCAAATTACTTAACGGTGAAGAAATTGCAGATGGAAAGACCAGACTTGAGTACAAAAAAATTATTTTCTGCGATTTTGGAATTTTGGATTTTTAAGGGGGGGAGGGAAGGGAAAAGGTTTTCGAAGAAGGGTACTCAACACACGAGGAAATCGAACTGAACACACACTACAAAGGGATTTTATAAATTCCACCCTACCGCCCTTTGGAGAATGGGGGGCAAAAACATGTATTCATGCGTAACGCTGCACTAAGTTATCAGAGGTTGGAATTTTTTTATGTAAGGGAAGATTATATGTATCTAACTCATAGTATGAAGAGATTTTGCGAAATTCCCTCCTCCTTCCCTCCTTTAAGAACGGGGGGAGAGATTTAAAAAAAAAAAAAGTTTTAAAGCATAGCTCAGCTTTAAATAATTTCAGGATCTCAATTTTTTTATGTGTCGGTTAGGTATGTGTATGCAACATGCAATATAAAATAATTTTGGAAATTTACCCCCCCCCCTTCCCCTTGGGGCGGGCGGGGCAAAAACCACATTTTGAAGCTTAAATCCGTCCAAATTACCTAAGAATGGCGAATTTTTGTGTGTGGGTGTTAATTAAGTGTGCGAAATAAGCACTTTGATGAGATTTTGTAAAGCTTTCAACTGTAACCACGAGGGAGGGGGAGTAAAAAGCAGGTAAGGGACTGCCGAAGGCATTGTGGGTCCAGACTCGACTGTGACGAGCGGGGATACCGTGACAGAAAGTAGCAGGAACTTAAAATTAGATTTTGACGGATTTCAATGATTTTTTTTAAGATATTTTATTATTATTAATGATATGCTGTTTTGGGGATTCATTTCAATATAATGACCAGCGAAGCGGGCAAAGCCTGCTAGTAGGTATATATATATATATACAATGTATAACGCTTTTTCTCATGTTAAGTTGTGAACACGATAACTGGAGTAATTTTTATTTAAATTTAACCAGCTCGGAATATGTTGTCAGGACAGTAAAAATCTCGGTCGAGTTCGTAGATGGGGTATCTAGCTCAGAGGGGTGGAAATGGTGGGGGGTGGAAATTTTCATTTGCCCATAATTTCTTTAATATTGAAAATAGGAAAAAATTTTAAATCTGGCGAATTACCGTCTTACCCTAAAGAACAATTTTTGCATTTAACCTTTTTCGATAGCTTCAATTGCTTAGAAATTACAAGCTAAAAAGTGATTTTTCGTCAATTGTCTTGAAGCCGACATTTTCTTTCATTGCAAAAATTAATAATCTGATGCTTATGTCACGTGCAAATGATAATAGAAAAGATCACTGAAAATATAATAAAATTTTAATCATATTTTTAAACAATATAATAATCTGATTAAAAAAAAAAAAAAATGTTTAATTTAACAGAAAATATGACGTCACAATTACAACAATATACTGAGAAAAATGAAATAAAATGTTATCCGTGATTTTAAACAAATAAAAGTCAATAAATAAATAAAATCAACATATCTTAGTCTAAGCAGATTTAGACTTAGCTTTATGACATAGATGCTATAATGTCAAAAATAAATGTCATCGTTAAAAAAAAAAATCGTGAAATCGATGCTAAACGAATTAAACTGGCATGATAGAAAAAGTAATAAATTTGGGGACATTTAGGTTTTATCCCATTGTCAAATGAACTAGGGACGATTTTATTGAATTTTCCTTTGAAGTTTATTTTCATAAAAACTTAAATTTAAATTAAAGTATTTCGTTACTCGAATTCCCTTATTTTGATAAATAAAATTATACCATTTTAAAAAACTAAAGAACACTCTTTTATTGAAAAGTGAACTAATAAAGGGTTTAGAAAACTATTACATCTATATATTAATAGGCAAGCATAAAATTTGTAGTCCCTTTTTAACATATTAATTATGGGAGTAGAGGGTTGAAAATGGTATCATTCGAAAGGTATGGTTAGCCGGAAGGTGCGAATACAAATATTATTTTCTTACGATGTCAAGAAGGTATTTAAAAATACATTTATTTTTTATGCATTTTCCCCAATTTTTCCCTTTTATACGCGTATTCCTTTACATTAAAAAATACCTAAAAGTAGAAAGTTGTTAAATCTGGCAATTTCATAAAGCTCAAATAAAACCATAGACACAGTAATTTGTATAATGTAGCATCACTATACGCAAGTGAAGTGATGACGTCACTGTCTGTCCATGGAGCCATGAAAAAGATTTTCTATGTTAATCATCCATTGGATTTTTTGTAAAAAATTATTAAAAGATAACGGAAATTATATGCCGATTTTCCGATTTTAATTCCGATATTTGGGTATAGTTATATATAAGTTACTGTCTACATGTGTTTGATTGAGTTATTTTTTCGGTAAAATTGATAAAATTTTAATTTAAAATCACAAAACTCCAGAAAAAAAAAAAAAAATGGCAAACTTCCAGTTTCGAATGGAAACATAAACATTTCATTTCAAAGGGTGATATTTCAACTAATATACTAAATAAAAGGAAAATGGATTTGTTACTAACTGCTGCATGTGTAAGTAGACGATACGAAAAAATTCCGATTTCCGTTTTTTGCTGAATGCAGGCACAACTTTGACATGAGTCCCCCCCAGGCCCAACTTTGACATGAGTCCCCCCCAACGTACCCCTATTTCAGTCGGTACAGCGTTGTCGAATTTTTATAATACACTCTTAATAGTGCTAAGGGTAGTTCAGTCGGTTTATTGAATGGGGATTTATTGAATGAAGTCCCCCCAAGGCACAACT
Organism: Salticus scenicus; assembly: GCA_963930645.1. Taxonomy (NCBI): domain Eukaryota; kingdom Metazoa; phylum Arthropoda; class Arachnida; order Araneae; family Salticidae; genus Salticus; species Salticus scenicus. Next base: position 214,622,686 of record OZ005655.1, on the reverse strand, counting down.
TTGACATGAGTCCCCCCCCAGGCCCAACTTTGACGTGAGTCCCCCCCCCAGGCCCAACTTTGACATGAGTCCCCCCAAGGTACAACTTTGACATGAGTCCCCCCCAAGGTACAACTTTGACATGAGTCCCCCCCCAGGCCAAATTTGACATGAGTCCCCCCAAGGCCCAACTTTGACATGAGTCCCCCCAAGGTACAACTTTGACATGAGTCCCCCCCAAGGCCCAACTTTGACATGAGTCCCCCCCAGGCCCAACTTTGACATGAGCCCCCCCCCAGGCCCAACTTTGACATGAGTCCCCCCCAAGGTACAACTTTGACATGAGTCTCCCCCCAGGCCCAACTTTGACATGAGTCCCCCCCAAGGCCCAACTTTGACATGAGTCCCCCCCAAGGTACAACTTTGACATGAGTCCCCCCCAAGGCACACCTTTGACATGAGTCCCCCCCAAGGCACACCTCCCCCTCATTGGGAAAAAGAGAAAAAACGTTGTTTTGCGGCTATAAGACAGTTTGGACTTCCAACGTTATTTGTTACAATATCTGCAGCTGAAACACATTGGTTTGATTTAATGAAAACTTTATCATGGAATTTAGATCGTCACGAATTAACTAAAGAAGAATTTGTCGATTTTAACAAGTTTAGCAGTAGGCCTCTGGCACTAAATTAAAATCTGTCAATGTGAGATTTTCATGTTTTAAATAATGAAATAATGTCGTGTCTGTATAATTTTATTATTTTTTTTTTGTTTTTGTTTTTGTTCAAACACTGTACTTTATGAACCAATCGAATTAATTTAACAGAATTTGATACTTGGTTGGGCCTTGGTTTGACATGGTACCTATTAGCTTCTGGGCTGTATCACACAACAAGGGGCGTTTTCACGTTGCGATTTTCTCTCATTTCAGAAAAGGCTAACATCTACAGAGAGAAATAGTTATCTATCTATATCATTATATAAAGCGCAAAAAATTGTTTGTTTGTGGAGGGTAATCTCTGAAACTACTGAACCGATTTAAAAACTTCTTTCACTGACCGAAAGCTACAGTATGCCATATTGTTATAGGCTATATTTAATTTTGATAAAATAAATTTTAGCTTAAAATCTGAGCATTTTAATTAAAATCCCCATAGAAGCCGTAATAGAAATGGAAATAATGAAATATTAAAAAAATTAGCTGCTGCCAACATAAAAGAAACATTTACATATTCATTTCGTTTTTAAAATATCTTGACGTGAAAAGAAAAGAAATATATTTGCACGTGCATTAAATTGAAATTCATATAAAGCTTTTTTAATTGTTAAACTTACAAGTTAAATCTGACGTCATTATAGAATTAAAAGTGTTTATTTTTCTAATAATTTAATTTGATATGATATGATATAATATAATGAGCTAAGCATCAATGTTTAAACCACGGAGTCTTTATTACTCCGTGGTTTAAACTGATGTGTGTAAACGAAATTGGAATTTAAAAATAAATAAATAAATAAAATAAAATAAAATAAGAAATTCTATTTTATAATATTATTTATTTTAATTTATAATTGTTGCCAAAAAGATTTACGAATTAATTTATTTTTAGACATATAATAAAATATATTTTCACGCGAACAATAATATAAAAAGTGAACTGGATTTTTTGTAAAAAAATAATAAAGATCGAGGAAAATTATTTCCCCATTTTAATCCCCATATTTGGATAGAGATATGTATTAGTTATCATGTGCATCCGTTAGATTAAATTGTTTTTGTTGTAAAATTGATAAAATTGGAATTTTAAATTTCAAAACTCTAGAAAAAAAAATGGCAAATTTCCATATTCGATTGAAAACATAAACATTTCATTTCAAAGGATGATATTTACACAATAAACATCCAACTAATAAACTAATTAAAAGGGAAAGGATAAATATTCTATCATAATTTGAAGTCAAATTTGTTTTCAAATGTCTAAATAAAGTATCTGATATAATATACTAATATGTTGCAGCGGAATAGATTATAAAAAATTATATATATATTATATATTATATAAAAATATTATATAAAAATGAATTGCTGTTCGTTAGTCTCACTAAAACTCGAGAACGGCTGAACGGATTTATCTTATCTTAGTCTTGAAATGTTCGTGGAGGTCTAGGGAAGGTTTAAAAGGCGAGAAAAAATCGAATAATTTCCGGGAAAACCCTAAAAACAGCCCTTTTCTATTTCCCATACAAACGTTTTCTATATATAAATGTGAATGTCCGTGAATTTATTTGACTGAGTTTCACGCCAAAACTACTCGACGGATTTCGATGAAATTTGTAATGGAGATAGCTTATACCCTAACTTAAAAAGTTGGCTACCTTTTATTCCGAAAAAAAATTTGTTTTTGCGATTTTTATGCATAAAATAGCAATTTTGTAAGCTAATAATAGCAAAAAATTAGCCATTTATATTTTCCCATAATTTAATTGTTGCCAAAAAAAAAAAAAAAAACGAACTTATATATTTTTTTCAACAGGAAAATAAATACATTTATCTAAACGTGAACGATAAAAAATTATAAAAAAAAATTATGCATCTCAGAAAAATTGACGTCATTTTTAATTAAAAATTTCTTTTACACATTGATAAAGTGTTAATACGCAAGCGAAGTGATGACGTCACTGGCCGTTCGTGGATGCAAGAAAAATATTTCTTATGTTAAACGTCAATTGGATTTTTTGTAAAAAATTATTAAAAATCGCGGATAATTATTTTCCGATTTTAATCCCCATATTTAGGTATAGGTATGTATTAATTACCATGTCCATGCGTTAGATTAGGTTATTTTTTTTTTTTGTAAAATTGACAAAATTTGAATTTTTAATTTCAAAACTCTAGGGAAAGAAAAAATGGCAAATTTCCATATTCGATTGAAAACACAAGCATTTCATTTCAAAAGATGATATTTACACAATAAATATCCAACTAATATACTTATTAAAAGGAAAATTATAAATATTCTATCATAATTTGATGTCAAATTTGTTTTCAAATGTCTAAATAAAATATCTGATATAAGATACTAATATGTTGCAGCGGAATAGATTTGATATCGGTCATCCTTAGTAGAAAAAAAAAAAAAAAAATATCGCCATATTATTTGGCGAACAAAATTTAATTCTATTCAAAAATCATGGTTATTTTAACAACTTATATTAAGAGAGTAATGAATAATATGAAACAATATTTCGTACAATGCATATTACGAAAATATACATCTGGCATGCATATTTTCGTATTACGTTTTTGATCACCAAATACAATAAGCGCCAAGAACGACAGAGTTTTGAAATTCAAAATTAAAATTTTGTCAATTTGACAGCAAAATAACTCAATCTAACACATGCACGTGATAAGTAATCTATACTAATATTATAAATGCGAAAGTTTGGATGGATGTTTGTTACTCAATCACGCCACAACGGATAAACGGATCTGGATGAAATTTTGTACAGAGATAGATAATAGTCTGGAATAAGACATAGGCTACTATTTATACCGGGAAAAATGTAAATTTTTAATTAATCTTCTATATAATATAGATATTTCTTCTATAATAAAACTTTAAAATAATTTATTTTAATTTTTAATTGTTCCCAAAGAATATTTCACGCGAATAATAATAAAAAAAATAATAATAAATATTAAATTTGCTTAGGCACATGACAACATAACGTCATTATCAAAATTAAATAATAAGAAAATGAAAGCTAATTCAGATCTGTATTAAAGAGCTTTATTAGTTGATAATCCTGGGTATATTTTTAATTTTAATACTGAAGTAGATAGGACATTTTACGCCAAGGACTCTATTTTTGTGACAGCAACCTTAAGCCAAGTAGTCCATAAAAAATATAAACAAATCTGTACATATAAAAGAGTAAACTCACTGATTCACTGACTCAACACTGCCATGACGATTCTGTGGGAAAGAGGGTCACAAATTTTAGTGACCAGGTTGGTTTTCGGAGCCTGACCAGTGACCCCCCCAACTAAGACGAAACTTTGCAAAATACCCCCTTCCTGTCCCCCTTGGGAGGCAGAAGGCTTAACTCGGCTCCAAATTACTTAACGGTGAAGAAATTGCAGATGGAAAGACCAGACTTGAGTACAAAAAAATTATTTTCTGCGATTTTGGAATTTTGGATTTTTAAGGGGGGGAGGGAAGGGAAAAGGTTTTGGAAGAAGGGTACTCAACACACGAGGAAATCGAACTGAACACACACTACAAAGGGATTTTATAAATTCCACCCTACCGCCCTTTGGAGAATGGGGGGCAAAAACATGTATTCATGCGTAACGCTGCACTAAGTTATCAGAGGTTGGAATTTTTTTATGTAAGGGAAGATTATATGTATCTAACTCATAGTATGAAGAGATTTTGCGAAATTCCCTCCTCCTTCCCTCCTTTAAGAACGGGGGGAGAGATTTAAATAAAAAAAAGTTTTAAAGCATAGCTCAGCTTTAAATAATTTCAGGATCTCAATTTTTTTATGTGTCGGTTAGGTATGTGTATGCAACATGCAATATAAAATAATTTTGGAAATTTACCCCCCCCCCCTTCCCCTTGGGGCGGGCGGGGCAAAAACCACATTTTGAAGCTTAAATCCGTCCAAATTACCTAAGAATGGCGAATTTTTGTGTGTGGGTGTTAATTAAGTGTGCGAAATAAGCACTTTGATGAGATTTTGTAAAGCTTTCAACTGTAACCACGAGGGAGGGGGAGTAAAAAGCAGGTAAGGGACTGCCGAAGGCATTGTGGGTCCAGACTCGACTGTGACGAGCGGGGATACCGTGACAGAAAGTAGCAGGAACTTAAAATTAGATTTTGACGGATTTCAATGATTTTTTTTTAAGATATTTTATTATTATTAATGATATGCTGTTTTGGGGATTCATTTCAATATAATGACCAGCGAAGCGGGCAAAGCCTGCTAGTAGGTATATATATATATATACAATGTATAACGCTTTTTCTCATGTTAAGTTGTGAACACGATAACTGGAGTAATTTTTATTTAAATTTAACCAGCTCGGAATATGTTGTCAGGACAGTAAAAATCTCGGTCGAGTTCGTAGATGGGGTATCTAGCTCAGAGGGGGTGGAAATGGTGGGGGGTGGAAATTTTCATTTGCCCATAATTTCTTTAATATTGAAAATAGGAAAAAATTTTAAATCTGGCGAATTACCGTCTTACCCTAAAGAACAATTTTTGCATTTAAACTTTTTCGATAGCTTCAATTGCTTAGAAATTACAAGCTAAAAAGTGATTTTTCGTCAATTGTCTTGAAGCCGACATTTTCTTTCATTGCAAAAATTAATAATCTGATGCTTATGTCACGTGCAAATGATAATAGAAAAGATCACTGAAAATATAATAAAATTTTAATCATATTTTTAAACAATATAATAATCTGATTAAAAAAAAAAAAAAAAATGTTTAATTTAACAGAAAATATGACGTCACAATTACAACAATATACTGAGAAAAATGAAATAAAATGTTATCCGTGATTTTAAACAAATAAAAGTCAATAAATAAATAAAATCAACATATCTTAGTCTAAGCAGATTTAGACTTAGCTTTATGACATAGATGCTATAATGTCAAAAATAAATGTCATCGTTAAAAAAAAAAATCGTGAAATCGATGCTAAACGAATTAAACTGGCATGATAGAAAAAGTAATAAATTTGGGGACATTTAGGTTTTATCCCATTGTCAAATGAACTAGGGACGATTTTATTGAATTTTCCTTTGAAGTTTATTTTCATAAAAACTTAAATTTAAATTAAAGTATTTGGTTACTCGAATTCCCTTATTTTGATAAATAAAATTATACCATTTTAAAAAACTAAAGAACACTCTTTTATTGAAAAGTGAACTAATAAAGGGTTTAGAAAACTATTACATCTATATATTAATAGGCAAGCATAAAATTTGTAGTCCCTTTTTAACATATTAATTATGGGAGTAGAGGGTTGAAAATGGTATCATTCGAAAGGTATGGTTAGCCGGAAGGTGCGAATACAAATATTATTTTCTTACGATGTCAAGAAGGTATTTAAAAATACATTTATTTTTTATGCATTTTCCCCAATTTTTCCCTTTTATACGCGTATTCCTTTACATTAAAAAATACCTAAAAGTAGAAAGTTGTTAAATCTGGCAATTTCATAAAGCTCAAATAAAACCATAGACACAGTAATTTGTATAATGTAGCATCACTATACGCAAGTGAAGTGATGACGTCACTGTCTGTCCATGGAGCCATGAAAAAGATTTTCTATGTTAATCATCCATTGGATTTTTTGTAAAAAATTATTAAAAGATAACGGAAATTATATGCCGATTTTCCGATTTTAATTCCGATATTTGGGTATAGTTATATATAAGTTACTGTCTACATGTGTTTGATTGAGTTATTTTTTCGGTAAAATTGATAAAATTTTAATTTAAAATCACAAAACTCCAGAAAAAAAAAAAAAATGGCAAACTTCCAGTTTCGAATGTAAACATAAACATTTCATTTCAAAGGGTGATATTTCAACTAATATACTAAATAAAAGGAAAATGGATTTGTTACTAACTGCTGCATGTGTAAGTAGACGATACGAAAAAATTCCGATTTCCGTTTTTTGCTGAATGCAGGCACAACTTTGACATGAGTCCCCCCCAGGCCCAACTTTGACATGAGTCCCCCCCAACGTACCCCTATTTCAGTCGGTACAGCGTTGTCGAATTTTTATAATACACTCTTAATAGTGCTAAGGGTAGTTCAGTCGGTTTATTGAATGGGGATTTATTGAATGAAGTCCCCCCAAGGCACAACTTTGACATGAGTCCCCCCCAGGCCCAACTTTGACATGAGTCCCCCCCCCAGGCCCAACTTTGACATGAGTCCCCCCAAGGTACAACTTTGACATGAGTCCCCCCCAAGGTACAACTTTGACATGAGTCCCCCCCCAGGCCAAATTTGACATGAGTCCCCCCAAGGCCCAACTTTGACATGAGTCCCCCCAAGGTACAACTTTGACATGAGTCCCCCCCCAAGGCCCAACTTTGACATGAGTCCCCCCCAGGCCCAACTTTGACATGAGCCCCCCCCAGGCCCAACTTTGACATGAGTCCCCCCCAAGGTACAACTTTGACATGAGTCTCCCCCCAGGCCCAACTTTGACATGAGTCCCCCCAAGGCCCAACTTTGACATGAGTCCCCCCCAAGGTACAACTTTGACATGAGTCCCCCCCAAGGCCCAACTTTGACATGAGTCCCCCCCAAGGTACAACTTTGACATGAGTCCCCCCCAAGGCACACCTTTGACATGAGTCCCCCCCAAGGCACACCTCCCCCTCATTGGGAAAAAGAGAAAAAACGTTGTTTTGCGGCTATAAGACAGTTTGGACTTCCAACGTTATTTGTTACAATATCTGCAGCTGAAACACATTGGTTTGATTTAATGAAAACTTTATCATGGAATTTAGATCGTCACGAATTAACTAAAGAAGAATTTGTCGATTTTAACAAGTTTAGCAGTAGGCCTCTGGCACTAAATTAAAATCTGTCAATGTGAGATTTTCATGTTTTAAATAATGAAATAATGTCGTGTCTGTATAATTTTATTATTTTTTTTTGTTTTTGTTTTTGTTCAAACACTGTACTTTATGAACCAATCGAATTAATTTAACAGAATTTGATACTTGGTTGGGCCTTGGTTTGACATGGTACCTATTAGCTTCTGGGCTGTATCACACAACAAGGGGCGTTTTCACGTTGCGATTTTCTCTCATTTCAGAAAAGGCTAACATCTACAGAGAGAAATAGTTATCTATCTATATCTATATCATTATATAAAGCGCAAAAAATTGTTTGTTTGTGGAGGGTAATCTCTGAAACTACTGAACCGATTTAAAAACTTCTTTCACTGACCGAAAGCTACAGTATGCCATATTGTTATAGGCTATATTTAATTTTGATAAAATAAATTTTAGCTTAAAATCTGAGCATTTTAATTAAAATCCCCATAGAAGCCGTAATAGAAATGGAAATAATGAAATATTAAAAAAATTAGCTGCTGCCAACATAAAAGAAACATTTACATATTCATTTCGTTTTTAAAATATCTTGACGTGAAAAGAAAAGAAATATATTTGCACGTGCATTAAATTGAAATTCATATAAAGCTTTTTTAATTGTTAAACTTACAAGTTAAATCTGACGTCATTATAGAATTAAAAGTGTTTATTTTTCTAATAATTTAATTTGATATGATATGATATAATATAATGAGCTAAGCATCAATGTTTAAACCACGGAGTCTTTATTACTCCGTGGTTTAAACTGATGTGTGTAAACGAAATTGGAATTTAAAAATAAATAAATAAATAAAATAAAATAAAATAAGAAATTCTATTTTATAATATTATTTATTTTAATTTATAATTGTTGCCAAAAAGATTTACGAATTAATTTATTTTTAGACATATAATAAAATATATTTTCACGCGAACAATAATATAAAAAGTGAACTGGATTTTTTGTAAAAAAATAATAAAGATCGAGGAAAATTATTTCCCCATTTTAATCCCCATATTTGGATATAGATATGTATTAGTTATCATGTGCATCCGTTAGATTAAATTGTTTTTGTTGTAAAATTGATAAAATTGGAATTTTAAATTTCAAAACTCTAGAAAAAAAAATGGCAAATTTCCATATTCGATTGAAAACATAAACATTTCATTTCAAAGGATGATATTTACACAATAAACATCCAACTAATAAACTAATTAAAAGGGAAAGGATAAATATTCTATCATAATTTGAAGTCAAATTTGTTTTCAAATGTCTAAATAAAGTATCTGATATAATATACTAATATGTTGCAGCGGAATAGATTTGATATCCGTCATCCTTGGCAGAAAAAAAAAATATCGCCAAATTATCTGGCGAATATAATTTAATTCCTTTCAAAAATCATGGTTATTTTAAAAACTTACATTAAGAGTGTAACGAATAATATGAAACAATATTTCGTACAATACATATTACGAAAATATACACCTGGCATGTATATTTTCGTATTACTTTTTGATCGCCAAATACAAAAAACGCCAAGGGTGACAGTTTTGAAATTTAAAATTAAAATTTTGTCAATTTGACAGCAAAATAACTCAATCTAACGCATGCATACAATAACTAATACATATCTATACCCAAATATGAGGATTAAAATCGGGAAATAATTCTTCTAGAATTTTAATAAAAAAAAAAAAAAAAAAAAAATCCAATGAGCGATTAACATGGAAAATCTTTTTCTTGCATCCATGGGCGGTCAGTGATGTCACACTTCGCTTGCGTATTGAGATGTTTAAATTTATTTGGCGACTATTTTTAGCAACTAACAGTTATGGCAAGTAGCTCAATATACATAGCTCATACAGCCATTACTGAAATGTAAATAGCATTTAATTATTTGAGTTACATTATGTTGATTGGAAACCTATTTAATATACCTATGCTCTATAGCTATACTAATATAAAAAGAAGAAAGGTTTATATGCATATGTAGAGAACGATCGCTAAAACTAAAAAGCCGATTGCTTTTTTTTTTTTTTTTCTTTCAATAATCAAAAGTTACACTGTCTCTCTCTAAGTGCTAGAAGCTATAATAAATTTTGGTAAAATAAATTTTTAATTAAAAGTTTCAATATTTTAATTGAAAACAAAGCATAGATTTGATATCTATCGTCATTGGCGATTTTTGTATTTGGCGATCGAAAACGTAATACGAAAATCTGTATATTATCGTAGTAAATACGAGATGTATGTGTTTACTTCAATTACCCTACTACCGTAGGTAGTGAAAGTATTGTATAGGTTTTGGCAATTGGTCAGTGTGTGTGTATATGTGCACGTGTGTGAGTAATCTTCTGGCTGTCATATCTCCAAAACTAATAAAAATAGAACTACTAAACTTCACAAGTGATTCAGGTCTGGTGTACAGATAAATTTTCCAAATTTTCGTGAAAATTGAAAAACCGGAATTGGGTCATCGAAAACCAGAAATGGGACCGTAAGCCCATATTCAAAAACACCTCTAATGATTTTCTTCAAAGTTGCTGTATAAATAATATATTAGATGCCCTTTCGATTAAAAAGTTGCTTAGTTCAGGAAAATTGATAGGCGTCCTCTATAAACAGCTCAATTTCAGACTTCGCAAGTGCGTTCCTTTAAAAACGCCTGTACGGATTTTTTTCAAACTCGCCATGTTAACTTCCTATTAAATATCCTTTTGTATGTAATTATTGTTTTTAGGTCAATAATTGAGTATGCTAAGTTTTGGTAAAAGTTGGTATCTCAAAAACGGCTCTAACGTATTCTTGAAAATTTTTTCTTTAATCCAATTTAGATAACCTTTCTCAAGTATTACGTGCTTATTACAGGAATATTAACGGTCATCCTGATTAGGTAGTTCAGTTTTAGATCTCGGAAATTCGTGTTTAAAAAAATAACTATCTATTTTTTTCCCCTTATTTTTTAACTCGCTATGCAAACTCTGTTGTATGTGTCTTTATACGTGTATCAAGTTTCTCTTACTCGAAAATCTCAAAAAATGCAAGTAATATCTCCAAAAAATTGTATATATTACGTGCAATAGTGGGTAATGGAAGTCGTGTGGTTGTTTCACACCAGATTCTGTAATAGTATATATTGTACGAATATTGTTTCATATTATTGAATTCTCCTTTAATATACATTATTAAAATAATAATCAATTATGGAAATAATTAAATATATTTGCGAAATGAACAAATAAATAATAATTAAAGCTATTATGACGTCAATTTTATCAAAAACATTTTCATGTCATAGGTTTATTTTTCAATATTTTTTATTCATGAGTAAAGAAATGTTTCTTTTTATGAAATAAATAAATAAATAAATAAATAGCATTAAGTAAAAATTGCCAACATTTAACAACTAATTAAAAAAAATAATTGTAAAATTATATTTTGACTTTCCAGTTAATAATATTGCCTGACTATAACATATAAACTGATATATTTCTTGATTTTTTACATATCAATCCATCTTTAACTAAAATTTGTTCATCAGTGCGAAGCCGGACGGGTCAGCTAGTATTAAGTAAAACTCTGCTGATTCAGTTCGAGTGAATATCGGCAAACAATTGCCGCAGCTGTGTTGCAATTGCATTCCGTTTATCACGAGGCTTTGCCTCGCTTTGCAAAAAAAATGGTCGAGTTTCGACCACTGGGCGATACTAGTATTTTTAAATCTTTATAAAAAATAAAAAAAATTAATTGTTGCCACTCTACGTTATACAAATACATCCAAATCCTGTGTCACATACGATAGTTTTGTAAAAGTATAAATTTTTGTTTGCCCCTGGAACCTGCCCCTGACGGGAAAAGTGCCTGGATACACTTGTATACAGTATTGTCATTGATTATGAAGTCGTGTGCTTCAGGTCCTTCGGACGACAAGAAGTTGCCGAAAATTGAATTGCAAAATTCCGTTACATACATTAATAGTTACATCATGTCCACGGAGTAATATTAATCTTTTTACTCCGTGATCATGTCAAGTTAATAAAAGTGTGTTAATTAAAAACCATGTAAAACGCTTTAATTAATCATTTAAAAATATAAAATTAAAATAATACGTCAATCTTAATACAAATATCGTTTGTGGTGAATAGTTTAGAATGCCGGTTTAGGCAAGAATTTAAAATTTAAGATTGAGAGTAATACGTTACAGCTTCCTTTGACTTTTTATCTTGTGGAGGCAAGATATTGGTCTGTGAAGAGATAATATGAGATTTTCGCGTGGAAAGAAAATATAATGACACCAAAGCTGCCATTCTCCATCGCCAAGCTCGCCAAACTTTGTCGTCCGATAACGAATTTTGTCATTTTGCCGCCAAATCACAAATTTCATTGCTAAGTTGCAAGTTTTGCCACCAAAATATCGCCAAATCATACAATTTACTAAATTCGTAACAATTAACATTGAAATTTTGTGGTGCCCAAATGGTCCAATGTTAACCAATGTTAATGTTAATGTTCCAGCTTTATGTGAACCAAACCAGTTTCATTTTACAATTTTTACTCATCTGACAATCAAGCAGAAACGGTCGTTTTGCCAAGCCAAGCTCAGAGAAAAGCAAAACAAACAAACTACCACTAACACAAAGCAGAACGCGCCAATAATAAAATCGACAGAAATAACCCAAGATCGTTAAATGCTTATTATACAGAAACCAACTTTCCCATGTTAAATCGGCAAATTTTTTTTCCGTAAAGTTTTAAATATTGGACGAACCAAATATCGCAGTAAAATGAAACAAAAAGTAAAATATTCGTATCAACGAGATCTTTAATTTGAGATAAAAACGAACTTTCTAAGTTAATAAGTAAAAAAATGGGAGCATTTTCAATTTAGCGTAAAATTAGATGTTTTGACAACTTCTTGAAAAAATTTCTTCTTCAAGAAATTTTTTTTAAAACAAGCTAGAGAATTCATAAATGTGCAGAATTCTTTGAAAACTGGTTTTCCAGATAGACAATTACTTAATCTAGGAACTTTTATAAAATTTAGCTTTTAAAAATCAAAATTTCCTATCTTAATTGCTGAAAAACTGTTAAATATCGCCAAAGAGACATAAATCGCCAAATATGAAATTGCTTCATCTCAGTTTACCCGAAAAATATTAATTTCAAATTGAGCTGCTTTTTCTTTTTATAAGTTATTTTTTTAACCAAAGAATCTTTGCTTTTATTATTTTGTACAATTTTAAATTTTATATCCCTGAAAACAGAAATGAATACATTTTTGAATAACGTTTGTTTCAAATCTATAGCTTGAATTGCTGATTTTTTCATATATTTTTCATACCTTAGAATAAGAAAGTCAGTACCATAGAATAATAATAGAGGAAGAAGGAGCACGCCAATAGTCTTAATGCTTACAAACCCCTTCTAGTGAAATGCCAGCGAAAGCTACTTTTGCTCCTCTCAACATTGAAGTTTGTTAATAAAGGCTTGTTAATAATCGCTGTTTTTTGTGGCAACACAACAGCTTATGTAGAAACACTTATGCTCCTTCTTCCTTTATTATTATTCTATGGTCAGTACACGATATAGTATCCAATTTTAATATCCTTCAATTCAATCTGGCAATGATAATTATGATGCATAAAGATTTCTACTTCCTTCTATATGGTATACTAGCAGGCTTTGCCCGCTTCGCTTGTCATTTTATTGAAATGAATTTCGACTTTCGGTTTTTAATGGATTTACACGTTGTAAGAGCTCTTGAAAACAATTCGACTATTTTTAGAAAATTTCTATTTGCGTGTGTGTGTTCTATGCGTGTGGCGAAAGTTTTGTTCCAAGTAGATATCAGGAGCTACTGCTCAGAATTACATATAAATTTATATGCAATTGAACCTTGATGTATAATAGCGTTTATCAATATTTGGTGTCAATTGCTCAACATGGTGCTGCTATACAGTGATTGCCGCAATTTCAGAGAAGGCTATATCTGAGTAACTAATACATGAAATTGCATAAATTTACAAATAAATTTACATTGTTACAAATTATAGTGCTTATCAACTTTTGTACCAATATCTCAACATGTGGCGCTGCTATACAGCGATTTTCGCAATTTAAGGAAAGGTTCTGTTGCATATAATGAAACAAAACTTAATATGTGAAAAGGCCATTATGAGACATTATGCTGATTGAATCTCGATGCCTATCGGCCGATAAGTGGAGCTCATATACTACATTTTTTTTTTAGAACTGAAAGGATGCCATCTGCATGGTGAAAATTTACTTCCGTTGGACATTTTGTGCAACAATACCTCTCTGAGTTGATAATATTCAGCATTCATAATGAAAAAAATAATAAATAATTTGTGCTGCGTTAATATGTATAGGAAAATGTAGAAGAAAGTTTTGTGATGGACACGACATACTAGTCTGCGTTAATATGTATAGGAAAATGTAGAAGAAAGTTTTGTGATGGACACGACATACTAGTCTGCATAGAAAACCTATGGATAATGTCTAGCAACCAGAATTATGGAAAGTTTAACGCAAAGAAAACTTTGTAATCCGCGTTTGTAATGATCGATAGATGGCGCTCTCTGAACTGCAGTTGTTAGTAAATATAATAGCCACGTGGATTAATAATTGTTCTTTCTCGGCCATTACATCATGGAAAATCGATTGCATTATATGATGATATGCAGTGGTGTGATAATTTCACCTTAGCCCACCAGAGGGCGAGCATTTCATTACAATCGCGGATACAGTTTAACGCAAAGAACAACATCGCACGAAAGCTGAGTTGAAATCCAGGACATATCTGATGTAAAGTATCAGGTTAATTCCAGTAAATATAAAAACTGTTTAAAAAAAATAAATGATATCTACAAAAAAGACACTTAAAATGTACAAAAAAGCCAAGCTCAAAGAAAGAGAACTAATTAAAGTTGTGTCTAAAAAGGATGTGATATCAAATTCCCAAGCTTACATTCAAATACTTATTTAATATTCCCTTTTAACTAAATTTTCACATGTGAATCAAGTGCATTATGATATGTTGATAGAAATCCTTCTTTCCTGTACTAAATACATCATAGCGTGTTTCTGAAAAATATTATTATTTTTATTTATGTATGATGGGCTTGGCGGCCATCTTTCAAGTAATGAATAAACATTCACACAATTTGAAAGAAGTTTCTTATAATATATCTTATATAAAATTAATTTTGCTATTCCATTCAGCAGAGACGGAAATATTTCGATAACATGATTTCTTATAATTATTTAGTATTAAGTGCACTTCTATCCTATAAATGCCGGGAATAAAGAATATAAAAATTTAAATTAACGTAAAATCATGAAGGAGAGGGGGGGGAGCATAGAAGCTACCACCCCCCGTTATATTTACCCAATTTGAATTTAGCTTCTTGGAATAAATATCTCGTAAAAATAATATGGTTATTCCATTCAACAAGGGTTGAAATATTCAGATTAAAAAAGAAAAAAAAATGCATTAAAAACATCGCAAAAGCCCCGTTAAGCACACAAGTTGAATCAATTTAAGTTTTAACAGTGTTAAGTTTGGCGCACTCCCATCCTCCCATCCTATAATTATTTCCCATTGCGCAGCACTAGTGCGATATAAAACTCAATTAACCAACCAATCAACCAACTCATCCTGTAATTGATGAGATTTATCGAGCATTTCCTCGTGACGTCATGTGGTTGGCAAAAAAGCGCGCTCGACTTTCCCGCGCCCCGCCCACCATTGATTTTCCGTTGGTGGCTATGCTTTTCCCAAGGGCAGTTCCTTGTTTGTAAACAAACATCTCAACTTTTATGAGTGGTTGGCAAAAAGGCTTGGGAAAAGCATAGCGATTGCGATTACTTGATTACTACCAACGGAAAATCAATGGTGGGCGGGGCGCGGGAAAGTCGAGCGCGCTTTTTTGCCAACCACATGACGTCACGAGGAAATGCTCTATAGAATTCAAACTAACGTAAAACTTTGAAAGATGGCCGCCAAGCCCATCATACATAAATAAAAATAATAATATTTTTCAGAAACACGCTATGATGTATTTAGTACAGGAAAGAAGGATTTCTATCAACATATCATAATGCACTTGATTCACATGTGAAAATTTAGTTAAAAGGGAATATTAAATAAGTATTTGAATGTAAGCGTGGGAATTTGATATCACATCCTTTTTAGACACAACTTTAATTAGTTCTCTTTCTTTGAGCTTGGCTTTTTTGTACATTTTAAGTGTCTTTTTTGTAGATAAGAATCACAAAAACACAATACAAAACTTTCAATAATACAGTAAAAATTCCAATGAAATAACTATCCAGAAATCGGTACTACTTAACTGTATTTGAACTTGACTATATCAACGCCAGGCTCACCAGTGCTTGACCATAGTAAGGTCACGTGCATATTCACGTTTCTATTATTTTTTCTTTAAAAGAAAGATATTGAACAACAGTTATATGGATTTTAAATAAAAATTATAATTTTGATTCAGCTTGGGTTGGGAGGGGGTCACAATGTTCCGGATTCACCATTGCTGGGATTGTTTATCTTTAAGACTACTATTTGTTCAATGATTATGAGCTTGAATTTTTTAAAACTGAAACATTTACAGACAAATAAATCTAACCTAAAATTTTAAGTTGAATGAATAAAACCCTTTTGTAGTTGAAAATTAAATTTCTTGAAAACAGAATAGCGACGTAAATAATGCAATGTGTGGGAACAAAGCCATTGGCTAAGTATTAATACATATGTAAAATTTCTTTACATTTGTAACATTAACGTAAAGGAATCTACCTTTGCCTTTAAGCTAGCTGAAAAGGGATTTTTTAAAAGTGCAATAGCATCTAAACGCCTTATTCAATTGAGCTGAAAATTTATATGAATACTAGCAGGCTTTGCCCGCTTCGCTGGTCATTATACTGAAATGAATCCCCAAAACAGCATATCATTAATAATATTAAAATATCTTTAAAAATAAAAAATCATTGAAATCCGTCAAAATCTAATTTTAAGTTGCCCAATGCCTTGGGCAGTCCCTTACCTGCTTTTTACTCCCCCTCCCTCGCGGTTACAGTTGAAAGTTTTACAAAATCTCATCAAAGTGCATATTTCGCACACTTAATTAACACCCACACAACAAAATTCGCCATTCTTAGGTAATTTGGACGGATTTAAGCTTCAAAATGTGGTTTTTGCCCCGCCCGCCCCCAGAGGAAGGGGGGGGGGGGAATTTCCAAAATTACTTTATATTGCATGTTGCATACACATACCTAACCGACACATAACAAAATTGAGATCATGAAATTACTTAAAGCTGAGCTATGCTTTAAAACTTTTTTTTTAATCTCTCCTCCCGTTCTTAAAGGAGGGAAGGAGGAGGGCATTTCGCAAAATCTCTTCATACTATGAGTTAGATACATATAATCGTCCCTTACATAAAAAATGTCCAACCTTAGATAATTTAGTGCAGCGTTACGCATGAATACATGTTTTTGCCCCCCATTCTCCAAAGGGCGGTAGGGTGGAATTTCATAAAATCCCTTTGTAGTGTGTGTTCAGTTCGATTTCCTCGTGTGTTGAGTACCCTTCTTCCAAAACCTTTTCCCTTCCCTCCCCCCCCCCTTAAAAATCCAAAATTCCAAAACCGCAGAAAATATTTTTTTTTTGTATTCAAGTCTGGTCTTTCCATCTGCAATTTCTTCACCGTTAAGTAATTTGGAGCCGGGTTAAGCCTTCTGCCCCCCAAGGGAGACAGGGGGGGGGGGGTATTTTGCAAAATTCCGTCTTAGTTGGGGGTTAGGCTCCGAAAACCAACGTGGTCACTAAAATTTGTGACCCTCTTTCCCACAGAATCGTCATGGCAGTGTTGAGTCAGTGAATCATTGAGTTTACTCTTTTATATGTAGAGATTTGTTTATATTTTTTATGGACTACTTGGTTTAAGGTTGCTGTCACAAAAATAGAGTCCTTGGCGAAAAATGTCCTACCTACTTCAGTATTAAAATTAAAAATATATCCAGGATTATCAACTAATAAAGCTCTTTAATACAGATCTGAATTAGCTTTCATTTTCTTATTACAATTTAATTTTGATAATGAGGTTATGTTGTCATGTGCCTAAGCAAATTTAATATTTATTATTTTTTTTTTATTATTATTCGCGTGAAATATTCTTTGGCAACAATTAAAAATTAAAATAAATTATTTTAAAGTTTTATTATAGAAGAAATATTTATATTATATAGAAGATTAATTAAAAATTTACATTTTTTCCGGTAGGAATAGTAGCCTATGTCTTGTTCCAGACCTATCTCTGTACAAAATCTCATCCAGATCCGTTTAGCCGTTGTGGCGTGATTGAGTAACAAACATCCATCCAAACTTTCGCATTTATAATATTAGTATAGATTAGTTATCATGTGCATCTGTTAGATTGGGTTATTTTGCTGTCAAATTGACAAAATTTTAATTTTAAATTTCAAAACTCTGTCGTCCTTGGCGCTTATTGTATTTGGTGATCAAAAACGTAATACGAAAATATGCATGCCAGATGTATATTTTCGTAATATGCATTGTACGAAATATTGTTTCATATTATTCATTACTCTCTTAATATAAGTTGTTAAAATAACCATGATTTTTGAAAGGAATTAAATTATGTTCGCCAAATAATTTGTCGATATTTTTTTTTCTGCTAAGGATGACGGATATCAAATCTATTCCGCTGCAACATATTAGCATCTTATATCAGATACTTTATTTAGACATTTGAAAACAAATTTGACTTCAAATTATGATAGAATATTTATCATTTTCCTTTTAATTAGTATATTAGTTGGATATTTAT
Source organism: Salticus scenicus (assembly GCA_963930645.1). Classification (NCBI taxonomy): domain Eukaryota; kingdom Metazoa; phylum Arthropoda; class Arachnida; order Araneae; family Salticidae; genus Salticus; species Salticus scenicus. Next base: position 214,604,185 of record OZ005655.1, on the reverse strand, counting down.
TGTGTAAATATCATCTTTTGAAATGAAATGTGTTTTCAATCGAATATGGAAATTTGCCATTTTTTTTCCCAAGTTTTGAAATTAAAAATTCAAATTTTGTCAATTTTACAACAAAAATAACTTAATCTAACGCATGGACATGATAATTAATACATACCTATACCTAAATATGGGGATTAAAATCGGGAAATAATTTTCCTCGATTTTTAATAATTTTTTACAAAAAATACAATGGACGGTTAACATAGGAAATATTTTTCTTGCATCCACGAATGGCCAGTGACGTCATCACTTCGCTTGCGTATTAGCACTTTATCAATGTGTAAAAGAAATTTTTAATTAAAAATTACGTCAAATTTGTGAGATGCATAATTTTTTTTTTTTTTTTTTATAATTTTTTATCGTTCACGTTTAGACAAATGTATTTATTTTCCTGTTGAAAAAAATAAATAAATTCGTTTTTTCTTTTTGGCAACAATTAAATTATGGTTAAATTTAAATGGCTAATTTTTTGCTATTATTAGCTTACAAAATTGCTATTTTATGCATAAAAATTGCAAAAACAAATTTTTTTTCGGAATAAAAGTTAGCCAACTTTTTAAGTTAGGGTATAAGCTATCTACATAACAAATTTTATCGAAATCCATCGAGCAGTTTTAGCGTGAAACTCAGTCAAATAAACGGACATTCACATTTATAATATATATAAGATTATAAATCACTGTTGCACTAACTATAAGCATTTTGGTGAATCTAGCATTTATAGGTTTTTACAGGGACACAACGAAAAATTCTTTATCATTATGATCTATGGGCTCAAAGTTCAGTAGCATTAAATAAAACATCGTGTAATATATGGAAAAAAATACTCAAACACTCTATTATGGTTTTCTCTCTTTTGTTTGTTTAACAACTCCCCTTTCTTTACTTTATCTACAAAACTATTAATTACTCAATGTTCGGAAAGTCGAGTGGAGCCACTCCAGATTTTTTTTTTTTTTAATTATTTTCCTCAATTATGCATTATTGTTTTTTAACGATATATATAACGCATTGTTCCAAGACCAATTGGATCGATCCTGGATCGGTCGAGAGCCTGAACCCACCCATTGCGTGGTTTTTAATTTTTCTGATAAATATATGAAAGGAAATGGGATCCGCGATTGTAATGAACGTCTTTCCCCTCTGTTGGGCTAAGGTGAAATTAACAATACTACAGATAGCTTTCGTCGAGACGCCATTGCTTGCTGTATGTTCGATGTTTAGTTTCACATATATCTATAGAATAAAAATGAATAAATCCGATAAAAAAGATAACACATACTGCTGTGTGCCATAGTGTAACTTCAAAGGATCAAGAAATCCGGAATTAAGATTCCATTTATTTCCAAATGACAAATTTAAAATTTCAGTTGCTTCGGCTAATGGAAGTAAAGAATATTTGAAACTAATATTTGTTCAGCTTCAGTTAAACATCCACTTCCGATCGAACTTTGAATAAACTGAAATATTTTTACTTTCTTCTATATGTAATATAGAGAAAGTATTGGATTCGCGAAAATTTTCGACCTCCGTTTTTTGACGGATCTACACGTTTTGGGGTGTCCTGAACACGAATTGATAGTTTTTAAAAAATGTCTGTCTGTCTGTCTGTCTGTCTGTGGTTTAGTGTTTTCACCGTATCTCACGAACCAATGAATGAAATTCAACCAAACTTGGTATATAGTTGGACCCTGGCGGGGCATTGTGCTGATTAGATTTTGGGATCAATAGCCCATCAGGTGGCGCTGTGATCGCATTTTATGTAAATTTTTAACATGGCAGTATAGGACAAATTTTCGTATTTTTCACCGTATCTCACGAACTAATGAATGAAATTCAACCAAACTTGGTATATAGTTGGAACCTGGCGGGGCATGGTGCTGATTAGATTTGGGGATCAATCGTCCAGCAGGTGGCGCTGTGATCGCAAAATTTCGTATGTCACACCGTATCTCACGAACCGATGAATGAAATTGAACCAAACTTGGTGTATAGTTGGACCCTGACATAAACTGGTGCTGATTAGATTTTGGGATCAATCGCTCAATAGGTGGCGTTGTGATCGCATTTTATGCAAATTTTTAACATGGCAGCATAGGACAAATTTCCGTATAAATGGGCATAAAGAGAGTTATTTTACACTTGCGATTGTAAAATTAATATGAGTTATTGATAATAGTAGTCGTTAGCTAGGAAAAAAATGTTGTGCATGGGGGGCATCGGTTCCCCCCCCCGGGGAAGTAAATTTTCAAGATGGGTATCTTTCGAAAGGTCTCGTTGATAATAGTAATAGTTAACTTGGAAAAAAATTTTGTGCATGTGGGGGCATCGGTTGCCCCCCCACCGGGGGGGCAAAATTTCAAGATGGGTATCTTTCGAAAGATCTCGTCAATACCTTTAAAACGAATGGTTGAACGATAAATCTGTGATAATTTAAACCAAAGTTATCGATTTTTTTTACTTTTAACAAAAAAAAACAGAAAAATATCGCAATTTTTTTTTTTTTTTTTTTTTTTTTTTTTTTTTTAACGAAATTTAACCAAACTTGGTATTTAGTTGGTCCCCGACATAAACTGGTGCTGATTATGTTTGGGGATCAATAGCTCAACAGGTGGCGCTGTGATAGCATTTTATCTAAATTTTTAACATGGCAGCATAGGACAAAAATTCGTATAAATGTGCATAATTAGAGTTGTTTTAAACTTGTGATTGTAAAATTAATATGAATTATTGATAATAGTAGTATGTAACTAGGAAAAAAAATTTCTTCATGGGGGGCCATCGCTTCCCCCCCTGGGGGGGAAGTACCCCCCGGGGGGGATAAATTTTCAAGATGGGTATCTTTCGAAAGGTCTCGTCAATACCTTTAAAACGAATGGTTGAACTATAAATCTGTGATAATTTAAAACAAAGTTATCGATTTTTTTCACTTTTAACAAAAAAAAAAAAAAAAAAAAACTTAGAAAAAAAAAATCGTACTTTTTTTTTTTTTTTTTTTTTTTTTTTTATATTGTTACTGATTGAATATGTATAGGTAAATATAGAAGAAAGTCTTGTGGTGGCCACAACATACTAGTTTCTAAAGGCAATCGATTTTCCATGATGTAATGGCGGAGAAATTATAGCACGTATATTAAGTAGTAACACAAATACAATAATAATAAATACACGTGGCTATTATATTTACTAACAACAAAAGATAGAAAAGCGCCATCTATCGATCATTACAAACGCGGCATAAGCAAGTTATATTTGACTAATTTAGGAAAATTATAATTTTATAATTAATTGCTTTGTTATCATTATGAAATTAATATTGCTTTCATATTTAATGGATTTTTCTTTTTCTTTCTTTTTTTAAAATACTTTTTAAGATTTTATATTAATATTTATAAATAATATGGGATTTTCAAAATTCATTTACTAAATATAGTTAGTAGCGGCGTAAGTAAAGCTCGGTAGTTTCAATATTATCAAAATAAATATTAGTTATATTAATAAATATCGTAAAAAAAGAACAAGAAAGAAAAATGACTTTAAAACTGTATCTGGAGTTTTTCATTCACCTTCAGTACATAAATTACGCATAAATTTTATTTGCTAAATCATCCGTGTGTATTCTCGGGAAAAGACGGCCATTAGGCGGTAAAATGGCCGTCTTTCCCCAAGTGAAAAATAATCACATTTTCCCCTCGATGATCTTGATCAGTCTGTCATATTGGGTTTTAATTCCACCCTTATAGAAAGTATGGAAAGTATACCGTTTCACCGATTGCTACAAAAGTTGGTACACTAATAGATCTGAACAAAATTTATCGAATGCCGTAATTTTTAGTTCAATAAGATAATTAATTCAAAGGATATTAAATAAAAGCCCCATTTTAACTTTAAAAAAAATTTCCGAAAAAAAGTTATTTATTTTATTTTACTTTATTTTTCGATTTAAAAGGAAATAAATTTATTTTTATGTAAACCTGTATCATAAAAAATTTCTGATAAACCGATAAAAAAATATGTGAAATCGTCAAGGGGGTCCCATATTAAAGCTGTGCCAAAAATAGTCTCCAATAGAAATATATTTATTTAAACGTTCCAATTATTTAATTAAAAAAAAAAAAAAAAGAAAAGAAAGTTTAAATTGACTTCGTAATAGCTTCTTCTTTCTCTTTCTTCTTCTTTCTTTCTTTTTAAAATATTAATTTCAATTACTCATAATGGCTTATATATATATATATATTGTGTGTGTGTGTGTGTGCCGGCAAGGCGGGCGAAGCCTGCTTCTATAGTTATAAAAGAAAGTATTTGCATCTTTGCCGGTGTGCGACGCAGGGGAAAAAAATCTATGGCATGTACAGATTCTTTCTTTTTATTTTTTTGGTGTGTGTGTGTGCGTGTGCCGACAAGGCAGGCAGAGCCTGCTTCTATAATAATAAAGAAGATATTTGCATCTTTGCCGGTGTGCGACGTAGAGGGGGGGGGAAATATGGCATGTAATTTTTTTTTTTTTTTTTTTTTTTTTTCTAAGATAAAGGAATGTGTGCAGATTCACAATATCTATATATTAATAGGCAAGCATAAAATTTGTAGTCCCTTTTTAACATATTAATTATGGGAGTAGAGGGTTGAAAATGGTATCATTCGAAAGGTATGGTTAGCCGGAAGGTGCGAATACAAATATTATTTTCTTACGATGTCAAGAAGGTATTTAAAAATACAGTGGAACCTGTCTAAAGTGACCACCTTAGGGACCGGCAAAAATGGTCACTATATGCAGGTGGTCACTTTATAAAGTCTCTTTAAAATTGGAAAATGGTCACTTTAGTCAGGAAAATGGTCACTTTACCAAGGTGGTCACTTTTAGAGGTTCCACTGTACATTTATTTTTTATGCATTTTCCCCCATTTTTCCCTTTTATACGCGTATTCCTTTACATTAAAAAATACCTAAAAGTAGAAAGTTGTTAAATCTGGCAATTTCATAAAGCTCAAATAAAACCATAGACACAGTAATTTGTATCTACAAAAAAGACACTTGAAATGTACAAAAAAGCCAAGCTCAAAGAAAGAGAATTGATTAAAGTTGTGTCTAAAAAGGGTGTGATATCAAATTCCCAAGCTTACATTCAAATACTTATTTAATATTCCCTTTTAACTAAATTTTCACATGTGAATCAAGTGCCTTATGATATGTTGATAGAAATCCTTCCTTCCTGTACTAAATACATCATAGCGTGTTTCTGAAAAATATTATTATTTTTATTTATGTATGATGGGCTTGGCGGCCATCTTTCAAAGTTTTACGTTAGTTTGAATTCTATAAATCTCATCAATTATAGGATGAGTTGGTTGATTGGTTAGTTAATTGAGTTTTATATCGCACTAGTGCTGCGCAATGAGAAATAATTATAGGATGGGAGGATGGGAGTGCGCCAAACTTAACACTGTTAAAACTTAAATTGATTCAACTTGTGTGCTTAACGGGGCTTTTGCGATGTTTTTAATGCATTTTTTTTTTCTTTTTTAATCTGAATATTTCAACCCCTGTTGAATGGAATAACCATATTATTTTTACGAGATATTTATTCCAAGAAGCTAAATTCAAATTGGGTAAATATAACGGGGGGTGGAAGCTTCTATGCTTCCCCCCCCCTCTCCTTCATGTTTTTACGTTAATTTAAAGTTTTATATTCTTTATTCCCGGCATTTATAGGATGGAAGTGCACTTAATACTAAATAATTATAAGAAATCATGTTATTGAAATATTTCCGTCTCTGCTGAATGGAATAGCAAAATTAATTTTATATGAGATATATTTTAAGAAACTTCTTTCAAATTGTGTGAATGTTTATTCATTACTTGAAAGATGGTCGCCAAGCCCATCATACATAAATAAAAATAATAATATTTTTCAGAAACACGCTATGATGTATTTAGTACAGGAAGGAAGGATTTCTATCAACATATCATAAAGCACTTGATTCACATGTGAAAATTTAGTTAAAAGGGAATATTAAATAAGTATTTGAATGTAAGCTTGGGAATTTGATATCACACCCTTTTTAGACACAACTTTAATCAATTCTCTTTCTTTGAGCTTGGCTTTTTTGTACATTTCAAGTGTCTTTTTTGTAGATATCATTTATTTTTTTTAAATAGTTTTTATATTTACTGGAATTAACCTGATACTTTACATCAGATATGTCCTGGATTTCAACTCAGCTTTCGTGCGATGTTGTTCTTTGCGTTAAACTGTATTACAAAGTTTTCTTTGCGTTAAACTTTCCATAATTCTGGTTGCTAGACATTATCCATGGGTTTTCTATGCAGACTAGTATGTCGTGTCCATCACAAAACTTTCTTCTACATTTTCCTATACATATTAACGCAGCACAAATTATTTATTATTTTTTTCATTATGAATGCTGAATATTATCAACTCAGAGAGGTATTGTTGCACAAAATGTCCAACGGAAGTAAATTTTCACCATGCAGATTGCATCCTTTCAGTTCTAAAAAAAAAGTGTAGTATATGAGCTCCACTTATCGGCCGATAGGCATCGAGATTGAATCAGCATGTCTCATAATGGCCTTTTCACATATTAAGTTTTGTTTCATTATATGCAACAGAACCTTTCCTTAAATTGCGAAAATCGCTGTATAGCAGCGCCACATGTTGAGATATTGGTACAAAAGTTGATAAGCACTATAATTTGTATTTTGTAACAATGTAAATTTATTTGTAAATTTATGCAATTCCATGTATTAGTTACTCAGATATAGCCTTGTCTGAAATTGCGGCAATCACTGTATAGCAGCACCATGTTGAGCAATTGACACCAAATATTGATAAACGCTATTATACATCAAGGTTCAATTGCATATAAATTTATATGTAATTCTGAGCAGTAGCTCCTGATATCTAGTTGGAACAAAACTTTCGCCACACACATAGAACACACACACGCAAATAGAAATTTTCTAAAAATAGTCAAATTGTTTTCAGGACCTCTTACAACGTGTAAATCCATTAAAAACCGAAAGTCGAAATTCATTTCAATAAAATGACAAGCGAAGCGGGCAAAGCCTGCTAGTATACTATATAGAAGGAAGTATAAATTTTTATGCATCATAATTATCATTGCCAGATTGAATTGAAGGATATTAAAATTGGATACTATATCGTGCACTGACTTTCTTATTCTAAGGTATGAAAAATATTAAAAAATCAGCAATTCAAGCTACAGATTTGAAACAAATGTTATTTAAAAATGTATTCATTTCTGTTTTCAGGGATATAAAATGTAAAATTGTACAAAATAATAAAAGCAAAGATTCTTTGGTTAAAAAAATAACTTATGAAAAGAAAAAGCAGCTCAATTCGAAATTAATATTTTTCGGGTAAACGAGAGAAAGCAATTTCATATTTGGCGATTTATGTCTCTTTGGCGATATTTAACAGTTTTTCAGCAATTAAGATAGGAAATTTTGATTTGTAAAAGCTAAATTTTATAAAAGTTCCTAGATTAAGTAATTGTCTATCTGAAAAACCAGTTTTCAAAGAATTCTGCACATTTATGAATTCTTTAGCTTGTTTTAAAAAAAATTTCTTGAAGAAGAAATTTTTTCAAAAAGTTGTCAAAACATCTAATTTTACGCTAAATTGAAAATGCTCCCATTTTTTTACTTATTAACTTAGAAAGTTCGTTATTATTTCAAATTAAAGAACTCGTTGATACGAATATTTTACTTTTTGTTTCATTTTACTGCGATATTTGGTTCGTCCAATATTTAAAACTTTACGGAAAAAAAATTTGCCGATTTAACATGGGAAAGTTGGTTTCTGTATAATAAGCATTTAACGATCTTGGGTTATTTCTGTCGATTTTATTATTGGCGCGTTCTGCTTTGTGTTAGCGGTAGTTTGTTTTTTTGCTTTTCTCTGAGCTTGGCTTGGCAAAACGACCGTTTCTGCTTGATAATGTAGCATCACTATACGCAAGCGAAGTGATGACGTCACTGTCTGTCCATGGAGCCATGAAAAAGATTTTCTATGTTAATCACCCATTGGATTTTTTGTAAAAAATTATTAAAAGATAACTGAAATTATCTGCCGATTTTCCGATTTTAATTCCGATATTTGGGTATAGTTATATTAGTTATATATAAGTTACTGTCTACATGTGTTTGATTAGGAGTGGATCGAGACAGCACATTTGCTCCTTTGAAATAGACATCTAAATTTTTAATTGTTGTCTTTATTTTAATTTTTTCAACCATAACATAAAATATGCTTTCACTTGAAGAAAGTAAAATAAATAAAATAAAAAATAAAATATTAATATTTTCTTTTGACATTCAAATGCTTTAAAATGCTGATTAGATATTTTCTTTTGTAAGAAAGCCTCCTGCTACCTGAAACCCCCGTTATGAATTTAGACCCTTCCTCTAAAAGTAAGGAAATAGAAAACGAAAGATGTAATTGGAAAACACGTAAACTTGTGTTGTATCATGCACGTATATACGCTTCGCGCACATAAATAAATATATATATATATTATATATATACACATATATATATATATATATATATATATCACTGGACACCCCCTACCTCGCTGTGCATGAATCTGAGAGCGCATGTAACTCGTTTTCGAAGCCATCACTATCACGCACGTATGTTCGCTTCGCTCACATGAAAACAAAAAAAAAACATCACTGGACACCCCAACCTCGCTGTGTATGAATCTGAGAACGCATGTAACTCGCTTTCGAATCCATCACTATCACGCACGTATGTTCGCTTCGCTCACATGAAAACCAAAAAAAAACATCACTGGACACCCCAACCTCGCTGTGCATGAATCTGAGAATGCATGTAACTCGTTTTCGAAGCCATGACTATCACGCACGTATGTTCGCTTTGCTCACATGAAAACCAAAAAAAAAAAACATCACTGGACACCCCAGCCACGCTGTGCATGAATCTGAGAACGCATGTAACTCGTTTTCGAAGCCATCACTATCACGCACGTATGTTCGCTTCGCTCACATGAAAACCAAAAAAAAACATCACTGGACACCCCAACCTCGCTGTGCTGTGCATGAATCTGAGAACGCGTGTAACTCGTTTTCGAAGCCATCACTATCACGCACGTATGTTCGCTTCGCTCACATGAAAACCAAAAAAAAAACATCACTGGACACCCCAACTACGCTGTGCATGAATCTGAGAACGCGTGTAACTCGTTTTCGAAGCCATCCCTCTCACGCACGTATGTTGGTTCCCCCCCATGAAAACCAAAAAAAGCATCACTGGACACCCCTGTCTCGCTGTGCATGAATCTGAAAACGCATGTAACTTTTTTTCGCTGAAATCACTATCGCGCACACAACTCTCTCCCCCCCCCCCCCAAAAAAAAAAAAAAAAAAAAAAATGGATACCCCTACCTTGATGTGTTTGAATCGCAAAAGCGCACGAAATTACGATACTTACGTATTATCCGTAAGTACATGCATGAACAAATTTGATATTTTATTTATTTACTTTTTTTTTTTTCACGTGAAAGCATATTTTATTTTATGGTTGAAAAAATTAAAGACAACAATTAAAAATTTAGATGTCTATTTCAAAGGAGCAAATGTGCTGTCTTGATCCACTCCTGTTTGATTGAGTTATTTTTTCGGTAAAATTGATAAAATTTTAATTTAAAATCACAAAACTCCAGGAAAAAAAAAAAAAAAAAAAAAAATGGCAAACTTCCAGTTTCGAATGGAAACATAAACATTTCATTTCAAAGGGTGATATTTCAACTAATATACTAAATAAAAGGAAAATGGATTTGTTACTAACTGCTGCATGTATAAGTAGACGATACGGGAAAAATTCCGATTTCCGTTTTTTGCTGAATTTACATGCTTTGAGCTTTCTTTACGTTTCAATTAACTGAAATTGTCTACTTATTTTTTTAAAAAGTGTCTTTATTGCTAGCTTTTGTGGGTAGAAGAAGCAAGTAGAAGATACATAAAAACTTTTGATTTCCGGTTTTCGATGAATTTACACGTTTTGAGATTTCCTTGCATTTTAATTAAGTGAAATTGACTACTTATTTTTATTTTTTAAAAAGTGGATTTATTATTCTTTCCTCTGCATATATAAGTAGAAAATATAAGATTCAGAAAAGTTTTAGATTTTCGGTTTTCGATAAAGTTACACGTTTTGAAATTTCCCGAACTCAATTCGACCATTTTTGAAAAATATCTTTTTTTTTTTTTTTTTTTTTTTTAGTGCTAGAGGCCTATTTTAGTCGGTACAGTTGTCGAATTTTTATAATACACTCTTCATTAGTGCTAGAGGCCTATTTCAGTCGGTTTATTGAATGGGGATTTATTGAATGAAGTCCCCCCAAGGCACAACTTTGACATGAGTCCCCCCCCAGGCCCAACTTTGATATGAGTCCCCCCCAAGGTACAACTTTGACATGAGACCCCCCCCAGGCCCAGCGTTGTCGAATTTATATACGTCACTCTTAATAGTGCTAAGGGCCCATTTCAGTCGGTTTATTGAATGGGGATTTATTGAATGAAGTCCCCCCAAGGCCCAACTTTGACATGAGTCCCCCCCAGGCCCAACTTTGACATGAGTCCCCCCCAAGGTACCCCTATTTCAGTCGGTACAGAGTTGTCGAATTTTTATAATACACACTTAATAGTGCTAAGGGCCTATTTCAGTCGGTTTATTGAATGGGGATTTATTGAATGAAGTCCCCCCAAGGCACAACTTTGACATGAGTCCCCCCCCAGGCCCAACTTTGACATGAGTCCCCCCCAAGGTACAACTTTGACATGAGTCCCCCCCAAGGTACAACTTTGACATGAGTCCACCCCCAGGCCCAACTTTGACATGAGTCCCCTCAAGGCCCAACTTTGACATGAGTCCCCCCCAAGGTACAACTTTAACATGAGTCCCCCCCAAGGTACAACTTTGACATGAGTCCCCCCAGGCCCTACTTTGACATGAGTCCTCCCCAAGGTACAACTTTGACATGAGTCCCCCCCAAGGCCGAACTTTGACATGAGTCCCCCCCAGGCCCAACTTTGACATGAGTCCCCCCCAAGGCCCAAATTTGACATGAGTCCCCCCCAAGGTACAACTTTGACATGAGTCCCCCCCCAAGGCACACCTTTGACATGAGTCCCCCCCAAGGCACACCTCCCCCTCATTGGGAAAAAGAGAAAAAACGTTGTTTTGCGGCTATAAGACAGTTTGGACTTCCAACGTTATTTGTTACAATATCTGCAGCTGAAACACATTGGTTTGATTTAATGAAAACTTTATCATGGAATTTAGATCGTCACGAATTAACTAAAGAAGAATTTGTCGATATTAACAAGTTTAGCAGTAGGCCTCTGGCACTAAATTAAAATCTGTCAATGTCAGATTTCCATGTTTTAAATAATGAAATAATGTCGTGTCTGTATAAATTTATTTATTTATTTTTTATTTTTTCTTTGTTCAAACACTGTACTTTATGAACCAATCGAATTAATTTAACAGAATTTGATACTTGGTTGGGCCTTGGTTTGACATGGTACCTATTAGCTTCTGGGCTGTATCACACAACAAGGGGCGTTTTCACATTGCGATTTTCTCTCATTTCAGGAAAGGCTAACATCTACAGAGAGAAATAGATATATTAAGTAAAACTCTGCTGATTCAGTTCGAGTGAATATCGGCAAACAATTGCCGCAGCTGTGTTGCAATTGCATTCCGTTTATCACGAGGCTTTGCCTCGCTTTGCAAAAAAATGGTCGAGTTTCGACCACTGGGCACTTTAGTCAGGAAAATGGTCACTTTACCAAGGTGGTCACTTTTAGAGGTTCCACTGTACATTTATTTTTTATGCATTTTCCCCCATTTCTCCCTTTTATACGCGTATTCCTTTACATTAAAAAATACCTAAAAGTAGAAAGTTGTTAAATCTGGCAATTTCATAAAGCTCAAATAAAACCATAGACACAGTAATTTGTATAATGTAGCATCACTATACGCAAGCGAAGTGATGACGTCACTGTCTGTCCATGGAGCCATGAAAAAGATTTTCTATGTTAATCACCCATTGGATTTTTTGTAAAAAATTATTAAAAGATAACTGAAATTATCTGCCGATTTTCCGATTTTAATTCCGATATTTGGGTATAGTTATATTAGTTATATATAAGTTACTGTCTACATGTGTTTGATTGAGTTATTTTTTCGGTAAAATTGATAAAATTTTAATTTAAAATCACAAAACTCCAGAAAAAAAAAAAAAAAAAAAAAAAAAATGGCAAACTTCCATCGAATGGAAACATAAACATTTCATTTCAAAGGGTGATATTTCAACTAATATACTAAATAAAAGAAAAATGGATTTGTTACTAACTGCTGCATGTATAAGTAGACGATACGGGAAAAATTCCGATTTCCGTTTTTTGCTGAATTTACATGCTTTGAGCTTTCTTTACGTTTCAATTAACTGAAATTGTCTACTTACTTTTTTAAAAAGTGTCTTTATTGCTAGCTTTTGTGGGTAGAAGAAGCAAGTAGAAGATACATAAAAACTTTTGATTTCCGGTTTTCGATGAATTTACACGTTTTGAGATTTCCTTGCATTTTAATTAAGTGAAATTGACTACTTATTTTTATTTTTTAAAATGTGGATTTATTATTCTTTCCTCTGCATATATAAGTAGAAAATATAAGATTCAGAAAAGTTTTAGATTTTCGGTTTTCGATAAAGTTACACGTTTTGAAATTTCCCGAACTCAATTCGACCATTTTTGAAAGATATCTTTTTTTTTTTTTTTTTTTTTTTTTTTTTTTTTTAAGTGCTAGAGGCCTATTTCAGTCGGTACAGTTGTCGAATTTTTATAATACACTCTTAATTAGTGCTAGAGGCCTATTTCAGTCGGTTTATTGAATGGGGATTTATTGAATGAAGTCCCCCCAAGGCACAACTTTGACATGAGTCCCCCCCAGGCCCAACTTTGATACGAGTCCCCCCCAAGGTACAACTTTGACATGAGTCCCCCCCCCCCCAGGCCCAGCGTTGTCGAATTTTTATACGTCACTCTTAATAGTTCTAAGGGCCCATTTCAGTCGGTTTATTGAATGGGGATTTATTGAATGAAGTCCACCCAAGGCCCAACTTTGACATGAGTCCCCCCCCAGGCCCAACTTTGACATGAGTCCCCCCCAAGGTACCCCTATTTCAGTCGGTACAGCGTTGTCGAATTTTTATAATACACTCTTAATAGTGCTAAGGGCCTATTTCAGTCGGTTTATTGAATGGGGATTTATTGAATGAAGTCCCCCCAAGGCACAACTTTGACATGAGTCCTCCCCCAGGCCCAACTTTGACATGAGTCCCCCCCCCCAGGCCCAACTTTGACATGAGTCCCCCCAAGGCACAACTTTGACATGAGTCCCCCCCAAGGTACAACTTTGACATGAGTCCCCCCCCCAGGCCCAACTTTGACATGAGTCCCCTCAAGGCCCAACTTTGACATGAGTCCCCCCCAGGCCCAACTTTGACATGAGTCCCCCCCAAGGCCCAACTTTGACATGAGTCCCCCCCAAGGTACAACTTTGACATGAGTCCCCCCCCAAGGCACACCTTTGACATGAGTCCCCCCCAAGGCACACCTCCCCCTCATTGGGAAAAAGAGAAAGAACGTTGTTTTGCGGCTATAAGACAGTTTGGACTTCCAACGTTATTTGTTACAATATCTGCAGCTGAAACACATTGGTTTGATTTAATGAAAACTTTATCATGGAATTTAGATCGTCACGAATTAACTAAAGAAGAATTTGTCGATATTAACAAGTTTAGCAGTAGGCCTCTGGCACTAAATTAAAATCTGTCAATGTCAGATTTCCATGTTTTAAATAATGAAATAATGTCGTGTCTGTATAAATTTATTTATTTTTTTATTTTTTTTTTTTGTTCAAACACTGTACTTTATGAACCAATCGAATTAATTTAACAGAATTTGATACTTGGTTGGGCCTTGGTTTGACATGGTACCTATTAGCTTCTGGGCTGTATCACACAACAAGGGGCGTTTTCACATTGCGATATTCTCTCATTTCAGGAAAGGCTAACATCTACAGAGAGAAATAGTTATATTAAGTAAAACTCTGCTGATTCAGTTCGAGTGAATATCGGCAAACAATTGCCGCAGCTGTGTTGCAATTGCATTCCGTTTATCACGAGGCTTTGCCTCGCTTTGCAAAAAAATGGTCGAGTTTCAACCACTGGGCGATACTAGTACTTTTAAATGTTCGATATTTCTATTAGATTTTTAAAAATGCAATTTTTTTTTTTTTTTTTTTTTTTTTTTTTGCGTTTTTCCTAGGCATTTTTTTCTGAGTGATAATTTCAAGCTGATGCCAATAATATAAATAGCTTACAACTTTTCATTTCATTTATTTTTTTCTCTATATATTAAAAAAAAAGTAACTGTCTCTGGCGTCAAAATTTTTTGTTTGAGACAGCAACTTCTCGCTAAAGGCAGGGTTCTCCGCGTCATCAGAGCCTGACTAAGGCAGGGGCATACGGGGCAGCTGCCCCGGGCCCCCACATCAGGAGGGCCCCCAAAATCGAATAGAAAGTTTATTTTACGTTTCCTTCTTTAATGAACTTTTTTTAAACAAAATATCAGTACAGTGTAAAATCCGGCTTAATTGAGCCTCATCGTAATTGCCAAAATTTTGCTGAATTCCGTCCTAATGTCAGCCAGGATATGAATTTTTCGCAGCTAGATGACAAAGTTAACAATCAGAAATAAAATGGACAGAACGATATTTCGTCTGACCATTGGAGGGGGGGGGGACTTTATAGCTATTTTAGGTTCTAGTCAATTTTCTTGTTATATATCTATAATGAGGTGAAAAATTTAAATACCTCCATAAAGTTCGGTTCTTCACTACTGAAGTAGTGAGGCAGAGGGGGGCCCCCCCCAAAGAAATTTTTGCCCCGGGCCCCGATTAGGCTAAGTCGGGCCCTGCGCGTCATGAGATACATCAGTGTATTCCGACTACTTCAAGGAAGGCATTTCAGCTGCTTAGAAATTTCTATCATTTTAATTAACGAAGTTATTAGCTAAAAACGTCGGGTTTATAAAGGTACTCTATTTGCCACCGTACAAAAAGTTTCTCTTATTACGTGTTTTTCTCTGTCTCTTACGTCACTTTCCTCAGGAAAATTAAAATGTGATCAATGGTGTAAATAAGAAAAAATGAAAAATTGGTATCTTTGAGATGCTCGAGAGAAGAAAAAAAATTATTTAGAACAGTGAAACATTTTAAAATAACCGATATTTTTAAAATATTAAGTAAAAATTTAATGAATATGAAACGAAAATTAGTATATATATATATATATATTTTATCTTAGTAATATACTATAAGTTTATATTAATATTTTATATTCTTAGTTAAGTTTATACTATTAGTTTAGTTTATATTATTAGTTTTTATTTTAACGTTAGATGAAAAAGATTTAGTAATGAATACATGATTATGTTAAACAACTGTTGGTATAGAGTTGGAGGTGTTAAGCCCAGAAATTTTTAAAATGAAATTTACGAGACAAAAATTTATATTAGTTTACATAACGATTTAGTTTTTTAACTCAAAACATATTTAAAAGGATAGATTTTTACTATGACCAATTTAGCGATTTTTAAAATTTAGAAATTAAGAAGATCGTACGTTTTTCACCAATGAATTCATTTACGCAACCACAATAACCATTTTAACTCTAGCCATGCCTTAAATATAGAGATAAATTATAAAATGATGCAATAATAATGATAATAATAATAAAATCTGCAACCTATTTATGATTTTTAAGCATTGATATAAAACTTTGCAGAAAACAGAATTTGGTTTAATACGACAGGACATTTTCTTCTTTTTTTTGTCTATTTTTCCATATAAAGGCATGCAGTAATTGCATTGCCAAAATATTTTAGTTACAGCTATATAGGACCCCCACTGGCAGATTTTTTTCATTTAATGAAGAGCTGGACTATTATTTTCACCTGAAACAACTTCTACGAGTTTTTGTAGTCAATAATGTTTATATACAAAGTGTTTTTTTTTTTTTTTTAATACCATGTTTTTATTAACTTCTATTCTTGTTTGTTTGTCCGGTACAAATCTTGCAATCTATTTTTAACTAAATTCCCTACTAGTTAGACATTTGAAACTTTCACAGTAGCTCAGAATCCGGTGACAACACAATACTTCGAAGTCAGATTTTCGAATAGTTTTCTTTTAATTAATTAAAATATGAAAATGATAAGCTCCTAATAGCAATAAAAATAGTCATTAAAATTGTCCCGTCAGGTTTTATAAATTTCATAAGAAAGAGGATAAAATATTTCTTACCTGACAGGTCTTGTTCTTTTTCGCCGGCTTATTCTAAGTAATCACAAAGTAGTCGAAATAAACACAGCTCAAGTTTCACGACACAAACGTTTAATTAGACGCACTATTTACATTTATAATACATAATTGTTTCATTAATATCTGCAGCTATCACAATATTTAGTATTAGCTGTCGAGCGTCAGAACGCTCTTTCATATCCTTACGGATTCACATTCCTTCTTTTTACAACAGAAAAACAAAAACTTTTCATCATCAGAAAAAACCATGTTGCCAATCAATAAAACATAAAAAAAGGCAGACGATCTCCAGTGGAAGAACAGCCCGCCTCCTGACGGCAAGAATGGGTCATCCTCCCACCTTTGATTCTGGCAATCTTGTATAAAATCAAACTAAAAAAGAGAAAAAAGACATATTAATAAACATTACATCAAGCAAAAATGAAAAGGAACAGAGAGAAAAAAAAAAGGTAAATAAAAGTTCTATCAGACAATTATAAATTCAGTCTATCTGGAGCTCTAATGGATCTACCCCTCCTGGTAAATCGTTCTTTTTCGTCAGGTATCTCAACAGATTTCTTGACATTCTTTGAAACAGTTCTAGACAGTTCAGAGGGATCAGGGCATCTTTTCGGTGTAGAACGAGTAGGTATCAAAGTTCCATTTGCAGCATACTTTGCACGAAAATCACTAGATTCATCAGAAGAGATCTCTAACGGATAAAGTCTTTGAACTGGGCGTATCAAAAACCCATTTTCTGTCTTGATTTTTGCCACTCGAACTATTCCGTCTTTACCAGGATAAGTTTCCACAACTCTGGCTAATGGCCAGTTGATTCTTTTTTGATTATCATGACCGACGAGAACTATGTCTCCTACAGCAATTTTTTTGTCAGTCTTAGCGATACCCTTTGAATTTTTTAATTGTCCTAGATATTCAATTCTGAATCTTTTCCGTAAATCTTTCTTCAATTTTAGCAAATATCGAAGTCTTCCTTTTAAATTCACATTTTCGAAGTTATCTAGGTCAGGAAGACCAGTTTCTTTAATTCCTTGCAAAAACATGCTCGGAGTCAATGGAATTAAATCATCGGGATCCTCAGAAATAGTAGTTAATGGTCTGGAATTCATCAAACATTCGATATCACATATAATTGTGTAAAGTTCTTCAAAATCTAGAGCTGCTCGTCCTAATACTCTTCTCAAAATTTGCTTTGTACAGCCTATTAAGCGTTCCCACCAGCCACCCCACCATGGTGAAGCTGGGGGGATAAACTTCCATATTAGGATCAGTAAATAGCTTCGAAGCTCCTGAAAAATTTGTGCCTCGATCGCTGTATATTACAGAAGGTCGACCCCTTCTCGCAACAAATCTTCGCAGGGTTTGCAAAAATGCTTCAGAGGATAATGATGTTAATAATTCAAGATGTACCGCTCTGTAAACAGCGCAGGTGTACAGCACAATCCAACATTTTTTACCATTTTTCAAGTACAAAGGTCCGGCTAAATCAACCCCGGTAATTTCAAAGATAGCAGCATCTCTGATCCTGTCTTCCGGCAAGGCGGTGATTTCAGGCTGAACAGAATTTACGGTGAAGCGTTTGCATCTTATACAACGTAAGGTAACTTGCCGTATGGACTTTCTGCACCTGAGAATCCAATATTTTTCTCGGAGATGGTTCATTAATATTTGTACTCCTGCGTGGTTTAATTCGTTATGTTTCCATTCTATCAATTTCTGCACGATGTAATGATTTCCTGGTAAAATGAAAGGCAAACGAAAGTCTGTATTATCTTTACTTCTAAGTATAAGAGACTTTACCCTTAGAAGGCCATCTTTGTCAACGGTGGGATGAAGTTTTCGTAAACGATCATCTATTCCTTTAGGAAAGTCTTCCCTTTGAACCATCTTTAACAGGATTAATTCAGCATGTTTAAGTTCTTTATTTGTAAGATCCCCAGAATTTCGTTTAGAATGATTTCGAAGATTCGAGATGAATTTGTACATCCATACCGTAACTCTTAATAATTTCACGTAAGACGAGTATCTCTCATAAAACTTCTCAGTAGTTTCAGTACTTAGAGCAGAAATGATTGACCTTTTTTTTTCTGAATTGACAATCTGTATTTCGGGTGAGATTTCTTGTCTCGGCCATTGACTCGTTGGTTTCTTCAAAAATTCCGGACCCTCCCACCAAAGGGATTTGAGTAAAGCATCAGCATTGCAACCTCTTGATGGAAGGTCAGCTGGATTTAAGTTACCCGGGACGTATCTCCAGTCGTTGGGATGACTCAAAGATCTTATTTCTCTGGTACGATTCAGCACAAATACTCCCCAAGGTTCTTGATTTTTTATCCAGAACAATGCGTTCATGGAGTCAGACCAATAGAAAGTTTGAACTTGGCTGTCACAGAAGTCTCCTTTTATAGAATTCATTAATCTAACACCTAAACAACATGCTAATAATTCTAGTCTCGGAATGGAGACTGATTTCAAGGGTGCTACTCGAGCACGAGCTTGAACCAATTGACATCTCACATGAAAATTATTTTCTTCTCTGATATATATACAAGTTGCATAAGCGTGGCTTGATGCATCACAAAACACATGGAATGACACATTTGTATTTCGAGCATGATTTTCTAATATCCTTCTAGGGATTCTAATACCTTCCAAGCATTTTAATGCATTTTCCCATTTCAGAAATTTTTTCTCGATGTCATCTGGTAGCTTGGCATCCCAGGGCAGTTTCCTACGCCAACATTCTTGCATTATGATCTTTGCAATTAAAGTGACAGGACAGAGAAACCCAATGGGGTCAAAAATCTTACTTGCTAAGGACAGGATAAATCGCTTACTTAGATTTGCATTTTCGCACTCATCAAACTTTAAACTACAGTATAGAGTATCTTCCAAAATATTCCAATTTAAGCCCAAAACTGAGACAGTCTCTGGAAAATCTTCTTCAGGAATTCCGTACACACTTGGTGGTAGACCATTACCTATCCATCCTCTAAGATCAAAACATCCCGCTGACATGATTTCTTTAGATTGTGCCATAAAATTAACTACTTCTTCTTCGGAACTGCAACTTGTAACACAGTTGTCGACATACATAGAGTTTTTAAGTTTAGAAGCAGTCTCTTGCAAATAATCTGGAACATTACTTAGGTGGAAATTTAGAGTAGCTCCTAAAAGAAATGGGCTGCAGTTTACCCCAAATACTACTCGACGATGTCTGTAAATCTTCACTTTATTAGGATCACCGCCCTCCCACCACAGAAATCTTAGAAAATCACAATCTTCTTCATTTATTCTTATTTGTAGAAATGCTTTGCGAATGTCTGATACTACACCATACTTGTTCAAACGAAATTTATTCAAAATGTTAGGAATCAACTCCATGTAGTTTGGACCTTTAGCTAGGCAATCGTTCAAAGAGTAACTGTTCTTTTCTTTTGCAGAAGCATCGAAAACAGGACGAATTGTTGTCGTTGAATGCTCTTTTATAACTGCTCTATGAGGCAGATAATGGCAATCTATCTTCTCGAATTCATCAGTATTTACTTCTTCAATTATTTCTTCACCAAGCCATTGACAAAAAACTTCTTCATAATCTTCAATAAGACCCTTATTCTTCAGAGTCCTCACAGTTGATTTTAGCCTTCGTTCAGCAATTGTTTTGTTATCTGGGAGTTCTTGGTGTCCTTCTATGCGATTTATGAAACAATTTCAGCGACGAAGATTAAGCAAATACAAGGCAGCGATTGGTCAGACGTAATTACTGTAGGAGGAGCCAAAGCTGACAATTCAATGAATCGTTCTTTTCATGAATCTATCAAATCAACACAAACATGGCTAATCTGTGGCTCCGTCTTCGTAGACTATCGCTAACACTTACAAATACAAAATAAAACGTTAATTTGAGTACAGCGGTTTTATTGAATTTCTTAAAAATTCTTATTTCTACAGCACAAAGTTGTTCAGATTAACTGTATTAAATTTTTGAAATATGTAGTAATTATTGCACTGTAATCATCACATATATTAGTTGAAGCGGTATTTTCCATTAAACATAAATATACCATATTTTATTAATCCTGTATTTTGGTTGGCTTACTTATTTATTTACATTTATTTAGTCACTTACATAAATAAAATGATTCATTAATATCCAGATTAAAAAAGATTGTCATAAAAATACTTTCATGCTTTTTATGATAACGTTAAAAAAGCCAGCCTTAGCCTCCTCTTTTTTTTATGTGCATTAAAATATTTTATCTTGCCATGTGTTTGTATAACTAAAAGGTAAAAAAAAATCTTACCTGGTATCTTGTGGAAAAATATGTACACTGAATTTCATATTGAAAGTTCTATCTCAATTTCATTAGTAAATATTTATTTTTCATAAAATTATGATGATTTTATTTTTATGAAACATAGTGTATTGCATGTTACTTGTGACTTTTTGAAATTCCTGAAAAAATTAAAAAATGTCCTAAAAGACCCTAATTATGAGTTGTCTTAAATTCCTAAAATTTTGTAGATGTTGTGCTACTTATTGTTATTTTAACAACCCAAATCAAGCAATGAAATTCCAAACCCATTTTGTAATGCTGCACTATATTTGCTAGAAAAAAAAAAAAAAAAAAAACTCAGTTATGCTCATTATTATTTTTTTTTTCATTATTATTTTATTTTCATTATTATTTATTTATTTTTGTCTAATTTGCAGAATTCCGTGAATTTATTTCTTCAATCTTTAAAAAAGTCACGGATATCGTTCATTTAAAAAATAGAACGATCGGTGATCAAATGTTCTACGAAAGCTCCCAATTTCCAGTCTTGTACCATCTACAACATAAATGTCAATATTCGTTTGAAACATATTTTATGAGATTCTAGAACCTGTAAAGAAATAGTATTATTAAATATTTCTTGCTCATTTAATTATTTCCTCCCCCCACCTTCAAATTTATCTCCAACTAACGATCGGCAATCAAGTGTTCAGCAGAAGTCTTTTATTTCCCAATCTTTATGTATCTGTAACATAAATGATAATATTAATTTAAAAGTTGTTTTATTAAATTCTAGAAGTAGAATTGAAAGAGTTTAATATTTCTTACTCTGTAATTATTTTTCTATCCCTCCTCCTTTTCCAATCTCTGGAAAGTGAGCAACTCTAAAATCTATAAAGCAATAAAAGTGAATATTACTCACATATGTAATTATTTTTAGACTTTATTGCTGATCTTAATCAATCTATTTATTTTTCCACAATTAAATTAAATATTTACATGTCATATCTATAGGATGTGGAAAAAATTAATAGGTTTTTCAGGTCAGAAACATTTCGCCAAATCAATGTATGCATGTAAAAAAATTGTTTCAGTATGGTTAGAATTTAGTATAATCTAGCAGTATTTTAAATTTAGTATGTTTTATTTATTTATTATTATTATTTTATTCATATGTATTTGCAATACGAAGAAAGTCTCTAGATACTGTAAAATTTCCATTTTATTTGCTCCTTCTATTTCCAACAATTACTATACTATTAAAATTCTATTTATGGCATAAATTATGTCGCATACAAAATCTCTCTAATTTTGATTCTCAAAGGTTGGCAGCTATGCCTTTGGCAACGACTTATGCACTTTTTACTCCCCGCTTCCCAGTTGGATAAGTTAGTAATAATAAAATCCCACCAAAGTGCATATTAGGGATGCACCAAATATCAGTTTTGGCCAAATACCGAATATTCGGCCAACGAAATACTAACTTCAGCTGAATACCAAATATCCTTTAAACTAAATAGTAACTATTTAGAAATTTTTATTCGTGAATTCATCAACCGTGAATATTTATTTAAATCAAATTGGAGTGTAAAGGTTGATATTTTTATTTATTAGCAACTATGCAAAAAATACCAGAGCCGGGAATCAAACCCGGGCACCTCCGCTTAACGCACGGATACTCTACCACTGAGCTACCCTGGCTGACAACCAGCTAGGCACTTCTCGCATAATATTCGTTGGGAAAGTCACCGAGTCTGCAAACGCAGATATATCAGGTGAGACAATAATAATCGTAGCACAACTCCATAGACCAAGAAATTTCAATTTAGAAATTTTTATTCGTGAATTCATCAACCGTGAATATTTATTTAAATCAAATTGGAGTGTAAAGGTTGATATTTTTATTTATTACCAACTATGCAAAAAATACCAAAGCCGGGAATCGAACCCGGGCACCTTCACTTAACGCATGGATGCTCTACAACTGAGCTACCCTGGCTGACAACCAGCTAGGCACTTCTCGCTTAATATTCGTTGGGAAAGTCACCGAGTCTGCAAACGCAGATATATCAGGTCAGCCATGGTAGCTCAGTGGTAGAGCATCATTGCGTTAAACGGAGGTGCCCAGGTTCGATTCCCAGCTCTGGTATTTTTCGCATAGTTCATAATAAATAAAAATATCAACCTTTACACTCCAATTTGATTTAAATAAATAGTAACTATTCCGTGGTTCATACACTTAGGAGTAAAAAAAAAATTCAAGGAGTTATCAAGTACTTTTCAACCACTTCCCAGGAAATTTTCAAGCACTTTCAACCAGGATTTTAGATTTGTCCACACTTTTGTTTTTGAGGGAGGGGGGGGGGTGATTAACTGCATAAAAAACCTATTATCAAATATGTTTATTATTTTTTTTAAACATAACTGGGGGGGGGGGGGTTCCTGCCTCCTCACTCCACTCACCAATCCTTGACTCACTTTGCTTTATTAACACCTGCGGGGTTCTTCCTACCTCTTTGCTGCTTTTCCATGCAATAAATATGAATATAAATAGTGCATTTCATAAGACAAAAGCAGAAAAATATTATAGAAATCCCCATATCCAATGCTGGATAGAACAACATAACATTTAATAGCATTTAAAAAATAATACGACAAAATAAAATGTGTTAAAAATCAGTAACTTATTTTTTAAGAATAGAAGAAAATTTGTTATATCTAGACCACTTTGTGCTACAGATTTAGTATGATTCCCTTTGGCGACATTTAAATTTTTTTCACTATTTGACGACGACTTTTTTGATAATTGTTTTTTATAAAAAATCTAGTACATACTTTTTCTAATGCTTATAACTTTCACTATTGAACTTTTTAGTTAATTTAGGGCAATATATAACACTCTATATGTATATTTCTAATATACAGTTAGGAAATAATTTCATTATTTTCATTTTAAGTTGCAAAAATGCCCCACAGCTTCAATTTTCAATTCTTTCCTGCTTATTTCTCAAAATAACGAAGGATACTCGAGGAACAGATTTCATATTTGTAGTCCTTGTTAAAAAAAAAAAAAAGAATATCTAACTCTGTAAAGTTAAAAAATTATCATTAGGATATTAAAAGATGCTTCATATGAGTTTGAATTTGACTAAAATGTTTTTATCCCAAAATATCCGGAGTATATCCAAGGTAATTTAAAATATGTTTTTAAATAACAAGATACAATAAACGACATATGTATAATAATAAATGGAAAGGTTTGTCTGTCTGTCAGTTCTTTTATACGTTCAGCCCCTACTGAACGCAGAAGTACAAGAATTGACATACTGATGCTATGGAGCCTTTCCGAGGGCCTCCTGAAAACAGAATTTAAAATTTTTAACTAGTTGTGGAGATATTAATTAAAATGTCGAATCATGTCTAATCTCAAAGCGATCTCAATGAATGAGAATTCACCGCCATTGCATAAAAAAAGATATTTTAACGGAGTTAAAAGCAGAAAAAAAAAAAAATTAGAAATATTTGTTCGATTGTTACAATTTCGGTACCAAATGAAAGGGGAATTTTTTCTGAATCTAAGTGTACAAGCGGCTTATCGGTACAACAATTAAATTTTTAAAAATTTAATTGTTGAATGAATGAATTATATTGAATGAATTATGTTGAATGAATGAACAGTATGAATTTTTTGTGGCAACATCATTTCAAATGCCAGACGACCGTCTGCCATGAAAAAGGAAATGATTGTAACAGATCAAGATGTCACGTGATTTATAGTGGAGGGGAAAATTGCAATTTTCAAACTTTTTCAAATTTTCATTCATGTTACATTTGAATTAATATTCGGGCTAGACAGCATATTATAAACCTAGTGTTCAATTTCCATGAAAATATGTGGACAAACAAAAAAATTAGATTAAATTGTTTTATATTTTGCAGTACATATTTTAAATTGAGATATGCCGTTGAAATTTTGCAATATTTGGTTTTAATGCCCGATAATTCGATTCTGAATATTTTTGAAAGTGTAGAATTATTAAGAAGGGCTTGAGGGGGAGGGGGGGGCGAAGGGAAAAAAAAGTTACAGTGTTTGAAATTGGTATTATTAGGTTTTAAGGAAAGATAAATCGATTGCGGATATTGTCAAGTGTAAAATTATTAAGAGGGACAGAAAGGGGGTAGAAGGGGCAAAAACGTAGAAAAAGAACGGTTGTTTTGGAGAAAACAACGGAAAACCGAGAATGCCTTTATTCTTTTATATTTTGCAGAGTTTAGAATTCTGATACCCCATTCACATTTCATACTATTGATTTTTAACAGTATTTAACCCGGAATTATGCAAGTTTCGGAGAAAACTGCGAAAAACTCAGACATAAGTCGTTTTATAATGGTGTTTATATCATTTTTGTATCTCAGCTTCTAATTAGCATAATTTCAAAAGTAATATGTCATTTTGAAACTTATTTGAGTTGAATTTCAAGAGTAGACACCACAAATTTCTGTCACCTTCCGTTAACCAACTACTGTAAGTAATGGAATTCGAGATTTCACGTTATTTCCACGTTTTAAGGTGTTCTGTTTAGGTTTTTTTTTTTGTATCTCAGCTACTAATTAAAATAATTTTATAGTAATACATTATTTGAAAGCTTTGTTGATTTGGAATTGAACAGTAGATCCTACAGACTTTTCTACCGCCAGATGGCGCTGTAATATATTAAAATTTCAATATTTCGAATTCTGAATATGATTAAATTATTTTTAATACATCATTCGAAAGATATTTTAAAGAGCTTTTATATTATCGAAAGTGAAATTCGAGATTTCACCAGATTTACACGCTTTAAGGTGACCTGATTAGGTTTTCTTTTGTATCTCAGCTACTAATTAAAATAATTTCATAAGTAATACATCATTTTAAAGCTTTGTTGATTTAAAATTAAACAGTAGATTACAGAAATTTCTACCGCCAGATGGCGCTGCAATATTTTAAAATTTCAATATTTTGAATTCTAAATATTATTAATTTTTTTTAAATACTTCATTCGAAAGTTATTTTAAAGTACTTTTATATTATCGAATAACCTATATTAAATTTATCCAATAGAGGGCACTAATCGAAATTCGAGATTTCACCTGATTTATATGTTTTAAGATATACTCAAGGGGGCCAAAAAATTATTGAGTTAGACCGTTCGAAATTGGAATATATAGGTTTTGAGTGCCTACGAGTCGAATGAGGATATTTTCGAAAGTGTAAAATTAAGGAGGGACAGAAAGGGTGGTGAAGGAATACGTGCGCACAGCGAGCATATATATGAATTCGTGAGCACTGCGCACACACGGGTCTACGCTGACGAAAGCAGAGGGGACCCGGTGTGACTTTTTACCCGATTAGAAATGTTTTTTTTTTTTTTTAATTCCTTTTCTTAAGAATAAAAGTTTATGAGTAATAACATGGAATTTTGAGAAATCATAAGGGTGGTGAAGGAATATGCGTGCGCAGCGCTCATATATATGCATTCATGCGTGCACATCGCGCACGGGTCTACTCAGAAAATGACATAAAAATAATTACTGACATACAATAGATAATGCATAGAAAAATCAATTAAATGTTAACCAAAAAAAATTCATTTACAATGTTATCGCCATTGAAAATCAAAGTTTACATTGTTTACACTATTCAGTCTTCTATAACAAAAGACAAGTTTTGATGCGGTTTCTAAACCTAAACGATTTTTCAATTTGTGATGCACAAATGAGAAATTTGAGAAGATTCTCTCAATTCCAGCAGATCTAACAGGCATTGCCATCAAGTAACAAACAAGATTTGTGAAAGTTTCATCTATTGCACATTTTTTAAAACTGGACCACCATGTAAATAGTAGCTGGGGTAGTTGCCAAAGTAGCTTAATTCAGTTATGTTAAGAGTTAAATGAATGAATTTTAGAGTTTGAAATAATACAAAACTAAAATCTAGTATTTATGTTCATTATTTTATTTTATTCATTATTTTATATAAATATTTGATATACTCTTTATATTTAATACTAGCAGGCTTCGCTGGTCACTATTTTTTGAATGAATCACTATAATTAATGTATTCTCAAAATTGCAGTAATTTTTATCATGTGAAAAAAAAAAAAAAACTGATCAGGAAAAATGTCGCTCTGGTTCCCCACTGCTATCGGCAGCGTAGACCCGTGTGCAGTTATTTTAATTAGTATCTGAGATACAAAATAAAACCTTATCAGGACACCTTAAAACAGGTGAAATCTCGAATTCCACTTTCGATAATATAAAAGTACTTCAAAGTATAAGTATCTTCTTTATGATGTATTAAAAATAATTTAGTCATAATTAAAATTTAAAATCTATATGCAAAGAAGAAAAAAAAAAAAAAAAAAAAGGATTTCTCTCTTAAAAGATTTTGAGTTATGAAATGTTTTGTGAAAAAATTGATGTTTCATAATGTCTGACTTTTTTGTGGTTTTCTCCGAAACTTGCATAATTCCGGGCTAAATACTATTAAAAATCCATAGTATGAAATGTGAATGGAGTATCAGAATTCGAATCTCTGCAAAATATAAAAGAATAAAGGCGTTCTGGGTTTTCCGCCATTTTCTCCGAAACAACCGCTCCTTTTCTACATTTTTGCCCCTTCCGTCCCTTCTAATAATTTTACACTTGAAAATATCCGCAATCGATTTATCTTGCCTTAAAAACTAACAATACCAATTTAAAACGTTGTAATTCTTTTTTTTTTTTTTTTTTTTTTTTGCCCCTACAAATCACCACAAAGCAGTTTTTAAAGAAAATTTGGTATTTACGTGTTAACTGCATGTCATTGGCAGGCTATTCATATGCATAAATACAAATATGTAAGAAAGTACAATATATTTTATAGGATTACTTCTATGATAATTATATGTAAATATATATGTTACCGTTAAAGCTCGAAATCCGTTAATGTGCAGATTACCTAGCTAATCTGCAGATTAACTAAAATGACCCGTTAAAGTGTGGAATCAAGAGTTTTCCGCATTTTAACTAGGTAATCTGCAGATTAGCGGCTTCTGTGTCGTTAAAGTTCAAATGTTTGTTTCGAGCCTTAGTTTTTTTTCATTCACTATGACATCAAACAGTCGTGTGATACAGATACACGAATGACCTTCAAACACAAACCAAAACTTTCATCCTTTCCGCTCCGCTTCCGCTATGACAATTGGTAAACGTAAAATGTGGAGCATCGAAGACATGATTATTATAGGTTTCTCATTATGACCAACACAAAACTTAAAGTAACAAGTAAGTTATAATTGTTTTAACTTTGATTTTATTTCTTCTCTTTTTTAATTCTGTCAATATAAGTTTGATAAGGGTCTGCACTGCATTTTATTATTGAAATCTAATCTTAATTAAACGCTGTATCTCCTGAAACTTCATTTTCAATTATGAATATTAAAATTTACAACACAGTAATTATTTCCTCCCGGAATAAAACTATTAAAACACAACTTTTTAAAACTAATTTATTTAAAAATTGATTTAAATTACTATTACTTACTGAAAAAAAAAAAAAAAAGTATTAATTTTTAACTCTGAAAAATATGACATTCAATATTATGGCTTTCTTTAATAAATACTTAATATGAAATTTTTATGCATTTTTTAGCATTTCATTACATTTTGTTGTTGTTTTCAATTTCAAGTTTCCTTTATATATTTTATATATCATGATTACATTTTTATTTTGTTCGCTTTTTCAGATAATTTCGTTGTAGTTTATCACATATAAAATACGTTAATAAAGTTTTTTTTTTTTTTTTTTGTAAAATTAATATATTTGCTAAACTTGTACAGATATATGTATGCTGCAAAATATAGTTTAATAAAGCATTGGAAAACAGTCATTTTAATTTTCATGCGTTCTAAAAATTATTAAAGCAGTTTTAATTATTTGAAGTACTTCTTAAATAATGCTTCTGATTTGTCTAATTTAATATTTCTTTATCGAATTAAAAATTGGTGCATAACTTAAAAAAAAAAAAATAGTAATAGCAATATAAGTTGTTAATAAAACTTTTTTTAAATATTTATTTAAATGGTTAAATATTTTTATTTTGAAAAGAAATCGTTACTGTTCTAACATTCATTTATAAAATAGAATTTATTGAAAGCTATTAAAGTTATATTTCATATTAAAAAGACATACAGATTAAAATAAGTAAAGAAAGAAAACTATTTTTTTTTCCCCCAAATGAAACAAATAAATACAATACAGCGTGCTGTAAAACTACAACAACAGAGATCTTATTTTCACTTTAACGAGTGCCTAGTAGGTAATGTGCAGATTAACTAGGTAATTCGCAGATTACCTAGGTAATTTGAAAAATGAAACAATTTTCCTTACTTTAACGGATCGCTCTAGTTAATGTGCAGATTACCTAGCTAATCTGCAGATTAACTGATTTCTGCACTTTAGCGGTAACATATATATAAATATTGAAATACATATGTAATATATATTTTGTATTAACCACATGCCAGCAGTTAATCTCTGGCAGGCGGTTAATACATAAATACTGAAATTTTCATTTAACTAGTATGTTGTGGCCACCACAAGACTTTCTTCTATATTTTCCTATACAAATTCACTCAGTAACAATAAAAAAAAAAAAAAAAAATTCAATAACTTTGTTTTGAAGTATCACAGATTCATAGTTCAACCATTCCTTTTAAAGGTATTGACGAGTCCTTTCGAAAGATACCCATCTTGAAAATTTACTGCCCACGAGGGGAGATTTCCCCCCCCCCTCCCGGGGGGGCGATTTATGAAACACTCCTAGCTACGACCATTTGAGGTGTGGTTTGATGACGTCACTACCGAAGGAGGAGTTTATGTTGAATGAATCACGATTCACGAACTATGGATCGGCACTTCGATAGAAAAGGTATTTTCACTTATTTTTCCTGGTAAGCTTATTTTTAAACATAAATTTCTTAATCTACTCGTTTTATATACATAGAACGATAGAACATCGAAAACAAGCGCGAACGTCCATCTTAATTTAATGGAGACTTGCAATCGACGAATCTATTGTGTAATGTAAATGCAAAACTAAGGTAAACAATAAAAATTACTTACTGCATTCGAGATTTATAGATATGAATTAGTTATACAATTAGATATCAATGTCATTACCTGCTGAAAAACATTGCTAATATAAATAACATGTTCGAAATTTGTTTGCCACGTTTATAAAATTAACGTTGATGTAAATATACATTTGTTTTGTTACGAATATATTCATGTTTTAAAAATAATTTAGCGTTATTTCAGATTTAAAGATTCTGAATAGATAAATTGGGATAAAAAATATCCATGTTTCTTTGCAATAAGAGATAAAATTTGCTTTTGTGTTATCAAAATTTTAATGTAATGTAATTAGTTGCTGCATATAAAGTTTTTATTTGTGCTGCTGTTAGTGGCTGTTAATGTTTGAAAGTGTTAGTTATGCAGGCTGTCTGTTTAAATTTTTATAGTTTATTACTTTTATTTCCTTTCTATGTGTGTACAATTATTTATCATTACATATATCTATGCTTAGCTAAGAAAATAAACTTCATTTTTTATTTCACAGAATCCAAACATTTATTTCAACTGAATTAATATTGCCTTATGTATGTGATTATTAAAAATGTACGTACAAAGGTATTATCGATTCGGTTATTAACAACTTGAAGACTTCATGTAATGAAAGTATCCACCTGCATCTTACGAGGGAAATTCCAGCCACTAAGGGAAAAAAATAGATGCTAACCATAACCTTCAATGGTGAGTTAAAGAGATTCATTAATTTAATTATTATTGAATTAGTATATATTTTTATTATTGAAGAAATAATCTGTTTCTTATCAACTTTATCTCTTAATTATATATGACGTTAATATATAAATCTTGATTTTCATTATGTATTTTATTTGGATATTTGTAAAAAGTAAATAAAATATTTTGAGAACAATCATTTCACATAAATTGATTTGATTTATATTTTTACTGACATGTGAATTTTGAGGTAAATAACAGAAATATAATGAAAATTTGAATTATTTAGATATTTGTTTGTGTTATTGTGGAATTTTCTAGTAGTAATTTGAAAAGTCATAATAACTGCAAACATGGAATATTTTAGAGGTAATTTCTTTATATAAATTTTAATTCCTATTTAATAATATTATTCTATTCAGTGAATTAAAATTAATGTTTAAATAAATATTGTGTAAATAACAGATATTTTGCATTTTAAAGATGTGTGTGTTTGGAACAAGAGTATTTTGAAAGGGGAAGATTATATACAAATGTAAATTAATATTGAAATTATCTGCTGCTTTAAATTATCATACATTATTGTACATGTATTTTGTATTTAAAAGGTGATTTTTTTTACATCTGTATAATCTGTCTTTTTTTGTAATGGGCGCTTTGATTTTCATGTGCACAAAGCACTAATACATATGTTACAGTAATTACTGCAGTATGTTATTTGATGCATTTTATGAACATCTCATGCAGAGTGAGGTAGCAGTAACCAATGTTATTTTTTCTTTTTAATGTACATGGAGCATAGATACATGCATAATAACAACTGCTGCATACTGGGATTTTGTGCATTTATATTGTTCAATCATATATATTTAATGATTTAAATTTTTTATTTAATTGTAGTTGGTTATAATTTTGTTATTTTTACTTTCTTCTATATTCAATGGAAGAAAGTATTGGATTCGTAAATTTTTTTTTTTTTTTTTTCAGTAAGTAATAGTAATTTAAATCAATTTTTAAATAAATTAGTTTTAAAAAGTTGTGTTTTAATAGTTTTATTTCGGGAGGAAATAATTTACTGTGTTGTAAATTTTAATATTCATAATTGAAAATGAAGTTTCAGGAGATACAGCGTTTAATTAAGATTAGATTTCAATAATAAAATGCAGTGCAGACCCTTATCAAACTTATATTGACAGAATTAAAAAAGAGAAGAAATAAAATCAAAGTTAAAACAATTATAACTTACTTGTTACTTTAAGTTTTGTGTTGGTCATAATGAGAAACCTATAATAATCATGTCTTCGATGCTCCACATTTTATGTTTACCAATTGTCATAGCGGAAGCGGAGCGGAAAGGATGAAAGTTTTGGTTTGTGTTTGAAGGTCATTCGTGTATCTGTATCACACGACTGTTTGATGTCATAGTGAATGAAAAAAAACTAAGGCTCGAAACAAACATTTGAACTTTAACGACACAGAAGCCGCTAATCTGCAGATTACCTAGTTAAAATGCGGAAAACTCTTGATTCCACACTTTAACAGGTCATTTTAGTTAATCTGCAGATTAGCTAGGTAATCTGCACATTAACGGATTTCGAGCTTTAACGGTAAGATATATATTTACATATAATTATCATAGAAGTAATCCTATAAAATATATTGTACTTTCTTACATATTTGTATTTATGCATATGAATAGCCTGCCAATGACATGCAGTTAACACGTAAATACCAAATTTTCTTTAAAAACTGCTTTGTGGTGATTTGTAGGGGCAAAAAAAAAAAAAAAAAAGAATTACAGCGTTTTAAATAGGTATTGTTAGTTTTTAAGGCAAGATAAATCGATTGCGGATATTTTCAAGTGTAAAATTATTAGAAGGGACGGGAAGGGGCAAAAATGTAGAAAAGGAGCGGTTGTTTTGGAGAAAATGGCGGAAAACCCAGAACGCCTTTATTCTTTTATATTTTGCAGAGATTCGAATTCTGATACTCCATTCACATTTCATACTATGGATTTTTAATAGTATTTAGCCCGGAATTATGCAAGTTTCGGAGAAAACCACGAAAAAGTCAGACATTATGAAACATAAATTTTTTCACAAAACATTTCATAACTGAAAATCTTTTAAGAGAGAAATCCTTTTTTTTTTTTTTTTTTCTTCTTTGCATATAGATTTTAAATTTTAATTATGACTAAATTATTTTTAATACATCATAAAGAAGATACTTATACTTTGAAGTACTTTTATATTATCGAAAGTGGAATTCGAGATTTCACCTGTTTTAAGGTGTCCTGATAAGGTTTTATTTTGTATCTCAGATACTAATTAAAATAACTGCACACGGGTCTACGCTGCCAATAGCAGTGGGGAACCAGAGTGACATTTTTCCTGATCAGATTTTTTTTTTTTTTTTTCACATGATAAAAATTAGTGCAATTTTGAGAATACATTAATTATAGTGATTCATTCAAAAAATAGTGACCAGCGAAGCGGGCGAAGCCTGCTAGTATTAAATATAAAGAGTATATCAAATATTTATATAAAATAATGAATAAAATAAAATAATGAACATAAATACTAGATTTTAGTTTTGTATTATTTCAAACTCTAAAATTCATTCATTTAACTCTTAACATAACTGAATTAAGCTACTTTGGCAACTACCCCAGCTACTATTTACATGGTGGTCCAGTTTTAAAAAATGTGCAATAGATGAAACTTTCACAAATCTTGTTTGTTACTTGATGGCAATGCCTGTTAGATCTGCTGGAATTGAGAGAATCTTCTCAAATTTCTCATTTGTGCATCACAAATTGAAAAATCGTTTAGGTTTAGAAACCGCATCAAAACTTGTCTTTTGTTATAGAAGACTGAATAATGTAAACAATGTAAACTTTGATTTTCAATGGCGATAACATTGTAAATGAATTTTTTTTGGTTAACATTTAATTGATTTTCCTATGCATTATCTATTGTATGTCAGTAATTATTTTTATGTAATTTTCTGAGTAGACCCGTGCGCGATGTGCACGCATGAATGCATATATATGAGTGCTGCGTACGCGTATTCCTTCACCACCCTTATGATTTCTCAAAATTCCATGTTATTACTCATAAACTTTTATTCTTAAGAAAAGGAATTAAAAAAAAAAAAAAACATTTCTAATCGGGTAAAAAGTCACACCGGGTCCCCTCTGCTTTTGTCAGCGTAGACCCGTGTGTGCGCAGTGCTCACGAATTCATATATATGCTCGCTGTGCGCACGTATTCCTTCACCACCCTTTCTGTCCCTCCTTAATTTTACACTTTCGAAAATATCCTCATTCGACTCGTAGGCACTCAAAACCTATATATTCCAATTTCGAACGGTCTAACTCAATAATTTTTTGGCCCCCTTGAGTATATCTTAAAACATATAAATCAGGTGAAATCTCGAATTTCGATTAGTGCCCTCTATTGGATAAATTTAATGTAGGTTATTCGATAATATAAAAGTACTTTAAAATGACTTTTGAATGAAGTATTTAAAAAAAATTAATAATATTTAGAATTCAAAATATTGAAATTTTAAAATATTGCAGCGCCATCTGGCGGTAGAAATTTCTGTAATCTACTGTTTAATTTTAAATCAACAAAGCTTTAAAATGATGTATTACTTATGAAATTATTTTAATTAGTAGCTGAGATACAAAAGAAAACCTAATCAGGTCACCTTAAAACGTGTAAATCTGGTGAAATCTCGAATTTCATTTTCGATAATATAAAAGCTCTTTAAAATATCTTTCGAATGATGTATTAAAAATAATTTAATCATATTCAGAATTCGAAATATTGAAATTTTAATATATTACAGCGCCATCTGGCGGTAGAAAAGTCTGTAGGATCTACTGTTCAATTCCAAATCAACAAAGCTTTCAAATAATGTATTACTATAAAATTATTTTAATTAGTAGCTGAGATACAAAAAAAAAACCTAAACAGAACACCTTAAAACGTGGAAATAACGTGAAATCTCGAATTCCATTACTTACAGTAGTTGGTTAACGGAAGGTGACAGAAATTTGTGGCGTCTTGTCTACTCTTGAAATTCAACTCAAATAAGTTTCAAAATGACATATTACTTTTGAAATTATGCTAATTAGAAGCTGAGATACAAAAATGATATAAACACCATTATAAAACGACTTATGTCTGACTTTTTCGCAGTTTTCTCCGAAACTTGCGTAATTCCGGGTTAAATACTGTTAAAAATCAATAGTATGAAATGTGAATGGGGTATCAGAATTCTAAACTCTGCAAAATATAAAAGAATAAAGGCATTCTCGGTTTTCCGTTGTTTTCTCCAAAACAACCGTTCTTTTTCTACGTTTTTGCCCCTTCTCCCCCCTTTCTGTCCCTCTTAATAATTTTACACTTGAAAATATCCGCAATCGATTTATCTTTCCTTAAAACCTAATAATACCAATTTCAAACGCTGTAACATTTTTTTCCCTTCGCCCCCCCCTCCCCCTCAAGCCCTTCCTAATAATTCTACACTTTCAAAAATATTCAGAATCGAATTATCGGGCATTAAAACCAAATATTGCAAAATTTCAACGGCATATCTCAATTTAAAATATGTACTGCAAAATATAAAACAATTTAATCTAATTTTTTTGTTTGTCCACATATTTTCATGGAAATTGAACACTAGGTTTATAATATGCTGTCTAGCCCGAATATTAATTCAAATGTAACATGAATGAAAATTTGAAAAAGTTTGAAAATTGCAATTTTCCCCTCCACTATAAATCACGTGACATCTTGATCTGTTACAATCATTTCCTTTTTCATGGCAGACGGTTGTCTGGCATTTGAAATGATGTTGCCACAAAAAATTCATACTGTTCATTCATTCAACATAATTCATTCAATATAATTCATTCATTCAACAATTAAATTTTTAAAAATTTAATTGTTGTACCGATAAGCCGCTTGTACACTTAGATTCAGAAAAAATTCCCCTTTCATTTGGTACCGAAATTGTAACGATCAAACAAATATTTCTAATTTTTTTTTTTTTTTCTGCTTTTAACTCCGTTAAAATATCTTTTTTTATGCAATGGCGGTGAAGTCTCATTCATTGAGATCGCTTTGAGATTAGACATGATTCGACATTTTAATTAATATCTCCACAACTAGTTAAAAATTTTAAATTCTGTTTTCAGGAGGCCCTCGGAAAGGCTCCATAGCATCAGTATGTCAATTCTTGTACTTCTGCGTTCAGTAGGGGCTGAACGTATAAAAGAACAGACAGACAAACCTTTCCATTTATTATTATACATATGTCGTTTATTGTATCTTGTTATTTAAAAACATATTTTAAATTACCTTGGATATACTCCGGATAATATATTTTGGGATAAAAACATTTTAGTCAAATTCAAACTCATATGAAGCATCTTTTAATATCCTAATGATAATTTTTTAACTTTACAGAGTTAGATATTCTTTTTTTTTTTTTAACAAGGACTACAAATATGAAATCTGTTCCTCGAGTATCCTTCGTTATTTTGAGAAATAAGCAGGAAAGAATTGAAAATTGAAGCTGTGGGGCATTTTTGCAACTTAAAATGAAAATAATGAAATTATTTCCTAACTGTATATTAGAAATATACATATAGAGTGTTATATATTGCCCTAAATTAACTAAAAAGTTCAATAGTGAAAGTTATAAGCATTAGAAAAAGTATGTACTAGATTTTTTATAAAAAACAATTATCAAAAAAGTCGTCATCAAATAGTGAAAAAAATTTAAATGTCGCCAAAGGGAATCATACTAAATCTGTAGCACAAAGTGGTCTAGATATAACAAATTTTCTTCTATTCTTAAAAAATAAGTTACTGATTTTTAACACATTTTATTTTGTCGTATTATTTTTTAAATGCTATTAAATGTTATGTTGTTCTATCCAGCATTGGATATGGGGATTTCTATAATATTTTTCTGCTTTTGTCTTATGAAATGCACTATTTATATTCATATTTATTGCATGGAAAAGCAGCAAAGAGGTAGGAAGAACCCCGCAGGTGTTAATAAAGCAAAGTGAGTCAAGGATTGGTGAGTGGAGTGAGGAGGCAGGAACCCCCCCCCCCCCCAGTTATGTTTAAAAAAAATAATAAACATATTTGATACTAGGTTTTTTATGCAGTTAATCATCCCCCCCCCCCCTCAAAAACAAAAGTGTGGACAAATCTAAAATCCTGGTTGAAAGTGCTTGAAAATTTCCTGGGAAGTGGTTGAAAAGTACTTGATAACTCCTTGAATTTTTTTTACTCCTAAGTGTATGAACCACGGAATAGTTACTATTTATTTAAATCAAATTGGAGTGTAAAGGTTGATATTTTTATTTATTATGAACTATGCGAAAAATACCAGAGCTGGGAATCGAACCTGGGCACCTCCGTTTAACGCAATGATGCTCTACCACTGAGCTACCATGGCTGACCTGATATATCTGTGTTTGCAGACTCGGTGACTTTCCCAACGAATATTAAGCGAGAAGTGCCTAGCTGGTTGTCAGCCAGGGTAGCTCAGTTGTAGAGCATCCATGCATTAAGTGAAGGTGCCCGGGTTCGATTCCCGGCTTTGGTATTTTTTGCATAGTTGGTAATAAATAAAAATATCAACCTTTACACTCCAATTTGATTTAAATAAATAGTCACGGTTGATGAATTCACGAATAAAAATTTCTAAATTGAAATTTCTTGGTCTATGGAGTTGTGCTACGATTATTATTGTCTCACCTGATATATCTGCGTTTGCAGACTCGGTGACTTTCCCAACGAATATTATGCGAGAAGTGCCTAGCTGGTTGTCAGCCAGGGTAGCTCAGTGGTAGAGTATCCGTGCGTTAAGCGGAGGTGCCCGGGTTTGATTCCCGGCTCTGGTATATTTTGCATAGTTGCTAATAAATAAAAATATCAACCTTTACACTCCAATTTGATTTAAATAAATATTCACGGTTGATGAATTCACGAATAAAAATTTCTAAATAGTTACTATTTAGTTTAAAGGATATTTGGTATTCAGCTGAAGTTAGTATTTCATTGGCCGAATATTCGGTATTTGGCCAAAACTGATATTTGGTGCATCCCTAATATGCACTTTGGTGGGATTTTATTATTACTAACTTATCCAACTGGGAAGCGGGGAGTAAAAAGTGCATAAGTCGTTGCCAAAGGCATAGCTGCCAACCTTTGAGAATAAAAATTAGAGAGATTTTGTACGCGACATAATTTATGCCATAAATAGAATTTTAATAGTATAGTAATTGTTGGAAATAGAAAGAGCAAATAAAAGGGAAATTTTACAGTATCTAGAGACTTTCTTCTTATTGCAAATACATATGAATAAAATAATAATAATAAATAAATAAAACATACTAAATTTAAAATACTGCTAGATTATACTAAATTCTAACCATACTGAAACAATTTTTTTACATGCATACATTGATTTGGCGAAATGTTTCTGACCTGAAAAACCTATTAATTTTTTCCACATCCTATAGATATGACATGTAAATATTTAATTTAATTGTGGAAAAATAAATAGATTGATTAAGATCAGCAATAAAGTCTAAAAATAATTACATATGTGAGTAATATTCACTTTTATTGCTTTATAGATTTTAGAGTTGCTCACTTTCCAGAGATTGGAAAAGGAGGAGGGATAGAAAAATAATTACAGAGTAAGAAATATTAAACTCTTTCAATTCTACTTCTAGAATTTAATAAAACAACTTTTAAATTAATATTATCATTTATGTTACAGATACATAAAGATTGGGAAATAAAAGACTTCTGCTGAACACTTGATTGCCGATCGTTAGTTGGAGATAAATTTGAAGGTGGGGGGAGGAAATAATTAAATGAGCAAGAAATATTTAATAATACTATTTCTTTACAGGTTCTAGAATCTCATAAAATATGTTTCAAACGAATATTGACATTTATGTTGTAGATGGTACAAGACTGGAAATTGGGAGCTTTCGTAGAACATTTGATCACCGATCGTTCTATTTTTAAAATGAACGATATCCGTGACTTTTTTAAAGATTGAAGAAATAAATTCACGGAATTCTGCAAATTAGACAAAAATAAATAAATAATAAATAAAATAAAATAATAATGAAAAAAAAAATAATAATGAGCATAACTGAGTTTTTTTTTTTTTTTTTCTAGCAAATACAGTGCAGCATTACAAAATGGGTTTGGAATTTCATTGCTTGATTTGGGTTGTTAAAATAACAATAAGTAGCACAACATCTACAAAATTTTAGGAATTTAAGACAACTTATAATTAGGGTCTTTTAGGACATTTTTTAATTTTTTCAGGAATTTCAAAAAGTCACAAGTAACATGCAATACACTATGTTTCATAAAAATAAAATCATCATAATTTTATGAAAAATAAATATTTACTAATGAAATTGAGATAGAACTTTCAATATGAAATTCAGTGTACATATTTTTCCACAAGATACCAGGTAAGATTTTTTTTTACCTTTTAGTTATACAAACACATCGCAAGATAAAATATTTTAATGCACATTAAAAAAAAGAGGAGGCTAAGGCTGGCTTTTTTAACGTTATCATAAAAAGCATGAAAGTATTTTTATGACAATCTTTTTTAATCTGGATATTAATGAATCATTTTATTTATGTAAGTGACTAAATAAATGTAAATAAATAAGTAAGCCAACCAAAATACAGGATTAATAAAATATGGTATATTTATGTTTAATGGAAAATACCGCTTCAACTAATATATGTGATAATTACAGTGCAATAATTACTACATATTTCAAAAATTTAATACAGTTAATCTGAACAACTTTGTGCTGTAGAAAAAAGAATTTTTAAGAAATTCAATAAAACCGCTGTACTCAAATTAACGTTTTATTTTGTATTTGTAAGTGTTACCGATAGTCTACGAAGACGGAGCCACAGATTAGCCATGTTTGTGTTGATTTGATAGATTCATGAAAAGAACGATTCATTGAATTGTCAGCTTTGGCTCCTCCTACAGTAATTACGTCTGACCAATCGCTGCCTTGTATTTGCTTAATCTTCGTCGCTGAAATTGTTTCATAAATCGCCCCGGGGGGAGGCGAGGCTCCTACACATACAAAATTTTTTTCCCAGTTGACTATCTCTATTATAAATAATTCTTGTAAATTTCATAATGATTACTAAAAAATAATTCTCTTTATGCACATTTATACAAAATTTTGTCCTATATCACCATGTTAAAAATTTAGAAAAAGCGGGATGGCAACTCAACCTGTAAGACAATTTTTACCAAAAGTTGATAGGCACTAATTTATGTCAAGGTGCAACTACATACCAATTAGTATGAAATTCTGTGCAGTAGTTCCTGAGATACAGTTGCCACTAAATTTTGTCACACACACACAGACATTTTCTAAAAATGGTCAAATCATGTTCTACAGCTCTAAAAACGTGTAAATCCATAAAAAACCAGAGGTCGAAAATTTTTACGAATCCAATACTTTCTTCCATTGAATATAGAAGAAAGTAAAAATAACAAAATTATAACCAACTACAATTAAATAAAAAATTTAAATCATTAAATATATATGATTGAACAATATAAATGCACAAAATCCCAGTATGCAGCAGTTGTTATTATGCATGTATCTACGCTCCATGTACATTAAAAAGAAAAAATAAC
The DNA here is from genome assembly GCA_963930645.1 of Salticus scenicus. Lineage (NCBI taxonomy): Eukaryota > Metazoa > Arthropoda > Arachnida > Araneae > Salticidae > Salticus > Salticus scenicus. The sequence continues at coordinate 214,563,843 of OZ005655.1, read as the reverse complement.
ATTGGTTACTGCTACCTCACTCTGCATGAGATGTTCATAAAATGCATCAAATAACATACTGCAGTAATTACTGTAACATATGTATTAGTGCTTTGTGCACATGAAAATCAAAGCGCCCATTACAAAAAAAGACAGATTATACAGATGTAAAAAAATCACCTTTTAAATACAAAATACATGTACAATAATGTATGATAATTTAAAGCAGCAGATAATTTCAATATTAATTTACATTTGTATATAATCTTCCCCTTTCAAAATACTCTTGTTCCAAACACATACATCTTTAAAATGCAAAATATCTGTTATTTACACAATATTTATTTAAACATTAATTTTAATTCACTGAATAGAATATTATTATTAAATAGGAATTAAAATTTATATAAAGAAATTACCTCTAAAATATTCCATGTTTGCAGTTATTATGACTTTTCAAATTACTACTAGAAAATTCCACAATAACACAAACAAATATCTAAATAATTCAAATTTTCATTATATTTCTGTTATTTACCTCAAAATTCACATTTCAGTAAAAATATAAATCAAATCAATTTATGTGAAATGATTGTTCTCAAAATATTTTATTTACTTTTTACAAATATCCAAATAAAATACATAATGAAAATCAAGATTTATATATTAACGTCATATATAATTAAGAGATAAAGTTGATAAGAAACAGATTATTTCTTCAATAATAAAAATATATACTAATTCAATAATAATTAAATTAATGAATCTCTTTAACTCACCATTGAAGGTTATGGTTAGCATCTATTTTTTTCCCTTAGTGGCTGGAATTTCCCTCGTAAGATGCAGGTGGATACTTTCATTACATGAAGTCTTCAAGTTGTTAATAACCGAATCGATAATACCTTTGTACGTACATTTTTATTAATCACATACATAAGGCAATATTAATTCAGTTGAAATAAATGTTTGGATTCTGTGAAATAAAAAATGAAGTTTATTTTCTTAGCTAAGCATAGATATATGTAATGATAAATAATTGTACACACATAGAAAGGAAATAAAAGTAATAAACTATAAAAATTTAAACAGACAGCCTGCATAAGTAACACTTTCAAACATTAACAGCCACTAACAGCAGCACAAATAAAAACTGTATATGCAGCAACTAATTACATTACATTAAAATTTTGATAACACAAAAGCAAATTTTATCTCTTATTGCAAAGAAACATGGATATTTTTTTATCCCAATTTATCTATTCAGAATCTTTAAATCTGAAATAACGCTAAATTATTTTTAAAACATGAATATATTCGTAACAAAACAAATGTATATTTACATCAACGTTAATTTTATAAACGTGGCAAACAAATTTCGAACATGTTATTTATATTAGCAATGTTTTTCAGCAGGTAATGACATTGATATCTAATTGTATAACTAATTCATATCTATAAATCTCGAATGCAGTAAGTAATTTCTATTGTTTACCTTACTTTTGCATTTACATTACACAATAGATTCGTCGATTGCAAGTCTCCATTAAATTAAGATGGACGTTCGCGCTTGTTTTCGATGTTCTATCGTTCTATGTATATAAAACGAGTAGATTAAGAAATTTAATGTTTAAAAATAAGCTTACCAGGAAAAATAAGTGAAAATACCTTTTCTATGGAAGTGCCGATCCATAGTTCGTGAATCGTGATTCATTCAACATAAACTCCTCCTTCGGTAGTGACGTCATCAAACCACACCTCAAATGGTCGTAGCTAGGAGTGTTTCATAAATCGCTCCTTCTATCCATGGTAATTTTACAACATAGCGTCCGTCATCAACTCTACTTAGAGTTTTCTCAAAATGATTTTTGGATGCTTCTTCAAGTTCTTCCTTTGACTGTTTCTCTGCAGGATCCTTAATTCCTAGGACATCTAGTTCCCACAGATCAGAAATTTTCACTTCTCTAGCTAACATCGAAGTGACTACAAGGTTTTCAGTATCTTCAGTAAACTTCTTAGTGCGTCCCATAACAGTCCAACCTAGCCTTGTTTCAATAGCGGTCAGGCCGGATTTCAGATTCTTCAGCTTTCCTGTCATTAATTTGCCAGCTACATCTGCACCTATAAGGAGCTCTATGGGGTTAAGGCAATCTTCTAAATATATCCCCGTACCTGATAAATCATCTTCACACAGTTCTTGAGTGACCGGTGGCATAGTAAAACAAATTGTAGGCTGACTTAAAACTTCAAAATTGCAACGATAAGTTTCGCTGACATCAGAAAGGTAAGCTTTGTAAACATTGTGTGTCAAAGTATTCGTGTTCGAACCACCAAATAAGGAATGCTTCAGTTTTTCTTTTCTTATTGGCTTGTATCCAATCTTTTTTGCAGTGTTTTCTAAGATGTAAGACCTTTGGGAAGCGGAATCAATAATCGCCCGAATTTTTAAAATTCTGTTTTCACCTCTTAAATTAATCACGAGTGTCTGTAGCAAAACACTGGGAGTTGATGAAACATTTGATAATGTTGTATCTTGATCGGAAGTATTCTTGTCATTTTTAACCCTTTGTGCGTGCGCAGCTGATTTCGGATCATTCTTACAGAGAAGAGTATGGTGGGGTTTCCCACAAATCGCACAGTTACATCTACTTCTACACGAACTAGAAATGTGGTTCAATTTTAAACATTTAAAGCAGCCTCCCCGTTTCATAACATTTTGTTTTCTTTGATCATAAGTCAAGTTTGCTACTTTTCTACATTCCGCACTTAGATGTGGCTTATCGCAGAACACGCACTCTTGCTCTCGGTTTTGTTTACTTTGGGACGAGGTTAAAAGTTCCATACCTGTTGGAATAATTTTATTGTGTGTTAGAAAATTTTTAGATTTCATTGTGTTAAATTTCTTGGGTTTGTTTTCAAAACCAAATCCACTTGTCGCTAAATTAATTTTTTCTTCACCTTGAATTTCATTACGTAAAAACTGCATTAAAGTTTCTAATTTATTAAGAGATTTATCTTCCGAACTAAGAGAAACAGAATTCAAGTGTCTTTCCCAAATACGCAAAAGATCTATTGGTAAACAAGATTCAACTAACGGGTATAACATTGAGGCATATTTATCGCTTGTTACACCAAGCATTTTTAAAGATCGTAACTGTGTTTCTAATTTATCATAAAGCTTCACAATTGGTAATTTATGTTCCTGATTTACAGTATTACTTAGCACAAGGCTTAATAATTCCCTAACATAAACTTCAATTAGTACATCTTCCCTGCCAAATCTTGTATGTAAACAATCAACCGCTTGTGAATAGTTCTCAGCTGTTACGGGAAAAGATTCTACGACTTCTCTGGCTCTAGACCCCTTTTGAGTAGATTGAAGTAGATACTGAAATTTATCTACCTCCGAAATATTTGGATCTTCATGAATTTTCTTAAATAATCCCCAAAATGATAACCAGTCCTTTAAATTACCATCAAACTTTTGTAACTCAATTTTTGGTAACTTAAAACTTCTTTTAGAATTACTTTCGTTTTCAAGTACACTTGAATTTAAATCCGAAGGTAAATTTATTCTACGTTCAAGTTTTGTTTTTAAATCAATATAAGTACTACTATAATTATCAGCACTTTCGATTTCGCTATCCAACATGGTCTGAGTACATTTTTCATCACCTTGTAAACTTTGAAGAATTTCTTTATCAAGCGTTTCAACTCTGGAATATTTTTCTTGTAACTGTGCTAAGAACCCAGCACAAGAATCGATGTCACAAGTTTCAGTTTCTAAAAGGTTTTTTACCTTTTCAGTAAATTTTGTAAAGGTACCTCGATAAGAACCGCGTAATTTAGTTGCGGCTTCCATAATTCAAATAAAGACTGATAAAATAATAAACAAACACTTCAAATCAAAGCTTCATAAAACGAGAACAAAAAATATTCCGAAATCGAAAGTAATTCTGGGAAGAAATTTTAGAATTCTAAATAATGTTTTGAGAACAAAAACATTCAATTTTCGAAACACTTTGATTCAAAATAACAATTTTCATATAAAATAATAATCTTCTTTATTAAATCAAAATATGCAAAATCAATGTAAAATCAAAATATGCATTCATAGAATATGTATTAACATTTTCTTCAACATAAACAAATTCTTCATATTGTTCCAAATATCAAATGAGCAGTTCAAAAATAAACATACATTTTATGTTTTCAAAATTATTCTCAATAATACTTACAAAAAGTATTTCAAATTTTTAATGTTATCTTCTCATAAAATGAGATCATATTTCAATTAGAATAAATTATATTCTATTTCTATACTTTATTCATTAGAACAAATTAGAATTTATTACTTAGAACAAATTTTTCTACCGGCGTCCCTGTTCGGGCGCCATTAAATGTCCCGTCAGGTTTTATAAATTTCATAAGAAAGAGGATAAAATATTTCTTACCTGACAGGTCTTGTTCTTTTTCGCCGGCTTATTCTAAGTAATCACAAAGTAGTCGAAATAAACACAGCTCAAGTTTCACGACACAAACGTTTAATTAGACGCACTATTTACATTTATAATACATAATTGTTTCATTAATATCTGCAGCTATCACAATATTTAGTATTAGCTGTCGAGCGTCAGAACGCTCTTTCATATCCTTACGGATTCACATTCCTTCTTTTTACAACAGAAAAACAAAAACTTTTCATCATCAGAAAAAACCATGTTGCCAATCAATAAAACATAAAAAAAGGCAGACGATCTCCAGTGGAAGAACAGCCCGCCTCCTGACGGCAAGAATGGGTCAAAAATATTAGCTATAATTTAATTGTTGCCAAAAAAAAAAAAAAAAAAAAAAAAATTACGAGTTCATTTTCTTTCGACATAAAAATAAATACATTTAATTAAACGTGAGCTTAAAAAAATTGTAAAAAGTTAAATTATGCATCTGGCAAAAATTGACGTCGTTATCATTTTAAAGATTTTCTACACATTGATAAAGTGCTAATGTAGTTCATGATGCAAATATATGTTGTTTTGAAAGGATTAATATTTTATTTTTGAAACCAACTTTTTTTTTTTTTTTTTCAAATTTCCTGTAACTCTTTAATCAATCACAGAATCTTTGGAATATCGATAAGGATTTTCTCGCCAAAAGTTGCCAAATTTGGTGCCAAATCCATTATCTGCCTATTGGAGCTTTTTAATGCATTTTAAAGGAAAAATTAAGCGATTTTAACGCGAAAAAGAGCTGGAAGTGCAGAAAATTGACATTTTATCAACTTACTAAGCCTCTTTGAAAGAATTTATATAAAAATAAATACAATTATTTAAAATTTCGTAACAATACACATTGATAAAGTGCTAATGTAGTTAGTTCTATAGCTATGATTCAACAGAAAATTTAAAAACATGGTTTATAAAAAGGTTTTTAACTTATAATTATTTTTTAATTAAATTAATTTGAATTTAATAAGGTTAACTTATAGATACTTCAAAACAAAAATTTCTCGAAAAGGGACAATTCTAATATTTTATTTTTAAAATATTTATGATCAGCTATGTGTCTAAAAGCCATTTTTAAAATAAATTAAGTAGTGAACGTTAAAGGGTTAATTTAATACTTTTACACTTCAAATACTTTGTACCCATAGATCATAAAGATAAAGAATTTTTCCTTGTGTTCCTGTAGAAATCTATAAGTGCTAGATTCAACAAAATTTATACAGATCTTTAATATGTTATATAAATATCAGCTTAATCGGATAAGACGTCACATTTTGAATAATTTGAGCCTTTCCATTATCATTGTTTTACATACTTTTAAAATAGTAAAATAAAATCACATTTTAATTTAAAATTTTCCTATGTGTAATATTTTTTGCGCGTATTTTCCTCAACAAATCAATCTTAATTTCATATTTGGTAGTTATTGCGTAAATAAATCAAAAGTAATCATAAATGAAAAGATTTTGAAATAATAATAGAGTGAAAATTTTATTGTACTTTTATGACACATTATGTTCATTTATTAATTTAGTTATGTTTACTTTTTTAATTTTATAACTGCAATATTGAGATATGGATTTACCATAAGACATTTTTATGTCTTAGCGGTATTAGTATACCTTGAAAAAAAATTTATTATCATGAAGAATCACTAAGGATTTAATCTAGCTGGTAGAACATAGAACTTTTTAGAGAATTAAATATTATTTTTGTGACTTTCAAATGACTACTCTGGGTTTGGAATTCAGCTATGATGGAGGAGTAGATCTAATAAAGGTAATTTTTCTCTTTTACATGCATTTTGAATTTTTAAGCTGTATAATATTTAAATGCATAGTATTTTCAAATTATATTGCATTTTAATTATTTAACTCTAAAGGTGTTTATAATTTAAGAGCTAGCTGGAAGCACTGAAAAGAAGTTTATCACCTGGGAGCAGTTTTTAAAAGCATTAAATATTATTTTTATATTTTATTATTATATTACATCCTGTAAGTGACTATACTTACAGGATGTACAGTCGGTAACAAAAGTGTCCGAACACTAGCAAAAATTCCTATGTAAAAAAAGTACACTTCATATGGCTTTGTTAAATAAATCCTTGTTGAATCATATTCTTACACTGACTAAGAACAGGATTCGACAAGGATTTATTTAACAAAACCGTATGAAGTGTACTTTTTTATAATAGGAATTGTTGCTAGTGTTCGGACACTTTTGTTACCGACTGTAGCGTTGAGTAATGGTGAAAACATAATCTCATGGGTGCCGACATTTTAATTTATTCCAAAGTATATTTAGTCCCGCCTTCATTTCTTTATGTTGATAAATTTTTGAGAAAATTCTACATAGTGTAATAAACTCACAAACTAAGTGACAGTTTGACTTATATACAGATGAATAGTACATTGAATTTGAGATTATTGGATTCTTTGTACCCCAATTCATGTAAAAAAGTGAAAAAAAAAACATTTCTTTGAAAACCTAAATTTCATCGGGTAAAAATTTTCTGTTTTAATTTATAATTCTTTAGCTCCTGATGAATACGAGTGCTATATATATCATTACTTCACTTTTGTTTTTGGAAATGTAATTTTTATTAATTTAAGCTATTTGTAACTTGAAATGAATAACTGTTTAACTACAAAGTATATACTTGTATGCTATAACTAGACGCCACAATATTTTTTCTAAATTAGTCAGTAATAATTATTTAAAATTTCGTTTACAACGGTAAAAAATTTGGAGTCACTACACTCAATTTTCCGAAAATTAAGTAATTAACGGTTATTTAAATTAGAGAAATTGTTAAGTAAACAAAAGAGAAATTTATAATAGGGTGTTTCAGTATTTTACCCCATATAGTATGTTGTTTGATTTAATGATATTGCACTTCAAATAATTTGAGTCCATAGGTTGTAATGATAAAGAATTTTTCATTGTATCTCTAAAAATCAAGTGCTAAATTCACCAAAATCTGTACTGTTTGTGCGACAGTAACCTATAACATGTATATAAATTTTCAGCTCAATCGAATAAGGCATTTAGACACTATCACCAGTGGCGTCGCCTGAGTGACATTTCGGTCATCTCCATATGTGTGGTTAGAAACAGTCTGTTATCATTGAAAGTTCATTCATCTGATTGACTGCTGGAATGCCGTCATGCTTACGTTGCTCTATAAAAAATGCGAATCAACCAATAAGATAAATACATATTCCATTACAATGCACTGTTTATAGCCATTTGCATAGAGATGACCAAAAACATCATTCAAGTGTCTCCACTGACTATCACACTTTTGAACCCATAGGTCATAATGATAAAGAATTTTTCTTTGTGTCCCTGTTATGGGAAAAAAAATCTGTAAGAGATTTACCAAAATCAATATGATTCATTCTAGGGTGATCTATAACGTATGTACCAACTTTCAGCTCAAATGATCAAAGCGTTTAGTTGCTATAGTGTTCACTCACATATATACATACATCACCGTAAAAAAAAAAAAGAAAAAATGAACTCAGGGGACCTCAAAACATATGGATACACCTAAATCGCAAAGTCAAATTTTTGTCATGATTACAATATTTTTTTTACATATGTATGTTTGGAAAGTAAAAATATATAAAAAATACATCTTTCTCCTGACTTCTAAATATTTCATTTAAATGTCATTATGCATGTGGGGGAGAGGGAAGAAACACTCTTATTTTAGGAATATATATGGTTTTGTTTTGTTTTTCAAAATAAATAGTTATTTTAGTATTTATTTTCTTATTTACAGATGGAATATTGCCTTTCAGTTTGCACATATTAGGGCGTTTTCTAAAAGAAGCCTGGTTCTACAAACATCGATTTTCACAAAAGTTTTACACTAGTGGATCTGCAGATCAATATGCATACGTGTATATCTTATTGTAACTCATTGCCTTTTATTCATTATTTGTAACTAATAAATACTTGTGCCAAATTTGATGCCAAATGATTGCATAACATATTGAAATTTTTTTGTGTAGCCCTGTAAACTAATTACCAATTCTATGCCTACCATTTTCTACACAGAATGCTTTTAAACATTCTAACCTATGTTTGTTTCATTATGTTTAATGGACTATATTAAAATGCACTTACAAAAAATACTATCTATAGACCGTAATGGTACGGAATTATTTTCTGTGTTTTTGTACGGAGCTTTAAACATTATACACACTAATAAAAACTATACAGCTAATTCCTTGTAACACAATATTTGAACAATATTTGACATTATTTGGAGATTGCAAAATACAATCAGAATTCTTTTGTGTGGTCTTATAATTTATTTACAGTATACATAACTTTCTTCCATAGAAACGATGTTTTTAAGCATATTAATAATGTATGTTAATTCCATTATGTTGAATGCAGCATAAGAATGTTAAAATGCTCTTAAACAAAAAAATCTGTCCATAGGCTCTAATATTAAAAAAGATTTTTGTGTATTCCTGTAAACGAGCCATAAGCATTATAGTAAAAATTAACTTATTCTATGTGGCTAATAAATGTTGTTCGAAATTTGATATAATTTGGATGATTATGCAACATTGCCCGAGCACTTTTGTAAAGTCCTATACATTAATTATTAAGTCTAAGCACACATTTTCCCCCACAGAAAAAAATTATGTTAAGCATCTCAATAATGTACGTTAATTTCATTTTGTTGATTGCAGAGTTTCCACGTTTAAATACATTTAAACGAAATCCTCTCCATAAGCTAAAATAAGAAATATTTTGTTAAACATTATTCACCAAGAACAATACAGCTATTTCTATATGGTGCATAAACATGTGTACCAATTTGTAAATCAATCTGGTGATTTTTGCGACAGCTGTCACAGTACAGATAAATTCTTCCATAGGCCATAATGATAAGAAAAACTTTGGTGTGTCCTGTACACAAATCACAAACAGAATATATACCCAAAAATTACAGCTAATTCTGTGTGGTTCATGAACACGTGTATCAATCTGCAAGTCAATCGGGTGGTTTTTTGTAGCTGTTATCGTGATACCCACTGACAGAAACAAACACAGACCACAGAGGAAACAAAATCTTTTCGAGTGCATATGGAGGCTCCACTGACATTTTGACACAGGCTTTGCCTGCTTCGCTGGTCACCATATTTAAATAAATAAGTAATAATAATAATAATAATAAATCACTATTTTCACTTTATAAAAAGGGAAAAAAAAAAACTTAAAATCCTATTTTTTAACATTTAAAATGTGATTGCATGCTTTGAGATTTTTTGTTCATTTGATTTTGATTTCACTTGCTTTGATTGGGATTTTATTTTTCATCATCAACAACATGTCTGAAGGCTACAAGCCTGTTCTGGCTCAGTCCATCTTTTACATGGACTTCCTCTGCCTCTTCTCCCCCTTGGCCTATATTCCAGGGCTGCCTTTAGTATACAGTCACTACCCATTCGTTCTAAATGTTCTCTCCATTTATTTCTGTAGTTCATTATAGTATGTATTATTGGCTTAATTTTTAGTTCCTTAATTATGTCACCCTTTCTCAGGGTTCATACTCAAATATGGGAAAAAAATGCCCCGGGTTTTTCTGGCAATTTTCAAGAAAATATTAGGGACATATTACAAGAAACGCTCCTCTAGAAAGGAGAAAATACATCTACTTCCACTGTATGGTGTTATATTACTGTCGATTATGATAGAAATTTAAGTAGAAATCATTGTTCACATGAGTATTTTTACGATACTTAATCATTTGAATTTTACTATGAAGCTAAACAAGAAAAATATAGAAATATTTATTCATGAATTCATCAACCGTGAATATTCATTTTAAGTAAATTCGAGTGTAAAGGTTGATATTTTCAATAAAATATCAACCTTTACACTCCAATTTACTTAAAATGAATATTCACAGTTGATGAATTCATGAATAAATATTTCTAAAAATTGAAATTTCGTGGTCTATGGAGTTGTGCTGCGATTAATATTGTCACTTGATACAGCTGCGTTTGCAGACTCGGTGACTTGGCCAACGAATATTATGTGAGAAATACCTAGCTGGTTGTCAGCCAGGGTAGCTCAGTAGTAGAGCATCCGTGCGTTAAGCGGAGGTGCCCGGGTTCAACTCCCGGCTCTGGTATTTTTCACATAGTTGGTAAATAAAAAATATCAACCTTTACACTCCAATTTACTTAAAATTAAAAAAGAAAAAAATATTTTGACAGAAAAGACATATTTGATTTTCCCTGACTTTTGATGAAAATTTTAATATTCCCTGACTTTTTTTTAACAAAATCTAAATCCCCTGAGTATTCCAGGTTTTCCCTGAATAGTATGAACCCTGTTTCTTATTTTATCCATTATAGAACACCCCTTAGAAATTTCATCTCTGAAGACTGTATTTCTCTTTCCTGCACAAGTATATTCATATTGGTGAATTCTGTATTAGTTAAAGAAAGTAAGTAATAATTTACATACTGCGACACACGCCGCTTACAAAAAAAAAAAACGAACGACAAGACAACAACTATTAACTACTGTTGCCAATACTTACACAAAACTATGTGTTGCCACAAATTACTAATTATGGTAGAAATAATATATCAGTATTACCTGGGAAATATAATCACATACAAGTGAAACAATTTCAACCCCCCCCCCTTGATTAGATTTCTCTTATTCTAATTTAGTCCTACACTAAGTTTTTGGGCACATAAAGTTCTCTTTTGCACACTCTTTGTGAACATATCTGCAACATTTGACCCAGAAGGTACATATGTAAACGTTAACAGTTTTTCTTCGACCTTTTCACGTAGGAAAAAATGTCTAAGTTCAATGTGCTTGTTTCGTTCAGAAGTGACATGGTTCTTGGCTAAGGCAATTGCTCCTTGATTGTCAACATGCATGACTTGTGGGAAATTTAAAAATTGCACATTAACTATTTCTTGTAGGAAGTTCTGAAACCACAGTACCTCTTTAGCTGCGTTTTCACATTGAAAAATACTCTGCTTCAACAGTCGAGAGGGCAGTTGTTCTTTGCTTTTCGCTGCTCCATGAGACAGCTCCACCAGTGAGTAATACTACATAACCACTGAATAAACGCTTGTCATTCTTGTCGTTTACCCAATCAGAGTCACAAAATACTTCCAAATTTTTCCCAGTCTTGTGGTAGGTTAATTTTGAATTCTTGGTCTGCTTTAGGTAACGTAAGATATGTTGCACACCAGTCCAGTGTTCTCTGCTAGGACAACTGTTAAATTGGCTCATATAAGTTGTAGCGAAAGCTAAATCAGGTCTTCTTCCCCCTGCTAAGTACAAGAGACCTCCAACAGCTTGTCTGTACTTCAAAACTCCTTTGGCACTCAACATATTATCTTCAGATGCTTGCAAATATTTCACTCCTGGATCTAATGGCGTTGAAGCTCCTTTAGCATTTAACATACCAGTTGTTTCTAGTAGTTCATTACTATAAGCATTTTGGTCGAGAGTCATAGAACCATCCTTGTTTCTGGTTATTTTAATTGATAGTAAGTGATGTATCTCTCCTAAGTCCTTGACTTCAAAAACAGCTTTTATGTCATTCTTAAATTTTTGAATTGTTGAGTATGTGCTAGACATGACAAGTAAGTCATCCCCATAAACCCCTACAATCAATTCTCTTTCCTTGTTAAAATAGACACATGGATCAGCTCTTGATCTTGTCAAGTTAACTGATTTTAGGAAACTATCAAGGCATATGTTCCACTCTCTGCCAGATTGATGAAGGCCATATAGAATTTTCTTCAGTAAACAGACTTCTTGACCTGGTTTTTCACACAGATTTAACTGTGGCTGTTCCATGAAGACTGTCTCGTGCAATTTTCCATTTAAATAGGCTGCAGTAATATCCAGCTGGTGAACTTGCCAATCTCTTTCCACTGCAAATGCCAATAATGTTCTAATTGACTTTGATTTTATTACTGGACAAAAGGTTTCTTGGTAATCTATTCCTTCTACTTGGGTATAGCCACGAGCGACTAATCTTGCTTTATACCTTTCTACTTGTCCATCTTTATCAAATTTTCTCTTGAACACCCATTTGCATTTTACAATTTTTCTTCCCTCTGGCTTAGGTACTATGTCCCAAGTGTCATTTCTCTGTAAGTTATCCAGTTCTTCTTCCATAGCTTGCTTCCATTTTTCTACGTTTGGACTATTTAAAGCTTCTTCTAAAGTTTCTGGATCACTCTGAAAAGACCTCTTGGAAACATCTGGGTCATGCGTTGATTGTCAGCTGGATTCCTCATTTGCCACTCTGTTTATTTCTGGAAAATTTTCTTCAAACATCCCTGAATCGCCCATAACATAATCCTTGGTCCACTTAGGAGCTGTTATTTGTCTTCTGGATCTAGTTTCAGTCTGATATGTCTTCTCAACTTCATTCTCTAGTGGATTTTCATCTACAACATCTTTCTCGTCACCTACAGGTAGATCTTTATCTGCATCTTCCTGAGAAGGCAGTGTTATTATGTTTTCTGTCATGGAGGGTTTTCTTCAAATACTACATCTCTTGAACAAATTACAGTTCTTGTTTCTTTGATGTAAATGCGGTACCTCTCATCTCCATCGTATCCAATAAGATAACCTTTTGTCGCATTTCTGTCCATTTTTCTTCTCTTTTGAGCTGGGATGTGGGCATAGCAGACTGATCCTATGATGCGCATATGCTTTATTCTTGGTTTTCTGTTCATCCACAGTTCATAAGGACTTACATTTGGTACTGACGACTTCCCTGTTCTGTTTAGAATGTAAATTGAGGTATTGATGAACTCTGCCCATAGGGATGCTAGAAATTCTATTTCTTCATTCGAATATTTTAAAGTTCTGGTCATCTCAACAATGGTTCTGTTTCCTCGTTCAACACAGCCATTCTGTTGAGGTGTGTATGGAGCTGATAATTTTTGAGTTATTCCTTATTTCTTCAAAAATTTTCGAACTGTTTCATTGTCAAAATCACCACCATTATCACTGATTGTTTCTTTAATGTCATGGCCTAGATTTTTCGCATGAACTATGAAGTCTTCCAGTACATCCTTTCACAGGGTTCCCACTCTTAAAAGAGAAAAAAATTCAAGGACTTTTCAAGTACTTTTCACGGCCTATTTGAAATTTTTCAAGGACCAGGGAAAAATCACAGAACGCTAGGCATATACACAAAACTTTAGTAACTACTTTCATTAGTAATATTTTTTTAATAATTAAAATAACTTTGCCTGTTTTCACAATACACTTTTGATGGATTGACCAAATTAACTTTTACAAGAGTCAAAAAACGATTAGTTTAAGATTTGAATCATTAAGATTATTCCAAAGTTTTTAGGTTTGAGTCCTGGTCTGATCACTTTCTGCTCAAAATTAATGACCAGTCCATCAAACAGGTATGAGACTGGCAAAAAAAAAACAAATAAGTTGAAACTATATGCAAAAGCAAGACAATGAAATAAGATTTTTATGACAAAATCATTATATTAGACAATGGCGCGCGCATGTGGAGATGGAGATAGTTTAGCCTTGACAGAGTTCACGCTAAGCTCGTCTATTGGAGTGGAAAATTCAAGGATTTTCAAGGACTTTGCACAAAATTCAAGTACTTTCAAGGGCCCTTGAAAAAGAAAATGAAATTCAAGTACTTCTTAAGGACTTTCAAGGACAGTGGGAACCCTGTTTCAGTGGCGCACCCAGAATTTCTGTCTGGAGGGGGCTGAAGAATATTTGGGTCCTGTAGTACTGTAAATAGGTTTAAGGGGGTATATACGCACACATACATATAGTAAACAATCTGCTTTAAGTATTTCTTTTGAAATAAGTAAACAAATGAATGAAATTGAATTTAAGTTGAATAGTGCAGTCAAGGAATTTATATCAGTATATAACCTGGTAAGTTACAGTAGTTTGGTCAGTTGCGATTGGCACTGAACTTGTAAACATAAAGTTGTCTGTTCATCTATGATTAAAAAAATATATATATATCGTGTACAATATGACAAGCTAGTGAACACAAAATGCGTCCGAAATAAAATGCCCTTCCCCCCCCCATATTTCTATTGCAAATAAAATTTGATCATATTTAATACTATTTTGCGTTGCTTCACATGCATATGCAGTAATACTTAAATAATTAAGAAATTATTATAATTATAGCCAGATAAAAGTTACAGTTGTGATATGTAGGAATTATAACAGAATTTCAGTGTAAATTTTTATGTGGCTATTTTTATTTAATTATCTGGAGTATTGGGGTGATGCTTCTAGGTTTGGTTAACAGAAACAAGTCGGGCGCGTAGTCTTCGTGGGTGTTAGTCAACACAGCAAGCAGGGGGCAGAAAGAACCTCTTAATATCCTAAAGCATTAATTCTATTCTAATATATATTACTTAGAAATTTAATTTGTTCAGTTAGCAAATACTTCAAGCGTTACCTTTCTGAGTTCATTACAGGATATTGTATTCCAGTATAATATTTATATATATTATGAAATTTTAATTTTTATAACAGGAAAAAATTGCATTATCCAAAAATGGAGCTTAGATCTCAGTGACATCAGAGGCAAATATGAAAATTGTGCATGGACCCTACTATATGTTCTACTTACCATGATTAATAATAATAATAATAATAAGTGACCCCATCCTCAGAAGCATCTGTAAAATATCTTAACATATTATTATCGGGGTATTTTCCTATTTTGAACTGTAAATTACGCCTTTTGGCATTCCTCTAAATCGTTATATTTTTAGAGAAATAATTTTGCATATGTGAGATTAAATTTGAGATTAAAGTTTTATCTTCAGCAATTGATGTGAAATTTCACTAGCATGTATATGTGCTAGTGGCATATAAAGAGTTTAATGAATATGCAAATTTCATTTTTAATTTAAAATATTGTTTTAGAGGAACGACTCAAGAGCAGGGCTAATTTTTATTTTATATCAAACGAGAATTTTCATTTGCCAATGAGAATGTGTTAATTTTGCCCAAGGACAAAACAAACTTTCACAAAGATGCTATAAATAGTCATGAATTAAAATATAAAATTGTATGAGCCTGGTATCCCATTTTTTTGACAAATACATCCCTGCTTACTTCCACATCAGATTGCTTCTTCTGCCTGACTTTTTAGATACTACTCCCTCGATTTCATGATAACAGTATATGCTTTAGGGCCTTAGAAGCTGATTCCTAAAAATTGCAATGGAACGTCTAGGGTATCTTTCAGATAAAAAACAAAAGAACTAGTTCATTGTTTTTGTGTTTGAATGTAAAAATGTAAAAATTTCCTAATATTTAATGTATAATTTATAAACTTTATTTTTGCTTACAATATCAGTGTTTGAATAATATTTTTTTCATGCGTATCTAAAGTTTTTTACCACGTCAGCTGGTTCTGGAGGGGGCTTGAGCCCCCTAAGCCCCCTCTGTGGGTGCGCCACTGCATCCTTTACTTCTGATTTTTGCTTCAAGAAGAAACCATACCTAAATTTAGTGTAGTTATCTTTAAAAACAGCAAAGTATCTAAACTTTTGGAAAGATTCATCAAATGGACCACAAATGTCTGTTGAGATTAGTTCTCCTGATTTTGTCGGTTTATTTCTTGTACCAAATTTTAAACGATGGGCTTTACCATAAACACAAGGTTAACATAATTTTATATCAGCTTTAACTTTGACATTTAATTCTCTCTCAATAATAGATTTTATATGTTGCTTATCTTGGTGTCCATATCTTTCATGATAAAGCTGAAGTATTGAATCATCACTTATAGTCATGTTAACATCGACTTGGGTTTCTAGAACTAAGCATTTCATAACTGCCTTGAAGAGACCACCTCCAGCATTTCTTATGCCATGTAGAACTACTTTGCCATCAATCTTTAAATGACAATCTATGAATGTTGATTCAAATATACTATTCTGGTTTCTATCTTGGCCTGCAAGAACAGAAAATAAATTTTTACTGATTTCTGGGACATACCAGACATTTTCTAAATATTTAACTTGATTTTTCCCATTTACAGTTGTAATTATTTTAATGGTTCCTTTTCCAATAGCTGATAACCTTTTTCCATTAGCTACTGTGATGCTATGGAGTATTTCAAAATCAATAAAACAGCTGTTGTTATTGGTGACATGTTTTGAAGCCCCATTATCAATGAACCAGTCTTCAGTACTAGTTTCCATAGAAAATACTTCATCATCTACAGCTAAAAGTGTCATATTAACAGCAGAATTATTACCTTTACTGGTATTTGGATAGTTTGGTTTAGGAGGTCTTCCATCTGCTATCCATTTCTTGCACGATTTTACCCAGTGGCCTTTTTGATGACAGTAATTACACTTAGTGTTATTTTTCTTGCTTAAAAATGCCTTGTGTTTTTGATCTGAACTAACTGCTAGAGCTTCTTGATCTTTACTTTCTGTAAGTTTTGGATCTTTCTTTAATTCTCTTTCATGTGTGCACAACTGTGTAGTTAATTCATCCAATGTTCTTTTCTCATCACTTAAAAGCAACCAACTTGACTTGAAATTTAGATAACTCAGAGGAAGTGTATCCAATATCTTGCAAATTAATAACATTTCCGGAAGCCTATTTTCATTTTAATTTTCAAATCATTCCACAGACTTTTCAGTTTTGATAGATGATCGGCCATATCACTATCAGACCAGTTGAACCTGAAAAATTGTAAACAAATATTATACAATTGGTTGTCCGACGAATCTTCGAAAATCTTGTGCAACTCAAGCCAGACTTCTCTCGCGGAATCAAATCTCATTACTTTTTGCAAAGTATCTTCAGTCATGGAGTTTGTTAGAACCATCATGGCACTGTTATTTGCTTTCTTAAAATCTTTCAAGTCTTTCTTGTACTTATTCTTGATGTCTTCAGCATCTGCTATATTTGGTTCTTCTGGCTTCTCTAATCTCCCTTCGACAACATCCAAAGCATCTGCGTAATAATTTAACACAAACTTTATTCTATATTTCCATATAGACCAGTCCCTTTTACCTGATAATGGCTTAACTGGGATTTTTCCCTGTTCCATTTTTAGAAATATTTACAAAGTTCTGATCTATCGAAGTTATTAAGTGTACCTACGCAGCTAGGCTTATGTATCGCTGCTAGAATTTAATTTCCACCTTTGGTGCATTTAACGAGCTGGGCCCATAACCTGTTGATGTTTTATGCTTTAGTGGAAAAAATAAAGCTGCACAAGTATATTCATATTGGTGAATTCTGTATTAGTTAAAGAAAGTAAGTAATAATTTACGTACTGCGACACACACCGCTTACAAAAAAAAAAAAAAAAAAAAATGAACGACAAGACAACAACTATTAACTACTGTTGCCAATACTTACACAAAACTATGTGTTGCCACAAATTACTAATTATGGTAGAAATAATATATCAGTATTACCTGGGAAATATAATCACATACAAGTGAAACAATTTCAACATTTTTGAGTATCCAAGTCTCACTTCCATATAGAAGAGTTAGTATTGCCATTGTCTTGAAAAACTTTTATCTGGTATCTTTTCTTGTATTTCTTAACGTTCTTCTAGTCCTGTAGATGTATTGGAACTTATTTAGCTTGTTCTGTATATCATTGCCGTAATTATAAGATATGTCAAATCCTAAATAATTAGAGTGTGATATTTGTTCAATTGTTTTATTTTCTAAGATGATCTTCATTCTTATGGGTTCTTTACCTTCAAAAGCTATCACCTTTATTTTACTCTTTGAAATCTTTAAGTTATAATCGTTTCCAATTTTGGCTAGAGTAAAAATTGCATGTTGCAAATTATCTTCATGATAAGTCGTCTGCAAAAAGTATAATGTTAAACAAAATTTTTCCGAGACCTATTCATGTTTTGATTTTGTTTTTCTAGATTCTGATTATATAATGAATATGGATGTTAAATAGATATTGTGATAAGCTGCATCCCTGTCACACACCTTGATTTATTATTATTTTATCTGAAATTTTAAAATCTAGGTCTAAAACAATGGAAGTCTCTTTATATAAGTTCTTAATACTTTAATGATATGGGGGGGGGGGGAATCCTATAAAATCTATGATTTTCCTTGAAAATCTATGAAAGCAACATGAGTTTCTAAAATAAATTTGCAGCATTTTTTGAAGAGTTGTTTCAGGGTAAATACATTCTCTATGCAGGATCTTCCCTTTCAAAAAGTATTTTATTCTTCTAATAATAATGCATGTGAAATGACTTTTAGTCTGTTGCCTATAATTCTTGAAAAGATTCTATATCCAGTGTTCAACAAGCTAATACCTCTGTAATTATTACATATATTACAATTTCCTTTTTAAAATAAGAAGATAATTTTAGAAATTCTCCAGTCATCAAGAATTTCGCATTGTTTCCAGCATAAATTGATCAAATGTAGCAGCCGTGTCTTAAAAGTATAGTCTGCATATTTGAATAATTCAAAATTTATTCCATCTATTTCTGTGTTTTTTTTTATTTTTTCCAGCTTTCACTGCTTCCTCTAGTTCTCTTCTATAGTGTACTTCATTAGGACTTCCAATTAGGTTTTCCACTTCGTCTGCTTTTATTTGTTCATTGAACCATAATTTCTTATAATGTTTGATCCCCTCTTATCACATTAATATTTGCTGTATCTTGTTCCCTGCTATTTAAAAACTTCAGTGCCTTATAAGCCAGGATTTCATTTTTATGCGACAAAATTGTTATGGTTGAAAATTGTTGGTCATACATTGAAAAAATTAGCACAAAATGCACAGTCTACTTTGACACCCTTTTCTTCAATTAAAAAGGAAAAAAAAAAAAAAAACCTTTGTCCTTGAGAAATAAATTTTAAAAAACATTCGAAATTCTACATGAATCTGAATACTTGCAAATTTTATGCATTTACGAATCAAAATAACTTTCATTATATAACAGAAAGCAGCAAGACCATTTCTGCTTGTTAATTTTATACAGTCAGTTAAGTACATATCTATTTATATAATATTTCTCTAACAATAACCAGTTATGATTAAATTTTGTCGAAACAATACGATAGTGACATAAGGTGTTATCTGATTGGTCAACCCCAGACCCAAAGCATAAATTCATCTGCTAGAAAAAATGCAAATATAAGCACTTTGGCCACAAAAATATATATATATATATATAAACCTTTTGTGTTGAAACATAAGCTCAATCTCACATTTAGAAGTATATTTTAAGGAATTTAAAGGCAGTTAGGCCTTGCATTTAATAGTGGCTATTCAGCAAGAATTTGGTGGCACCATCTATTATATTTTTCCTTCATTATAAATAGAAAGCACGTTATTTATTTTGTAGATACATTTATTAACTAAGGAAATTTTGTTATATATGGTGATATTGCAATTTAATTCTGTCAAATTTTAGGAGATAATTGAATTTTACTATCCCAATAATTTAATTCTAAGAATTTTTAGCTTACCAGTGGGAAAAATTATTTTCTAAAATTGAAATTATAATGCAGATGCCAAAGATTTAAATTTATTTTATTAATAAAAAAAACTGAAATTTTCCATTGATTTTATTCATGTGATTTTTCTGAAAATCATATTAGGCATGTAGGTGTAGGTACTATCTGCTTATCTGATGACAGCTGCAGTGTTTTGAAATCCATTTAATTTTGGATTTAAGTTTGTGATACACATGAATTTATTTAATATTAAAATTTATTAAGCTTTAATAAAGCACAGATATGGAGTCTCCAAGCATTAGAGATGGGCGTTATTTCACGTAATATAATAAGTAATATTATTACTGTATTGTAGCCTATCTGCACAGTAATATATTACTAAAAATATCCTAATAAAAATATAACATTATCAACTTCATCTCTACACGCGAAGTAGACGAGGAATTTCTGGCGATATGCCAAAAGCATACCATCAGATAACTAAATTACTTAACCAGAGTCATTCTGGTTAAGTAATTTATTTTAAACAAACACACACAAGTAAATTAAATGGATGTACCTTTGTAATCATATATCTTTAAGGAAAAGAAAAAAAAAGCCTATGAAAATTTAATTCTTATTCTTTGCATAACAAATGTTCTAAAACAAAATGCAAACGCTATCGGAATCATACAAGAACAACTTGCATTATACAGCATCATACAAACAATATAATACGAAAACAATTAGATCGAATCACATCATGCAAGTAACGAATAAAACACCCATCCTTCAGTATCTCACAAATCCTGCATACCACTTGTTAGATACAACATCCCACAAGTAACTGAAAAGTAATGAATAACGAATAAAACATTGCATTTTTCGCAATGTGAATGATACTCACCGTGTAATGCAGGCTACAGTAACGAAAGAAACGAGTAACAAGTCAAATTCGAAAGTACCCTTTTGTTACTTTGAGTCTGAAAGAATACTCGCATCTCAGTAACAAATGCATGCGGTTTGCTACAGCTCTAGCAGAATGAAAAATATTCTATTTGACGAAGCTAAAGAAATCTATTCAGTGATACTATCATCAATTAGTAATATCTTTCCATGTTCATTCAATCTGTTAAAAAAATAATACCACTGAGCTCTAATATTTTCTTGAATGTATGAAACTAATTAAAAGAATATTCCTTTTGAAATATATTACTTAAAATAATTTTAATGAGTAAGAGAATTTTAACGTCAAGGATAAATATCATTGTGCTAATTTTAAACACCCTTGATATTAGCTTAGGAATGAATATTTGGTGTTGATTATTTTTCATGAGATAATAAAATTGTTTTGGTAAGAGTGTACAGAGATTCGCCTGTTTACGAGTAATGCTTGGAAGAAGACAGAATTGGGAGGGAAAGAATGAAAGAGGTGTTAATGGATTGGGGTGTTTTTTAATTAATGTCACGCTAGATGTGTCTGGTAGGATGCTTATGTTTATTTTAAAGCAGCTGGGATTAAAAATTACGTAATAGCATGTGGCGTACGCGGTTTGTGCTTATGAATATTCTGTTTTTAATTGTGATTTTATGTGGCAATAAATTTTATAAGAGGATGCAATGATTTTTTTTTTTCTTATTCATTTTAATCAATTAATTTCTTTATCTGATATATATATATTTTTTTACAGAGATTTTTTTTTTTTTTATGATAAGTAAAATGATTAAAACCAATTATTTATGATCACGTATGACTGTTGAAAATCGTACTATGCAATCTTTGTGAAAAAAAACTTAAATTTTAGAACAATTGTTTCGAATTTAATTTGGAAACCTTTTTCTGCCGAAAAACAAAATATATTAGTACTTTGTAAGAGACTCTTTTTTGTTTATTTTTTTAAAATCTGGAATTCAATTACAGAGCGCTGTTCCC
Source organism: Salticus scenicus (assembly GCA_963930645.1). Lineage (NCBI taxonomy): Eukaryota > Metazoa > Arthropoda > Arachnida > Araneae > Salticidae > Salticus > Salticus scenicus. Next base: position 214,541,953 of record OZ005655.1, on the reverse strand, counting down.
ACCTTAAAACTAAAAATATTAAAAAATTGTTATTTCTGAATAGCAGTTTTTTGTTTTTAAATAATTTATTTTATAATTCAAATGCTAAAATTTATAAATATCCAATTCTTTATGAATTGTATACATATGTTTTTATCATTAAATTATATTTTAAATGGGCTAGTTAAATTTTCTTTTCCTAAACAATGCACTAAAAATATGATAAATTAATGTCTTTCATTGAATCATATTTTAAAAATTCAATTATAACATAATTGTTATGAAATAATTATTACAGCTATTAGTATATAATTAGCTATATACCGTATATTTCCGTGTATAAGCCGAGAATTTTTGGAAATTTTTCGGAAGCTGTATTATAATGGTCGGCTTATATACGGATCTACATTTCTAGCAAAAAACGTACTTCAGAAACAATGATTGAATACATATATTTTAAGCTTAAAAAGTATATATAAAGTAAAATAGTTATATTAAACCTTATTTTTAAATAATTATCACATATAAAACTCTTAAATTAGCAATTTTAAATTTATTTCACGAAACGCTCGATGTAGTCACGTTTGTTTACATTTCTTTTTGACCTGCCGGTAACTGAAGTCATCGGCAGAGTGCACGAACGGAGTAAATTCTCTGTCTGATTCAGAAATAGTATAAGAGAAACTTGAAAAAAACAGGACTCCCGATCATATTTTTAATTTATACAATTAAATTTAAATCATCTCTGTTTAAAATGTTTCTAGGCTTACACTAGCAAAAGCGGCAAAGCTTCGTTTTTTTTTATAGAAGTATTTTTATTTTGTTGAAGATTGCCTTGAAGCACTGATAAAAATACTGAAAAGTAGAAATATACAAAATAATTTAGATACGTCATTAAAAAAAATCGATGCAATCGGACTTTACACGGCTTATTTATGTAAACATCCAGCGGCGGCATTGCTTCATCGACGTTAGGGTTAGGTCTCCCGGCCCGGTATTACGGTAGCCATCATTTTCAGCTGCCGGGACTTGCGTTCGCGTCTGTGTTTGCCTCCCTTCTGATAGGGTTGCCAGAGTTAAAACTATCGCCGTTGGCGAATACACTGCGAACGTTTTACGTTATGGCTAAGCAAGGTAAGGAATTCTATTGGATAAGCACACATTTCGCGCAATTTCATTGGACAGATTATCTTGAAGGTTGTATAGATTGGCAATATTTTCTCCATTTTAGCGATATACTCGAACTTTAAAAAGAGTATTTTTTCAATTCGGCTTATACACGGGTTTGCAATTTTGGGCAAATTTCTGCAGGGAAAAATGTACTCTCGGCTTATATACAGATCGGCTTATATTCGGAAATATACGATAATTAGATCTAGTGTCGTCATGTTTTTCACGTAATAAATTATTTGGCAGTTTGGGATTTGGAATGTTATATGTGATGTTGAAAAACATCACATATCCCTTGTTAAAATAAAATAATAATATAAATTGCATTTTATTTATTTATAATGCAAGCAAACATTATATTTCTTATTCTAAAAGAATCTAATATAATTTTGTTTAACTCGCTTAAGCTATTTTATTTTTATTTCTTTTTCATTAATCTGTAATTTCATATAATTTATTGTTCCCAGCATTTTAAACTGCAATTCCCTGCTCTAAATCTCATCAAGTAATAATTAAATAAAATATCAAAGAAAGAAAAACCCATTTATTTTATGCTTTAAAACCGCAAACGATTTTTTTGTAGCATATGGTCTCCAGTCAGACGTTAAAAGATTCCGTTGAATCATAATAGCTGAAAATCATTTTAAATATTTTTATCAATTGATTTCGCACTTTTAGCCTATTTCTGGATACCTGACAAAATTTAATCACATCCTATGATGTAATTTAATTTTTAGCCAATCTTTTAACTAGGGATGAAACGGATAGTGATTTTGCCGGATACCGGATATCGGATATCCGGACCGGATATCCGGCATTAGTTTTGTTTTTTGTTGTGTTGTATATTTCTTTTTTTTTTCTTTATTTTAAAACAATAAAATATAAACATATTTCATATACTATTCTTTTAAAAACATTTTAAATATAATTTATTTAAACATATTTATTTAATATTCTATTTATTTGTGCAATATTGCCATGAAGAATAAAACTTTAAGCCTAACATACTCATTCCTACACCTACACTTGCAATTTTTGTTGAAAAGCACTATCACAAAAAGATAGGTTTTGTTCAGAATTACAAAACTAAAACTTATTTACATATTTTTTACAATACTATTATTAAAAAAATGAAATAAAATATTTTACTAATATAATCACAGTTGAAGGTTTATTTTCACATGAAAACTAATATGTTGTGGCCCTGGCCATCACAAAATTTTCTTCTACATAATTCTATATAACAGCGCCACTTACGGTTTAAATCATATAAAAGTTTAACCCTAGCTTCTCACAATAAATATTTTACAAAAGGAGTTTATGCAATTTTAATCAATAGATGCTGAGATATATGCTTGTGAAAAATCATAAAAGAAGCTCCACCTGTCGGCTGATATACACATAAATAGGGTCAACATTTGCTTTCATAATGGTTGTCTTATATATCAAGTTTCATGCACATATGTCATAGAAGTTCGGATTAACTTAGCCTATTCATTGGGTAAATTGTAATGCAGTATTGCCACCTGTTGGCCGATATACACCTAAAATAAATCGCAATAGTGCTTTACAATGGCTGGTTTTCTCACATACCAAGTTCTATGCAATTATACACAATAGAATAAGAGATATAGCCTTCCCCTTTTGGGGGAAATTTCTGTATTGCAGAGCCACCTACTGGCTAACATGCACCCAAACTGAACCAGCATAATTTCTCATAATGCCTTTCCAACATGAAGTTTTGTGTAGTTACATGAAATAGAACCTAAAATATAGTCTTCCCTAAATTGCAGAAAGCACTGTATAACAGCACCACCTGTAGAGCGATTGGCACCAAAATTTGATAGGCACTAATATATGCCAAGTTACATGTACATATATATTTATATGAAATTCTGTGCAGTAGTTTCTGAGATATAGCCTTCCTCTAAGTTGCAGAAATCGCAGTATGGCAGCACCACCTGTTGAGCCATTTGCACCAAAAGTTGGTAGGCACAGATTTATGTCATGGTGCAAATTTATATGTAATTGTAGTACGCAGTAGTTCCGGAGGTACAGTTGAACAGAATTTTTGTCACACACACACAGACATTTTTAAAAAATTGGTCAAACCAGGTTCTGGACTTCTTAAAATGTGTAAATTCATCAAAAACCAGAAGTTGAAAATTTTTATGAATCCAATACTTTCTTTTGAGACATTTTATAAGAAAACATAAAAGAAAGAAGAAAAAAAAAATAAACTAAAAGCTTCAAACTAGTATGTTATGGTCATCACAAAACTTTCTTCTATATCTCTCTATATAACAACGCTACATGCTGTTTAACATGCAGAAGAAACATAATCATAGATGCTTACAATAAAGATTTTAGATATTGAGTTTAGTGCAATTTTAATCAAAAAATTTTGAGATGTAGCCATGTGGAGAATCACAGAAGGTGAGGAACAGCTGTGCCACCTGTTGGTCGATATACACCCAAATTAAGCCAACTTTTATTCTCATATTATTTTTATCTTGTTTATCTCTTAAATTTTATAGATGTTGAGATTTAGCCTTCCTATTCACAGAGTAAATTGTAACATAATACAGCCACCTATCGACCAATATGCACCAAAATTGAATCAACATGATGTTTTATAAAAATGACCCTTTCCCATACTAAATTTTTAGCAATTATACACGAATGAATCTGAGATATAACTTCCCCATTCACGGGAAAATTGCAGCATAGCAGCATCACCTATTGGCTGTTATACACAGAAATTGAGTAAACATGTTTCATAATAATAGCCCTCCCTGTGACACACTTAGTTTATTTTTTTAATTATACACAGTATAAGCTGAGATACAGTCTTCCTTTAAATGGGAGAAATCACATTATAGCAGCGCCATCTGTTGAGTGATTTGCACCAAAAGTTGATGGGCAGATATATATATATATATATATATATATATATATTTGGTAAGATGCAACTATGTATAAATTTATATGAAATTATGTGCATTAACTCTTGAACTGCACAAAATTTTTGTCAGATAGACATTTTCCAAAAATGGTCAAATTGTGTTTTGGTTCCCTCAAACTGCGTAAATCCACCGAAAACTGGAAGTTGAAAATTTTCACGAATCCAATACTTCCTTCTATTTAATATAGAAGAAAGTAATAATTCAAAATGAATTTATACTTTTTACTTATTTTATATTTTTATATTCTGTACAGATAAGAAAGAAAATTTTACATTAGTTATTAAAATTCTTTAAGTAAGTGAAGTTTTTCTGCAGTACAAAATCAAAAACTTTAAATAACTGAATTTTTTTTTTTTTTTTTTTTTTCTTATGAGCAATATGAAAGTGAAAGTACAGACTTTCTGAAAATTTAAATATGTACTTTTATTTGAAGTAATTTTAATTTTTTGGGATATATCTATGCAACGCAACAGGGAATTCTAAATTCAGGTGCTTTAGTAAGATATTCCATTAAAAATGCAAATTTATATAAATTGGAGGGTTTTTTAAAAAATCCAAATCAAATAGATAGATGGTGCAAGTAATGCCAGGTTTCTGCTAGTATAAATATATGGTCACAAAAACAACAGCTTTATTGTGTATGGAAAATTGGATTGTAAATAAACAGGTTCTAGTCAATAAATGCACATTATTTGACTCATTCTCGAAACAATCTAACAACTTTAACATCCAAGACTAACAATATTACTAAACAATCTAACAACATATTAGCAAAAGACATGAAAACAGAGTTATATATACACTGCAACTGCAGAGAATAAATATCATTTGTTCAGGAACAACAATGAACAGCTCTTTTTATTGTTATGGGGAAGATTAGGGGGAATGTTATAGATCACTCTGGAAGAAAAACCTAGCTCTGTACAAAATTAAAATAGGGCTTCTATATTTCTTATACCTGAAGCTACTTTTAGCTAAATTTGTTTGCTAATGAGTCCAAAATCGATTTTAGCAGAAGCCAACTTAAAAAAAAAAAAAAAAAAAAAAAATCCTTTACAAGCTACAATTGATCTAAAAAAAATTAAAAAATTGTCGCAAAATTTTCATCTGATGGGAGTTTAAGCTTGAATTTTCTCCCTCGGATATCCGGCTTGAAATTGCCGGATATCCGTATCCGGTGTGCTGGTATCCGGTACCCCGCCGGATATTTAAAACTCAGCCGGATAGGCCGGATAGTTACCGGATATCCGTTTCATCCCTACTTTTAACTCCCCTTTAGGTTTATCATACATAAAATTTAAAATGTGTTCAGCCAAAATTTATTTTTGATGCCAAGAAGATTTGGTGAAATAAATTAATTAGCTTGCTGTCTGTTGTTCTGTAAAGATGTTATTCTTTTTATCATTGACTCGAAAGGTGTTCTTTTAGAAAAAGGATATCGTAATGGTTTCCATTATTCTTTTGGATGTCTGTCTCGAAATAATAAACTGGAATTCTTCATCGTGAATGTTTTCGAATCTACTCATTCCATTTTGTCCAAAAATGTCATTTATATATATGTCTTATAAGAGTAATTAAAACATCTAATTTTCTAAATGGAAAATGACTCTATGCTATCTTCATATTCTGGTCGTCACAGCGCAGACCGAGCCTCCGGTTGCTATACGGATATGGCCGCTTCTTATTTTGATATCTTCATCCCACCAATTCTTCATCAAATTATACTCTTTTGATTTTTTTTTTTTTTTTTAAGAATTTAATAATATGATTTATATATTGGCGTTCAGGCAATAGATGTGTGTTACTCAATATTATTTGAAATATTTTGTTTTTGCATGTGTGTTCTCTTTCAGAGCAAACATTTCACGGACTATATTTAATATTTTACTCTCATTTATTAATAGCATTTTTGTTATTTAAATAAAAGAAAATAAGATTGCATTAAGTGAAGATTATTATTTGAAAGTGTTGTTAATCAGAAACATAAATCATATGCACTATGTAAGACACATGTATATATTGTATCAATAGAAAGAAAAATAAAATTTCTCGAAGTCGCATTTCAATTAAGCAGTAATAGGTTGAAAAAATAATAGGATATTGGAATATATTATCAAAAGTAGTAGAAAACGAAGTAACCTATTACAGAAATGTAACTGTTTATCCCATCTCTACCAAACATGCCTTTTATGTTATGAAAGTGAAAACTTGAATGGATTGTAAGAATTACAGGATAAGTTGTATTGGTTAAAATTTCAAGGAGTTATATTTTATTGACAGTAAAATTAAAGGACGCTTGTATAATATGACAACAAAGAGTCTTCAATTATTAAGAATATTTTATACCTTACAAAATTCAATCCAACTGTAACAATCAGTACCCTACATATTTTACCATGTTTTTATTAACTTCTTTCTTGTTTGTTTGTCTCGTACAAATCTTGCAATCGAATTTTAACTAACTTCCCTACTAGCTAGACATTTCAAACTTTCCTCAGAACCCGGTGACAACATAATACTTCGAAGTCTGATTTTTCGAATTTTTGATTAGTTTTTTTATAATTAATTAAAATATGAAAATAAAAACATCCTAATAACGTTAAAATAGCCATTAAAATATTGGCTATAATTTAATAGTTGCCAAAAAAAAAAAAAAGTTTACGAGTTCATTTTCTTTCGACAGAAAAATAAATACATTTAATTAAATGTGAACGTTAAAAAATTATAAAAAGTTAAATTATGCATCTCACAAAAATTGACGTCATTATCACTTTAAAAATTTTATACACATTGATAAGAGCTCTACGATTCATCAGAAAATTTATAACATGGTATATAAAAAGCCTTTTTTATCTTATAATTATTTTCCTTTTAATATGTAGGACTTCGTAATATTTTACACTAAAATGTAGGCGATTCATTAAGGCCTCAAGTTACAATAGAAGAATAAATTGCATTGTTTCTACAATAAAATAGTTTATTTTTTACAAGTTAAACCTTCAGTCAAAATTTCCTTAAAAATCTGGTGTAACAACCACACAACTTCAACTACCCACTGCTACATATATTATATTCATCTGACCAATAAGATGCCTATCAATTTTTCTATAATAACGAACTAATACATATGTCACAAAAACATATAAAAGCGAGTTTAAAGAAAATTGGTAGGTTTGCTTTTAAGAGGATTTTCTGAAATTTATACCTGATCTACTTAATCAGGATGCCCATTAACTTTTGCGTAATAACCAAGTAATCCATCTGAAAGGACATTAAAAATAGAGTTTATGTAGCAAATTTGAAGAAAATTGTTACAGCATGTTTAGATACTGACTTTTGATTTCACTTCTGATTTTATCAAAACCTGACAGTTCAAAAATTCATAGAGCTGTTTTTAAGAAACTCACTAGTGTGACCTAAAACTGACCTATTTGTTCAGTATGTCTATCAATTTTCTTGAAGTAACCAACTAATAACCATAAGAAAGGACATTGAAAAGGGGTTCATATAGCAACTTTAAAGAATATATATAAATCAAAAATGAAATTTTCAAATTTCCCTTTTTGAACATAATGTCACCTTTTAATTTTAATGAACAATAATACCAAATAAATATACTTTTTTGAAGTTGAAAATTAGAGCCATGAGTTTACTTAATGAAATAAAATGTTTAAATTTGTTTATTTTTTTTTAAATTGCTCACTATAATAACAACATATTAAAAGAGTGGATTAAAAAAACTTCATTTTTTTTTTAATACAAAGTATAAAAAATTCCGTAAGATAATATTGGAAGGAAGAATAAATTAATGTGACTGATGTATTGCCTCCACCCCTCAACATACACACATTTACTAATGCCAAAGAAACACTTAAGAGTTTTTGATCGAATACACTTCCATTATTTCTGGTAGTCGAGTAAGGGAAGTAAAAAAAAACTTTTAGATAAAAATGCAGTTTTCTTCAAAACTTTCCTCAACTCTCTACACAAGATCAGGGGTTAATACAGGCTGATTTTACTACCACTTATGGATACCTTCACAAAAATCGACCTGGCAAAAAAAGGTACCTTCACAAAAATCATACAGCTAAAATCGTTACTTTCACAAAAATCTTAGTCTTCCAAGCAAAATCTGATATTTTAAATGAGCATATTTTCGAAGAAAAGTAACTTATTTGTGAATTTCTGTTGATGCGATTCACAAAGCAAGAATCATACAGAATATTGATTTTAATCTACACACAAGAGTTTGCTACAGACATGCTCTGGAATTGCGGCCATAGTGTACTGTTTGTTGATTCGTCAGGTGGTTTGACATTTTGATGACTGTATTGGTGATGTGTCTATCCTCCCTGGTACAATTCATGTATAGTGCAGTGATACTAGCACAAACAAAAACAACTTCTATTTACACTCTCTCTACTGAACTGTTTACTTCAGAGAGAAGTGAGTTTTGATTCCTGTTCTGGTATAAGCCACACACTAACTGCTAAGCGTTATTTTTATTATTTTACTTAGTTTAAACTCCCCCCCCCCAAAAAAAAAAAAAAAAAAAGCACAGATAAAAAGAATGCTCAACAATTTTTCACAAAAATAGGTATTAAATTTCAAATCCTGGATTGGCCCCTTGAAGATTGTCCTATATAATTAGTTGCTACTTATTGAGTATCTGTATTTTTTCAGAAAATACGACCGCTGTAGGCTTTCTTCGTAATCTTTAAAATATTCAATGTATGTCCTATCATATCTATAATCTGTGTAGGATAATTTTCTAATAACAAAACAAAGAATTAAACAAAATAAATATTAGATGTAAGAATTAAATTTATAGATTTAGCACAGTTGCAAATGCTTATTTTATGTACATTAATTTTATATACAAATCACAAAGTTGTGAAGGTCATGCATTTCAGATATGGCACCTTCAAATTTGACAAAAATGGTATCTTTTATTACATCACATTATATGACCTTTAACAGATCATTTTTATATTAACTAGCATCTATATTTTTACAACCTATTCACAGAGGAATTTTGACAATGACAAATGATTAAAATACACAAAATAATTATTGATGATAAATGCAAAACTTAAACAACCTTTTTCATTTTTTTTCCAAACAGATAAAATAATTGTAAATATAAAAATAAATTTCACAAAGTAATAGGTTCATATTGTCTTCAGTTTATTAAAAATATTCCATTTATAAGAGAGATACCACTCTGACATATTGCTATTTTCCTCAAAATAATGCAAAATAAATTAATGAGATACAATGAAACCTCTCTAAAAGAAAAGAACCACCTGTAGAAAAGAACCACCTCTATTTAAGGCCAGTTTTTCCTGCTCCCAAATTTTCAAAATAGGACTTCATATTAATTTTCCTCCATTAGAGGTTTAGCAGTAATTTTATTATTTCCCGTCTTGATTTAGCCACTGCCCATTAAATAACCAAAGTTAATCTCCCTATATGTAATAATAATCTGTATAAAGAGAAAAGAAATATGTGATAAGACTTCTTATTTCTGAATAGGCACGAATTCAAGCTTAAAAAACAAATTATGGGTCATACTATTATTTTAGTTGACAAATTTTATAATACAGCAACTTCTAAATTGATAATATTGACCATAAATGTCAAAATAAAAATATTAAACCCAGATAAAATTACAAATTTAACACTAAAATTAGAATTTCAGGCCAAAAAAATTTAGTGGAAATTTACGAATTAATAGTCTTTTTTCCATACAAAAATGATGCTAAACTAAACAATTCGTCTTAACACATAAATTCTTAGGGAGAATATTGCTAAAAAGTTTTCAAAATTCAAACAAGTTAAATTAGAAAGTTATATAGATAAATAATGTGAATTAATTAAAACCATTTAATTTATTGAATTTGTTATCTAAATCAATCCTTTGTGAATGATATCCATTAAAAGACAACCTCTTTAAATGGTTGATTTTTTATGGCCTGGTACATGCCCCCCTCTTAGAGAAGTTTCACTGCATATGAACATCAAATATAAAATGACAGCTATATGGAAGACAATAAAAACTAAGCAAAGAATTTTTTTTTTTAGTACGAGCAATATACAACAATGAAAAATGAAATTATAATAGTTTAACACATCCAGTTGCATATATCTTACAAATGTATGTTCATGGAGTATGCTTTCTTACTAAGCTCTTATTAAAACAAAAGCTAGAATAATATATTAATAAATGAAATAAATATTTATTTCAAATAAAAATAAAAGTATAAAGTCAAAATGATATATATATATATACACACACAGAAAAAAGCCAATATTTTACAATAGCTAAATGAAAATCCTATTTAAAATTTACAAATTTGAAAAGTAAAAAAGCTGACTCCTAATGCTTTGTGGTCTTAAACTGTATATTAATTACATATTAGAAATTCTTAACAAGGCTAAGTGTGTCAATCAGCAGCTAATTTGCCAGTAAAAAGCAATAATTGTTAATGGGAAACAGCTGCCCTCTAGCATGTGGTGGACAAACTAAGGATTTAACAGCAGATGACAACTGAAGAGCATGTTTGGCTATGCACGAAATTAAGGGTGTCAATCAGCAGCTAATTTGCCAGTAAAAAGCAATAACTGTTAATGGGAAACAGCTGCCCTCTAGCATGTGGAGGACAAACTAACGATTTAACAGCAGATGACAATATCTGAAGAGCATGTTTGGCTATGCACAAAATTGATATAAAAGTATATATAGAGTACAACTCTGGCTCTATGTAACATTTTTAAATTCTAGCCTTCTTAGCATTCAAATTGCTCAATATACTGGCTAGGATGTAAATGAAACCACTCAAGAAACTTACCTCTGTTATTTCACAAGAAGATATAATTTTAGAGTCAGCCCTCTTACTTTTAAAATTTGTCCATTTTGAGATTGCTTGCATTATAAAGTGCTTTACTGTAAAACAAAAGCTTACACGAGAAATTAAAAAATTACTTTTAAATTACAAATTTTGAACATAATTTTCATTTAGTTATTACGGAGTATTAAACCTTTTTTACTTATATATATAAATGAAAAGAGAAAAAAAAAAAAAAAATGAATATAATAAAATTTGTAATATTTGAATAAATATTATTTGACTAGATATAACTTAGAAAAAAAATTTCTAATGAAAATCACTTAGAAATGTATCACAGCTTGTTTTTTTAATAATATTTTTATTTTTCATAAATTAACTAACACATTCACGAAAAGCACAGAATTAAAAAGTTTTTATAAAAATAAATTCAAAACTGAATGTTTCGATTTAATTATTGTTGTTCTGCCTTTTCCCTTTTCTGCAAGGGGAAGAAAACAAAATGATTTATAACACTAATTTTTAAATCTCTTGCATCTTCCAATCCACCATCCCTCCCAAAATAATAATAATAAATATTTTTTATTTTTTTTTAACAACAATCCAGCATCTAATTTTAAACATATATGCAACATTCGTAACTCCTAAAAGTGTCTTATATGGTTATTATGGTTGATTTCTTTTTTTTTTTCGCATTGTTGACATTCAATTAAACAGTTTAACATACACACGTGTATGCAGTGGCGTATGCAAGGGGGGGGGGTTGGGGGTTTAAACCCCCCCCTTGACAAAATGTATGATAAGAAAAATTAGGCTGTTCCTTACATTTTTTTCACATTTCAGGTGGAAAAAATGTATGGCAAGCGTAGAATATTTTTTTCTACGAAGTGGTTTAAAATTATGACTAACTTTTTTTTTTCATTACTCTGCGATAAACACTCCTGAAAGTAACTAAACCACTTCATTTGCGCGGCGCGAAACATGCTTCCCCTAAAAACAATTCTCTGAAAGGATTTCACCTTTACGAGTTCATACTCAAGGACAAGAGGGATCGACCATATGGGGAAGAGGTGACCATTGAAGTAGTGACCTTGAAGGAGTGACCCAAACAATACCTCAACAGTAGAAGACATTTCAAATGAACTAGCGAAAACTTCTTGTCGATTAGACTTCGCTCTGTAAATAAGAAAATCCAATGAAATATTTTGCGTAAGCGTAACTATGTATTGAATTTTATGTTTTGTGTAGCAGTTTGTACAGGCTCTACGTTATTCGTCGCTAATTAAAGATTTTTTAGTTTAATCTTCTAATTGGTGAGTTTGTTTTACTATTTTTCATTTTCTTACTCTTATTTTCCGCAAGTAATTATGATATTTTAAAAGATTGTTAAACTTAATTAAACCTAATTAAACTTAAATAAACTTAATTAAAAATTCGGAAAGATGAACCCCCCCCTTGGAAAAATCCTGGATATGCCCCTGTGTGTATGTATACAATTTAACTTTTTCTAAATTTTATTAAATTTCGAAGTTTTAAGTAAAAACTATAATGATTTTAACATGCAAAGGTTTCAAATTTATAAAATGGTTTTCTATTTATTTATCTTACGTATATTCAACAGATTTTAAGCAGCAGACAGTAATCAGAAAATTATGTTGGCAAATTACAATACTAGAGTACTAATCAGAAAACTGAAATTATTAAGCATAAAATATAGAATTCCTTTGATTACTGCAATATTTGTTCTAACTAAAGATTCATAACCAAATTTTAAGCTCAAAAGCTATTTGAAATGTTATAATAAAGTGCGTCTGTACAATGAATAATACATATATATCAGTTTTCTGAGAGAAAATATACATCTATCTATAAAATACATGAAAGGTAAAATTTTATTGCATATAAAACACTACTAAATACTTAGAGTATAATTACATAATTTATTGCTGTTGTTTATTTTCCTCTCTTTATTTGCTTCTTTATATACAAATTATGCACTCTAATTTATGTCCAGGGCTTAATTTGCATGGGAATGCAAAGGAATTTAATTCCCTTATTATTTTTTTTTTTTTAGTATTTAAGTTAATTTTTACATATTAGATGGATCACATGGGAATTCTACTGGTGCTCACTAGTTCATAATTTCTAAAAAGCCGTAGTCCCTGAATTGTTATTTTTTTCTCTTACAAACTTTACAATTCTAGGCATATGAAAAACATTTACATCTGGTAATGTAACTTTGTGGGTTTTTTTACCTCCTTTTCCCAGTTATAACTGAGCATAAATTACAACCATAATTTCAAGTTATATGTATTAAATGAAATATCAAAAGCAGAAAAATAAACTGTAGCTTGTTTCCAAGAGGAAAGCAATTAGTTTAATTGGAAAATTAAAAATGAAAATTGTGACTATGCTTAGGGCCCAACAAAGATGTTTAGGGGTCCTGAGCACAAAATATATGTTTTAGCACCCCCCCCCCCCCTTTACACTTTTATGACGTTTAATGAGACAATCCAATATGACAGAATTATATACTTAATAACTTAGAAAATGGGACAACAATTTAACATGAAACATGAATATAAGAACCAAAGAAAGCTATTGTAATAAATACTAATAGTAACACAAGTATTAAATCTTAAAAAATCACTTGTAACAAATAATAAATGCTTTAAAGCAAAAGTATTATAATAAATATTATAAATGTGCTTAATTTGCGAAAATTTGCACTAAAACATATTACATAAATGTTTGTTGTGTTACTTCATATTTATTTGAGACCCCAGGCAAGTGTCCCATGCCTTAATCTGGCTCTGACTATGCCTTGCTACTTTTTGTAAAATTTGATTTCCAACTTTCAAACTACAGAAAATTTGTTCAAAATTCAACGGCAGACTTGTAAAATGAGTGAATGTAAGTTTTAAAAATATCAGCATTCCCATACTGTAAAAATTAAACCCTGATTATGTTATTTGAAAAGATTTTAATGTTTGTACATTTTTCCTTCCTAGTGTAAATATAGTTAATAGCTTTAAAGGCAATTCTTTATAATCTATGAAAATCACCTACTACCCAAAGGAAAAATACAGACGAAGAAAACTAGAAATTAGTATGAAGAGAGTTTTCAAAATAAAAGTAGGTTCCTAATTTTACCATTAAGTAATTCTGTAATTAATTACATAGATTAAGCACTTAAGTACATACCAGCTAAATGCTGCTCTGAAATATATTAATAAATATAACTACAATACGAAAAACATAAGAAATTATAAAGGCTTAAAATATGCCTTTATTTCTCAAAACGTTAAGAGTGAACTTTTGTACACAACATCATTAAATTAATTAAATATATTAAAAATACGAAATTTTTGGAATACCTGTACATAAACACATACATACAGGAAACATACATTTAAATTATCAGTAGATTTTTTTTTTTTTTACATAATGCATATTATTAAAATATGGAAGCACTACAACAAAATGCATACCTGCCAACATTAAAAGATCAAAATCAGGAAGATACTCTACAACCAGTATTTTCAAGCCTAGACAATATTGACAGGTTTTTGACATATACCAGTATTTGACACTATATTCGATAGTTTAAATTGTCAAAAACCATATGTATAGTTAAAAATTTAAGTAAAAATTTAACAATTATTAATAAAAAACTGTACTATCTACTGAGACTGAATTTTGTTTTTCACAAAAAGTGAAAATTATGCATAAAAAAATTTGGAGAAATGTACGTGAATACATGAAAATGGAAGACAGTCTCAGAATACAGCAAGTCTCCCTTTAAAGGGAAAAAAAAAAAAAAAAAAAAAAATGGAGAATTGGCAACTATAAAAATATCATCCATAATAATTATTGACATTATTAAGCAATATCATTTATTTAAAAAGAAAAAAGTTAAAATGCATCATGTCATTTTAAATACTGCAGAAAATAAAACTATCATCATTTAACAATAATCTAAAGAAAAGGTATTATTATTCTCAAATAAAAATATACATAAATAAATTGATTTAAAAAATACAACAAGGTCAGCTGGGACAACACGACTATTGCTTTCAGACAAAATAGACCATTTGAAAACTTTTTCTTTATGTCTCTTGCTAACAAATTAAAAACAAATATTTTAAAAGTAAAATTGAGAGAAAAAAATTTAAAAGAAATTTTAAGAAATGAATATAGTAGCAGTTGCCAAGTAATGCAACAGAGTTACCACATGTCTTTATAAATATGGAAGAATAGATTTAAAAAAAAGGTCCTGCCATATTAAATTAATTTTTGTTTTAAACAAAATTACATCTACTACTTAGGGAAAAAAAAAAAGCTTTGGTTTATTTTCTGAATCTTTATTTTTAATTTTGTAGACTCATTTTTTTAGGGGGGAGACAAGAAATTAATAATAATGGAACTATAAGCTAAGTCTAACATTAATTGTCAATTTTAATATTGTATAAGGTAATCAAATAATCTACCATTTCATCAAAATGGTAGTGATGGGAAATTATAAAATTAAGATGTACAAAATTAAAATCATTTATATGGAAGGGCAAAAATAATATACAACTATAAATATTTGACTTTGGATCTATTATTACTTACTTATAAATAAAACTATTCTAATATGAAAGAGTTTTATAAATTGCATTCAACTAATGGTATTTGTGTATGATCCAGTTGACCACAAAATGACAGCAATTGCATACATGCAGTATTACAATATGTTATAATCACTATTATAATCATATGAACACAAATAAATTTATACTGGTTGTATTATACTCCCAACTTAAAAAAAATATATCCATAACCATGTCTCTGTCAGTACACAAAAAAGTAAAAATAAAGAGTGCACATTTGTGTATTTTAACCAAAAAAAAAAAAAAAAAAAAAAAATTGGGTGGGCAGATGTTTGATTATGGAGGATGGCTGGTGGTGTTTGTCTGGATGGCTGGGTGGGAATGTGAAATTAAGTATTTTTTTAATGCATGTGACTCCAAATGTATCATCCTGTGAATATTGTCTGTTTATTATGTTTTGTTTTAAGGTTGTTTTCTGCTAGATTCTTAGTTAATTTCTATTTAATAGTCTATCCAATTTTAAATTTCACTTCAATTAATTTCATGTATGATAGGGGGCCTACTAGTGATTTGCTATTATAGCTACTAGTGAACGAAATCGTACATTGGTGCTCAAGGGTGAAAAAAATCTCCCCTGAAGAATTTTTTTCATCTTTCTGAGCTTCTCCTACTTGAAAAAAATTCATTCCTATTGGTGTATGTGGTTTCAATGATGTTGTATCTGTTGCTTGGCTTTTACTACATATAATAACTCATTATTATATATAGAGAGAGACTTATTCATTTAAATCTAAACTTCAAATATCTCTCTCTCTCTATATATATATGTATCAAATATAATATATAAATTTGATCACCTACAAATTAATGTAAATATATGATTGTAGTACAGTTGAAATAACTTATTTTCTTAAAATTCAACTGTGTTTCTGACTAAAATAATGAAACTTAAATAAGTCAATGTCATTTAAAATTTATCATCAGCTGTATATCATATAATTTGGCCATGGTTTCCATATCACAAAAATGGTTGACTGGATAATACATAAGTACCAAGTAATTCATCATTTTACCAAAATGGTAGTAATGCAAGAATATATAAACACATAGGCAATCTAAAAAAGAAATGGGGAATAAGTATTTTAAAATTAATGATTTTAATGGAATTGAATAAAAGACCATTTTTGAAATCAAGTATTCAATTTCTAAATCACCAACGAAAGTAACAAAGACAATATGAACCTTGGCAGACATAAAATTTAAGAATTAGGAGAACATACTAGTGAAATTTGAAATACATTCTTTTTTGTACAAAAATTACACAGCTAAAAAAGTGGATTAATAAGCTTCTGACTAGAATGAAAAATTACTTAAAATATCTAACATGCACAACTATGACAATAAAACTTGGATTATTCACATTATCAAAGGAAGACAAGAGAATTATTAATAAATTTATCAATATACATTTCAGAAAAAGTATAATTTAAAAATAAACATGGTTTGAGTAATCTTATACTAACAATTTTAACTATTATGAAGAAAAAAAAATGATGCTAGAACAAAAAATATCGAAATATTAAAGAAAATGCAAGTAGCATATATCAAATTTGAATTCATGGAGAAAAAATATGCACCAATTTAAAAATATAAAATTTTTGCTTTTTACTTATGTACATATATAATCAGCTGGATTCACACAAACATAATTATACCCTTCATTCTCTTGGGGAGAGTTTTGCCCTCCATGTTCCTTCAAGTAAACATTAAAACTTATTCTACATTATATATTCTGAAGATTTTCTGTTCATAACAAATTAAAAAGTTACCAGATGTCAAACTATAGGAAATGTCTCTGAATTATCTGGTTTTATTTCACTGATATTATGGAAGCGTTACACGTATATATTTTTATTTAATTTGATAAGTAAATTAATATCTTTCATAATGATATTAATAAAAAATTGTATTTTTTGCTTATCCTTTTAAAATAAAAATTTTTGTTTATTTTCCCCCCTCCTTCTTTAAAAATTAAATTGAAAATATAGAAAAGAAAAAAAAAAAAAAAAAAAAAAACCCTCTGAAAGTTGTATTTTTTTTTTGCTATTTCTCCTTTAGAAAACAAAATTGAAGATGACTAGAAATATTTCGAATAATCCAAGTTTATACTGTAAAAGGAATATTGCAGGCAATTTCAAGTGGAAGATTGAATGTGAATTACTATTTTGAATTGTGTTTCCATAGATAAGTAATATTTTAATCAAAAATATATTTAGATCATGTAAATGATCATATAAAGACATTTTTCATAAATAAGACTTTACAGTTACATGAAAAGCAATCTACAGCAAAACATACTTACTATATATAAACACATTATAGCTTTGGAAGTTTTCAAACATATTTACATTTTATTTACAAATACAAAAGTTGTGATCACATATAAAAATTTTAGAAATTTTTAAATAATTATTGTTTTAGTGCTTGAGGAGTTTGTTTTCAAATTTTTGAAGCACCATTTAGGAATTATCATGCATATAACTACATCTCACTAAATGTCTTACAGGAAGTCAAGAGTCCATGAACTATATACAAGTGGTGGTTAATTTCATTATTTGCTAACTTTGGATGGAATCTGACGCATCTCCAGTTTGGCAAGCTCAAAGCTTTTTATGAACACAACAGCTTGGCTTTTCGCTCAGCGAGCAATTGAAATGAACTTTGATGATTAAGTATGTTTTGAGTATAATGGAAGATATGTTATATGACACATAAAGTCACTTTAAGTAGGATTTATATAAAAGAGGCTTCCGAACAGTCTCTCGCTCTTGTTCCATTAAGTATAATAAGTCTCTAATATTCACACGCTTTACTCTAGGACGAACCTAAAAGGGGAAAAATAAGTAAATATATAAACTGCCTTTTTTACAGACATATTAAGAAATTAAACCAATTCACAAATTCAGAATTTAAGCTAAATATCTGTACTGATAAGTATAAAGGATTTAAGTCCATATTCTTGATTTTTCAGAAGACGAAAAATAAAGTTAAACTAACAAAAAACTAATCGGAAGAATTGATTATGTTGACTTATGCCCTTTATACCATTCAGTGATTGTCAATCTTCATTTAATAAAGGGAAAAAATTGAACTAAATATTTTATACCAAACATAAATGCTAAATTTCTGACGTGAACCTTTTTTCATCAATGGATTTTCTCAAAGACTAAATGACGTAGACTTAAGTCCTTTATACCAATCCATTGAGAATTTTTTTCTGAGTCTGACTATGTACTTAACTCAAAATCGACATTTTTGGACTTAAATCCTTTATACATATCAGTACAGATATATTGGCCAACTTTTGTCAAAAGTTCATTTGAACAGAGTAAAAATTAAGCAAAATGCTGGCACAAGAACAAGCTAGATTTTAGGTATTTTCCAGAGTCAAAATTTCATAAGGGGTTTTTCACATGCCACATATTTTATTTGAAGATCCAATTATTTCAATCACGTTACAAAAGTTCTTTTTTGTGAAAAATACCTTATAGGTTCGTAACTCTAACAAAATTTACTAAGATTTGTGAGTTTATAAGGGGTTTTTATACATATCAGTACAGATATATTGGCCAACTTTTGTCAAAAGTTCATTTGAACAGAGTAAAAATTAAGCAAAATGCTGGCACAAGAACAAGCTAGATTTTAGGTATTTTCCAGAGTCAAAATTTCATAAGGGGTTTTTCACATGCCACATATTTTATTTGAAGATCCAATTATTTCAATCACGTTACAAAAGTTCTTTTTTGTGAAAAATACCTTATAGGTTCGTAACTCTAACAAAATTTACTAAGATTTGTGAGTTTATAAGGGGTTTTTCACAAAAAAGAACTTTTGCAAAGTAGTTGAAATAATTCGATCTTTAAATATGTGGCCTGTGAAAAATCAGTCTCTGGAAAATACCTAAAATCTAGTTCATTCTTTTGCTGGCAATTTGCTTAATTTTTACTCTATTTAAATAAATTTTTGACAAAAGTTACCCAATAGATCTAGCTTTCAACCTATGTAATAAAAAAATTTTCTACCTTTTGTGCATGTGCAATAAAATATTTACTAATATAAAATATAAATACTCATATCTTAGCGGCTATTATACATGTAAATTTTATGTTTCAGAATAATGTTTCTCTAATGTTTTGTCGATTTTTCTGCAAGTCTTATAAATTTTTATGAAATAATTGTGCAATTCCCACAATAAAACATACAAATGTTATACAAAGTATACACAACAATGTGTTAAAGATACAAGTTATTTATAGCTTTTGTGATACAGGGTGATCTAAAGTATTTGCGGTATTTTTCAATTTGTGGTTGGTCCCCTAATTGCACTTTGAACTACATCAGCGGAAATGTGACTGTGGATAAAGTAGATTGTGGAAAATCAGTGGATACCGGAAAATGTGAGTTTTTAAATGCTCTTTGCATGTCTAAGGTCCCAAGCCATTTTGTCCAGTTTTTTTTTTTTTTTAGAAAATTGACCAAAAAAAAAAAAAATCTAATAATTTGATTCACCACTGTATTAAATTATAGTTTTAATTACATGATTTTTTAATATTATTATTGCAATTTTTGTTTTTGATTAAGTTTGGGATTTATTGCTGGAAAAATTTAAATAATACACTTAATTTAGATTTAAAAAGAATAAGATGATCTTGGTTTTCATTAATGATATAATTTTATAAAAAATAACTAAATCACTAATTAAAGTTCTAAAAACTATGTATTTTTATTCTAAAAAGTTTTATTCCCTGATTTATTTTGCTGGTTAAAAAAAAAAAAAAAAAAGTGACAAAAAGCATAACTCATTATTATTTATGTTGAATATATAGTTTATTAATTATATTAAAAGGTATATAAATGTTAATGGATTCTATTTGTATTGAGAATTTAATGAAATAAATAAACGTAAAATTGAACAAAAATTAGTTTTATAAAATGAATATCTATATTTCACACCAAATTATACTTGCACACATAATACATAAAAAGATAATTGAATGTTGTGCAGCAAATTTTATTTAAGAAAAAGTTGAAGTTCTACTGAACGTTATTTGAATATTTCAGTTTAGTAGGTTGGATTTCTTAACGGCCCTCCTCAGTCACCACTGCCGGAAGCCAAAGCTAATGTTATTCTATGGGAAATTTTTCTTTACAAATAACTTATTAACCAGGGGTGCAGAAAATGTTCAAACCTCGGAAATTTCCCCCAAACACAGTATAAATTTCCCTCAATAATGCAAAAATGTACTTTGCTATACAAAGTCATTTGTTCTATGTAATCTTTAAGAGAAAAAGTATACAGTGTAACATAAAAATATCGCTGTTAGTGTATAAGCACTTCAAAGTAGCAAATTGTTATTTTTGATTTACATTTTTATTTTCTCTTAAAAAAATAATCACAATTTCCCCAGTCAGTTTAAATTTCCCCCGAACCTTGTTCGGGCGTTCGGACATATTCTGCATCCCTGTTATTAACTAATACATATTTTTAAATTCTGTTTTCAAATTCTGAAAATTCCCAAATGAAAATACGAATTTTCAATATGTGAATTTTTTTTCATTTTGCAATTTCAAAATAAAATATTAAAAATAAAAAAATAAAATCATTTTTAAAAAAGGTCTGTCAATTTAACAGTTGGGAATTTTCTGAATGTGAAAACAGAATTTAAAAATATGTATTAGTTAATAAGTTATTTGTAAAGAAAATTTCTCCATAGAATAACATTGTCTCGGGCTTCCAGCGACGGTAAGTGAAGAGGACCGTTAAGATGTACAGCAGTGTGACATGACTTAAAGCTTAGTTAACTTAAGGTAGAATATTAAAAGTTACTTACTAACAGATATAAAAAAATCAAATAACTTACCGGAAGTTTTGATGAATTTGCACCTGGTCCCAAAAATGGACTCGTATTGGACTGAAATAACATATGAAACTTTTATTAGGAGAAAAAATCGAAATAATCTTAAGAGAACAGCACAATAAAATAATAGGATAACTTAAAAAAACCATATAAAGATCCCTTTTCAAACAAAGCTTTAAAAACTAGTATGTTGTGATCACTGCAAACTTTTATTCTATATTTTCCTTTACTAATTCACAGAACAATCTTACATAGTACAAATTACTTATTAAAATTATATTCCATGATGATTGCGGAATATTATCCTTTTAGAGAAATATAACATTAAAAATGAAAAGAAATCAATAAATTTGTATTAAATTATAACAGATATATGGTTCACCCATTGCTCTTAGAACGCATTGATAAGTGTTTTTAGACACCTATTGGAAACCATGAAGGCATAAACAGGGTAACTTTAATTATCATCATCCTGTAGATGTCCTTAACATGAGGGTGTACCATTGAAAATTGAATTTTTATTCTTAAAATTTACAGTCATATTTATATAATGATTTGCTGCAGAATTTTCTGGGGGAAGGGAAAAAAAAAAAAGAATATTCTTCTTAATAACTGCATGATAAAACTTTTTACAAAAGGGGAAGAATAATGTTTCTAGCAATCTTTTTTTTTAAAAAAAAAGAAAACTGAGTGGGAGAAAAACAGAACTTAGAAGAAAAACAAAGCACTCTAATAGTTTGGATACAGTTCCCTTTCTTTCTCTCTCAGAAAATATGAGTTCAGTAAAAACAACTAATGCAAGAGATCCAAAGGTGATAATTTTCTATGTGTATAAATTACAAAATAACAAGAACCAGATAAAATATTTAAATATTCAGAACAAAGGCAATACTTACAGAATTTGATCCTGTTAAACTTGGATCTGTTTTTGCTTTCTTCCTGGGTCCAATGGCAAGTAATGCTGTTGTGTTAGCTTCCCTTTGTCTCATTTCTTCTAATTCAGCTCTTTGCATCTAATATGGTAATTATATCGTTACATTTACAGAAATATGAACTAAAAGTCCTCGAAAAAATAGGAATTTTAGATGAATATTTTAAAATATAAATATCAATACAACTAGAATTGTAAAAATATAGATATCGAGCTCTTACAATTCAGCATGAATGAATATAAAAATCTATCGTAAAATGTGCACATCAAAGAATTTTAAAATTTTGAGCATATTCAGATTAAGAAAGACAACATGGTGCTTGAAATTCAGGGTGAGATGACAGAATTTTTGCTGAAATTTAAAAATTGCACAAGGAGAATTTTGTGAGAAGTCTTTTATGCAGAACTCTTAAAAATTTTCATTTTTCAATGGATTTTTTTTTTTTTTTTTTTTTTTTTTTTTTTAATTACGATAAAATACTGGTGGCAGTGCAAAACTGTTTCAAAAACAAGAAAGATTTAAAAAGAAATTTTAAAAATATCATAGCATTTTGTATTGATTGAGGAAATGAAATGATAGCAAGGGTCTATTTGGCGGTAAATGTATGTGTTATGACTGATTATCTACTGGAGGAACATAGTTTTAGGAATCTAGGAAAAATACAGTCTGGAAAATGGATACTTCCCAAAGACTGCCAATCTTAAAACAGACCATTCATTAAAAAAAAAAAAAAAGATGAAATCAACACAAACTCTTTTCTCAAAAAAAAAAAAAATAAAATAAAATAAAAAATAAATAAACATGCTGCTTGGATATATCAATATTTTACAACTGTACATACTCATTGCATCATTTAACTTTCAATGTACTTTCGTTTACGTGATCAATCAACCGTAGCCAAAGGGAGGGGTGGGGGTTCATTAATATCACATATATTTATGCAACATACAATTATGCATACACTCAAGGCTCTTTCCCAAGCAAACAAATCTCTAACTGAGGTTTGAAAAAAAAGTTTTTCAAAACTAGAAAAAAAAAAAAAATCTCTTTGTAATACAGAGCCACACAAAAGCATTTAGATATATTTCAGGCTATCAGTAGAAATACTTTTTCAGCTGTATTATGAGATTTGTTTTAATTTTCCATATTTTAGTGCAATGTGTACCATATAGTCAATGAATAGAAAATATAGAGGGCTACTTAAAAGCAGTTAAATACATTGGTTTTTATTTATTGTAATTAATAACAATATTTTTTAAATTATGTTATGCATATCATGTAAAAGTCTTTCCTTCAGTCCTGCCATTTTGAACACTTATTTTTATACTTTTATTTATTTATTTATTTATTTATTTTTTTTTTGTGAAAATCTACTTTTTTATGTTATAATGACTAACACAATGCTTACAAATAACATTGCAAAATTTTATTCTCTTTTCAGTAAACTATCTCACAACCATATAACTGATTTTCAACTTTTCAGAAATATATTTAGTTCAATTTTGGTCTGATTGGGCATCATTTTTTATTAAATAAATTCATTGTGAAATATTTTGATAATGATATATCATCATATGCTAAACACCCACACTTCTACCAAAATTATTCAAAATATGTAATTTTTCTACCCCCCCCCCCCCCTCCCTATCCACACAATCATTGCACTTGTTCAGTTCATTATTTTAATTTAAAGAGGTGAACCACACTTTGTATTATTTAAATTATTAGATAAAATTGATTACTAGGTTTTTAAAATTATCTTTTCACAATCTTGTTTATATGTGTGCAACATTTAGTCATATTCTGGTGATTACAGACTTATGAAATTTGGCATGAAGCTCCATTTTGACCTTGATGCACATAGAAGCTGGAATTTTAAATATACATTCTTTTATTTCAATACAATTAAACATAGCTAATTGTTAGAAATTCTTACTAAAAAATTCTATTAAAAATTAGGGGTAATGTATCTTCTGAAAAAACTGGAAAGCACGACAACTATGCCTGAAAGGCCCATACATTTATTATAGGAAACACTAATAATTATTAATAAATTGACAATTAAAAGGTTATCAAATTTATATTAAAATTATTTAAGCTTAAAAATTTTACATGAGTTATTAGAAATATATTGAGGTTCACAAGCAAATAAAATTTCACTGAAAGAAAAAATATATATACTTACTTCTTTAGCTTTTTGTTTCAATTTTAACTGTTCTGGATCTTCAAGTTTTGACCGACTCTGCAAAGAGATAAAATGTTTACACATATCTGCTCAATCAATTACTTAATAAGTCAAATGCACTAGTAAGTTATACATTATAAGCAAAGAGCAAACAACATAAAAAAATTCTAATGCAAAAAATTATGGGAAACACACTAAAAATATTGAAAACAATAAAGAGAAATAAGACAAGAGGAAAAAGAACTTTCCTGAGAATAATCAAGAATATATAGCTACCAAAATAAAAATATCAAACACTCAGACTATCAAAGACAGTGTTGCTATACAAATCAGCAGAAAAAATTCCTGGAGTTTTTCCTGTCTCCTTTTAAAAATTAAATAGATAGCACACAATCATGCAGCATTAGAATCTAACGTGCATACAAGTCAATTGAACATATCTAGGGTATATTAATTTACTAATGTTGGGGAAAAAATCATAATTGTTTTTTCTTTATTATAAAGTACTAAAATTAAAAAAAAAAAAAAAAAAAGATTTGATTAAGAAAAATTTTCCAATATTTTCTCAAAACATTTCAAAATTCCCTGATTTTTCTCTGTTATTGCAATAAATTTTGAAATTCACTGAGATTTCCAGGTTTTCCCTGAATTCCAGGTGCCGTAGCAACCCAGATAGAAGAACATTCTCAATGCAGAGTAGAGTAAGATATAGGGTAAGTGCACCAGTGATTGACACTTTTAGAGCAATCTCTGATGTTTTTAATGTTCTAGTCATCAGAAAATATTTTAGAAATCTTAAATTAGTACATATGGCATGAAAGACATTCAGAACCACATATATGTTAAAATATATACATTTGATAACAATTATTTTTTTTTTTATGAATTTTTATTTGACACCCACTCAATGTTCCAGTAATTGACACTGCCAGTTTTTCAGTTTATCAGTAATTGGCACCATATGTTCCAGTGTTTGACACTGCTAGTTATTCATTTTACCAGTTATTAGCACCCTATGCTCCGTGTCTGACATAAAATGTTAAAATTCTTATACGTAAAATATACGATTTTATTATTTATTAATTATTTCTGGATAGATGTCAATTACTGGAGCATGCCAATCATTGGAGCGCCTACTCTATATACATAAAAGAGGAATTTTGACCATTATATAAAAAATATTGCTGATAGTGATTATTTTTTCTTTTTTAAAATATTAGAGTAATTATTAAGAACATCACATAAAAATTTTGATTTTTTATATTTATTATTTAAATGCTTACTTAAAATTGGTTAAGTTTTGACCACTGGGTGATGCCAGCTTTTATAAATACAGAAAGTAAAAAAAAAAAATGGATTAATGTATTGGGTTGTTTGGAAAATAATTTCGTTTTTCCCTTTGAAAATGAAAGACGATTTTCTTATATTGTATTAAATATTTTATTGAATTATATATTCTCCACTTTGATAGGTTTCTTAGCGATATCACGAGTTGTTATTTGGCAGTTTTCATAAATCAATACTTTATTTTGTTTTCAATACAATAAACTGGTTTTCCAGAATGTAATGCAGCTTCAACATCAAAATTGCCGAAACAAAATTTGGTAAACCAGTTTTGACACTGGTGTTCTTTAAATAAATTTTCAGTGTATACATTATATACTTTTTTCCTTGTTTGAACAGTATTTTGCCTTTTTGACAGCAAAAACAAAATATGCCAAAAATGTCGCTTCCGATTTTCTTTATTTGACAGAGCACCAATCAAAACCTATTGAGCAAAATAAAACCAACTTTTTCACAAGCAAGCCTTGCTATATCAGCTGTCACAATATATAGTGGTAATGCAGCTTAATTGTGAAGATGGTGTGAAAACAAACACAATTAAGCCCTCTGAGAAAAACGAAATTACTTTCAGAACAACCCAATATATATTTGGGACTGTAGATTATTTCAGTTGAATTAAAATTAAAAGTACAATTACTTTTCAGCAATACTAAGCAATGGTCAATTGTTGATTTCTTATTTCTAAATGTAACTCACATGTTTTTTTAAATGAAATTTAAATTTGCATTTTGCTTGACAATGTATGTCACCCCATATTGAAAGAATTATGAATATCAATTGGGTCTTAACATGGAAAGGGCAAGTTTTTCGATGATAGTATTATTTTGAAGTCATATCATTTATCACTTCAGCAATAGCAAAATTTAATTTAGGGGGAGGGGGGAAGCAACACAAAATTGATAATAGAAGAGGAAATAGAAATTTAAAGAACACAAAGGGTAGGGTAATTGGAAATTAAAAACAGCCTTATCTATTATCTTATGGATGGGTTGTAATCTTTGTCAATGCTATTACATTTTAGATACTTAATTTCCGAGTTGAGTGATTCATAATCAGAACAAATGTTATGTATGGCTAAAAATAAAATATATTAAAAATAATCATATTTTAGGTAAGTGGATGGATGAAATCATTCAGCAGGGAGAGGTAATGACACTGCAAAGTTTTTGCAGAAAGCGATGGAGCAGAAGTTTTTTTTTTTAACTTTAATTCAGCTAAAATAACCAGCAAATTTTAATATATAGAAGAACTATTTTTTGACATCTTTTATATTTTATTTAATTTACAGTTTTTTTTTTTTTTTTTTTTTTTTTTAAGTGGATTGGAATGTAAAGGTTGATTATTTTTATACACCAACAATGTGAAACATGCCAGAGCCGGGAATCGAACCTGAGCCCTCCGCTTAACGTGCGGATGCTCTTCCACTGAGCTACCCTCGTTGATAACCAGCTTCGCATTTCTCACATAATAACCGTTGGCAAGGACACCATGCCTGCAAATGCAGATATAATATTTTATATTGTTAAAAATTATGAAAATATCAGTAATTGTGACTTTGCAGTACTGTTCTAATTGCTGAAAATCTTATATAAATTCCTCATTCTCTTAATTTTCACTACAGTTTTCATAGCAAAGTACTATCATGATGTTTTACAGCCTAATCTTTCTAAAATCCAAACAATTTAATTGCCTGCTAATCAGTTATTAGAATCATCAGAATCTGCTTCCCTGTTATATTTAGGAGCACTAATTTTTCTTGGTATTCTGTGCTAATTATAGCATGCTTAAAAGTACTGAAACTGCAATATACGATTTATACTATGTTTTTTTGGCGTTTTTAATATTGATATGATTTTACTTTTTATCTATTTAGCATCAAGTCTCTGATTCTTATTCTAAACGATAACAAAAAAAATTCTCACCTTTGCTGCTCTAAGAAGTATTTCTCTTTCTTGTTCTTCATGCCGTCTTTTTTCTAATCGATCTAATTCTTCAATAAATTTTATTTGTCCTTTCACATCTTGTGTTACTTCATACCTGCTATCAGTCTAATAAAAAAAGAAAAAAGATTTTATTAAAATAAATAAATAAATCACACTGGTTAAAAATTGATTTATTACAACTTGGGAACAATTTATCTCCCTCCCCCCTTTTCTCCCCAAAAAAGGAAGGGGGCAGAAATAATTTTCTAAATTAAACATAAAGAGACAAGTGGGAGATAGGATTGCACTAAAAGATTTGCTAGTTCAAATTAGAAATGTTATTCCATTCAGTATATTTAAAAACTAAGTAAAGAAAAGCAAAAAGGATAATTAAAATAAATAAAAAGACTATACTGCATGACTAGCATCAGAACTGATAAGTACTTTTCAGTTTCCAAAAGTTTGCTATCATCGATGAATCATCGTTAGTTAGAATCATCGATGCTAGATTTAGGGTTCATTTTTTAGAGAAAAACAGAATCTCTGTGAAGGGGATGATTTGGGGTTCCCTAATGGAAAGTCTCATTCATTGAGACCTGCCTAGATTTGTTGGTGTCACTAACTCCAGACTGGACATGACATGACTACCTTATCAATTTGGTTTAGCAGAATACCAAACTTTCCCATTATCTAGTGTTGATGACATGTGCAGAGACCATTTGGACTCCTGTGTCGGACTTGGCGACATAGTAGCAGCAAATGCTGTTAAAAATTATTTTAACTTTTTATGCGTTTCTGAACTGTACTGGGCTGCCTGCCATAGATTGATCGCAGTCATGCCTAGATCTTGTGTAGGATTGAAAAAAAATAAATCTTATATATATTATAAATGTGAATGTCCGTTTATTTGACTGAGTTTCACGCTAAAACTGCTCGATGGATTTCAATAAAATTTGTTATGGAGATAGCTTATACTTTAACTTAGAAAGTTGGCTGCCTTTTATTCCGAAAAAAAAAAAAAAACTTTTTTTTTTTTATGCATAAAGTAGCAATTTTGTAAGCTAATAATAGCAAAAAATTAGCCATTTAAATTTTAACCATAATTTAATTGTTGCCAAAATTAAATTTAATTATCCATAATTTAATTGTTGTCGAGTTTATTTTTTTTTCCAACAGGAAAATAAATACATTTATCTAAAGGTGAACAATAAAAATAAAATAAATAAATAAATTATGCATCTCACAAAAATTGACGTCATTTTAAATTAAAAATTTCTTTTACAAAGTGCTAATATAGTTTACGATGCTAATGTGTGTTGTACTAAAATCAGTTTTATTTATAGATCCTCCTGGGTGATTTTTTAAATTGTTGCGTTGAAGTACACCGAACATTTTTCGCCAAGAGGTTTACAGGCCTAGCATTAGGGCTTCTCAAAATTTTAGGGAGGAATTTTAGGAATTTTTTTCAAAATTTTAGGAAAATTTTAGGGGAAAACAGATGATATTGACTTCTAAATCCGTAATGCGTAATAATTGACGTGTTAAAATTGGAAATGTTGTGTTGTTTTGTATATTCAGGTTGAGCCAAACAAAATTAAGAGTCCTTACTCCATAAAAATTTAAATAATCTATAAAACAGACAGCCCTTTTATAAAATAAATTTTATTTTATGTAAATCATGCTTTCTGCATTTTCAGTACTTGGTTCGATGAAGCCCTTCACTTGATATCTCTAGTGGTTTAAAATTTTTATACATACAAGACATGTCACAGAAAGCATAACTCTTTTGTGATGAGCATGTTATATATGATACAGCCTTTAAATTATTTCTCTGGAGGAGCATATCATATTTAAATAGAACGTTTGGTATGATATGCCTGCCCACAGAAAGAATTTAAAGGATGTGTCATATGTTAAACACCCGAGTGGGAAGGAACATTTGCAACCATTTCATATGATACACCCGTCCCAAAACGGTTAAACCTTCTCTGCAAGATGATTCAATTTTTCTCTAATTTCCACACATGTATAATTAATTAGAAAGTTTATAAGATTACTATACTGCAGAAGAATTCTGAATTATTAATGTAAGACATGAGTTTCTGTCTACCACTGACTCAATTCTATGAAAAAAAAAATTTCGGCGACAATGTTGCATATGTTCTGTTACTAAGCTAGTAGCAGATATGTAAAACTTTTCGGAACATAAAACACATTTAGCAGAATAAATGTTGCCATTTATAGCTTCAAGCCATTCTCTCAGCAAAACACCGTCAAATTCTTTTTTGAAATTTTGTTTTACTTTTAACCATGATAAGGATGCAAATGAAATGAAACGATATGCTGAGATTTAGTATAAAATCATTCAATGCAACAACGCTAAGAATTAATACAATAATAAAATAATCTACACATGCATACGCCAGCGGTAAACACAATACAAGAGCATTCGATATGAACTGGACCAGAATGAATAATACTCTCGACCCTTGGATTTGTTTTTTTTTAGGATTCATGGAAGAAATGTAGGAGAATTTTAGGAATGATTAAAATATTTAGGAATTTTAGGAATATTAGGGGGAATGCGAGCCCTGGGTTTAATTTAGCAACAGTGATTTTAATCTAGGTAGTTCAAGAAAAATGTAAAATTAATAAAGTTGTGTAGCACGATAATGTTTATTATTATTATTTTTTTTATATATACCATTCACTACGCTAATTTAACATACAAATAAATGAGCTGCTGTGTGTGACTGCACTTGCACGCTGTCGGGCAGAAATATTTGATTAATTCAAATTAATATTTAAATAAACTAAATAAAGATATGTTTAATAGTGGGCGACCAAATTTGGTGAAAAATGATAGTTTAGCGTTCCCGATGTTTCGAAGCTCTTCGACACACGGGAACGTAGACCTTGAGCTTACCAAGGGATTCTCGATGGAGTCATCTGCAAGCCCCATCGCCAAAAGTTATAAGTAAGTGAGAGTTGATTTTTGCGAAAGAGTATGTAGTCACTGCGATCCAGAGTTATTCAGAGACCTATTCTGAGTCATTGCACTTTAGGGATTGAGCTCTAAGCAACTGGACATTTTTCGTGAGTGAGTGAAAATTTTTGCTCTGGTGTAGTTGATGTTATTTGCTTTACTCCTGCGGAACAAGTGACTATTTTTTAGACTGTCCCAGAACATTCATCGAATAATGACTTATACTGTACGAGTAACAGCTTCAACTGTTTCCAGAATATTCGAAGAATTAACACCAGCTATTGGACTATTTTCGAAAATATTTGTTTTAATAATAGTTTTTTTGTACAGATTCGAGAAGTTCAAAAAATGTTTGATATTGCCAAGGAGGTCCCATACTAAAGCTGTGACGAAAATAGTCGCCAATCAAAATATATTCAGTTACAAAGAAATGATTTAAATATAGTGTCCAGCGAAGCGGGCAAAGCCTGCTAGTAAATATATACATACAATTGTAATTAGTGGCACTATTTATATAAAACTTCTTTATGGTGATGTCATTGCCTAGTAGCTACGTCATAATTTCATCTGGCTGATCTTTATTCCACATCTTCAATAGGAGAAGTATTTAAAATTACGTAACCCTTTTTTCTATCGAAAGCATTGCAAATATAATTATACAGTACTATTGGTTGTTGAAGACTGTTGATTAATTCATTAATTGTTTCAGAATTTATGAACAAGTCAAGCAATTTACATTTCTAATACTTTCTTTCAGGGAATGTAAGTTTTAGAAAATGTAAAACAAGGTAATTATCACTATATTTTGCATTATTCAATGCACATTGGGCGAACCTTGAATATATATTGTCGATGTCAGCGAAGACCTCATAATGACCATCTAAAAGAGCGATGCCCAGCAGTTAAAGAAATTCGTACCAATTCAGATTTTGATAGCAAATCAGCAAATATTTATTGAAACATCATAAAGCAAATTTTAATTATATTGAATTAATTTGATAAAACAAATACATTTTGACAAAAAATTAACTAAAGTGCAGGGAAATAAAATATAATACACTTACTTTTGGATTCTCAAGTCTGTGTTCAGCAATCACGCTAAGTTTTTCAATCAAGTTCTTTAATCTAGTCTGAGATGCATGTGAAATTAAACTTACTACCTCAGGGGACACATCATCTAAACCATGTTTTTGAGCTGTAAAGGTAACTATAATTAATAAATAATGTAATGCAACAAATAAAGGTATCTAATATATATTGAATGAATTATTGAGTATAAAACAAGCATTGAATACATATTAAAATAATAAAACGAAAGAACTTTGAGATAAAAGATGAAATGTCTCTTTTTATGCTCTTCTATTGGATCATCCATTCATTTGATGACCGATTGGATCAAGCATTGATTGAATACTAGAAGCACATACAGTTCTTCTCAAATTAAATTATTAATAATAATAATGACCCTCATCTGTCATGAATGATTCCGGTTAGACCACTTCAAAACAGAAACTTTGGCAGCCATTCCCCCCCCCCCCCCCGTTTGTTCAATTCAATTTACGGAAACATATATATCATTTTCATACATGTTTTGTATCGCACATATTTTTATTTATTTCCTCTAAAACCTTGAAAAACTATTCAATTGTAATGTTTAAATGTCTAAATTAAATATAACGGATCACTGGCTATTATGAACATGAACCTATAAATAAAATTATGTAACTTCATGATTATAAACAACGCAATACCAAATAAAAACAAACTAAAACTGTTGCCATTCAGAAAATACAAATTCCAAACTCTTTAATTCCGAATGAACGACTCTTTGACTGTTTCATTAAAAAAATGCTTAAAATATTTCTAAAACATATTAAAGCCTTAAAAATCTTAAAGTATTTGTAAAAACGTATTAAAGCCTTTAAATATTTTTATCAAGCTCCATTGTTTGTTTAAGGTATGATTGGCGTCGAGTTTAGTATGTAAATGCCGCCAGTTGATTTTAGTTTTGAAATTAGTGTAAAGTGACAGTTGGGATAGACTGTTTGGTTGGGCAAGTAAAAGTCACCAGTTGAAATGAGTATTGAAAGTAGAGTAGTCTAAGGTGATAATGTCGAGTCAAGGTAAAATGTTCGGTTGAGAATGAGAAAGTCCCTAGCTAGATCCTGGATATTTTGGCGATGTTGTAGGTGAGATAGCTGGTTGGAGGTATCGAGTAGAGGTGAATTTGGGTTAGCATGGAGTGTCTGTAGTTATTGGATAGTTAGTTAAAAAATCTGAAAACAGGATCTACGATAGTCTATTATTTCCCGATTTTAATCCCCATATTTCGATATATAGATATGTATTAGTTATCATGTGCATGCGTTAGATTAAGTTGTTTTTGTTCTAAAATTGATAAAATTTGAATTTTAAATTTCAAAACTCTAGATAAAAAAAAAATGGCAAACTTCCATATTCCATTGAAAACATTTCATTTCAAAGGATGATATTTACACAATAAATATCCAACTAATATACTAATTAAAAGGAAAATGATAAATATTCTATCATAATTTGAAGTGAAATTTGTTTTCAAATATCTAAATAAAGTATCTGATATAAGATACTAATATGTTGCAGCGGAATAGATTTGATATCGGTCATCCTTGGCAGAAAAAAAATATATATATATATCGCCAAATTATTTGGCGAACATAATTTAATTCCTCTAAAAAATCATGGTTATTTTAACAACTTATATTAAGAGAGTAATGAATAATATGAAACAATATTTCGTTCAATTCATATTACGAAAATATACATCTGGCATGTATATTTTCGTATTACGTTTTTGATCGCCAAATACAAAAACGCCAAGGATAACAGAGTTTTGAAATTTAAAATTAAAATTTTGTCAATTTGACAGCAAAATAACTCAATCTAACACATGCACATGATAACTAATACATATATATACCCAAATATGGGGATTAAAATCGGGAAATAATTTTCCTCGATTTTTAATAATTTTTTACAAAAAATCCAATGGGCAATTAACATAGGGAATCATTTTCTTGCATCCACGGATGGTCAGTGACGTCACACTTCGCTTGCGTATAGAGCACTTAATGGAACACTGGGATGTGTTGTTGCTGTTGTGTTGTCGGGCCTATATTTTTTGTCAACCAGCAATTTTTTTTTTGTCATTCGTATTTATTGATCGGGTAGAATTTTTTAAATTTCAGAATGAAAATTATAAAATATCGAAACACATTTGATTTATAAACAAAAATTGAAATACATTTAAATGATCACATGGTAACGATCATGATCTAAACATTGTTTTCAAGATTTATCGTTCACATTCCGTCATTTTTGACGGTGTTATATACTAGTTTCATAATAAACACACACTTTTACACATTTGGAATGCTACCTTTCAAAATTAATTAAAAGGCAAACACAACAGGGTTCTCATCAGAGATAAAAACTGGCGGAAAAATCCCCCCCCCCTCCGCCTTACTCAGAAACAAAGTGAAATTTCTAAAAGGAATGTAAGAAAAATACTCTTAAAAAATATACATTCTGGATTAATGTAAATTGCTAATGATATCTAATTTTACAGCTAATTGGTATAATTTGAGATTAATCACATTTAATTGCTGAATATGTCAATTTTTTATAATGACAATCCCCAAAATAAGTCCCTATTGCACTGCAAATTGATGCTTTTTTTTTTAGCTTCAATACATGATTATTTATCTAATTACAGATTTTACGGTGTTTCATTGTAGAAATGTAATGTATTTCTGCAGCTAATAAGAAAAATACGTAATTTTCTTATTGAAGTTTTTTGATGACTTAAAATCATTCAACTTTTGTGAAGGGACTGTTTAAATTTGCTGATTTTTTTTGAAAAGTGAAATTTTTTCATTCCAAGATTGTTGATTTTTATGATTGCCTTGTTCTCATACCAAAAATAAATTGGCCTAAGAAGGGCCAATTTTAATAAACTGGGCCAAGAAGAGAGTGTGAGTTTCTCCCAATGTTAATGTGAGGAAAAAAAAAAAAAGTGAGATTCTCGTGATCTCGTACTTTAGTGGAATCACTGTTCAGTATAACAAGGAAGAGATGTAGATATTTAAACCATATAAATTGACAGATTCATAGTTAATTTCCATACTTAAAATCATCCTCTATTAGAAAAACAATATGGTGTGGCACTAGCATTATTTCCTGCTATTTTGTGTTTTTATAAAAACAGATTATTACCCAGACAGCACATAAGGTTACACAAAGGGCCAGTTTTGTCTTTTAATGGATTGTTTTGAATAGGTATACAAAATTTACCTTTTAACATGGTGTGCAAAAGTATTTTATATTTAAGGTTCACAAAAAGTACCATAATAAAACCCTTCTCAATTTTGCTTTTCAATAGATTGTACTGATTAGATTCAATAGATTGTACAACAGGACTATTTTTTTTTCCACCAGCCATTTTGCATGGTTACCAATTTATAGCGTTCCACTTCGAAAATGCCTGCCAGTATCCAATTTGACCATTTAATTTCTTACTCTATCTTAAAATATTTTCTGAAATCTGTAAAAACTTTATATATATATTTCTTTCTTTCTTTTTTTTTTTTTTACATCGGTGAGGATCAAACTCACAACCTTCGTGTTTGTAGTTGTGTACTCTGACCACAGAGCCAACAGGTCTTGGCTGACTATTTCCTGATTATTTAGACTAATGTTTTCAGATATTTTTAGACAAAACTGTGAAATTTATTTAAAATGTGTGTTATTTTCCAATTTATAAGATAAGTATATTGATATTAATTATGTTTTTGAGAAATTAATGGATTAATCTCTGATGAATTTTGAGTATAATTTAAATATCGAATAATTGGTTTATAGTTTTTTTTTTTTTTTTTTTTTTTATTATTATGTTTTGTTCTGTAGAAATTGAAACTGTTAATTATTGATAATAAATAAAAAATGTTATTAAGATTATTTTGCTAATTAAAATATTTAGTAAATGAGTATTAAGCAATTTGGGTCAGATACTATATAATTAATGCATTAAAATTTTATTAATTTATTTGGAATTAAAAATCAATGCATTATTATGTGTTTAAGAATTTTACTGAGCACCCTCTATTATTATTATTATTTTTTGAAAGGGTGTTAAAATACAAATATAAGTAAGGTAAAGACACCAGTGCTCGTCACCCCTAAAATCTGCACCAGTAGTCGTCACCCTCTTAAAAGAAGTGTTAAAATAACCGTTTTATAACCTGTATGAATTTGAATCTACCCGCGTAAGATTCTCCAAAGCCTTCTGCTTCTTATGACATAAAAAGTTCGATTTCAACTATTGGGGAAGAGTAGGGAGAAACAAAATAAGGGAAGTATACGTTAAATTACAATTGAATTGAGTCAACGTAAAGCAAATGATTAAGGGAATGGATATGCATTTCTTGATATATTTTGTTGTTTGCTGCATTTGACATTGCTCATAAAGCATTGTATGTAATGCTTATGAAATGCAGAATACGATTTATGCGCAACTTTTTAAAATTTGACATAATATAAAGGTTTTTAAGGTATGACGACTACTGGTGCATATTTTACACGTTTTACCAGTGCTCGTCACCCCTGACGAACACTGGTGTTTTAACATTTTTAATAACTGGGTAACTTTTTTGATGAAAAATACTGTATTTTCGTTTAGAATTATGATGGTATAATTTTTACTTTAATTTGACTATCGGCACCAGTAGTCGTCAGGGGTATTCGTAAATGTAAACAAATGTATTTTAACCTCAAGAACGTGAACTTTATTGCACTTGTAACTTTTGTATAGCTTGTTTAAATACAGTCAGTCATGGTACCTTTAATACACTATGACTGACTTTAAACCACCTAAAATTTTCCATATTATTTTGCCGGAAAATTAAACAATGGCACTTAAAAGTATTTAGTTAGAAAGAGCTTTTTCTAGTTGCCTGTTATACATTTTAGAAAAACAGACATGATTACTCCATACATCTGTCTAATGTATTTTAAATTTCTATGATGTCATGGTTTTGCGAAGATGTATTTAAGTGATGTTTAAGTTTTTTATTGACCGTGATAATTTAATTTTAATTCATATATATTTCGAAAATGATAAAATACAAAGGCTTAATTTCATAGTTAGCATGACTGTGAGTCGGTTCAAAATTATGTTAAGGCTTTTTTGTTATGTTAGATGCAGGTGAATAAAAACTTATATAGAAAATATTAAACAAAAACATTTCTTAAGCAAGTTTTCTGTTTATACATTATATTAATTATGTAAGAAAAACAAATAGTTAAAATGTTGATCAAAATTACCCTGTTGACTGTTGGTCTTAAATAATTAAAATTGTAAGAAAATATTTGATAACATTAATTAACATTAACATTTGATAACATAAATATCCATAATATTTTATAACATTAGCTTGATGTGTAGAATAATACTAACAAGCTATGCCACCTTCGATGGTCCCTATATTTAAATAAAATAGGAAAAAATTCCTATCATTATCAAAATTTAAAAAACAAAAAAAACAAAAAAAACATTGACATCAGTCGAAACCGCAGTTAGTGTTCCCGCTGGCTTCTGTAATAGCATTCCGTCCCGCAATATGATGATTGGCTTCTACTGCCTTCGGCATAGACTTAACCGCTTCTTATCCCCCCCCCCCTCTCCCACGGGTAAATTTAGAATTTTAACGAAATATTATCAAATTACATATTGCGTACTTTTAACCAATACCCACATATCAAAACTCGCCTTTCTGAGTTAATTTGGAATTGAGCTAAGGTTAAAAACGTGTTTTTTGTCCGCCCGGCCGAGAGAAGAGGGGAAGGGTAATTTTGCAAAATCGCCTTATAATGCGTGTAAGGTACACACACACAACCAACCAACGCATAAAAAAAATCCCCTCCCAAAAATAATTTGCAGCAGAGTTGAGCTTGAAAACATATATATATATATATATATATATATATATATATATATATATTGCCACCCTCACATAGACGAAAGATCTTCGCAAAATCTCTTTATACTAGGTGTTGGATGCGTATGACCAGCTCACACATCAGAAATCGCCTTTGTAAGATTATTTAGAGCAGAGTTATACGTAGAAATACGTTTTTGCTACCCTTTCTCAAAATTTGGTCGGAAAGAATTACGCAAAATACATTTACAGTATTTTTGGGTACGCATAACCAATCAACGCATCAAAAAATTGCTTTCCTGATATAATTTGGAGAATAATTACTCTTGAAGACGTGTTTTTGCATCCACCCCACACTTAATGAGGAAGGAGAGGCGAAGGATTTCTCAAAATTCCTTTATACTATGTGTTAGGTACGCATAATCAACCCATACGTTAAAAAAAAAAAATAATTGCAATATAAAAAAATGTTTTATATACCGTGTTTTAAAAATTTCTTTTAAATCATATAAATGCTATTGAAGGCAGCGAGAACCCGAAACAGTTGGCTAAAAATATTTAAAAAATCCATTGTTACCGTCTTCTGAAAGTTTCAAATGTCTAGCTAGCCGAGAAGTCAGTTAAAAATCGATTGCAAGATTTGTACTGATAACGCTGCCGAAGGCTGCAGGGACCCGGAGCAGTTGGCTAAAAGTATTTAAAAAATGCATTTTCATCGTGTTCTGAACTATTCTGAAAGTTTCAAATGTATAGGTAGTCGGGAAGTTAGTTAAAAATGAATTGTAATATTTGTACTGGCCAAACAAACAAGAATGCACGTTAATAAAAAGCATGGTAAAATCAATCTTACTGCGATAATTTGGATCATAGTCACTCTTAAAAACGAGATCATTACCCCCTCCCTTGCTACTTACCCTCTGCTTTAAGTAAAGATATTTTTGAGAACGAATAAAATTTTGAAAACTTTTCTTAAAAGCAAAGAATTTTCCAATTATTTCACATATGAATTTGTTTTATTCGCAATATTTTGAATTTTACCATTTAATGTTTTGTGTTTTAAACCCTAAGAATGGATTTGGGTTCTAAATATGTTCCAAAGATATTCTGTTTCATTTAATTTTGCAAAAACGCAATTAAAATCAAACTATTGAGCAAATTGTTGCGTTTTATTTACATGACGACCACTGGTGCAAACACCTGACGACCACTGGTGAAACGCAGTTTTCAAGTGACGAGCACTGGTGCATTTTTATAGGTTTAATTTTTATTTTTTTTTAAAAATTGGCTTAACGTATTGAAAAATTGAAAGTGTCTAACAACAACTAGAAGAATCAGTGTATAAAATAGACCAAAGTATAATATTGATACATAAATTCCACACGAATGCCACGCGAAAAAAACAAACATTTTAAAAATAAGGCCTTAAGAGTGACGAGCACTGGTGTCGTTACCTTAGTCCTGTCGGTTTTTTTTTTTTTTTTTGTTTGTTTGCTTGCTTTTAATTCATTTTCTTAATTGCTCATAAAACATTTTTCATAATTAAACATTTTTTTTTTTTTTTTTTTTTTTTTTTTTTTTAATTATACATAGCTTATAAAAATATTTTTATATTTAACGTTTTTGGTCATACTATATGCAATTGATCGGTGAATTTCATTGTTGCTTCATGGTTTCATTGTTATTCATCTGCTTTGAAATTTTGCTTTTTTAAATCCATATGGCTCCTGTTTTGGTCGTGGCAGGCTGGGTGAGTGTTGCCGGCGCGAAACTAGTTTAACCCCACAGGCAAGTCACAAGTCTTGCCGCCTGCCTCCTTCCTTCCTATCTTGTGTTTCTTAGGTTATTTTTTGATTAATTTTGTTAAGTTTATGGTTTTAAGTTAAGATTTGTTGTGTTACTTTATTGATTCGTTTGTTTTGCAGGCTGTTAATTAATAGATCTGGTTTCTTTACATTAGTGTATTTCATCCACTGATAAATTTTTTTTAAAAATCTTATTGGTCATTGGTGTTTCAATGATCTTGTATCTGTTGCTTTGCTTCTACT
Source organism: Salticus scenicus (assembly GCA_963930645.1). Classification (NCBI taxonomy): domain Eukaryota; kingdom Metazoa; phylum Arthropoda; class Arachnida; order Araneae; family Salticidae; genus Salticus; species Salticus scenicus. The sequence continues at coordinate 214,502,089 of OZ005655.1, read as the reverse complement.
ATGCTTAATAGATCATCTTTATTATATGTATATATATAAATAAAGATAAATATGCTATAAGACTATACCTTTGACTAATAGGCATGTGCAGACAATAAGTTTGTTTGCCGGCATTGACAATGCGTCTTCTTAACAACAATGACAGTTCATTTAGTATAAAACGGAAAATTTTCAACTAATTTTTTTTTCAGCAAGTTTGTAACAAATAAATATACATTTAAATTTATTATAACGAGTAAGGTGTTTAGATTAATTATTACCAATCTACTAAACTATTATGACCAAAATAAAATTTATTTGAATTTTTAAGATTTAATTATTAAGTTGGATTAATTTTAATTTTTGAGTTAAACCTTAAATTGCTAACTGGGCACATGTAGGAAAATTTTTAAACTAATTTTGTTCAGTAAGTTTGTAATAAATATACATTTATTTTGATGAGTAAAGTATTTAAATTTATACTTAATGAATTATTATCATAATCAGTAAAATTATTATGATCAAAATAAAATGTAATTAACAGACAAAATTTTAATAATTTCTATGGACTAGACCAAAAACACAACTCGAAATTAAAATTAAATCTTAGTTATTATGGGGGTGATTATGACTCAAAAAGGTAAAATCCCTGAAAATTATACTCTGAAATAATAATAATAATAATAACTGGAGTGTCAAATAAAACTCAATTTAGACCAGAAGCCCTCAATCCTTTTGCATCTTGTATCATACAATCAGTAGAAATATACAATTTGTTTACAAATCCCTTGAATGACAAATGAATAACTGATCAAAACAAAATATAACTTTGTAGGAAATATGAAAATAACCCTCAAATCAAGGATAGCCTCTGAACACAATCGCTCCTGTATCAATGCATTAATTTCTTAAAACTAAAAATTAAATATTCAGGAATATAAATTGCCCTTTTAAAATTAATTTAATTATAACATGTTAAATAAATATATAATATCTGCTTAAAATAACTCATAACAAAACTCTTTTTTATAAGGAGTCATTCTAGCAAGAACTAATAATTGAATGGTTACCACACTGTACTTCAGTGAGAAAAACTGAGGTTTCTTCCTTGGCTAGGGGAAGTGGATAATTAAATCCTAAAAATTCAAAAATTCTAAATTTTCTCACTTGATGGCTGCACCGAAGATAAAAAGTCTTAGTATTTTAACTGCTTAAAAACCACTTTTAAATAATCCTTAAAAACTACCTTTACAATATCTTACCTTTTGAAAGCCTGTATATAAAATCCTTAAAAACTACCTTTAAGTTCTTACCTTTTGAAAGCCTGTATATAAAATCCTTAAAAACTATCTTTACATTCCTACCTTCAGAAAGCCTGCACATAAAAACCTTAAAAAATATTTTAGATTTTGTCAATTACTAACCTTGCTTTATGCCTTGTTACAAGCTTTTAATCTTTGTTACTGAAAGGTTTTGAAAAGCCTTTTAAAATTTACATTCATAAGTTATAAAAGGTGTCCAAAAATCTTAAATTGCTGTGTAAAGTCTTAAGTGTAAAAGTAAGAGGTTGGTAATATATTTGAACATTCTCAAAGTACTTAAAAAAAAAAAGAAAATTGTTTTACGAACAGTTTTACTTCAAATATATTACTGTGTGTTAGGGAAGTGGGAAGAACTACCAACCCCCTTTATCCCATCCCTCATTTGAATACTGTAGTTAATTTCATATAATATTTAAGGCTGCTATTAATAGGGTTGCCACTCAAATAGGAGAAAAATTCCACGACTTTTCCAGGTATGTTCCAACAAAATTCCAGTCTAACCATATATTGAGCAATGGCTGTGTTGACCTTATTTTGCTTATATTTTGATGTGTTGTTATTAATATAAACCAGGGGTTTCCAACTGGCGGCCCCATGTGTGTTTTAAAAGCCCACGAAAACTTCTGGAAAATAATTTGCACAGTTAAATTGTGAATTAAAAAGTTAAATTATATGAAATCTGTCATTGAAACCACCCAAATCCATCCATTATTTCCTTATATATTAACAAAAAAAGTTAAGTCATAATTGTTACTTTTAAAGATCATTCTGGAAAATTTCTGGTTAGCCATTTTGTTTTAAAGTCTTTAAAAAAAAAAAAAATGTTCCTTGCAAAATGATTACATGAATCATTTCCGCTTACAGGTTAAGCCTGCGACTTCAAACTTAAGCAGCCAGCTGCCCGCCTTGATTGTTTGGAATATGCATATAATCTCAAACTTTTATTATTAGGAAAAATATAGCTTGTCATTATGTAGAAAATTGAAACAGGTTTAATATAGAGTACAGATATGTCTTTTGCATATGAGATAAAATTATAATATTAAATCAATGAAGAGCTTTTTATCAATATTTAATATTTCAATGGAAAAAATTAAAGAAAAAAAAAATCAGAATGAAATTATTTAAAATAATAATCTCAAAAATGGAAGACTAGTACAAAAAAAAAAAAAAAGAATTGGAAGAGTCAATACAATGCCACTGACTTCTCTTTCTTTAACCAGCTTATTCTATTTCCCCCTCTGTGAAATATATTTATATAAACACAGCTTATTCTATTTCTCCCTCTGTGAAATATATTTATATAAACAAACGGAAAGTAAAATACAGTTTTAGTATTGCAATAACAAATTAACATTCAATAATGAAAGAGCCCTGTAATAGTTTATCCAACTGCTCTAAATAAAACTTGCAATGCATGACTCTACCAAGTCATCTCAAATTATTCTGTAAAATATAATTTTTCTTGTTAACAAACAAAAATTAAATGCTGTTAATTCCAATCAGATTAAGTACAAGAAAGAAAAACATGCATACAAGAGAATTTACACAGAGAAAAATATATTAAATCATACATAATATAGAACTAAAATTGCCGCATTTTATGAAAATTTAATTAACTCAAATTAGATATTTAAAAAATAAAGCAATATGATAGAAAATAAAAACAAACTGTCTGTAATTTTATCACATGTATAACTTTGTATCTGCTGTTTATTTCCCCTGACATTTGAGGCTTTATTATTATTATTATTATTTTTAAAAAGGTTATACATTTACGATTCAAAATATTATCCATTATCCATCCATTATAATTATTCATCGATGACTTTCTCCCATCTTTCAAGCTGAGTTTAAAACCTGTGTTGAAAAAGCTTATCTTTTGAGGCAGTCCACATTATAAATCCAATTTTTGTCTGCTTCGTAAAAACACAACTGATGGTCAGCCAGGCTATGTGCCATTGATCAAAACAGTGATAAAGAGAGCAATGTCTAGAGAATACAGTGGTTGTAGGGCTTCCCATTTCAATATTTAGAAGTATGTTTTGATAGATTTTATACTCTGATTCACTTTGCAACATGGGGCCTGCAATAGTCATGCTGCAAAATCACTATATTGTGTCTCTTGTTATATTGTGGAAGTCTGTCTTTTAATGTGTGGCTTAAATAAATTAATTGCTTTTGATACAGATTGTCTGTGATCATTTCAGTCAGTTTTAGCAGCTTATAATACACTATGCAAAGTTGGTACCACCAAATGCAGAGCAAAACCTTGGAGCTGTGAATATTCACCTTCGCTGTTAATGTGAAGCATACCTGGCAAGTTCCCATACCTTTCTGTGCTTAGGGTTATCGTAATTAACCAATTTTTTGTCCCAAATCACAATGCAATGTAGAAATCCCAACCATCATTGCCTTTCAAGAAGTTGTTCACAAGCAAACAAATGCTATTCAACTTGTACAGCATCCAATTTCCCTGTTTCTGAATCATTCCCATAACTTTGAGGCATTTTGAAATTGCTTGCTGAGTTACTTCTAATGATCCTGCCAATTAATCTTGCATTTGACATGAGGCTTCGTAGAATAATGCCTTCAATTTCTACCACTTTGAAAATCTTCTCTCATCAATTGCATTGCCAGTTTTCGTTGACAAAATCACCTTTCTTAAACTGCTGAAACTGAACACAACACATTCTTTCACTTCTGAGAGTATTTGATAAGCCTTAGCCGCTGATTTTTTCCTATTGAAGCAGAGAAATAACTGCAAATGATGAGAATTTGGGTCATAAACCAACATTTCCTTCAAGAGTAATTTTACGAAGCAGACACAAATCGACTAACATTTTGATGGGGTTTTGTTGACAAATGCCCAAGATTATTGTTTGACATCTACATCTGTTTATTTCTACCACTACTGACCGCTACAGTCATCTATTGGAAAATGACAGAAGCAAAGTTGTACGCCTAATAACTCAAGTTAGTCAGAGCAAATTAGCTTCACATTTAAATATAAAAAAAAAAACTGATGAAAAGTAACTGTTTCTGTAATTTACTCAATACTTACCAATGCTGTGAATTTTTCTTTGAAGTGCTGATGGAAATAAAAAACTTTCATCTTTGCACGATCTTATTTGAGTTCCTACAATCTCAGAATTTGATGCTAAAATTTTTTGGCTTTCTTCTACTAAATTAACTCCACCCATAGCTGCAACATCATTAATATCATCATCATCCCTAAAAATAATACAAGATTTTTATTAATATATATATATCATAGCTGCCAACCTTGTTGGGAAAAAAAAAAAAAAAAACAGGAGATTTTACATAATTTCAAGGGAGAAAAAGGGAGATTTACGGTTTTGTGGAGAAAAACCAAACAAAATTATTTTATTCAATACATGATACTTTTTTAACTAAAAAGACCTAATATAACTTTTGTTTGGTGATTTATATTTTAAATTTATTGGGGAAAAACAAATAGTTAAGAAGTTCATTAAGAAAGTCTAAAAATAACTACCTACATATGTAAAGAATTTTGAACCCCTATATCGCTTCAGTTGGTTCTAAAATCTAATAAAACAAGTTTTTATGAACATTGATCCAGAATTTTCCCCAGGTAATTTAAGGAGGGTGCTGCACCTCGCCTGCCCTTTGTTTGGAAAAGAAAGGAAGGGGAAAAAAAAAAAAAAAAAAAACACCTTGCCCCAATCTATTTTTTTCCCCATTACTGCCTTTGTAGAAAATAATCTACAAACTGAAGATAAATGCTGTAAATATAAATAAAACTATTGTGTGTGACAATCAGCACATTAACAAGTAAAAGTAAAGAAACGTTAAAAAACATAGACTTTTTTCTTTTTGTATGCATATTTATAACTAAATTTTTAAATTAAGTATTTGGATTTTAAATGTCAAATGTGTCCTTAAAAATTCAAATCTGCCCCCAATAATCTAAAAAATGCTTTTTTTTTTTTTTTTTACTAGCAATACCCTACATTTTTTAAAACCTGGGGAAAATGTTTGATTCTTTTGTTGTAGAATGAGAAAGCTTGAGCATCAAAGGACGTTTGATCATTGATTGGAGAAAGGGAAAATTGGGGAAGGGGGGGGGGGGGGGGGAGAGGAGGGGTCAAACAATAATTACATGAGTGTGAACTGTTAGACATTTCTACTTCTTTATAGGCTCTAGAATCTAATATGAATATTGCAAGTCTAAAATGAATATTGACATTTTTGTTGTGGCTTGTGGATGGAGAAAGAATGGGAAACAAAAGAGTTCCATAGAGCATTTGATCATCGATCGCTAGTAGGAGATAAGAAAATACGGGGGTGAGGGAGAGTTAAAAATAATTGCATGAGCAAGAAATATTGAAGGATTCTGTTTCTTTAGAGATTCTAAAATCTCATAAAGTAAGTTTTAAATGATTATCGACATTTATGTTGTGGATGGAGAAAGATTGTGAATTGGAAGGCTTTAGTAAATCTGAAAAGATGGCACCTACTAATTGTCAAAAATTAGCGTTTTTAGTTCGATTTTTCGAAAATATTAGAAAACCGGGAGAAATACACATTAAAACGTAAAAACGGGAGATAGGATTAAAAAACGGGAGTCTCCCAAAAACGGGAGAGTTGGCAGCACTGATATATATGTTACCGTTAAAGATCAAAATCCGTTAATGTGCAGATTACCTAGTTAATTTGCAGATTAACTAAAATGACCTGTTAAAGTGTGGAATCAAGAGTTTTTTGCATTTTAACTAGGTAATCTGCACATTAGCGGCTTCTGTGTCGTTATAGTTCAAATGTTTGTTTCCAGCCTACATGCTTTTTTACATTCACTATGACGTCAAACAGTCATGTGATAGAGATACGCAAATCACAGATTAGTCTGTGACGCGATTGACCTTCAAGCACAAACAAAAACTTTTATCCCTTCCACTCCACTACGATAAACAGTAAACGCAAAACATCGAAGCTATGATATTAGGTTTCTTATTATGTCCAACACAAAATTTAAAGTAACAAGTAAGTTATAATTGTTTTGATTTTATTTCTTCTCTTTTTAAATTCTGTCAATGTAAGTTTAATAAGGCTCTGCATTTTATTAAAGAAATCTAATCTTAATTATAAGCTCTCTCTCGTGAAACTTCATTTTGATTTATGAATATTAAATTTACAGTACAGTAATTATCTTCTCCCGAAATAAAACTATTAAACCACGACTTTTTAAAACTAATTTACTTTAAAATTGATTTAAATTACTATTACTAACTTGAAAAAAAAAAAAAAAAAGGTGTATTAATTTTTAACTCTGAAAAATATGGCATTCAATATTATGGCATTATTTTATAAATACTTAATATGAAATTTTTATGCATTTCATTACAATTTTTTTTTTTTTTTGTTACTTTCAATTTCAAGTTTCCTTTATATAGTTTATGTATCATGATTATATTTTTATGTTTAATTTTGTTCACCTTTTCAGATAATTTCGTTGTAGTTTATCACATAAAATGCGTTAATAAAGTTTTTTTTTTTTTTTTAATTGTAAAATTAATATATTTGCTAAACTTGTACAGATATATGTATGCTGCGAAATATAGTTTAATAAAGCATTGGAAAACTGTCATTTAAATTTTCATGCATTCTAAAAATTATTAAAGCAGTTTTAATTATTTGAAGAATTTCTTAAAATGCTTCTGATTTGTCTAATTTAATATTTCTTTAGCGAATTAAAAATTGGTGCATAACTTAGTAATAGCAATATAAGTTGTTAATAAAACATTTTTTTTGTTAAATTTAAAAATGGTTAAATATTTTTATTTTGAAAAGAAATTGTTACTGTATTACAATTCTAACATTCATTTATAAAATAGAATTTATTGAAAGCTATTAGTTATTATATTTCATATTAAAAATGTATAATATCTTCAAACTTATATTGACAGAATAAAAAAGATGAAAAAAATAAATATATATATATAACTTTAAAACACATACAGATTAAAATAAGTAAAGAAAGAAAGAAAAGAAAACTAATATTCTTCCCCCCCCCCCCCGAATGAAAAAAAAAAAAAAATAATAATACAACACAGCGTGCTGTAAAATTACACCACCACGATCTTACTTTCACATTCACGAGTGCCTAGTAGGTAATGTGCAGATTATCTAGGTAATTCACAGACTACATAGGTAATTTGAGAAATGTAACAATTTTCCTCACTTTAACAGATCACCCCAGTTAATGTGCAAATTACCTAGCTAATGTGCAGATTAACTGATTTCTGCACTTGAGCAGTAACATATATATATATATAGTGTAACACTTTTAATCCAGAGTCATCAGGACCTCGACGATATATCTTTGTTTCAGAACTTGGATGCATTTAAGCTAGTAAAATATATAAGCATCGATTACTGTGTAATAAAATATCGATTCTTTTTTTAGTCAAATAATATTAACAATTTTATGCATTTGAAATATTAAAAGTAAAACATCACACATAACACACAAAAAAAGCTTCCTTTTGTATGGTGGTGCCATCTTGCTTTACTTTGGAGAAATAACTTTTGTAATGAATAAATTATGTAGTTTTGTGATTTTAAATTATAACTATAAATATTATAATAAAAAAAATAAATAATATAAATCACGAAAATCAAATCTATATTATTAAAATTTTTTAAAACTTATTTAAACAGATTATGACAAGTAAATTAATTTTATTATTATCATACAAATTAATGGCAGTGTAAAAGATTTAATTCTAAAAAAAAAAAAAAAAAAAAAAAAAAAAATTATATATGAATAATTCTAATGTATATATATCAATACAAAAAACCCTTAACGGGTTAAAAGTTTGTGACGCAGCACTGTACTTTATGGCTATAAGAATTAGAAATACGGGTCTTAAAAATAATGATATCAAATTTTCAGTGACGCTTTGATATTAATTAAATTATACATAGATTTTCTTATTTGAATTTGCTTTTTCCTTTTATTTATATTTACAGTGTAAACGTTATTTTCAACATAAAATAATATATAGCATTTACTCATTGATACCTTTCCATTCACATCTCTTATACTATGAAAGCATGTGTTTTAAAAGAAATTATATGAAATTCCAGCAACGCAGTGGTATTACTGTTACAAGAGAAAACTTTTAGAGTTAATTTTTTGAATTTTGAATAGTTAAAATAAATAAAGTATATAAATAATGATCGTTAATAATAATAATTAATGGTTGGTCGAACGTATAGTGGTTTTTGCTAAAAACATTGTGCCGCGGCTCATAAATCTCTTTTCTTAAATTACCGAAACTTTAAATTTGAATTAAATTCAAAATAAAATTTAATGGAAAAAAAATGAAGTACATATAAAGGATAACTTACCCCATGAAGAAAACAAATTATATATAGCTGAAAGAGAATTGTATTAATCCAAAAAGGCACACAAATATCCATTAAATGACAAATATTTAAGAAACTCTAGATTCTTTATTGAAATGTAATCATATATGAATTACCCGGTACCGGTACACAAGATAGCAATCAACTACCACATATTTGATAAATCTATTATATTATCATGATATTTCATGTAGAATATTATTATATCATCATCATATTTGATATGTTTACGATCGCACATCCTTCACTTAGGTTTTGGCACTCGAGGTAGTTATTTATAATGCATTTTTAATCACAAACTGAAGTACTGAGTAGGGAAAGATGATTTTATTCTCATGATTGGTAACGTCAAAACATCCTTTGAAATTTTGTCACTGGTGAGCATATATTTTAACGGTACGGATGATGATCACTGTAGTTTCCATCATCGTTGAATTCAACAGAATACCAACGAATTCTTTGCTCAGGCAATGCTAATTATCCTAGAACCACTTAATCCATGATCATCGAGGTTTAAATGATAAAATTATTCTTCATTTCACCAGCGTAGGGATTGTGAATTAGTCTGTGGTTGATAAACCGTCATTCGAAACTTTGTAGATATAAATCCTTTTGATCCAAAATAAATCCGTTCTCGGAAATTGGTAGTCTCTGGAAACCACGCATTAGGCCTAGTCGCAGGCCAGAAACATCGTTGCGACGTGAACATATACCGGGTATTGGGCTCCTTCACGAAGTTTGATTATATGCAGGTTTTTCAGGAGTTGATTTCATGAAATTACAGAACTTTTATACACAGAATATATTTGGATGATCAGCCTGCCCATGACACCGGTTCGCTCGCTAAGGCCGAATCCCGGCGCCATGGACCGGCGAAAATTTACGTGCTCCTCTTACCAGAGCTTACATTCAAGAGAGAGAAAAACACCACATCCAATTTCGCGCCTGCCCGAGCCAGCCAATCAGCTCTCGCGAAAAGGGACGCTACGAACCTTCCGGCGTGTTCTAGAACATTTCCTCCCCTTCTGAAAGTGCGGGAAGATACAAAATAATTTAGCAAACATGGCTGACCGCTGAATTTAAGAATACAGTTAAATAAAAAAAATATTTTTGGACTTATGATTTTTTGAAGATAAAACAATTAAATTTTAAGCTATTTCCATGAGCGATGGCTCTAATTAAAGGAAATAAAATAAGCTATCTAATTAAAATAAAGTTGCAAGGAAATAAAATTTAGAAAAGTATTTAAAATTGAAAAATCGGAAATTTAGAAAAATATTTGAAAATGCCAAAACGGAATGAAATTAATTTTGGAAAAACGGACTTTTAAACATTTTAAATAGAGAAAAATAATTAAATAAAAGAAACTGAAATATTTTCCGGAGGATTTGGTAAAAATAATAAATTTCAAAAGTGTTAAAATTTTCAATTTTAACAATTACATTAAGTGATTTGTTTTTAAATTTCACTGCAATTATTTTGTTTTGCATATTAAAGTATATATGCACATTGAAATATTGCTTTTAATTTTCAAATACGCTGTCAAATATATCACTTTCATTAAGCTTATATTATGTACTGAAATATATTTATTTCAATGAATTATTCTATCTTTTGCGTCACGCCATCCAAAACTGAAAAAAATTTCACAGTTTTTTTCTTTGCATCACGATATCTATTTGCATGCATTTTCAATTTATTTGGATGAAATGACACAAAGTAAACATTTCCATATATTTTACTTACAGTTTTGGATGGCGTGACGCAAAAGATAGAATAATTCATTGAAATAAATATATTTCAGTACATAATATAAGCTTAATGAAAGTGATATATTTGACAGCGTATTTGAAAATTAAAAGCAATATTTCAATGTGCACATATACTTTAATATGCAAAACAAAATAATTGCAGAGAAATTTAAAAACAAATCACTTAATGTAACACCACTGCGTTACTGGAATTTCATATAATTTCTTTTAAAACACATGCTTTCATAGTATAAGAGATGTGAATGGAAAGGTATCAATGAGTAAATGCTATATATTATTTTATGTTGAAAATAACGTTTACACTGTAAATATAAATAAAAGGAAAAAGCAAATTCAAATAAGAAAAACTATGTATAATTTAATTAATATCAAAGCGTCATTGAAAATTTGATATCATTATTTTTAAGACCCGTATTTCTAATTCTTATAGCCATAAAGTACAGTGCTGCGTCACAAACTTTTAACCCGTTAAGGATTTTTTGTATTGATATCATTACTTTTTAGGGGTTAATGATCAAAACGCAAAATTAAAGGAGCATGGTAATGAGTTATAACACTGTATTAAAAGTGTTGTTTTATAGGTCATACTCGAACAAAATAACAAACTAAATAAAATTTCAAAATTTTATAAAAAGTGATAAAAAAGATGGACACATGCAACATTACAAAGGCATAATATAGTACATTTTAAAAATGACAAAAATTTCTTATTTATATTTATTTCTTATTATAATTTTTTAGGTATAGATTTGATTTAAAAGAGAAAAATAAATAATAATAGAAAAATCTTTAAAAAGTGAAAATTTTATACTGGTAAATATTTAAGTAGTATAGTTTGTTATGAATTTAATTTTAAAAAAATCTTAATCTATTCAAAATTTTATTATAGCTTAACATTTTGTAATTTATATATTATATATATACTAGAAACTTAATGAGCAAATTAATTATTTTCAAATTCTGTTTTAAGAATTTTTTCAATCCGTAGTTTAAGTGATTTATCACCTAATTTTGAAAAAATTACAAATATTTGCATATGATTATCATATTATTTGTCATTTTTATGAAAATAAAGGAAAAATTTTTTGTTGTTGCAATCACCTTTTAAAATAGAACCAATTTTGAAAGTTAACAACGTATCAGCATGAAAACAATGTAAATACAAAGAATATTTTTGATAAACAAATGTCATATAAAATACAAGTACCTAAATAAATAACTCATTTAATATATATATTAAAAAAAGAAAAAAATTTTTTTTTTTTTTGTTGTTTATTTTTGACCCTTCCCGATAGATGGAGCCAAAACGATTATTTGATATTCAGTATTTCAGATGGAAGAGAAGAAATTCGTTCGCGAAACTGCCGCATCACAGTATTTTCGGAGTAAAAAATAGTTCGATTTTTAAACTGAGTTATAAAAAAAAACAAGAGTTTTCCTAGGGAAAAGGGAGATGTCAGGCACATCAGATAAAAGCAATTAATATCATATATAAATTAAACTAAATTCGCTCGAGCCATATTCGAGAAAAATTTGTTCCTTACATACGCCGCCCATTTACAACTTAAATGAGCCAATTCATATCTCGAAATATATTGCACGCAGAAATGTAGCGATTTCAGGATAGGATCAGACAGAAGGTGAAAGTCTATTTTGAAAATATCAGAACATAACCTCCCATATTTCCTGAGATATTAAGTGTCGGCTTTCAGCGGTTACTTTGATCTTAAAATTCCTGTATATATAAGTGTCGCAGTTTTCGTTCGTTTTTCCGTTTCCGCTGAGTGTCGTGGCGTTCGTTTGTTTTTGCACTTGCGTCACTAGAAAAACTGCCGTTTTTCATGATTACCAAATATTCAAATAGAAATTTGTATAAAAAATAAGAAAATACAGAAAATTAATAAAATTAAATTAATTGATAAAAAAAAATACATATTGAAATATTTTTTTACAAATGTAAATAAAAATTACTTTAGCACGTCTAAAAAAGACAACAGTTTCATTTTTAGTTAGTGAAAACAATCAAATTTTCTTATATCGTTCATTTTGATAGCCAAACTCACATGCATAAAAATGTAATTTAACAATAAAAATTTTCTAAAACAGAATTATTTTTTTTAGTGGTGCCATCAGTAGTCATCCATCAAAACAAAAAACAAAAATGGCGGATTTTGGCTTTCAAAGTCCGGATTATGGATATTTCCGAATTATAGAAGTTCAAATTAAAAGTATTATACTGTATATATATATATTACACTATCAAAAGACATCATACTGTTTTCATTATAGCAGCTTACTGACATAATAAAATAAGTATTATTAATTCATTCATTCTTTTGTGTTTTTAATCAGCTATTTACTTTTAATCTATTACTCTTTGTTGATATAACAGAGATTCTGCATGATTGATTTTGAATATTTCCCTTTCACTTTTATAAAGGTAAAAGCCTTTCTGGTTCTTAGTGAGAAAATAGATGAACATGTGAAAGTTGGTAGATATATTTCCAAATCTGCAAAAATTTTACGGAATTAAATAATTCTTTCTTCCTGATAAAAAATAAAATAAAAATATTTAAAGAAACTGAAGTTTTTTTTTTTTTTTTTTTTTTTTTTTTTTAATATAAGTTGTAAAATTGAGAATTTGGTAAATTTTAAACAAATTGATAAACTGATTAAAAAAAAAAAAAAAAAAAAAAAAAAATCTACAAAAAATTACTTTAAAATAAATTTAATCATGTTTTAATGTAGATGCACCAGGGGTCAATCCAGGCAAAAGTTGGGACCATTTTGCTGTCCCTTCACAAAATTCAAAACTCTGAAATGGGCCCCTTCACAAAATTCAAATCCATAAAATGGGTCTCTTCACAAAATTCAAATTCAGAAAATGGGTCCCTTCACAAAATTCAGATTTATAAAAACAGCCCTTTCACAAAATTTTGTTTTATAAAAATAATACTTTTGTAAAATTTTTCCATGTTTACTGTATTATTTTTAATGAGTGTCTATACTTTTGTTTAATAAAATGCTGTTAACTTGATATTAAACATTAGGTAGAGTAACTGCTAAAATGAAAGGTTTCTAGAGACAGTTCTTTTTTTTCACAAAAAGAAATAAATGTTCACAAAAATGGGCCCCAAAAATTAAAACCTGGATCAACCCCTGTAGCACATACAAAAGACAGCAGATGTTTGCAGAAAAATTTTAAGTCAACATTCACATTTGTAGACAGCCTAGTTTTATACACTTGGAATAAAAAAACTGGTGTTTCCAGGAGCAGAATTTTTTCTGCCAATCTGCGACAGCTGTTTAGACATTAAAAAATAATCTGCAGTATAATTTCCCACTAAGTTACCAAAAAAGAAAGAAAAAGAAAAATAGTTACTGAACTCAATGTAAATGTATTTTCATCACAAGTTTGCATTTATCTAATGTTATTAATCTGTTAGATATGTCATAGTAGTTACAAAATTTTAATTACACTGAGCTAGGTAAAGAGTTGGCATTAACCATTATCCCTGATATCACATAAGAAATATATTTGTCCATGATTTTGTTCGTACTGATTCTAGTAAAGTATTTGTAGTAAGACTTTAAACAGTAAAATTAATGCAGCTCTCTAAAATTTTCTAGTTCCTGTGTAACAAGATAGAGGGACATTAAGAAGTAAAAACTTTTTTTTTTTATCAACAATTATAGTTTGTTGGTCATTGCCATCAGTATATCTTAATTGCATTTTGCTCATCTTCTGAATGTCCGAGCTCCAACTTTCACAGAAAACCTCTAATACTGTAATTGAAACTACATGTTTGAATAACTTAAAGTATAGGTATGCTTTTAGAACTAACTTCTTCCATAGTGCTAGTGATCCATTTACAAAATTACTTGTCCTCAAACAAAAATGTGTCAAGATCATCAAACTTTGAAATTGATGCAAAATCTTGTATATATTCAAAGAAACAATAACAAAAATTTAAATGGGTTCTACAATTTAATAAAACAAGTTTAAAAATAGAAAAAAAAAAAAAAAAAAAAAAAAAAATCAAGAGATTTTTAAAATATGTAAATTAGGTAGAAACTCAATGTTGAAATTTTTGACCAAATACAATACCTCCATTACCTACAGAAGTCAGGTAATGGAAATAAAAAAGAACATTTTTAATTACAGGATAAAAGAAAAAAGAAACCTATTTCAAAAGATGACTGTTCTCACTTTTGCCATATTTACATGAAGAAAAAAAAAAATTAAATATGAAAATAATAAAATTAACAATTATTCGTTTTCCTCAATAAAGTAACTACATGCAATAAATATGAATTCATATTAATTAAGCTAAATAACTTTGTGATTTTTTAGAAGACTCAAAAACTTTACAGAAATAAACCTATTTTCCATGGATGTAGTTCTTTTTAAAGATGTGCAATTTTTCTGTGTAAACTTAGAGAACTCCATGTCTTTTTGAAGATTTGGCAGTATTAAATTTATTATGTCATAATATTCATCTGAATAATTTAAAAACTCATTCATTTTTGTGACAAATATTTTTAAATCTACTGCTAAATTTGTATACAGAAAAATGAAATTTTATTATCACTTTCTACTTTTTAAACATACACCATGTGTAATGAAATTATTGTAATGAAGAAAAAATTTGATTATGAGATTTTGATGTATCTATATGTTTTGAGATCTTTTAAAATTATTTTTGCTATTTTGAGGGTAATGTATGTATGTGTATACCATAAAATCCCGAAAGTAATCCCTTCCTCGAATGCAAGCCCCCCCCCCCCTCCCATTCTCGCCGAAAGTGAAACTATTCCATTTTTTTAAATATAATCCCTCCACTCTTTTTATTCATCCTACTACTGGGCATACATACAGAGGACAGGTAAATATCTTTCACCATTTCATACAAACCTACTTTCAATCTTCAATTCTTCAAGGTCAGTGCCACAAAGCTTTTGAAAAAGGGGGGTTACTTTCGGGATTTTATGGTATGTGCTTGTGTATGAACATAACATCTAAATTTGATGAAACTGAAAGTTGATATGTATGTTTTAGGTCACTGCACACAAACTGTATAGATCTTCAAGAGTGTGTATGACTGAGGTTTTTACAGGGACACACACAAAAAAAATTATTTATCATTATAGCATAAGGACTCAAATTACTCAAAATGTGACAGTGTTTTAAATGCCTTATTCAAATGAGCTATATACTAGTAGATATGTTATATGTCATCAACACAATTTTTTTTTAGATTTTGATGAGTGTATGACTTTTATAAGAACAAACACACACACAGAGACAAAAAAAAAAAAAATACGGACTATAAATTATTTAAGATGTGCTAGCACCCAAAATCTACATTCAATTAAAATATAAATTGGTAGGCATGTTATATGTTATCATTGTAAAAATCATATAGATTTACATGAGAGTAGGCCTTATAGTTTTTTTTTTCCTTCTTTTCTACAGAGATAGCACAAATGGATGTGGCTTCATTATGATTTATAAAACAACTTACAACTTGGGAAGAAACACTCAAACATGCATTAAGTTTTTCTCTTTTATTTAACTCCTATCTTTTAATTAAACATTGTTAATTACTAAATGTTCAAAAAAGTCGAATGAAGTCACTCCAAAATTTTTTTTAATGAGTGCACATACACACACACAGAGTAAATAATAATGTAAGTAGAAATCCTACCTTAAGGCAGAAAAATTTCTTTTTACTGGATCCCTGGAAGAATTTATTAGGCCAGTTTTTGATACAGGAAATTTAGATTGCAAAGCTGTGACAGTAGCAGGGGAGGAAGCAGCAACTGAAGAACCAGCTACAGTTTTACTACTAACTAACAGACTTTTTGTTTGATTGTTGACTTGTAAGCGAGGCTATATGAAAATAGAAATAACTTTCAATATTTAAAACAATAATAATAACAAAAAATTTAATGTATTATTTTGCTATTAAAATACATATTATTATAAAATAATAAGCCAGGATGACAATTTTAGAACAAACATTTTCCAATGAACATCAGACATTTTTAGAAAAGTGATTTTTATTTTTATTTTAAATGCTGTACAGATGTTAAATTTTTTTAAAGAGCTCTCAAAAACTATTAATTTTTTACAGTAACATTGTTTACGTCAAAACAGAATTGTTCAGCCATTTTGTAAGTTTAAAACTTATTTTTTAATCCTAAATTTCCATTGAGTCAACTCATATGTCCATTGAATAAACTTGAATGATGCAACAGTCAATCAACATATTCTTTCTTAAGTTGTCAAAACCAGGTTATATTTTGCATTCTGTTGTATTGCAGGGCAAAATACACAGACAGTGAAACCCCGATCTATCGTTCCCACATCTATCATTTTCCCACATTGATTGTTTTATTTCTATGGTCCCTACACGAATTGTATTTAAATAATGTTAATGAAACTTGCATGTATTGTGCTTCAGAAAGTCGTTTTCCCACATTCATTGTTGTAAAATTTTTCTCATGACAATTTAAACATTTTGTCCTGAAGGTTAAACGGTTCCATATGACATACACAAACTGGAATTACTTCTTTCATCCTAAAATCTCTTTTCCCCATTTCCATGGAGGAGCAACATTGTGTTGCCATGTCTCTGGCCCATTTATTCATTTTAAAATTTCAGCATTTCAGGAAATAACCTTTTTAGTAATCCAGAAAATTTGTTTCATGAAATGCAGTTACGTGCAAAAAAATGATGAAGAATACCATACAGAAGGGCAAGAAAATTAAGACGACGATGATGTTGATTATGCAGATGAAGAGTGGTTGTGTGTAGCAAAGGATACGTCTCGTACAAAATTTAGAGATAATATTTGCATTAATCAAGACATTGCAATATGCAGTATATTAAGCATAGAAGAAATGTGCGATTTCAAAAAATGAAAATAATGGTGAAGAAAAAGAGGATAATTTTTATGATGATGACTCAATTATGGCATTCAAAAATGCACGAACTTTTATATAAGCACATGGAATTACAGAAAAAGACCAGAAAAATGTTGTAAATCTGGAAAATTCCTGTTTAATTTATAAAAGAAACAAAAAGCCCAACATAAAATATTTGATTAAAAAAAAAAAAAAAAAAAACTTAATGTTCTACAACTTTGATGTATTTCTTTAACAGTACATTGTGTGCATTAATCCATAAACATTGTTTTCTTTGTGCGTTGACTTCAACTCACATTCATCATTTTCCTGCTTTCATCGTTTTTTTTTTTTTTTTTCCACGTACCTCATGAAAAACAATGGATACAGGTTCTACTGTATTGGATTGTCACTGTTTTGGACACATTGGCTATTTTCATTGGAATATTTCTTTGTTCAAAATAGTAAAAAATCTGGTGTGTAACAACCACATGACTTCTTACTCACTATTGCGCGTATATATACACTTTTTGGAGATAATATGGTCAGAAGACATAAAATTGACCTAACAAAATTAGACACCTAACAATTTTCTGCTAAGAGAAATCTGATACATATGTAAAGACATGAAATAGAATTTACATAGTAAGTTTAAAAAAAAAAAAAAAAAAAAAAAAAAAAATTCAGCAGAGCTGTTTTTTGAAACATCAACTTCCAATATCTAATACTGACCTACCTAATCAGAATGATTGCTAATTTTCTTTTAATAGCCACATAATACATGCGAAAGGATATCTAAACCCCTGGTTAAATATCCTTATTATATCTGTTTAAGTATCTAAACAGGGGGTTTATGTAGCAGCTGTTTTTGAGATATCGACTTTCATCAAAATTTGGCAAACTTAACTGTTGACTGAAAAACAGCAATTACATATGAAAGGGTATCTAAAAGAGAGTTATTATGGCAAGTTTGAAAAGAATCCGTACAACTCTTTTCAAAAGAACACACTTGCAAGACCTTATATTGACCTATTTATGCAGGTCTCCTTTCAATTTCCCTGAACTAACCAACTAATACATATGAAAGGATATTTAATAGGGTAGTTTATATAGCAACTTTGAAGAAAATCATCTGAGCCATTTTTGAGATATGGACTTACGGTTCCATTTAGTTTTCTATGTGCCACTTCCAGTTTTCCAATTATCTCCAAAAGTTGGAAAAATCATCTGTACACCAGACCTGTCTCAATTCTGAAGTTTTGTCGTTCTATTTTTATTAGTTTCAGAGATCTGACAGTTAGAAGATTCCCCACCCATTCAAAATGTGAAGTGAAGTGGTGTTCAGACATTGTGCATAATGCCTGTTCTGACTATCACACATAAACAATACCAATCACATTCATGAACATTTTATGGTGTGTAACATGCTTTTCTCTCTCTCCACACCAACTAGTATCCACAATCATTTATCCAAGTGAAGCGTGATTCATAAAAAAGAACATTACTCTGACACATACTATACATTCGCTCCTGTCAGTGGCGGCTCGTCATTAAGGGCCAGCGGGCACAGCCCCACTTAACTTTTTTTTTCCCCGATTAATTATTATTATTTTTTTTCCTTGTTTCATTCTTTTTCTTTACTGCTCAAAAAATATATATACAAACTAACATCTTGCCTCCATTTTTTTCTTAATATGCTTCTCATCATTTATTTGTCAATATGTTTTCTTTTTCAAGAGTCATAAATCACTTAACACATTCGCGACCGCTGACGTGAATTCACGTCATTTCAACTTCTATAGCTAGTTGCCGCTGACGCAAATTAACGTATTTTTAGATTCTATTCCTGGTTACCACTGACGTGAATTCACGTCATTTCAAGAATTTCTATGGAAACAATAGATTAGTATTATTTTGACAGTATTATTAGAGTATCAATTCTTTGATAGTATTATAGGTTCGTTCTAATATTATATAACTAATCTTCATTCCAAGCTTCAGGTAATTACAAGAGTAACATTTCAAACATTACATTCAACTTTTATTCACGTTCAAAAATCTAAAGTTTGCGGCAAATAGCTTTAGTTTACTTCGATACTCGCCGGCAATCAGTTTTAGAAAAGACAAAAGTATGCCGGTCGCGAAAGTGTTAATGATTCACCAAATGTTGGAAAAAAAAAAAAAATACAGCCTTGGACCGACTGCTGCTACGTTATCTGAGCATAGGGCAGCATCGTAAACGGCCCATCTTGACGTATTCATTTATACAATAGTTATTCTGTTAGATCAGCAAATTAACAGATTTGGCGACGAACTCATTTATCAACATTAGCACGCTGTAATTTGTCGTCG
This sequence comes from Salticus scenicus, assembly GCA_963930645.1. Classification (NCBI taxonomy): domain Eukaryota; kingdom Metazoa; phylum Arthropoda; class Arachnida; order Araneae; family Salticidae; genus Salticus; species Salticus scenicus. The sequence goes on along the minus strand of OZ005655.1, from coordinate 214,482,341 downwards.
GTAGGGTACCGGGAGAGAGGCCCGTTGAGACAAAACTATAGGGATAAAAACTGTCTGTTTTAAAGAATGTTAACCATAGAATTCCTTGATAAAATTTGGAGACTTTTGCATTACTTTTATTTGTTATGATTTTTCGGTGCATTTTTTAAAACTTACATATGATAGTTTTAAATTTTAGTGTTTAAAAATGAATTCTGTTGATAATTAAAAATATATTTTTTGGATTAGCGTTTGAGATATAAAAGCTCTTAATTAAGAATTTGAAACCTCTCGAACTGCGGTATTTTGAATTTAAATGGAAAAATGGAAAGAAAATTTGTGACTGCGATATTTTTCTTCAGATTGGTATACTAAAACTTTTATGCAAATAAATTGTAAAATTTTTAAATAAATAAATAGTGGATTTCCATGGATATATATATATAAACTATCTACATAAAAATCTTTTTTTTTTTACTGTATTTCTTAAAAATACGATTTGGTAAAACAGTTTTATTATGACTATTATTTAAAGACGATAGACCGTCTTTTTATTATTATTATTATTATAATATCCTTAAAAAAAAAAAAAAAAAAATCTATTTTTGTTTTTTATTTAAGAATCAATCTTTAATTCTCAACAAACATTATGCAAAAAAACATTATAAAATTGCGTCAAAAAGTAGGAATTTTATAATCGTAATTGAAAAGTTTTAAAATGACATTTTTCAAAGTTCGAAATTTAAATTAAATTTTTTCTAAATGCACATTTTTATAATTTTACGCATGGAAATTCGAAACTCATAAGGATAAAAATATTTAATTTTAAATAGATGTTTTCTAGCCAATTTTTTCTAAATTGAATCAAAAATTAAGAAATTTAATTTAAATTATTTAAAATAAGCTCTTAAAGTGATAAACACGGTAGTTTTTAATATGTATTCATATTAGTACATAATTCATGACTTTCCAAATTTTAACATAACTTGTTATAAATTTATTAAAGTTTATTTTATTTGTTTTTTAAGATAAGAAATGTGAATATAACATTTGAAATGTTTATTATTAAATGTCTTAGGGATATAATTCACGCAAGCTAAAAAATATTACATGTAGAGTGAGAAAAAAATTGAGTTCAAATTTTAATGGCGTGTAGTGTTAGGGTTAAGGCCAGATGACTAAGAGTAGGTCCTAGATCTGGGTGGTGTACTCTCCCTAGGGAGTCTTTCTAAGTGATGATACCTAGCTCGTATTTATGCGAATTTCGAAAAAAAAAAAAACATGGAAAATCGCAAATGCAGATATCAGCTAAAGCGACTTGGAATAGAACTCGGCAATTCCTATCTACCATCTTCCAGATATTTAAATTTTGATACTCCACTGATCAGAAAACTGCAGAATTTTGTAAATGAAGTCGTAAAACATTAATTTCTGAGATACATTTAGGCAGTTTTCTCCATATTGTTAAATTTAAGATTTGCCATAAAAAAAAAAAAAAAATTTTACCAAAAAACTTACGCTTTATATACCTCCTTAATAATGTATTTATTTATGTTTGAACAATGAATATTATTATTGTTAAGCTATACATCATACGATGGGTCGGGCCCCACTTACGAAAATTTGCACGAGCTGCCACTGACTCCTGTTAATATTCAACCAATACGTTCATTATACTAATGCTTTTTTGATGATGATGTGGTTGAATTGAATGCACTGAACAAGCTTCTATGATTACAAACTAGCCCGAATTGAATGCATTGAACAACACTCTACAAATACAAAACAGTCAGATTGAATTGCGTAGAAATGATTCTGGCAAATGCACACACAGCTGTTGCAGATGGAAGGTCTGCAATATCTGACTAGGAGTGAGATTTTTGATCCTATTTAACAACAGAAATACATATCAATCTTCTTAAGCTGTGGTGTTTTTTCCCACGACCAATGGCATGCATCTGCATAGCAATTTCGTCTTCATTGGTCTTTTTTAATCACAAGATTATGTTTTTTGACATTTCTATTATTCTGACCACCATAATGACTCACTGACCATAGAACAACCTTCTACATATACAAACCAGCCTGATTTAATTGCCTAGAAATGGTTCTGGCAAATGCACACACACACTTGTCGCAGATGCAAGGTGTGCAATATCTGACTAGCAGTGAGATTTCTGTTCTTATTTGCCAACAGAAATACATATGAATCTTCTAAAAGTGTGGTGTTTTTTCCCATAACACTGCTCTGCAAAAAAAAAAAAAAAAAAAAAATTTCGACATCTGATACCATTCTTGCTGATTCTTATGTAAAATGACCTCCTGAATCCGAATATGACTCCCATTTTGCCCGTTTTCTAGAAACACCATTCTCTCCCTCAATTTCTTTCCCTGTTCAATAATTTTATGACCATGAATTTGATTTGAAGAATGAAAATATAATTTAATACCTAAAAACAAAAAAATATAGTTTCCTTCATTGGCCTTTTTTTTAATAACAAGATTACATTTTTTGACATTTCTGTTATTCTGGCTACAGTAATGACTCACTGACCTCTGTAGAGCAGTCCAGCTGTTTGTTCACAATTGTAAGCACTCAAATGATGTTTTACTTAATTACTGCAATACCACATCTGGCAATTCCCCGAAATAAGTTCAAAAGTTTACAGTGCTATTTTCATTAAACACCTAATTGCATGGACTTTAGAATTAATAGGGTTTTATGCAGATAATATGTCCTGATCTACTATGCTCTCTACACTTAATTTTAGTATGATTAGTCAGTTGTCAGGAACCAGGGTTGGAACCACCTCCCTTTTTTTAAGGGGAGGGGGGGGGGTGTTATAGGCTTTATCAGAGTTTTGAAGTCTATTCTCTTTATTTTATTTTCTTAACATGAAGTATATTAATAAGAAAAAAAAAAATGTCAATTATTCATTAAGATAAAAATATAATTCTAAAATTCTTAAAAGACTTAATTTATTAAACAGGGTTCATACTCAAGTATGGAGAAAAAAATTCCCTGAGTTTTCCAGACAATTTTCAATAAAATATTAACAATATATTACAAGACACACTCCTCTATAGAGAAAGAAAATACTTCTATTTCCACTGTATGATGTCATTACTGCCGATCATGATAGAAATTCAAATAGAAATCATTGTTGACATGTGTATTTTCACAATATTAATCATTTCAATTTCGATATGAAGCTAAATAAGAAAATATATTATGAGAGAAAGGAAATATTCATTTTTCCAGGTTTTATAATCAATTTTCCCTGAATTTAAATGAAAATTTTTTGTTTTCCCTGATCTTTTTAAATAACAAAATCCAAATTCCCTGAGTATTTCAAGTTTCCCAAGATGAGTATGAACCCTGTTAAGTTATAAGGAAATATTTAAAAAATTAAAACAATCAGAACAAAATTATAAAACAACTCAACAACAAAAGGATTCATTTTAAATTAGCTATGAAAAGATTTTTATTTATTGCAATATTACCAATGCGTTCTAACATTTTTAAGGTTAGATTATAATACAGATTAAAAAATCTACAGCTACATCATATAAAATTAAAAATAAAAGAAATATTTCTAAACAAAAGTTTTAAATAAATCTAAATACTTACTCCAGGAAATCTTTGATTTAAAAGGGTCTGATTCTGCTGAATAAGCTGAGTAGTTAGAGGAGCAGTAGAACCAGCCATAAGTCGCACTTGAGTGGTAGGTTGCATGATCGGCCTTTTCTGACCAATCTATGAATGTTTTATGTATTTTCAATATACTGAAGTCTCCAGTAATATTAACAATACTCTGTTTACTTTAAAACAAAATATTTACAGTATAAAAACAGTTTCCGTGAAGGTGACATTTTACCATCAGAAATGGCAAAAATAAAACAAAGAGAACTTCTTCAGTTAAGCAAAAGTCACTAAATAAGAATGTTAAATTCTAATATATAATAAACAGATAATTATGACATTAAATAATATATATATGTATTTATAATAATAGTAATAAGGACCTATATTTACATTAAAAAAAAAAAATTAAAATATGCAATATTTAAAATAATAATAATATATAATAATAATAAAAACTGATCACTTTTTACAGTTTTTACTTATATAAAATATCATTTCTACATGACATTCAATCATACCTAAAAACCTGGTGTGTAATAACCACACGAGACGTTTACCCATTACTACACATATTACACTATTTTTAGAGATAGATTACAGTCCGTTAAGAAATTATAAGACCCCTTTAATTTTGTAAATTATAAGAAAAATAAAGATTCTAATCATAATTTAAATATATAAAGTAACATATTGCTGATATATTTTTTTATAATTTGTTTGCAATAACTTGGTATAATGCAAGAAATGTTTAATTAAAATATATACAGTAGAACTTGGATAATTCGAAGTTGAAGGGACCAGAGAAAAATTCAAAATATCCAAAAATTCGAATTACATATACTATTTTGTCAAAAAAAAAAAAAAAGATATGTTAAAAAATTAAAACTCTATGATCAAACATTTAAACTTTATATCTAAGAATTCCGGTCCCCCCTCCCCCCCCCACTTAAATCAATATTTTTTACAAGCTTAATTATTCAACACTTTTTAAAAAATAGTCAGATATTTTTTATTTCTTCTTTAAGTACAACCTTTGTGTCATAGCATATGACTTGATACAAAAATAGAATCTACTACATTAGACATGACTTTCAATTAAAAAAACCTCGAAGCTCATGTATATTCACCATGTCTTCTGATGCACTAGCTAGGGGCTTCTGTTGTATTTCCTTATCCTTCTTTTGAAAGACTGTTAAGATATATAATGCCCTTTAGCTGAGAAAAATCTCGGGAACAAATTTTACTGTAATATTTTAAAGGTAGTCGTATGAAAAATTTGAATTATCCAAAATAGAATTCGAATTATCCAGAATTTCGAATTAAACAAGTTCGAATTATTCAAGTTACAAAATATAAGACCACTTGTCAAAAAACAAAATAGTATAAAAAATTAATATCATATTGGTCTTCCATTTTTTCTGATGGAAGCTCACTCTGTTTTTCATTGAAGTAACCAGGTGATTAAGTTCAGTCTTAGAAATATTGTACCATTCTTTTACAATGGCTACTTCCAGTTCATTGGCAGAAGAAAATTGTTTATTATTAGCATAAACTTCGTGAGATAATATACCCCATAGGTTTTCCGTGGGGTTTAAGTCTGGACTTCGACTTGGCCATGGCAAAACAATATTTTTTTTCTGTTTTAAACCACTCCTGAGTAAATGTAGATGTATGACAAGCAGCATTGTCTTGTTGAAACATCCAGCTAGCACCACCTAATAAAGGTCCAAACTATATCATGTGATCATCTAGCATAGACTGATATTGTGCAGAGTTCATGTGACCCGAAATCCACTGTAAATCACACAACCCCTCATAACTGAAAACTCCCCAAATCATTATTGATCCTCCACCCGTTTTTCAACTGAAGCATTCTTTTGGTTCCTTCCTGAAGTCATGCCAATAGTGTTTGTAACAATCGGGACCATCAAGGTTAAATTTCTTTTCATCAAAAAATATAATCTGTTTCCGCTCATCATTCCATAACATGAAATTTTTAGCCCATTTTAATCTTTCTTCTCGATAGCATTTCAATAACTTTGGTTTTTTCTTCAATTTCATAAATATCGTATTAATATTTAATTTAAGACTCTTCCAGACTGTTACATGGAAGTTTTCTTGCTGAAACGTTTCGAAATTTCATGAGTTGAAAGACCTTTTTTAGTTGACAGTCGAAATATTTTTCTACCAGATCGTTTTCTTTTGTTTGAATATTCTTTTCTAATTATGGCATTGTGAATTGCAGTTTTAGAACGGTTCATTAACCTCGCAATCTCTCTTTCAGATTTACCAGAATCTTTATAAAATAATATTTTTCTCACTTTGCTCTCCAATAATTCTTTACCTCCAGGCATCGTCAAATTAATCGTAGATAACACATTCAAAACCTAAGCCTTTGCTTCTTAAGCTTTTACGAAATACTGACGCATCCGCTTTATATTGAGTTTGACGTCATGTGTATTATGCTAATTTTCTCAGGTGGTCTTATAATTTCTTAACGGTCACAGTCTTTAATTTTTAGAAAAATGAATAAGTTTTAATGAAATTTAATATAATTTTAAAAGTTGGAATTAGTATAGGATATGCTCCACGATCAATTTTAAATATGCAACTAAAAATTTGCATATTATGCTCTCTTCTTCAGAAATGCAATAATACGCTTGTGGTCTTATAATTTCATAACGCACTGTAATTTTGTGTCTTCTGATCACACTAACAAATCAAACACCCAATAATTTTCCTGTAAGACCAAACTGATACATACGCTAAAAAAAAAAAAAAAAAAAAAGTAGAGTAATTTTTTTGAAACGCCAATTTCTAATATCTAAAAAGGACCCACTAAATCAGGACGCCTGTTAATTTTCCGGCCGTAACCAAGTAATACATGAGAAGTGATTTCTAAAAAATGGGTATATAAAAATACAAATAAACATTGGCCTATGTGGTTTCAGTGATAGTATATCTGTTGCTTGGCTTTAACTATGATTAATAATTGATTTATATATTTACATTTAAAATTAAAACTGCTGCAACTGCACATATGATATATTTTTAATGTATTTTAATTTTGTGATTAAAATATGACATTGTAATTGCTCATATTCAAACTTATTGTAACTTCAAATAAAATATATGAATTTCATATATTTATATTTGCCTAATATATATATAATATATATATATATATATATAATTTCAATAGACAATATTATGACTTTTGACTTTCAAGATCTTTTCAATAATATTGAGTTATCAGATCTTAGTAATATCATTTACAGTCTTTTTCAAGAATATAAAGCTCAAATTAATCTTCCTTACAATTTTAAAGCAGAAAAATTTAAAACTCTTCTTAACTTTGTTATCCATAATAATTATATCTTCCACAACAACGCTATCTATTTGCAACAATTAGGCATCCCACAAGGAGGTTGTAGCTCCAGTATTTTGGCAGATCTCTATCTTTATTATTATGAAAAGCAAATTTGCAATGATGATGTTCAATTTTATCGTTACATCGATGATATTATTGTATTTTATCTCAACAAGAACTCACAAAATGGCTTTTCCTTCAATTATCCACCTAATTTAAAGCTAACTCAAAATACTCTGACTAATCAATCAATTAACTTTTTAGATCTAAAAATAATCATCGATGGTAATAAACTTTACACAGATATCTATGACAAACGGCAAGATTTTTGTTTTAATGTCAACTTATTTACACATTTTAATTCATGTCTGCATCTTTCGGTATTTAGAAACATCATCATTAACCATTTATTTCGAATTAATAATTTATGCTCTGCAAAGTTTAAAAACAAGAATATTAATAAACTGATCACAGCCACTGCTAAAATGGGTTTTCCTAAAAACTTTGTATTTTCTATTTTATATCCTTAACCATGTCTCTGTCAGTACAAAAAAAAAAAAAAAAACTGTGTACACTTGTGTATATCAACAAAAAAATTATAAAATAATAAAAGACAATAAAAAAGGTGGCGGTTGGGTGGGCAGATGTTTGATTACGGAGGTGGGGTGGTGTTGTAAGGCTGGATGGTTGGGTGGGTTTGTGAAATTAAATTAAAAAAAAAAAAAAAAAAAAAAGTAGAAGGCTTGTTGCATTTGCTTTGTATTACTATGCATACTTTCATTTTCCATTAAAATTTCAGTTTTTTCCTTTTTGAGTTGTCAACTATATTTAATGTTCTAATTATACTGTTAAACACAATGTGATCAATCGGTGAATTTCATTGTGGCTTCGTGGTTTCATTGTTGTTCATCTGCTTTGAAATTTGCATTTTTAAATCCATATGGTTCCTGTTCTGGTTGTGGCAGGCTGGGGGAGTGTTGCCGGCATAAAACTAGTGTAACCCCACAGGCAAGTCACAAGTCTTGCCGCCTGCCTCCTTCTTCCTATCTTGTGTTTCTTGGGTTGTTTTTTCATTAATTTTGATAAGTTTATGGTTTTAAGTTAAGATTTGTTGTTTTACTTTATTGATTCGTTTGTTTTGCAGGCTGTTAATTGGTGAATCTGGTTTCTTTGCATTGGTGTATTTCGTCCACTGGTGATTTTTTTTGTCTTGTTGGTCATTGGTGTTTCAGTGATCTTGTATCTGTTGCTTGGCTTCTACTATGCTTAATAGATCATCTTTATTATATAATATATATATATATATATATATATAGTTCTGTTTAGTTCTTTGCTATAAATTTTTATTTATTTATTTTTTTTTTTTTAAGAAATTTAAGCTGAAAAGAAAATATTCCCTTCTAGCAGAGCAGGCAAAAATCGAAGCCCGTTCCCTTCACAAAATTCCACTTCATAAAAAAACTTTACAAAATTCACATTCATACAATCAGTTTTTTTTTTTTTTTTTTAGAAACTTTAGTTTTATAAAAAATATCCTCTTATAAAATTTTTCCACATTTTCATTAACATTTCAAATGAGTGTCTTTATTTGGTTCAATGAAACATTATTAATTTTTTTTTTAAATATAAAATAGAACGACTGCTAAAATAAAAAGTTTCTTTTTTTCTTTTTCCTTCCCCAACCCAAAATAAATACCCTACAATTTTTTTTTTATTACAAAAATAGAATTTAAAAATTAAAACATGGATCAATCCCTGCCTCTAGTGACTAAAATGTAAAATGAGAGTTTATTGCAATTAACACAAAAATTAATTCGATAAGATGATTTAAGAAATTTTAAAAGCAAGAACAGTCAAAATGTTTTAGTCGCCAAATACAAATCTTATGTTCTTTATTTCAGTTTATAGAAAACTAAATTACTATTTCTCCCATTCCCATCCTCTGCTTTTTCATATTTCCTCCTTTTTCTTTCAGTGTTTTTTCTCCTTTAGCAGTGGCAAGATATGCTTTTTTATGCACTTGATGAAATGACATAATCTTTCAAAATGCATTGTGTTTGAGTCTTTGGATTTACATATTTTATGATGCCCTGTCCTTAATATTATTTGATTATTTTCAGAAACGTCTATATGTTACTAAAATTTTAAGGGTGTTACACTTCATGAAACAATGAATGATGGAATTCCAGAAAACTTTGTTTTTACATTTTTGCAGGACCAACACAGAAATTGAATGGCATGAAAATATACATTAATTTGTTTCAAATGAGAAAACAACTTGCTTGCTTATTTTATTGTAACTATTATAGGGTAAACATGATATTTTACAATTTAAAAAAAAAAAAAAAAAAAAAAAAAAAAACATTGTCCTATTTTCTCTTTTATATATATTTAAAGCAAAATAATACAAAACTTTTTCTACCACAACTGAAAAGGATACACACTGACTAAATTTTTAATGATAAACAATTAAAAAAAAAAAAAAAAAAAAAAAAAAAAGAAAGAAAAGAGAGAGAGAGAGCAAGAATTGTATTTAGCATAATTTTTTCTAAACCCAATTGAATTTATGATTTAACAGAGAACTGACTAACTTTGGCAATAAAATGATACGAGTAGTTTCTCAATTTTTCCATTTTCTAAGAAAATATATTAATACAAATATGTATTTACATTACGCTGCAGATGATAAAATAAAATGTATTACAATATTTGATTAATTGAAATCAGTAAATTTTGAATAGGAAATATATACAACTTCAACCAAATTGGTGCAGCCATAGGAATGCAATAGTGATTAATTTACGCCCTGATAAAAAAAAAATTTGTTCTTTTTTTTGGCAAATTTTAACCAACTTATAACAGGGTTGTGACACAAATCTGGAAAAAAAGTTATCTGACTTTACCTTGTTTCTTTTAACTCGTTAGTAGTCGCATATCTGTCTTTTTGCTGCCCTTCACTTATAAATTCCTCCTACAGATCACCCCTTAAAAATAAAGTGGGTAAACTCTGTCTACCTGACCTTGGGTGGATGTCCTCTAACATAGTATGTTTTCAAGTCATTCCTGCTATTTTTTTGAGCAGTTAAAAACATTTTACTTCTTAAATCGGTCTATTTGACCGCGACGCGACCACTACCGTTGATTCATTTTTTCCCCATTTCTGGTTTTTCAGACAGGTTAGAGTTTTGCGGGAAAAACTTCGCGTGAATTAAAGGCACTTCTTTCACTACTGACTTTCTTTCAGATTTCTCCCAACACTAAACAGCGGCGGCAAAAAGACCGACAAGCGACTACTAGTATTATAAAAAATGACGCGACTACTCTCGGGTTAAAAGTAATGATATGCAATCATACAAAATTAGCATCTAGCACGTCTACAACAAATTAATTAAATATATTTAGGATATAATTCTTTTATTAACTTACTATATAGTTGGCAAAAATCAAAATTGACTTTAATTCATTACAAAGCAGTTAATTTTGTCCAAAAAGATTTTTAATCTAAACTATAAAATTAGACAACTTACAGTTAAAATCTAAAATTAAAACTTTATTATAAAAAGTATTTCTTATAATGTTCTAAAAATTTTATGAATTCCCTGAATTTTCTCTTTTTTTGCAATACATTTTGAAAATTCCCGAGTTTTCCCAGTATTTTAATAAATTTTTTAAATTCCTTGAGTTTTCTAGGTTTTTCTTTCTGAATTCCAGGTACTGTAAAGAAAGTGAATTAGTTACATATTTTGATGTAAAGATACATACTTGAACTTGTTGTAAATTTGTAGTTGCTTGTGGATGAGGAAGTATTACAGCACCAGGTGGTGGTGGCCGCACTCCTTCAATGGTCAATTCTTTAGTAATTAATGAATGCCTTAAATAAGGCAAGTTTTTCTGAATGAAGAATAAAAATTCAATTAATAAAAAATATTTAAAAAAAATCATCTTTCTAAATATTTGTAATATAATAATAAAAAAATAAACTTATGCAACTATATTGCACAAGGCTATGAAACTTTAGATATATATATTTTGGTTCCGTTATAAGAACCAATAAATAAATATGGCAAAAAAGTAAGGATTGATAAAATACTGTAGCTTTCATGTTACGAAAATAAATAAATAAATAAACCATGTAGAATTTGAAAAGAATAAGAAATCAAACAAAAAATAATAATAAAAAAAAAGTTCAGTAAATCACATATATGCATATAAATAATATGCATACTAAGAATACTGTTAGGTGAAGAGAAGAGAAGCGATAAATTTATATATTATAATAAATTAAACATGAAAAAATGAAAAATTTAGAATACAATGCGTAAAAAAAGCATCACTCACTTTTAAAAAAGGAACTAAATATGGTTGAGGAGCTGAATTCAGCTCTTTTTGTAATTTTGTAGTAAACTCTTCAGCCTGCATGGTACCATCCTAAAAAAATATTGCAAATTAAATATATATACTATACTGTATAAAATATCACTCCAGCAGATGCATAAAAAAAAGTTATTAAAATATTAAAAAATATATATATATATATATATTTCTAAAAAAGAAAAAAATATATACATATTTAGCAACAAAGTAAAGATGCAAAGAGAATCAATTAAACCTTACTATAATCGAGTTTAATGAAAAAGTCAACAATATAGTTGTATTATGATCATAAAATTTGTATTCTCAAGAATAGATTATAGTTATTATTATTATTTTTTTTTATGAATACACTTTAATATTGTCAAACTTATGAAATAGCTACTTTTGTGTTAATCAAATAGAAAGAAATAAAGATAACTTTTAGATAGATATGTGTTTTAGGCAAGTGTGTGTTTAGGTGTATAGAAGATATGTGTTTTAAGCACTAGTTATTTATTCTCTCATACGCTTATGGAAGGGAGTGGGGGATTTCTCCTTGAAAACTAAAATAAGCACTACATTTATTTATGCATGAAAACCTATTGACTGGCTTTTTCCTTACAAACAAGTCTTTTGAGATTCAAATGAAAGTCTCCGAAATCTACAAAAAGTTAATATTTTGTGTACATAGTTATAGAAAAGAATTGAGATACATTACAGATTTCAAACAGACGTGTTTGAAAATGTGTAAAGCCTTTTTATTTAATTTACCAAATTTTAGTGCACAATATGATGTAAGGATATATAATCAACGTACAGGGTGACTTAGTGAAATTATATTTCCAAGGTTTGGAATCTCGTATAAATAAAGTGTGTAAATTATGTTAGTCAACTGACATCTTAAAATAGTATTGCAGATATACAAAGCTGGGCCATTCAAATGTAACAGCATATCATCAGCAGAGACCATATTAAAAGCAGTCAAATACATTAAAGTAAACTTCCAAATTTCTGCAGGTGCAGGAAAAGGGCAGGTTAAAAAAAAAAAAAAAAAAAAAATAATAATCTGGTGTGCCACTCACACAACTTTCTCTTGCCCTGAAATTTAATACTATAAATACAGATTGGAGATAGGGGTAAGATAACGAGTACTGTTATGCAAACCTATGTTAAAACAATTTAAATTAGGCTTTGGAGCAGCTTTATTTGATGAACAATAACTGACGGTGAACAAAATTGTAATTCAAATAATTGTGATCAATCTTCTTATATTTCTCGTTTTCATTGTGAAAAATACTTATGGTTTCATGGCTTTTCTACTTTTAATCATAATTGTTATAAATTAGAAATTATATTCATAGCTTTAAACATGATTTTCTTTTTTATAAATAAATAAATAAAAATATATATTTCTTAAATTCATGGTCAATACTTCATTAATTGGAATACTAAAAAAAAAAAAAATTCTAAAAATATTCTAAAATTGAAATTAAAAAATAAAATACAAAACACCCTTGCAGGTACTCGATCTCAGGACCTCTGTATCACAAGTCAAGCACGCTACTACTGTACCACCTATTCTTAGTTCTTACAAGGATTTGTGTTTTGTTGGTTTTTATTAGGGATGTGGGTTTTCCGGAAAATTTTGAAACGGAAAATTTTCTGGAAAATTTACCGAAAATTTTCCGGAAAATTTTCAATCTCTAAATTACAAGGTTTTTGTAAAATAAAATTAAATACATTGAAAGCTACAAGTAAACAAAACTATTCAAAGAAAAGTATGAATAATTATTCAATTCAAAAAGAAATTAATAAACAAAACACAGAAATTATGATTTAATGGTTATTTAAACATGTATAAAGCTAGAAAGTTATAATTTTTAATGACTGTTTTGCATGTATAATGGTTGAATAATCTATATAAAAAAGGTGTCTGTGAACGTACTGTAGCTGTCAGAGACCCTCACCTAGCGCTGCCAACAGCTGAACCCCATTTTATTATATAGGGAAAAATTTTATGAGAATTAAGGATTTTTTTTTTTTTTTTTTAATTCTGTTTTCATTATAAAAAAAATCTAGAAAAAATAAATTTGATTTTATTTTTCCCAAAATTTATTTATTTAATTTTTAATACTTCATACTAAAGTTACAAAGTGGAAAAAAATGATCAAAATTCTTTGCACTTTATAATTTCAAAAAAAAAAAAAAAAAAAACTTTTTGAAAAACAAGAACAAATTTAACAATTATGAATATTCTAAAACTAAACCAAAAAAAAAAAAAAAAAAAAAAAAAAATAGAAGTAATTATTATAACTAATTTCTGTTTCGAATAATATGGGGTTTGGCTGCTAGTGGCAGCAAAAGTATTGAAACACACATTCATAATTTTCTTTTTCTTTAGTTTGGTCGCTAATTTTTATCATGAACTTAATTTTTTATAAACAGTATAACACTAAGATCATGACTCGATAAATATTTACTTAACAAAATTGTATTAGGTGCACCTTTTAAATAGAAATTATTGCTAGCACATCAATAATTTTGCTGCCGACTGTACAAGCAGTGGCGGATCTAAAGGAAGGGGGGGAGGGTAGACGGCTGAAGTCCCCCCCCCCCCAAAAAAAAAAAAAAAAAAAAAAAAAAAGCACTGACATTCACAATTAAATATTACAATTGTAAATTTTTCATTGATCTGGAATAATATATTGAAAAATCTTAACACCCCCCCCCCCCAAAAAAAAAAAAAGTTCTGGATTTGCCACTGTGTATTAGGTAATTTGTAAGGTAATGGCTCAGACCATGCAAGGGTTCATTTCATCAAAATTCTTTTGATTTTTACTTTTTTCGATTTGTTCTATTTTTAAGCATAGTTTGCGAACACAAAATCATTTTTTAATAGTTGGTGGTATTGAAAATGGATGTAATCCGCTATTCAAAAAAATTAATCTGGAAGTTTGAGATTTTTATTATTATTGTTATTATTTAACTTTAAATGTAACACCTTTATGAGATTTTCAAGTACAATTCAATTTTGGATATTTTTAATCAAATAAAGAAATATTGAGTTCTTTCAACTGAACCTCCAGTTGCAACGTATGGTGTGATTCATTTTATCTATTTGATTTCCTTAAATTTTAATCAAAATCTTGCTATTTATTTATTTAGGCAATTAATTGTATTTCCTGTTGCTTTCATAAAAAAACATTTTTTTTTCTTTCACATTAGAAATTAGTTTTAAAAAGTGATTTTAAAAAATGTTTTAAAATAAGATTTTTCTCTAAAATTTTCAACAATGCCAATTTTCAAATAAAGCATTTTTTTTTTTTTTTTCTAAATTTTGCTCTTTTTTTTTTTTTTAAATTGAATATTTAATGAAGATTATGACACTGTCCTAACTTTCTGAGTCCCTCTCAGAATCAGAGACCATAAGGTGACCTAAGAGAATTAAGTAATTAAAAAGTTGGTTGCTGTCTGAGTTTGAAAAAAATCGGCGTATCATCATTTATCAAATGAATACTTTAAAAAATAGATACACATGCTCAGCAGTATAGTAGTGCATCAATTTATCAATATATTCTTTTTTTGTTATGTTGCCAAATGCTTTATAATTATGTTCTTACAATTCTAAATGATGACTTTAATCAAAAACTTTTGTTTTTCACACTGTATATAGCATTACTATGCCTAATAAAAGGAAATTTAAATATATCATGCAAAAGATTTACTAAAAAAATTGTTTTTTTGGTTGGAAAATTTTCCGGAAAAACATAGTAGAAAATTTTCTGGAAAATTTTCCAAAACAGAAAATTTTCCGCGGAAAATTTTCCACCCCACATCACTAGTTTTTATAGAAATAACTAAATCTATTAGGGGTTATATCTCGCCACCATGGGTGTTGTTGCAGCAAATCTGCACTCTACTCTATGTTTTCGACCATGCTCTTTAATTTAAGCTTGGTTTAGTTTCAATAGCAATTTTATTGATTCTTACTTCCCTTGGTAGTTTAGTTATTTTGGTGTTTAGACTATCATAAGTGGTTCTGTTTTTGCCTAAAAGCATTTTTTTTTTCATGCAATAAAAATATGCGTATAATAAATGTGTATGTGTTTGTCTACCATTTAATACTTTTGGAGCACTAAATTTTTGTCAATGGTGTAAGCTATATTGATTGGAAGAAATGTTATAAATAAGAAAAAGAGGAAAATTTTGCACTAACACAAGTGACAAATTCCTCTTGATTTAAGTTTGATTTCTTGTTGAACAATTATTAAAGACAGGGGGAGGAGGGGGGGAAGGTACATGGAATAAAAAAAGATTTCTAGTTATGTATTTCAAGTAACTATAAGAAAGAAAGGTTGAACAACTTACAATTATACCCTGTATGAGATTACGAACACTTTTGGCTACAGCAGCAGGCTGTTCATCAGCTAATCTTATTAAAGTAGAAAGAAAATTTTTACATTTCTTTTTGGCAGTATTAGGTGACATCTGTAATAAGAAAAAATGGTACATTACATTAGATTTAAAAATTGAATAGAAATTATGTTTTAAAAATAAATTTCATTTTCTAGTAATGTTTAAGGCTACGAAAAGAAAACTAAAACTGAAAATTAATAAAATAAAACAGTAAAATTACGAATCATGGCTAAATAGAAATTAATAACTTTGAGTAGTTTTTTTTTTTTTTAATTATTATTTATTTATTCACAATTTTAAAGCAGGAAAGGGTACAGAATATGCTCGAACGCCTGAACGAGGTTTAGGGGGTAATTCAACTGGCTGGAGAAATTTTGATTATTTTCTTGAGAAAAAATCAAAATGTAAGCCTAAAATAACAATTTACTACTTTGCAATGCATATAATATGAATTAATATCTGAATTTTTATATTACAGAGTACACTTATTTTCTTTAACATTTATTACATAGAATAAATGGCTTTGTATATAACAAAATAGATTTTTGAATTATTGAGGAAAATTTAGATTGTGTTTGAAAGAAATTTCCGATGTCTGAACATTTTCTGCACCCCTGCTTAAGTGACTTTTCCTTTTCAAACAATTCAAGATTTTTTTTTTTTTTAAGTATAAAAATTACATTTTGCTCTATGACCTCATGCTAGTTTGAAATAGGAAAATCAATTGTTTTTCTTTATTATATACAAATAATATCCAAAGAAAAAAATTATAAAAAATGCTTTTTGTGCAATTCTTATTTATAAATGCAACAAACACTTAAGAGACTAATATAGAAGTCATAAATTACCTGAGTGGGTGTGCTAGGTTGATTGTTGGCTGTAGTAGTTTGAATATTTAAGGGTGTTGTTAGATTTCCATTTACTCCTGTCTAAAAAAAACAATTTCAAACAATTATTTAGAACAATGAAAGAAAGAAAAAATGAAAACATCAAAGAGCATAGAAACAGTTATAAGTAATTTTATCAACAACACATAAAATTAATAACATACTTCTCAACTATGCTTTGTTCAGTTAGCTGAACTACTGACAAATTAAATTTTGCTCCCCTCAATTCTCTTTGGAAAAAATATTTTTTTATTAATCACTAAAAATAAAAATAAAAAAAATAAAAAAAGTTCTATGACTTTATTTCAAAAGTTTTATCATACTTGTCCAAGAAAGCTTTAAAGCTTTATAAAAAGCAGAAACATACAAAGGTATAGCTAAATGCAAATTGGCTATTTTTTCACATATTCTGTACTAACGCTGATACATTTGCAGTACTGTAAAATCTATTTTAAGAAATCTTTTTGATAAAAGTATGTGTCCAGAGATTTAAGGAAGCTCTTCATAGCCTGCTGCACTTTGCTATTCTTTTAAAAATGATGCTCTGATAGTGCTGATCTTCAGTGCAGAAGAAAAAGTCAAACTATCAGTGGACACAACCTCTTCTGCCTACAGCAATTAATATGCCCTTTTATGTCAATTGTTGTGTGGAATTTTACATAATCATTCAAGAACAAAACCCCTTGACTCAAGATTCCTAGCATTTTACATTGAATAAGACTTCAGCTAGAAGAAATTACGCCAACAGCACATTGCATTAATAATAACTTTTGCATCTCAGAATACTGTCAGCATAATCTTCACAGCAGACTGCAACATTTTAAATTTTTTTCAGAAGGGGGTCCAAATGTTAGTACATAATATTGACTGTTAAAAATTAAGTTAGAATTAAACATTTTCAACAATTTTCTAAAATTTCAAGAGGTATTTAAACTGTAAACTCCCTTCCCCCTCCACAAACACCCTTTTGGGCTACAGCCTTGATTACAGGTGAATTGGAAAGTTTCCAGCCCATTGAGTTAGATTGGGATCATTTTCAAAGCAATAAAGAGGTGCAGCAGGCTGTAAAGAACTTCCTTAAATCACTGGGCATCAATTTTTATCAGTTTTTTTTTAATTGGTTTTACACTATGACAAATGCCGATGAAGACTATTCAGAAACACAGCCAAAGTTTGTATTTTGTTATGCCATTGCACACCTCCATTTGTAATAAAAAATTTTTGTAAAAAAGCATTATGAAACTTACTTTCAGAATTCTGCTCTTACATTTCATTGCACTAATATCACATTTACAAGTTTGTCTAGGATTGAAACTGTTTTTAACAGCCCTTTTGCAAAATTCCAAAAAGGCCCTTTAACACAATAATTCTTGAAAAGGATTCTTTCACAAAACTTCATTCTATAAAAGTGATGCCTTTATAAAAGTTTTTGATACTTTAAACCCATTTTTAACGTTGTATTACACTACCATATACAGGGTGTTTCGTAAGTCTGGAAACACCAAAATATCTCGAAAGCAATGCAATTCTGCTGAACATACTGATTTTAAAAGTTTCGAGCATTCAAGTAATCCATCAGATGAGGTATTGTAGATGGGACCCCCAGGGCACTATCCACATCCAGCTTAATAAAAAAAAAAAAAAAAACTGAAGGTATTTGGAACAGAGAAAATTTTCAGGTAATAAAACTTTTTTATTATCTGCAGATTCTAGTTCCAAGTACCTTCAGATTATCTGCATTTTTTTAAAAATAATTTTTCTACAGATTTTTTTTTTTAACTGGGCATCTGATACAAAAACATTTTTTCGAATAGAAATCACATTTTTTTTTTTTTTTTTTTCACAGAATCATGTTGAGAGGGGGGAGAAAAAAAAAAAAAAAAAAAAAAAAAGAAAGAAGAAAAAAGAAAAAACTGTTATAAAACATGTATTGTTTTTTAGGTTGATTTCTCTAGAAATCAACATATTGCGATCACTTAGTTTATCTATACACACTCTATAACAAAAAAAAAAAAAAAAAAAAAATCCTGAGCTGGTTGTAGGACCTTTTTTATGATGCTCCAAATGTCCTCAGTGGAAGAGAGATCTGGGGACTGAGATTAACCCCATTTCACTGAGCCGCCTATTACGGGTCTCTGAAGTCACAGAAGTACCAGTTGCACGTAGGATCGACGATAATGATGAATTGGAGATTTGAGTACCGCTTTGCGATTGACTGGTTCTCACTTTCTGTCCTTTCTTTAGGCCAACCACTTCTCTGACGCTGTGTTCGGACATGGTTCACCCATTCCTGTCAATATCATCTAATAGTGGTACCATTCCTATCCAATTATAAAAAAATTCGCAGATTAGACCAACCGGCTTCTCTGAGCCCAACTACACACCACACTTAAATGCTGACATCTGCACATGTTGTTTGTGCACCTGTATGTGAGGCCAAGTCCGTTAATAATTTGTAGCTGCTACTTGATGAGAAAAAATAAATCGACCTAACCTTCCAAATGAGCCAGAAGGACTTGTTTCATTTTACAAAGTAGGAAGCCCTAGGCAGCGATTCTAAAGTCTGAAAAATCCCAAATTATCTCAAAATTAAAGCAATTTTGGGAACAGCCTTGATATAAGTTACCAACTGCTGTTGCCAATGTACAGTTCATGGGATGAGTCGATACTGTGAATCGATACTCTAAATCATTATGAAACATCAAAAATACATTTTAAGAAAATAAATTATTGTTTTACTCTGCTGCTTGTTTTGAAATCCACTGAAATAAATTAAGCAAAACAAACATTTAAAACTTAAAAGAAATTTGAGCGACTTCACCATGAAAAAATTTTGGAGGGTTTTTAAGCTTTAGCACATGAAATTCAGTGTTATAAATGATGTATAACTCTAAGATTTTCCACAAATTTGCAAAATAGCCTTATATGAATCTGAAAATCTGTACAGACACAATCACAAAAAGAACAAAAAATAAATAAAAGGAAATTCCATACTGCAGCGGTCAGTATCCCGGTATTTATTAAAAAAAAAAAAATCATTGGATACCCCTAATTTGTGACGCATGAATCAGAAAATGCATGAAAATCTGTACTACAACGATCAGTATCTCAATTATATAAAAAAAAAAAAAAAAAAAAAAAAATCACTGGATATCCCTAAATCATGGTGCATGAATCAGAAAATGTATGAAATTCTATATAACATCAATAACTACCATGTTCTATCCCCCCCCCCCCCAAATAATTCTATTTATTAAAAAAAAAAAAATTAAATATATTCAAAAGCTAAATTTTTAAATCTAAAAAACGCATTTAAAAAATCATTCAGCTGGGCCATCTTACAATAAACACACACAGGCGGCCAGTGCGGTGCAAAAACAAAGTTCTGAGATGGTTAAACGAAATTCCAATATAAAAAGGTTACTATTGAAAAGTGTTGATACACTGAATCATATCACCGCATCACAAATCGCCAATGGGTACCCTATAGCAAAGCTTAGCTTAATTTTGCTACACACATTGATTTGGAAAGTTTATATACTTTCAAATAATCTATCAGATGAAATATCACAGGTGGAACTCCTGGACCAATCTGTGATATTTCCACAAAGACCCACTACCATGAATGGGGGGGGGGGGGGGGGGGAATAATAATAAAAAAAATACATAAAATAAAAATCAATACATGTTTTAACAGGTTTTTTTTTAACCCGTTTATAACTGTGGAAAAATAAATAAATAAAAATAAAATACAGTTTCTACTTGAAAAAACTGAGCTTGTGCCACACGGGGCCTGTCTATGATACCTCATCCAAAATTATTTGAATGTGCATAACTTTTAAAATCAATTTCTTCAGCAATATTGCTTCCCTTTTGAGATAATTTGAGGTTTCCCAACTTTTTTTCAATCATAAAAATTGAAAACCCAGGGACCCCTACTTTAAAAAATTGAAAAAATAAAAATACATGTTTTAAACAGACTTTTTTAAAAAACCACAATTCTGTAAAGAAAAAGCACAGTTTCGATTTGAAAAAATTGAGTTTGCATAACGGGGCCCACCTGATACATTATCTAGTAGATCATTTGAATGCACAAAATATTTGAAATCAATGTTTTCAGTAAAATTGCTTTCCTTTCCAGATATTTTGGTGTTTCAAACTTACTCTTGAATGATATACAGGAAATTATATTGAAATGTTTACTTTAAAACAAAATTAAAGAGA
Source organism: Salticus scenicus (assembly GCA_963930645.1). Lineage (NCBI taxonomy): Eukaryota > Metazoa > Arthropoda > Arachnida > Araneae > Salticidae > Salticus > Salticus scenicus. Next base: position 214,461,466 of record OZ005655.1, on the reverse strand, counting down.
TCTTTATTTTACGGATAACCATTAAAAGTTTATTGACATGTTTACATCATTTAAGGATTTTATTTCACAATGTTTACTCTATAAGATCATTTCTTATCTGATTTATTATGTTTCACTTTATTAAAAGTGATTTAGTGTTTCAGAATTTTTTTTTTTTTTTTTTTGTAAATAAAAATCTAATTTATTCTTATATGAAAAAGTAAAATACTTTTTTATTATTATTATTATTATATAATGATTTCTTTTATATCCTTATATATCTTTCTCAAAATAGCCAGAAAAATAAAAATCCGGACCCCAATCCTTAATATTATCAGTATAGGCTTTTCTGAGAAGTTCTGAGAATGAAAAGTAAATATAAAAAAATTAACTAAGAAACATTTAAACTAATTCAAATAAAACTGCATCTAAAACTGCACTTGTAAAATTCAAAATTTTAGAAGAATTATCACATTTTAACTATACAGGCATGAAAGAGAAAATAATTCTTTCAAATAAAGAAAGAATGAAGAGGGGGAAAAAAAAAGTACCTTCACAACAGAACTTTTTGTGGTATTAGGAGTTGAAAGGCGAGAAGCTACACCAGCAATTTGTGATGAACCTGGTTGCAAAATTGTACCAACAAGTGTTTGAGGAGCAGTAACAGAAACCTAAAAGAAAGAAATTTGAATTGTGATCAATATTAACAAAACAAATTAAAAACGATTTTTAGGTACTTTTCAATTACCAGCGAATTGCGGTGGGGATTTCAATATTACTTTTATTAAATACAGAATAAAGTCTTTGCAATTAAAGGAAAAAAAAAAAAAATCTATCTCAATTTATTTATAATAAAAAAATACTTTATTTAACAATAATAAATACAAGTTTGAAAATAAACATTTAAATTTAAATGGGGAGGCAGTACGTTCATATTGTGCAACATTTTCTAAAACATTTCAGAATTTAATCATTTCTACATAAATTCTAATAAATGTGGAATGCTATGCTGATAGACACTTTGTTAACAATATAAACTGCAAGGATAGTACAAGTATCGGATGAAATTTCAGAACATTTTCAGGACAAAATTACCAATTTATCTATGGAGCCAATTGACAAAAAAACTTGTTGCAGAGCATTTTAAAAAGTATTTTGTTGTGGGGCATCACATAATCCTTCACCACATGAGTTTTTGCCCCATGGAATTCAGTTTATCTAAAAGCCATATAGAAAATTCTTAATGCTAAATCAATTATCACATGGGCTACAGGAAGTCTGAATATATATAGTCCATACAACCTTCACTTTATACAAACTGCTAACAAGTTAACCAAATTGTAACTCAATAGCATTCCCCCCCCCCCCCCCCCCAAATCAATGGATTTCTGAATTAATAATCATGTGCACTAAGAATAACAAATAAAATGCTCATGACAATATAAAATAAGCTACAATCAAGGTCGTAGCCAGGAGGGAGATCATGAGGGTTTGATCCCCGCTTGATTTTAAAGACATGCTAGAAAAATAAATTAAAAAACAGATACCTATATTGAACTGGAAACATATTTTAAACCAAAAATTCGATTTTATAAGACAGTTTACTTTATGAAATGGAAAAAATATTGTGAATCATGTCTTATTTTCAAATATTATACTATTCTTTGCAATAAGGCAATAATAATATTCCAATTGCATTAATTCCATTAAAGAAAAAAGTTTAAATTGAAAATTTTTTGTACTAGCAGATCCCCTCCCAAAAATTTTTTTTTCTTTCCACGGACTTGGCTACAACAGTAATTGTTGCCATTCATAAATAATAAAATATCAGGCCCACACTGACAAAACAATTGTTAGCTTTGAGTACCACATCAGCATACATTATTCCAACCATTTGTCTAATGTTATACTCTTAACCAAAAGCAGATACAGTACTTCTGAGTATAACTATCAGCAGGGCTGTGCTTAGAGGGAGGGGAGAGGGTGGGGGAGACTGGATGGTCAAAAATTAGGTCTACTAAAATTAGCTGTCAGGTTTTTTTATTTTTTTATTTTTTTTAACAGATAAAAAAGGGAAAATGGTGCGGACCTAGATAACCTATCATCAGCTAAAATCTTTCACTCAAGGCGGCTAAAAGTGTAGGGACAGCCTTGACTATCAGCAGTAAAAGGCGCTGAAATCTTGTTGTTAAGGAGTAATAATTAAAAAAATAAAACAAAATAAATAAAAAACACACCAAAATTACAAAAAACTTGCTACAATTGTTTGGTATCAATATAATAGCACAACCCTTCATAAGACCAAAAAATTAAGTATAGCGCAGCAACAAATCCAGTTATGATATTTTTTATTTATAACTTAAACTAATGACCATGACAAAATATTTTGGCAGTAAGTTCAATTGTTTAATTTAGGTAGTTTAAATATAGATATGTTATAATAACTCAAAATTTTCAGAAAATAAGACAACTTATCACATTTCAGTATGTTTTTGAAGTTTTCAGGACATGTATTACCCCTGCAATTGGTTCCCTGCTAATGAAAAAATACTCTTTAATTTTTTTTTTTATAATTATCAAATCATATTAAATATACACACACACACACATATATATATATGTATATTTGATAATTGTTTACCTGATTAGCTTTCAAACCACTGGCACTCACAGGAACTGTCACTATTTGCTGAGGGGTAACTGCTCTCACACTAGTGGCGCCAGGCTGAAATTACATTATTTTCAATGAACATAAACAAAGCAATTAAAAAGTGAAAATTTGCAATGAAAATACCAAATAACTAATTAACATTTTGTCACACATGCAATCTATTTTAAGTTGGATTCTGAGCATTACAGAAGAAATAAATTTTTAATGTAATTTCTTTACATATTTTTTGCAGGAAGGAAAAAAAAAAATACTATATATATAGGAATAATTCAACAAATGAATGAAATAAAATAAAATCCCAAAAAACAATGGTCTTCCTCATTGATTTTCTAATCTTTAAACTTTTAATTTTATATCATATACATTTTCGTTTTAAAAGTTTCTTATATATTTATTTATTTACTAGCAGGCTACGCCCGCTTCGCTGGCCACTATATTTAAATGAATCTGCAAAAGATTTGGATCATTATTTATTTTTCACCATCACATTATAAATAAAAACTAAAATAATTACATTAGAATCGCTCTAGACCTCGCATCGGGTACTCGCTGACTACGGCAGCTCTTTCTCTGCCCGCACTGTATCGGGAGCAGGCTCCCACTGCCTGCAGAAATCTCTCTCCTATGTATTTCAATATGGGTATTTATTGACGATAGGTGGGTCTGCCATTATTTAAGAACTACGATTTTAAAGATAACTGTATCTCAGCGTCTATTAAATATTTTAGTTTTTGAATCAAGTACTTTATTACTCATGCTATTTACACTGTATTACAATTTGATTCCGACCAATGTAATAAAATAAAATAAAAAGTAGATTTTCTTTCAGAAGGAATTAAATACATAAAAAACAAATAAATTCCAATCAGTTTAATCCTTTCTACTATATACTACCATTATTTCTTGACAAATACTATAAATTAGAAAAAAAAAAAAAACTTCTAAAGAAATTAAATTAACAAATGAAAAATAATTGTTGTTATACTACGAAAATTATACATAAACATAACTGTTATAAATACGTTTTTAAATTTTAAATTTAATATATTTAATTTTTTCTACTGCATTACCATTTTATTTTCAATAAATATAATAAATTAAAAAGAGAAAAAAGATTCGCCCTCAAATAAATGTATTAAATAAAAAATAAATTGCATAATATAGCCGTTGCTAAGATACGCAGACGATTACATTTGAAGAATAAATTCATGAAAAATGAAACATAAAAGCCAATGTTTAAAATCGAAAAAACATTAATTTAAAAAATTCAAATTCGAAAAAATCTCGATGAGGTGCACACCTGCAGGGTCCCAGGTACCTATATGCCAAATTTGGAAGCTCTGCGATCAGTAGTGTGTAGTATTGTTCATGTTTAGATAAATGTATTTATTTTCTTGTTGGGAAAAAAAAAAAAAAAAAAAAAAAAATCGTTTTTTTTTTTTTTTGGCAACAATTAAATTATGGATTAAATTTAAATGGCTAATTTTTTGCTATTATTAGCTTATTATTTTCATATTTTTATTAATTAAAAGAAAACTAAACAGAAATTCGAAATTCTGACTTCGATGTGCACAATGATCCTTCGGGGGCACCTTTGTGTTAAATCTCGTGACTGTCCGAGCTACCGTTTTCGAGAACAGTGAAATATATATACAAATATTGCTCACTTAATAGCATAAGATGAATATGTATATATAATATATGTGTGTATTTCTGCCAATAAAAAAATAAATAGGTATTATTTGAAAAAAAAAATATTATTTTAAAAACTTACGCACTTCTCAAGTTTAAATTTAATCAATATCTGAAATGAAAGGAGGTAGGAGGAAGATAAAATAGATTGAGTAATTGAATCATTGAAAAGTGATTCGGCTTTTGAGGGAAGATATGACTTCGTTTGAACTTGAAGATGTAGATAAATGTATTTATTTTCCTGCTGGAAAAAAAAAATAAACTCGTATTTTTTTTTTTTTTTTTTGGCAACAATTAAATTATGGATTCAATTTAAATGGCTAATTTTTTTCTATTATTAGCTTATTATTTTCATACTTTTATTAATTAAAAGAAAACTAAACAGAAATTCGAAATTCTGACTTCGATGTGCACAATGATCCTTCGGGGGGCACCTTTGTGTTAAATCTCGTGACTGTCCGAGCTACCGTTTTCGAGAACAGTGAAATATATATACAAATATTGCTCACTTAATAGTATAAGATTTAATAATTATTTTGTTGAAATACAAACAGATTATATTATAGCACTAGCGAGCTTTGCCCGCTAGCGGGTCACTATTTTTAAATGAATCACTATAATTAATGAATTCTCAAAATTGCATATTATCACTCAAACTTTTTAAGTCGCACTGAGTCTCCACTGCCTTTGGCTGTGCAGACCCGTCAGCAGGGCCGAAACTAGGATTTTTTTCACCCGGGGCAAGGAGAGATTTTGGCGCCCCCCCCCCCCTTCCACATCCAACCAGAAATTAAAATTTCAAAGAAAATTTTACAAAGTTTTTATGGCCATTTTATTTTCAACTGCATTCATAAGAAGTAAATATTGAATTTAATTCAAATTTTTGATAAAGTTACAGATTTTGAAATGTATTATGATTATATTTAATGGATGTGTGTGCGTGTCTGTATGGGACATAAATACTGTAGCTAATTTATGAACTGCATGTTCGGAATTCCACGAAACCTACTGTGCAGCTGAATTCTGACATAAACTGGTGATGTCTAGTTTTTTATACATATCGCTCGACTTGCAGCACTTTTATGCCACGTTTTCTTATAGCTATATCTCAGCATCTCCAGGACGGAATTTAACAAACTTTATACATTACATGCTTGGTTTGAAAAACAGAGTTTACAAAACAAAACTGAATCGCAACATGTGTTTCGTGTCGAAAAACTTAGCATGACACTTTGTCAGGCGTAAAAATGTACAAGCACAAGTAGAGCTACAACCAGCCGATTTTTATTTTAACGTATATGCTTTATATCTTTATAACATTTCTTGAAAAAAAAAAAAAAAAGAAGTTGTGAATCAAAGCATTATTTTAGGGGGGGGGGGGGAGGAGAAGAAAAGCGTATTATAGAGAAAGATTTAAATTAAGCTACAGTTATTATTTTTATTTATTTATTTATTTTTACTGGTTTAATGATCGTTTCTTTTTTTTTTTTTCCCCTCTCTTTTAAATTAATGGTATTTATAAATGAAAATTCTAAAACAAGTGAATGTAAATTTCATATTCAATTACTTTTAAAATTGAAAATATCATCATTTTGAGAGAATTTAAAATGATATTTTGAATATTATAGTCGTTACATCAACTATACTGCAGAGAAATAAACAGACAAATATTTAAGTTTTTAATATAATTAAGATGCATAAATTAATAGATATGAACAAGTATCTAAAAACTACTCATATCCATCAAGTGCGAACTAACCGTTAGCTGCCTAAATACACTGCGCTTCAAAAAAAAAAATTTTTTTTCGAGCCCTGATACCATTCCTGCTGATTCTCATGTAAAATGATCTCCTGAATCCGAATATGACCCCCATTTTGACCAATCACCCACCGTTTTCTCGGGATGCCAAATTTGTAATTTCAGTGGCAAATCCCCCTCCTCCCCCTAAATTTTCCCCTTCCTGCAAATGTTCATGTTTTAGAATTTTTCATTTCTGTAGCCCCTCAAGACATTTAACAGTTAAAACAATCCCTTCAACCCTTTCAAATCAAATTTATAGCCATAAAAAAACCGGAAAATGATAAAAATAGGGGAGCATTCCCAAATAATGGTGGTGATAGGGCAAAATGAGCGTCATAATCGTATTCAGGAGGTTATTTTACATAAGAACTTGCAAAAATGGTGTTAGGGCCGATTTTCATGCAGAGCAGTGCCATTTGTAGATAATCATTTTTTAAATCAATTTCAGGAAATAAAATAGAAAGGCAGGTTCTAGTCTATGAATATTCTCGGAACCAATCCAAGAAGATTATTATTAGAACCACTAATTTCATGAAAATAGGATTATATACACCACAAAATAAGAATATCGTTTGTTCAGAAATAATATTCTACAGCTTTTTACAGAATCTCTCACAGGCAAATGCATAGCTTAGAGTTCAACAGAATTCGCTTCTGTGCAGATAGCCTACTTTTGCATTTTTTGACAAACAATTAGCTGCGAGAAACAATGCATAATATATAGAAAAAATTAACTCCGATAAAACTGAGAAAGGTCTTGCTGATTTTAGCAATCATAAACTATTTTCTGCCAAATTTGATCGCTAATCTCGTGATGTCACTAAATTCATCACCAATGTAGATGACAACTTATCGCAAAGTGAATGCTTTGGCGACAAAGTTGGCAACCTGGCATTAATTTTGGTGGAAAATAGTGGCTTAATATTGCCGAAATTCGGAAGCTGGCATGATCTACTGTTTTCATGCGCAGAACTAACTTCATCAAAAGTTCTACAAATCACTAATGAGAATATAATAATATTATAGTTTTAAAAAATTAAAGAACACGGTTTTATAGAAATGTGAACTAAAAAGCACAAAATATCTATCTTAGTATTAAAATTCAGGGTAAGAGAAAATCGTGTGAGTGACACACCATAATATTTACATACATTTAAATCTTTAATTAAAATAACTTAGAATTAACAAAAACCATTTTTAAAAAATCTCCCCTTACGGGGATCGAACGCTGGACCTTTAGGTTCGTAGCGCGGCGCCTTACCTCTACGCCACATCGTTCACATAGGAAAAGTATTTTTTTTACAATATAAATTTTTTGTTTGCTCCCAGAGAAGTTACAAACATACATACATACATACAGGTGAAGCTAATAAAAGCGTGTTAAAAAGGAAAGAGTCATTACTATAATTATTGTTGACAAGAGCCTGTCTATTTCTTTACGTATTACTTTATACACGGTATTACAGTTAAAAGGGAAATAGATGGCAGATTTCTTCACTTCCACGGAAATGAGCATTAGCGGCAAATTTTGCGACTTGTCGAAAGATTTGGCAATTTGGCACCCAATTTTGGCGAAAACTTGTAATTTAGGATAGCCAAAGTTTAGAAGATCTAACTTCAATAGAAACCGACTTGTAAAATTTTCCAGGTTAATTCATTAGTTTCTAGAGTAGAACTATCTCGAAAATTCTATAAATCACTAGCAAGACTGGATGAGTTCAGTTTCTGTTTGGACCTTCCTTTGGTTTGGACCTTCTCTTCCTTTTTTTTTTTTTTAATGAGTAAATAAGGCAACAAACCAGCTTTTTTCGGCGCCCTTCTCCATCTGGCGCCCGGGGCAAATGCCCCGCTCGCCCCCCTCTAGTTTCGGCCCTGCCCGTCAGGACACTATTTTTAAACGAATCACTATAATTAATGAATCACTTATTAATAACTCATTTACTATCAGATATATATTTGTTCCTGCTAAAAACACAAATAAAGTACAGAAAGAAATCTTCTCTTATCAGTGGAACCGTGGGTCTGTGTCCCCACTGCCTGTGGCAACATAAACATGTGCCCAAATATTTTTTCCTACCCCCCTAATAATTCTACAGTCTCGAAAATATCCGCAATTAATTTATTGGGCCTTAATACTAATAATACCAATTTTCAACACTCTAAAATTCTGCCCTTTTGCCCCCTTCCTAAAAATTTTACATTTTAAAAAATATCTGCATTGGATTTCTAGGCCCCAAAAACCTATATGTACCAATTTTGAACGTTCTAACTCTATATCTAGTTTTTTGCCCCTTCCCCCTCTCCTGATTATTTTACACTTTCGAAAATATCCTCATTCAATTTGTAGGCCCCAAAAAACTTATATGTACCTATTTTGAACAGTCTATCAGTATTTTTTAATTTTGGCCCTTCGCTCGCCTTTTTCGCTCCTCCTAAAAATTTTATACTTACCCTGATTTAAGAAATTTCTTCAGTTTTTAAAAAATTATTGTATATATACAAATATTTATACAGTCAGACCTTGATATTTTGTAAAAAGAAATTTCCTCTGCATTTACATTAAAATGTTTATGTATTTTTCATAGTTATCTCGAAATACATTTAAAAAAAACCCCTTGATATGTCGAAATTTTTTCCAACAGAAATTAATTTGACTTTTTGTTTCTGGTTACTATCAACTGTAGAACCAACTTGTTCTGGATGCCGATTTAACAATCTTATATTCTTTTTAACAATCTTTTATCCTTTTAGAAAAATTTTATTTATTTAAAAAAAAATCTTTTATCCCTTTTTCCAGGAAAAGTAACGAATAGGGAATTGGGGTGGGAGTTAATTCTATACGAAAAATGTGTAGAATAAACATATGTAAAAGGGGAATTTAAAGTCTGAAAAGTAAATAAATGAATAAACTCCAACGGTATTTTCAAAACAGATTTTTAATTTTTAAAATGAAATATATATATATCTATATTTATGAAAGTGTATGTTTTAAATTAAAAACAAAAGATGGCGCCAAAACTCTATTTGCTGTTTTTTTCCCATTCCCGGCACGGAAGGATACATGAATAGGAATCGCAGATCATTGAGCTATTATAAAATCGATGTTCATGAATGATTAAAAAATTTTTCGCTTTAAAAAATTGTAAATTCATCATTATTATGATAAAATGGAATATCTAAAATTACAAAATACTTCCTTATTTAAAATATTATCTAAATATTTTTTTGACTAAATAACAAATTTTGAAATCAAAAATATTTTTTTCATAACAGAAGAGAAAATATATTTAAGTGAATTTGACTTAGTATATATGCAATAAATATTTAAAAAATGTAATAAAGTATTTTTGCTTAAAAAAAAAAAAAAAAAAAAAAAAAAAAAAAAATGAAAATTTAAATAATTCATTGATTGCATTCACGTTGGTCAACCAACCAACGGGACCAACTCAAGCCTTGTAAGTAAGAACCGCATCACGATGTTTTCGCCGAAGGAAAGCATGCAATTGGTGGAGTAATATAGTTCCATTTTTAAAATAAATTACATAAAAAATAAGAGTTTTCCTGGAAAAAAAAAAAAAAAAAAAACATTATTGGATTTAGAAACATCCCATTAACAATATATATTAATTAGAAGAAAATCGTTCGTGCCATTTTAGAGATATTTTTCATGATTTCAGTCCATTACACCACCCTTTTAGCCATTTTGGCTTTAAATTGAGATTCAGATCTCAAAACATACTGCATGTAGAAATGTAAAATTTTCAGGATAGATTAAGACCGAAGATAAAAGACTATTTTGTAAAGATCAGAACAAAATATGGCATATTTGCTGAGATATTAAGTGTCGGCTTTTACAAATCTCTTTGATGTCAAACTAGCCGTATATATGAGTTTGCAGCGTCCCGTTTGTCCCTCTGCTTGCGTCACTCAAAAAACTGCCATTTTTCATGATTTTGAAATTATTAAAACATTGTAAAAAGTAGTAATTTGTATATTATGAGTAGTTTTGATGAATCACATCTTTTACAGCAAAAAAGCAAATTAGATTATTTAACTTTATCAAGACCTTGATAAATTTTATTAAACTCTTTGTATCTCGAGGTTATACTAAATTACAATTAGAAAATTGATCTAAATTCATGTTAGTTTTTAAATTCCAATTTTTTCATGCATAAAGATAAACATGTAATTACAAATATACAAAATAAGTATATATATATATATATATATATATATATAATACCAATTACACAAAACTTACTGGAAGAGATTGTAATCTATATGTTGCTGTACCAGGAAGTGGGCTTCCTGAAGCTCCAGCAATATTAACAACTTGAAGTTGGCCATTTTCTGTTTTAAGTAAAACTGCACCTCTCACCATTCCAGGGGATAATGTTATTGTACCCTATTACATAAGTATGACATGATTAAAATTGATATTAGTTCATGGAAAAAGGTAAATACAAAGCTGATAAAGTATGTCATATAATTGAAGTGACTTATAGTATTATTTTAAAATTTAACATAAAAATGTTTCAAAAATTGAATAATTTTCGATGAAAGTAAACTTTAAAATTGACAATCAAATTTTCTATGTAAATGTTTCAGCAATAAACACTAAACTTTGATATTTTCATTCAGTTTTATATTACATAATAATTGGTAGCAGTAAAAGTGCTAGATTTTTTCTAAGATCAAAGGTAGTTTAATAAAGAAATCAAAATATTTCTTTGTTGAATTTTTGACGTTGAAACATTCAGAATTTAGACTGTTAGCTAAAAATTGGTGGATTAAAAAAAAATATTAAACAGAAATGTTGATGTAGAATTAGAGAGATAGGGACATGGGTGAAAGTAAAAAATTTTCACTGGACTGAAGTATATATATACATATTTTGTAATATTGGGTAAAATATAACAAACTCATACATAATGTATATAGATATTCAAAACAAACATTTCCAAGGGTTACATTAATAAGCATAAGTATGAAAACTTAGGAAAATTATTTATTAATATAATTGAATTAACATTAATAGGGGCTGATTCAGAAAAAAATTGGGACCTTTATTTGCCCCTAACAAAGATTAATTCCATAAAATTGGTCTATCTGTATTATAACACACAAAAAAAGCCTGAATTCAGTCAATAGACCGAAAACTTTCACCCATGGATAGGGAAAAGCTCTTTCCATTGTTCACAATTATTGATATTGCATTCTGGCAATAAAAGTGACATAAGTTAAAAAACAGCAATCTTAAGTTAATACAATAGAAATATGTGCATGAAGGGTCTCATTTCTATTTTATAATTTGTCTACCTGAGAGGCAATTGCGTCAATTTTAATGTAAGCTAGTCGATTCTTTATCGTTATCTTTAAGTTTATTTTTGCAAATGCTGAATTTTTGAATTGTGTCACTTTTCTTGCCTGGGTGCGATATTTTATTGATATTGGATGGATAAGTAAAAATTTAAAATAAAAATATTTGAACTGTTGTTATTGACAAAACCAGGCAAATTACAGTATTCTTTGACCACATTTCATGAAACCATGGAAGCATCTGCGCAAGTGAACTCAAACGAGTCCAATGCTAAAACAGGGGTGGACAGTCATCTAAATGAGCAATAACACAGAGCGTGGAATTACTGGATGTTTTCCAAATTTCAAACTGTTGGTCAAGCTGGCATCCCTCCAACATTTTGGATTCGTCCTCATTGCTAATTTTAGGATATGTGGCTGCACTGTAGGTACAATTTTATCAAAAGTATATTTGTTACTGTAACTGCATAATTAATTTTGCATAGTCTATTGTTCTAAATAAATCTCATTTTATCTTTACCTTTGAAAAATCATGTCAGTCAAATTAAAAGAGTTTGGATTTGCTAAAAGGTTAAAGGGTTTGTCCCTCTACAGTCATTTTTTTACATATTCAAGATAATTAAACTGGAATAATAAATAAAAGTTGATTTTAACATTTGTCACTTATTCTATTTAGATATATGACTTTGTTAATTTAATTTGAATATATAATAAAACACAATTCGAAGAAATTAAATGATATGTAATAATACAAATTAAATTTAAAAGTTCATAAAATATTTATACATTAACATGCACACACACATATACAGTAGACTCCTGATTATCGGCGGTCGGATTATCCGCGGTCCTCAAGGGCCTGAATTTAAAAATACAGAACAAACTTATTACAAAAAAGATCGAAGAGAGTAATGACCTTCAAGGCTTTTGGAGATATTACACGATTCTTGACAGCATTTATGGCATGCACATTGCTTGGGAAACAGTTAAGCAGTCTACATTGGTAAGGTCTTGGAGAAAAATTTTACCAAATGTGGAAAATACTTTGGTAGAGTTTATAGGGGAGGAAGAAATTTCTGCTCATGATATGGCAAATTTAGCTAAATCTGTTACTGGAGGAAAAAAAGTCAATAAAGGAAACATTGAAGAGTGGATTAATTGTGACGCCAATGATCCAGGTATTGAACACCTTACAGATGCACAAATTGTGGGCCAAGCATTCGACCCAGTTTCAGAAGATAGTGAAGAAGAAGAGGAAGAAGGAGATAGAACTCAGCAGAGGATGAGCCACGACGCAGCCCTAACACATGCAAATGGACTTATAAAATATCTCGAGGAACAGGACGATGTATCACTTTGTGACAAAATGCTGATAAAGAAACTGCAATCGCAAATTAAGAAAAAGTGTTTTAGTAAAAATAAATAAATAAATAAATAAATGATTCACCAATTTTTTTGTTAAAAAATAGAGCAAAATGTAAGTAGAAATTTTTATTAGTATGTTAAATTGTATATGTAGGCCATGCTTAACTGTAAATTAAACAGTATTGCTCAAAAGGCTTTATGTGTTGATTTATATCCTCTTTTTGACCATTTTGCAGATTATCCGCTGATTCAATTATCCGCAGTTGTCTATCTCCCGTTCACCACGGATAATCGGGAGTTTACTGTATATATATATGCATTACACACAGTATACATAATAAATAAGTTCACAATCTTTTTAATCATTATTTTTCTAAAGAAGCTTTATTTTGAATTTTATCCATTTTCCTCCCCATTATATAAAAACTATGGGAAATATCTTGACACACATACATGCTAATGTATAAGTGTCAATTTAAAATTAATAATTCATATTCTCATGTGAAATATGAATCGCTGCTTTAACCCTCCGTCAGGTGCAATTGGCTTGTCAGGCACAGCTTGAATGTTTTATTACATTTAATTTATTCCTTCTTATTTTATTATATGTAGCCATACTAATATATAAAATGACAATTTTATATTAAAAAATAAATATATTTCCACTACATTGAGTCCTAACTGAAGGCTATCAACATTGCACCCAATAGAGGATTAAATATTTTTAATATTATCTTACCTTCGGAGACGATATTGGTACAGCTTTTGGAGATGTAACCTGTCCAGATGGTGATAAAAGTCTATGAAATCTTTGTGGTGGATAAGACAGAACTTTATTTTGAGCATTGTTTGAGTTGGCACACCTCTATGACAATGAGATTTAAGAAATGATATCACACACACCAAAAGAAAAAAATAAACAAGCAGAATAATTTAACATGCAAGAAAAGACAACTTAAAAGCATAAATAAATTTACCAAAATAAAATACTTAGCTTAAAAAAAAATACAGTTATTAAAATAATGTAAAAAGTAAAATAACACATGCAGTTATATTAAAAGTATTAAAAACCAATAACAATCAAACTTTTTTTTTTAATAAAGAAATAATAAAATAAAATTAAAAATAAATAAATAAATAAAGCAATAGAAATGACAAAAAATAAATTATAAAAGCATATTTATAGCATGCAGTTAGGTCAATGGATTGAAGATCAATATCTTGGCAAACACTTAAGTCACTTGATTTGAATATTATTGGTTGGTTAGTGCTATAAATAATAAGACAGCCTAATATGTGTTAGCATGTTAACATGTAAAAGTGCTCCAGATTTTAGCTGTATTTTCAATTTTAAGATAATGTGTGTGATCATCTAAATAATATGAAATAGGGGAAGGAAAAGGGCAGCAAAATTTTGTTGAAATTATATATAATCTTGAATATTATATTTAAAATACTTATATCTGAGTCAATTTCTAAAGTGAAACCAAAATAAAATTTATTATTGATTTACTTTTATTTATAAAAACATTCATTATTGTAAAATATCTAGCATTAACAGCACAAATTATTTGAATTTCATGAAACAAAATACTTACTTATAAATAAAAGAAATGAAGTAAAAGATATCAATACAAAGCTTATACTAGTAGATCTGCCTCAACATCCTATTTGCATTTACTCATAACTGAACAAATTACTTTTATTTATTCTACATCATTTAAAATAATTACTAATAAGGATAAACATATACAATTATATGATTAACTCACTACTTGACCAGATATGTTTCTAAGAATGGCTGTTGCCCTCCTTAACCAACACCTCCTATAATAATATATCCTAACGGAGCATTACATCACAGATTAGCGATTACATCCAATTAACACTTCCTATAATATCTATAGTACGATGTGGATTACATATAATTGCCTAATTTTCTGTGATGTAAAGCTTAGTTTCGAAGTATTATTATAGGAGGTATTGCCTCAACCACCCTTTGTATCTATCTGTATTTATATTTTCTGTATAAATATTTATACCAAATTTGATGCCAAATGGTTACATTGATTAACTTACTGGAATTTTTTTATATAGATCTTTAAACTAATTACCAAAATTCGGTATGTACAATTTTCTGCAGAAACCATGCTTTTCAAGATTCTAATAACATATAACAATTTCATTATGCAAAATGGAGAGATACCATGTTAAAATGCACTTAAAAACAAAAAAAAATTCAGTCTATAAGAGGATAATGGGATGAAATTCTTTTTGTGTCACCCTATACACGACCCACAATTATATACACAAACAAAAATCCAGCTAATTTCATGTTACTAAATACTTGTACAAAATTTGACATTGTTAGTGTTACCATGATTGTATAATATTATCAATTCTTCTGTGTGATCCTGCAGATAATTATTAAGTCTATGCATATATTTTTTGTATAGAAGAAACATTCTTTTAAGCATTTAAAAAATGCACGTTAATTTAATTACATTGGATGCATTGTAAACATGATAAATTGCACTAAAACAAAATTCTGACCTAAATAAGAAATACTTTGGTGCATCCCTGTACACAAACCATAAACAATATATAACCAAAACATACAGCTATTTCAATATGACTGATAAAAATGTGTACGAATTTGCACATCAATTGGGCGAGTTTTACGGCCGCTATTGTCAGGGTTGAAAGTTTCTTACAAGGTGGAAAAAACCGGCTGGAAGAAATAGGTTTCTTACAAGTGGAAGAAACGGTTTTTCTTTAACATTTATTATATAAATTGTAATTAACACATTTTTCAAATTAAATTAATAACCTTAAGTTAATTTAATTACACCTATAAAAATTTAATTATTAATTACATATGCTAAATTAAAAATTACATGAGATTTTTAGCCAAGATCATATCATACACCAAAATACTCAAAATCCATTAAAGAAATCAATTTCATTTTAACCAGTATAAAGTTTTATTATTTAAACAATGTTATTTCGTTAACTGGTTGTTAAATAGTATGCCTCACTTTCCTCTACTTTCTGATATAAGACATTTAGTTAATTGTGGGAACAAGTACACAATTTATACTACAAAATGTCATCATATCCTCATTTTCTTTATTGCAGTGCGACACAGTATAATCAAAAGTTTTTTAGCAGTTAAATATTGAAATTGGTTTCTCAACACAGAAAAGATAAATGAAAAATATGAAAAAATAAAAAAATCCTTGTACTAGGGGAGTTTATTAAAAGTATATTGACGTATACGTATAATGGGCTCTTCACACCATCGTCTGCTCAATCATGCGATAGAGGAAAACGAATAATCGAATTCAATTAAGTATTGTTCTTAAGAACAAAAATTTTAATATTTAATATAAAATAAAAGTAATATTGTGCATTTGTAAACAGTAGAATAATTGTATTTGTAAATGTATAATTTTTAAAAAACATTTTATGTGTTTATTTATTTTTATCTATAAGAATCGATTTTTGTATATTGTAGTGTAACTGTAAGATTAACTGATCTAGCAATAAATAATAGCTTCTTGTGGAATGTTTATAGGTTATAATTTGAAATTTTAAAATGTTTTCATTTAATTTAATTACATAAAGGTGTTACAACAAGTTATTAACTTAGTTACTGGTCTAAATGGATTTACGCAGTACGATATTGCACTGTCACAGATTTAAGTACCAAAAATCAGCCGGCCAGGTGGTTCGGTCGGTAGGGCACTGCCTTCCGAATCTACTGGTCCCAGGTTCGAATCCTGGTGCGGGCATGGATGTTTGTGTTGTCTTATGTCTTCAAAATATTGTGTACTTGTATAATAAAAACTTGTAAACCCTTGTGGTGTGGATTTTTCGAGATATAAGCGGCCCTAGAGGCAAGCAATAAATCTCAGTACTCAGCAAACCAAACCAAACCAAAAATCAGAGTATTTAAACATGGACTTCATGAACATCAATAACAGGTATAAACTAAATGATGGTTGTAAATGTATACAGCAAACAAACGATGATGAATAATGATATAAAATGGATTTAAAATGATGATGTATAAAAAATAACACAGATTAAATACGATTGACCAAAAATAAGAATAGAAAGTATGTTATTTCAGCAATCGCTCTAGATAAACAAGACTTCGTCTGCTATTTGTTTTTCCTCTATCATGTAACCTCTGACGTCAGGTGGGAAGAGTCCATTCACTGGTTTACCAGCTTAGAGTTCATACAAATGATTGTATTCTAAAAAAAAATTGTGAACAAATACTTTGTTTAAAAATTATATTAACTATTATCACTTGTACTATATGACCATATGATAACGTGCGATAGTATCTATGCAAAAAGTTTTTAAAACATTAAGTCTCTTGAAATAAACATTGAAATATGAATGATAGTACATATAAGAGATAGTAGCTAATGCCTAATTAATTACATTTTTTTTTCTAATTTAATATATTGCATAATAAACTTTGTGTATAAAATTATGTATTTTTATATTAAAAAAATATGTTGAGGGATTTTTTTTTATCTTTTTTACCGAAATAGTAAAAAAAAAAACCCTACCCCCTACAGTAGTAAAATCCCATCACCTATACATATTTAAGGTTTGTTATTAAATAACTTATTTTTTTAAATAATATTTTTAATATTAATTAAATAATAGAGTTCACATTTGATATTATATTATCTTTTCAGTTTAACCCTTTAGCGTTCACTACTTAATTTATTTTAAAAATTACTAAACTAATTTAAAAAATGGCTTTTAGACACATAACTGATCGTAAATATCTAAAAACAAAAAAATTGCATTGTTCCTTTTCGAGAATTTTTTTATTTGAAACATCTATAAATAAAGCTTATTAAATTCAAATAATATTTAATTTAATAAATAAAACATTTTGTAATTAAATATTATCGACTACAAAAACTCGTAAAAGTTGTTTCAGGTGAAAATAATAGTCCAGCTCTTCATTAAATGAAAAAAACACTAGACATAAGTGCATCATCAAACTAGTAATTCGCACTCGCGTCCACTAAGAAACTTCAAGTGACTTATGTATTTAGCTTTCTTTGAAGCATTATTTGTTGAATTTTGGAATAGTGCTGCTATTTACCGAACAGAGAAGGAACAAAAGTTTAAAAATTAATTAAAACAAGGGGGAAATGTTAAAAAAAACTGCTGCATAAAAATTGTTAAATGATGCCAAACGTTTGGTTTTGCTGTGAAACCAATGAACGTTAAAGGGTTAATTCTTTTATATAGGTAGTTAATATATTTTAATCTTGAACATATGTTTTGTGTTTTGTTGGTTTCTTTCTTCCAGTTTCTTCCACTGTCCTGGAAGAAACCCAACCCTGGTTATTGTGGTACAAACAAATTCTGACTACAAGCCATAATGTTTACTTTGATGTGTCCCTATACACAAACTACAAACTGAATATGCACCCAAAACTAATTCTGTGTCACTCATGAACATACATAACAATTTGCAAGTTAATAGGAGGATTTATGTGGCAAATTGATACACACATGAATTTAATTATTAAAATACACATTTAAACACACAAGATTTATTTTACTTATAATTTTCGCTTTAACAGAATTTTTCAGTTATCTGAGTTAGTCTTGTTGTATCCACCACCTGAGTTAGTCTTGTTGCATTCTGAGTTAGTATCCACCTTAACTTGGATAATCAGGACACTACTGTATATTAAAACAAGAAACGGGTACAAGATAAAAAAAGTGGAGGAGAAAATCAAATATTAATATATTTGGGGGTGATTTTTTAAAACAAAACATTTTTAAAAAGCATATTAGAAAAAATTCGATGCTTGTGTGTTCACAACCATGCAGCACATTTCTAATATAAGAGACCTTGTAAATAATTTATCGGTATGTTTTTTATATATTTTTGTTAGAGGTAAGCAATGGCAACAAAATGCAAGTACTCTGAAGCACTCACATTGACGTAAGTATCAATTAAATTACAGTCTGATTATACTTAATTTTGGGAATAAATTTAATGCCAGATATGATTAAAAGATATATTTCTTATTTTAAAATATGCTGTTATTTATAGCTCTAAAATTCACATTGGAGAGTGTTACAATTAAGTTTACTTTAGATATCAATTTTAATGACAAATATCATCAGGGATCTATCCAGAGGCAAACCTGGGTCTGTTAAAGGACCCTTCACAAAATTATTTTTCCTAAAAAAGGACCCTTCACAAAATTATTTATCCTAAAAAAGGACCCTTCACAAAATTTTTTAACCTAAAAAAGGACCCTTCACAAAATTTTTTCCCTTAAAAACAGACCTTTGATAAATCTGTTTCCTTTTCAAAACTAATCTTCCATGGAATGAGCAGGCTGTCTGAATAACTGGACGTGTTTTGCTGTATTTCCCCGAAAAGCTGATATTTAATTTCTAATTTATAAAGGGCTTCTATGCATATGTGTGAGTTTAGTTCTATAAAAGTGAACTGTCAATGTCTTAAATGAAATCTTAAATTGTAATTTTATTTTGCAAAATTACATTTTTCGCAAAAAAGAGGACCCCAGCTGAAAAGTTCGGAAGAACTTTATTTTCACACTAAATTTAGATTCACAAAAATACGTATAAAATTTTTCACAATTTCACAAAAACAGGACCCTGTCTGAAAAGTCTAGACAGACCCCTGATCATGAAAAGCTAATCTATCGCTGTAGAATAAGGACTCTAAACAAATATTATAAAATTAAAAATCTATATTTTTTATTATGATGTTTGTTTTTATCAGGTTCTTATTCTGCATCATTCAACACCAGTTTTCCAATGCTTTTCACTGCAATATCTGAGGATGTACATAAAGCAAAAAGCCTTCTATGTACTGAACTTATATTCTTATTTATTTTTGAGGAAAATTAAACCATCACCAATGAAGCAATATTTCACAAAGTAATTAATAATCTGAATTGTTCTACAACACATATTGTGGTTGTGTGGGAGGGAGAACATGCTCAAATAAAGCATAAATTAAATATATAACAAAGTTCAGATAAAGTTTATTTGTTTATTCAGCTTGTGAAATGTATCCTTTAAAATTACATTATGTTATATATATATTTAAATTGACAGTTTTGCTCACCTTTGATCTATCTGCAACTATCATGACTTAAAACAAATTTGACTGTGATTTTTCTTTTTTCATGAGAACATTCATTTACTTTTAAATGATTTCATAAAAGCTTTTATTTCGCATAAAAAATGCATGACACTAATATGAGGAGAGGGGATATGAGGAGGCTAATATGCATTTTAATATTTTATTAGCAGTAACTTGAAACATTTTACCTATTATTACCTTGCACTGAGATGCTTGCCTGATGATAGACCCCCCCCCCCCCTCTTCTTTTTATTTTGTTTTATATAGTTCTCCATTAACTACCATCTTATTTTACTTTGTATTTCTTTTCGTTGTTCCCCCTCCTCTTAATCATATATTTTTGCTCTGAAACTGGTAATAAATTGCCTTTGTTATATCAAAATATGTCTAAAAAAAACATTTATTTGAGCATACAACTGATGTTTTCAAATTGACAAAAATGTGTGAGATTCTATATAATATTTGGGTTGAAATGTAAACAAAGATCAGCTGATCCATTTGACAGTCAGATGTAGAGCAGCAGTAAAAGCTATTATAGTTTTATTTTACTATCATCAATGTCGTTGTTTCAGATGAAATGAATCTGCTTACTCGACAATTAGATTTCGATGAATTTTTTTAATGTGGAAAGGGAGAAAGAGGATTAAAATACAGATACCTATATATAATACATACATATAAATGTAAAAGACTCAATTTATAATATATGATTAAATCCAGTTTTTTTTTTAATGCAAACATTTGTATTACGTAAACATAATTTAGTTTTGAATGCCTGAATACTCAAATCTGCGAATCACAACAAAATAAAATGGAAAAAGATCAACTTTAAGAGAAATCCTAAATGTGTAACAAAATTGCAACTTAAGTTTAAAGAATATCTTAATAAATAGCCATGATTTTGATTAATGATGGAATTTTAAGACAAAGGATTCATATTAAAAAAAAAAAAAAAAAAAAATTAATTGAGAAAAATCCTTTATGAAAAATGGCCCATATCTTTAAATTATATACAAAAGGTGAATATGAATATACAAGGTTTTTTTTTTTTTTTTTTGAGAAATGAGAATTTGCATTAAATCAGTACGAATTTATTTCGCACCAGCTTAAATTTCTATGTAAAAATTATGCTTCTTTTTTAACAGATTGTGCTATATGTAATAGTATTACTTTTTTTTATTTTAAAGTGTATTAATAATACTGATAAATAACATTTATTATTCCACCATATAGGTAGTATCTGTATCATCACAAATGTCAGATAATTTCTCTTAAGCATTCTTAAACCACATACTACATTATGGAACTTTGACAGATAGCATACCTGTCCAGCAACACCAGCTCGTGTTAATATCTGTGGTGCTATTCTAACAGGATTTGTTGTAGCAAGCATTACTCTTGGAGCAAGAGTTTTTTGAGTTGCAATTCCTGGAACACCTAATCTTGGATTAACATTAACAATCTGAACACCGGGATTTAGAAGACTTGGGTTGGATACAACTTGTGATACAACACTAACAGGCTGACTAGTTGTAACATGGCTTTTTGACATAACTGGTGTATTAACTTGTATCACATTTGTGCCCACTTGATGCATCACAGTTGTTTGAACAATAGAGCTTGGCACAGTTACAGCATCCTGAGAGCGAG
Organism: Salticus scenicus; assembly: GCA_963930645.1. Classification (NCBI taxonomy): domain Eukaryota; kingdom Metazoa; phylum Arthropoda; class Arachnida; order Araneae; family Salticidae; genus Salticus; species Salticus scenicus. The sequence goes on along the minus strand of OZ005655.1, from coordinate 214,439,818 downwards.
TGCTTACTGATAGTTTTCCACTTTTATCAGTCACTTTGGTATCTGGTTGTGACTTTGTAGCAGTAACTTGTTTACCATTAGCTATGGTAACCTGAACTTGGGATGATGTAGCTGTTGTTGTAGTATTACAACTATTGGAAGTAACTATAGGAGATTGCTGAGAAGCTACAGTAGCTAAGTCATATATTGCACTCATGGAAGATGTCTGATTAGATCTAACATTCATCAGACTCAAATTGTTTGGACTACCGTTTGGCAAAGAAGCTGCTGCTGCAGCAGCAGTCTTGCTCCTTGTATTAATTGTACATGTTGAATTTATTTGTGAAACTACAGACTGAGAAGTATAAACAACTTTTATTTCTTGATTATTACTAGATCTATTTACAGTTATATTCCCACTCACAACTGGTGAAAAAAATGTTTGTTGAGATGGTCCTGTTACTTGTGTTATATAACCACTTGCAGGTAATGCACCTGGTAAAGTGGCAATAACATTGTTTGAATTGCTTGTTGTAGAAGTAACACTACTATCTGTGATTTGTGTACCAACAATGGGTGATTTACCAACATTTAATAAAGATACAGGCTGACTTACAGCAATGACCCCTTGTTTTTGTCCATCAAGCAATCGAGTAACATTGCCATCGACTAGAACAGCATTATTTACATGATTAACAGTTACTGATGTTGTATTTACATCTTGACTAGGCAGTTGAATGTCTGATGATGCTAATTGTGATTCTAATGAGCCGACAAGAGCAGTCACAGCTGACTCGTCCACTTCGGAAGAGAGCATATCTTCCAATGACTTCACGGTCGCCATTTTCCACTCAACTGAGGTAATAAATGTACTAGCGCATGCTCTTACGCACAGATTGATGGGAAAAATCTCTTCTTCTTTGAGTTGAGCTGTATATAATCGATAATAATCGATAAAATGTGCTGATAATTTAGGAAAATATCTTAAAAAACATTATTTTGTATGATCGAACAAAATATGAAAAATTTCAGTCTCAAAAGCGATCAATTGCTTTATATATGCCTTTTAAAGTTAAAAATAAGTTTTTAAAACATTTCTTGGAATATTTGAACTATAACTTTCAAAAGATGGCAATAACAATTGTTTGTGTAGTTTTGGTTCCGTATTCGAAAATCTGTCCTTTTGTTCTAAGAGGAATTTTTTATAAATTTATGTATTTTTTAAATGTGCTTAGAATTTATTATGCTGTTAAATTTAAAAAATAACATTAAAATTATTTTTTCAAAAAATTTCAACTAAAATTTGCATATTTAAGTCCTGCAAATCGGTCACAGTGATGTAAAAGTCATTTTATACGATATATTTCAATTCGTCTATTTTGGCTTCCAGAATTGATAAAATTGAAAACATACTTATGAATTAATGTTTTTGTAGAATTGTCATTTGTAAACCATGGCTGCTGTTCCATATTTAGGAAGCAAAATAAGTTTAATATCCAAATCTGAAATCAGATACGAAGGTATATTATACGCTATTGATACGAAGGAGTCAACAGTCGCACTAGCCAAGGGTAATATGACAACTTTGTTGAATTATTTAATCAGAAATATATATAGTTTAAATATTCAAAGTTTAAATTTTTATGTTAAGTAAATATTGTAATAAAAAAGGAATGGAGTTTATGAACATGTTATGTAGTCTTCGGCATATATATTTTATACACACAAATTTGTACTTTTCTTATAACAGTGTCACTATTAGTTTTAACACTACTTTGAACTTTTAAAGACAACTAGTGTGATAGATTTTTAATTCGTAAATTTTAGAAGCAAACCTTGCAGAATTTTGCTTGCACTGCAAAGGGTAACCTGAATTAATGTTTCTGAACTTATTACATTAATTTTGGGTTTATCCATTCTTAGTTTAAATGTTCTTAAAAAAATTTTAATTATCATATATCATATTGAAAAAGGTAAAGCAGCAAAACTTTTTTATTATTAAAGTAGATCTAATGCACAAATGAGTTTGCCTGATTTTTGGTAAAAATAAGGAAGGGGAAAGCTGCAAATGGGGCATGAGAAGGAGGAAGGGTATTAGATGTTTTTCTCTCGAACAACTCTTCAAAATTTGCTATATAAAGCCCTCTGGTATAGCTTTCGTATAAGACCTCCTTGGCAGCCTTTTAAATTTTTGTTTCTTAGTAATAAATTCTTTGCTTTTAATTCCCCCCCTCCCCCCCCCACACACACACATTTTTTTTTTTTTTTTTTTTCTCCTATCCTAATTACTTTTTTATTACTGTAATTTTTAGTTAGAAATAAATTAAAATAGTTTATACAGCCATTGAAAACCAAGTTAAAATATTAAAATATGTATAGAATAAAAGACATTTGGAGCTCTTCACCAGTATTAACATCAATAGTAAATTTCAAACAACTGATCATAAAAGTGCAATATAGAAGGCTAAAATCTTCCAAACATCTTTTTAAGAAAATCATAGTATGATTGGAGTAGTTTGAAACAATTTTAACTTGATTGAAATCAGGTAAATGAACTGTCTTTATAGTATGTAGGACAATTTTTGATCTGATATCATGTTTTTTGCAAGCTTTTATGTTCAAGAATGTGAATATAAAGTGAACAACTGGTTTTACCAATATCAACAGTTAAAACACCCTCTTTCTGTTCATACCGATTTTGTATTAATAATATACTTTGTAAATCATGTAACAGTGTTTATATTAGTGGAACCAGTATATATTTGCATTTTTTTATATATGAGCTTTTAAAACTGTGATATTAAATTAAAAAGTTACCATGGGTTGACCCAGGTTTTAATTTTTGGGGCCCATTTTTGCTAAAAATAAATATTTTTGTGAAAAACAAAATTTTGTGAAAATTTATTTCTTTTTGCGATAAAAAGAATTATCGCACAAAACCTTTCACTTTAGTAGTAACTCTATCTAATGTTCAATATCTAGTTAACAGCACATTATTGAACCAAGTATAGACACTCATTAAAAATGATACTGTTAACGTGGAAAATTTTTACAAAATCATTTTTCTCAAAATAAATCTCGTGAAAGGACTATTGTTATGAATCTGAATTTTGTGAAGGGGCCCATTTTAGAGATTTGAATTTTGTGAAGGGGCGGCAAATGGGTCCCAATTTTTACCTGTATCGACCCCTGGTTATGTGATCTACAAAATATATTATGAATAACAGTGGTACAAGCAATGAAGGGGCTGTTTATAATATACTTTGTAATTGTAACTCTGTTAATATTGGAGAAACCAGTTTTGCACTCTTAAACATATATGAGCTTTTAAAAACTGATCAAAAATTTTCTAACATGCTGGACACAAATCATTTGTATACTGATTTCAATAAAGTTAAAATCTATGTAACATTATGGATACTAAAATGGATCAGTAAGAATTAAATTTTGTTGAAATAAGATAATGATGTAAGGCAGGGCCCTGAATTTAAACTTAAATTGCACTCGCTGAAAAAAAGTTACTTGCTACAAAATATGATTAACTTACTCTTTTTTACGTAAAAGGTGACCAGAATTTTTTATTGTAAAAAAGAGAAATTACGCAATGTCTTATTTTATAAGAAAATAGAAGACATTCAATTTTGAAATAGATAATTTGAGGACACAAAATTGAATGAAAAGGATTATAAAAACTAATTCAAAAGCTACTTTACACAAGTGGCGGAAACATTTTTATCTCAAATGATGAATTTAGATCAGTACACCAGAGTTCCCCCTAGGTTTGAAAAAGGGCAGGGTGCTGCTACCAAGGAAAAAGGGGCAGGGGGGTGCTATAAAAAGAGGGCACATTTGTGGAGAATGAAAAAGGGCACGTTTTATAAAAAGGGCATATCGCTTCGCAAAAAATAGCCTCCAAAATTACAAACAATTTTATTATATTTATAAATGCAGTTGTTAAGCAATGAGCAATTTTTGCCCCCCCCCCTCCTCTCGGAAAATATAGCAAATTTTCACTAAATGTACAAATTAGTTAGCAAAAATTAAATAAAAAAATTTATTTTTTCACATTCTTTTATCTTTAACTATAGTTCTATTAAACCTAATAAAAAGTATTAAAATTGCTTCCTGAAAAATATGTAAACAGCTCTTGAAAATCTTATAAATGTTAGAATGAAAGTAAAGAACTATAATAAAAATTATCTTTAATAAGATTTTCGCAAATTTCTTAAGATAAAAACCAAAGACCTTTTTTAGTGATTATTAAAGAAAAATATTAAACATTCTAATCAAATAGTAGTGATAAAAAGTTAGATTTAATTAATTAATGATATTTTTTTAATAGTTTCCAATTTTTTTAGGTATTATTGCTAATTTCTAATGTTACAATCAGTTGGTACATTTAGCAGATCCCTGGAATTTACTCACTTTGTTTGCTGAATTTCAATAATGGCAAATGAAATATTCTTTTGAAATTTGATCTCTAAAAATGCAGCTCCTACAACTATTAGGGATGAAAATACCCAACATGTAAAATCCCTGGAAACTGTTACTTGGCTATAGAATGAATAATGGAGGAATACTTATATAGGTTATTATTAAAAGGTTATAGGTTATAATTTTATATTATTAAAAGTACTTATTTGTACCTATAATGAGTTAAATTTATAAAGTTCTTATACATATAAGGCAAATTTAACACCCAAAATGAGAAGTTTCTATAGAAACAAAATAACTAGCATGAAAATCAGAGATCGCTCCTGAAAAATTTGAACTCTGCATTATCTAACCATCAAAGAGTATCACAGGTTAATATATTTATTTTGTGGGGAAAAAAAAATAATAGTATGTTGTAGTCACCACAAGACTTTCTTCTGTATTTTCCGATACAAATTCACTAAGGGCAAATAATTTATTAAAACTTATTTATTAAAATTATCTAACATGATGAATGCAAATGATTTTCATCTTAGAGAAAGCTAACACTAAATATCCAAAGAAAGTTTTATTGTCTATAAATAACATCTTAAAAATATGCTTTTATAATGGGTATCTCACATATCACATTTTGTACAGTTATATGCCATACAAACAGGGGCGTAGCTTGAGGGGGGGGAGCCTCCCCCCCAATGTTTTAAAAAATAGGGCGGCATATTGAAGTTTCTTAGGGCGCTGTTTTGCAACTTAAATTTCATTTGAAAATGGATCATAATTTTGTTAATTATCGTTAGTTACCAAAATCACTTAAGAATTTTATGTATCACAAGCTGACCAACTGGTTCACCGACAAGCAAAAAAAGTTTGGGTTAAAATGTCTGACTGTAGCAGACTCCCGTTAGGTGGTGCCTGCGGCGCCCTCTAAACTAATTAGACGCCTAAAACAGCCTGTTTTCCCACCGTGCAAACGACCCTTGAAAATTCTCATCGTATTCATGACGCTTAAAAAATCTGTTTGGGGAGCGCATATGGCATGATTTCCTGTTTTGTTCACATACAATAGACTGTTCGCTTACCGTACAAAAGACTGTTGAAAATTCGAATCGTATTCGGGACCCTTTAAGAATAAGTTAGTAACAAACTCCAACTGAGTGGCGCCCTTCCCTGTTCAGGAACCAACGAAGGCATAATGAGGTTTATGGGGGCGCTGTTTTGCGCCTTGAAGTTCATTTAAAAGTGGATCATAATTTTGTTGATTATCGTTAGTTACCAAAAACACTTAAGATTTTTATGCATCAGAAGCTGCCTTCGGTGACCAACTGGTTCACTGACCAGCAAAAAAAGTTTGCATTAAAATGTCTGACTGTAGCAAACTCCCGTTAGGTGCGCCCTCTTAACTAATTAGATGCCTAAAACAGCCTTTTTAAACGTGTATAACAGCCTATTTTCCTACTGTGCAAACAATCCTTGAAATTCTCTTTGTATTTTGGGGGCGCCTATAGCATGATTTCCCATTTCAAACACTTACAATAGTCGGTTCGCTTACCGTGCAAAAGATTGTTGAAAATTTTGATCGTATTCAGGACCCTTTAAGAATAAGTTAGCAGCAAACTCCAGCTGAACGGCGCCCTTCTCTGTTCAGGCATCTACAACATCATGTTCGCTTACCATGCAACGACCCTTGAAAATTCTGACCTTAGCAAATTAGCGCTCTGTGGCGACTACGGCGCCCTTCCCCATTTCACATACTTACAAGTGACTCGTAAGTATGCACAATCGCTTTCTCACTTCCAAAACCTTAAAATTACGATTTTTTAAGACCTTAGCTCGAAAAAAAAAAAAAAAAAAAAAAAAAGCAGTTTATGGCTATTGTATAAAAACGAAATTAGATTAGGTTTGATTTGGTTATAAAGATTTCTCACAAACAATTTTTGATTCTAAGTGATCCTTTAAGCAAATTTTTTATTTTAGTTTCTACGCTTACGAGTTTTGAAATATTTATAAGTCTATAGAATTCAACTAGTATTTCTTGACATAAAATAGCGTGAGGAAGCTGATTTAACGTCGCATTAATAGGCACATATTGGGCAATTGGCAACGGTTTGGGATTAACGCCCCAGTGGCGGTCCGAAGACGAGCCATCACAATTTTTATCTTCTGCGGAAGGGATGGCTCCCCCGCTTCAGTATCCCCAGAGGTATTATTTGCACGGAGCATGGAGGACATTGCAGCCACGACAGAGTTTACGTGCAGCAGAGATTGACTTTCATGATGGTCTTCAATTGGCTCGATTATTGAATCCGCAATCTTTCTGTCAAGCTGGTAGACGTGAAGTGCCGGGTACAATCCCAGGTTGCGCTTGTCGGCCTAGCCGTTCAGAATTTTCCATGGTTTTCTCTGAAACTTGCGTAAATAAGGGCTAGAACCCCTTAGAAAGACCTCCACAGAAGGCAATTCCCCTCAGGCCGAGGACCCTAGAGTAGTCAGCCTTTTTCCCAAACACCGACACCAACACCTAAGTAAGAAATAAATTTCTGTACAAAAAAGGTTTAATTTTGAAAAACAGGACTTTTTTTTTAGTTTGTTCTTCCACATAAAGGCATGCGGTAATTGTGTCGCGTTCCTTAGCAATGGTCCACTCTAAAAATATAAAGTTGCTTTCCTTAGCAACAGTTACTACTTTCATTTCTTAAAATTTATTTTGAAAATTTTACGTTTTACCTGAATTATAATGTAATATCTTTTAATCTTGTTGGAAAAGAGGGAAAAAAATCTTTTTCAATTGTTCTACTTTATCTCAAACCAATATTCTGGTTGTCCTAAGAAAGAATCTTTTGCTTAGTCTCATACGAGAATATATATATGTATATATATCTGCAAAGCACATTAACCATATCTTTCGAACGATACTACTTGTAAGCCCTTCCTTTTATTGAAAGTAGGCTAAAAATGTAAGAGAAATTTCATGTCTGCGTATTAATATACAGATTCGCTGAAAAAATTTAGAATGCTCCAAAGATGTATAAAAAAGAAAAAAGCTGCTAAATGAAGGGGAAAAAAAAGCTGCTAAATGGAGGGGGGAAAAATCAGCTTTTTTTTCTTGGCAGATTTTAGGAATATGTCCTGAAGGAGAGGGGGGGGGCACGTATTAACCGACGAGAGGGCCTGTGCCCTCGATCCCAAAGATGGCAACACTCTTGAAAGTATGTGGGTGGCATATTCAGATGAGAAATACGAAAGGGCGCCAAACGTCGGGTCTCCCCCCCCCCAATCAAATTTTCACGCTACGCCCCTGCATACAAACTGAAATATAGCCTTCCCATTATCGAGGAAATTGCCAGTATAGCAGCACCATCTATTAGTTTATAAGCATCCAATTTGAATCAGCATGTCTCATAATGGTCTTTGCACATATCAAGTTTTGTTTGATTATACACAATAGAACCTGAGATATAGCCTTTCCTTAAATTGCAGAAAACACTGTGCAGCAGCGCTACCTGTTCAGTAATTGACACTAAAAGTTGATAGATACTAATTTATGTCAAGGTGCATCTACATATAAATTTATATTCAATTTTGTGCAGTAGTTCCTGAAATATAGTCTTCCCATAAATTACAGAAATTGATGTATAGCAGCGCCACCTGTTGGCCGATAAGCATTTACATTGAATCAGCATAATGTCTCATAAAGACCTCATATAATCAAGTTTTGTTCGATTATATGCAATAGAACCTGAGAACCTCCTTTAAATTGCGGAAATCGCTGTGCAGCAGCGCCACCTGTTGAGCGATTTTCACCAAAAGTTGATAGGCACTAATTTAGGTCAAGGTGTATCGACATATAAATTTATATACAATTCTGAGCTGTAGTTCCAGAGATACAGTTGCCACAAAATCTTTATCACACGTACACACACAGACAGACATTGTCAAAAAATGGTCAAATCATGTTCTAGACCTCTCAAAACGTGTAAATCCGTCGAAAACCGGAAATCGAAAATTTTTACGAATCCAGTAAAAAGGAAACTGTAAGAATCGAAATACTCTATTATTTTGCTGCTAAGATTAAAATCACATTGTTTTCAAAGCTGAATTTCCAAATAATTATCTATTCCGTCATTAATCGATAAAATTTGAGTTGTTTTTATAGTTTAATCTCAAAATATTCAGTAATTTTGCAGCCGATTTCGGAAATACAGGATCATTTCGATTTCACCGCAAACTTTCGAAAATTTACGTTTAATTGCAACTATTTATGAAATACTTTATTATTCCGATGTTAATAAAATCCGCGCTTTTATAAAAAGCTGACTTTCTAAATTCACAATATTTTTTTTAGCGGATAGCGGAAGTATGTAATAATTTTGCCGTTAATTATCAAAATTTATGTTTAATAGCAATACCTAAGATAGGCTTTAATTTTACGCTAATCGATGTAATTAGTTTTTTTTTTTTTTTAATGATTCCGCGTAGTCGACCAGCCTTAATGTGTACACCGCAACATCACTGTTAGAAGTTTATTAGCTTTAAATCCATATCTCTTATATTATTAAATCAAATAATTATTTTACGCCAGGAAGTTTTTATTTTATTTATTTATAATTTTTATCATTAAAATAAATGAACTTTTGTTATTGTCACAGATAAATAGAATATCCTTGTCTGTGGTTATCGTGTAAATAAAAATCAAAGCACTGCGACTGCACAATCTATTTCATTCCCCCTTCTTTCAGCTTTTGATTCTAATTTATTGTGGTTTTTCATCTAATGTAAACAAGCACTTCTCTTTCCTGAGTCAATTTTTTTTTTTTTTTTTTTTGGTGGTTATTCAGCTAGATCATAAAAGTAATTAGATTTGTTATTTTTGTTAACGTGATTTTAAAGATTAAAAGAAAAAAAAATAATCTGGTGTGTCACTCACACGACTTTCTCTTACCCTGAAATTTAATACTATAAATACAGGTTGCAGAGTAATAGGTAAGATAACAAGTACTGTTATGTAAACCTATGTTAAGCAATTCATATTAGGCTTCTAAAGAGTTTTATATGATAATTAGTTCTGTGTGAGGGGGGGCTACCGCCCCCCTCAACCCCCCGTTTCATTAATGCACCTACATTTATATAGAATTTAATTCGGTTATTAAAAAATATTTCTCTTTTTAAAAAATAATTTATTAAAATTATTATTTAAAAAAATTTTCTTTTATGATAAGGCAGACGATTTCCATATTAGAGAAGTAGTTTAACACCAAACATCCAAAAAAAGTCCATTTTATTCTCAATATTAAAAAAAAAAAAGTAATTTTTTTTTTTTTTTTTTTCGTTAAAAGTAAAAATAAAGATAACTTTGTTTTAAATTATCGCAGATCGATGGTTCAACCATTCGTTTTAAAGGTATTTTCGAGCTCTTTTGAAAGATACCCATCATGAAAATTGAATCCCCTCGAGGGGGGACTTCCCCGCCAGGGGGGGAGGCGAGGCTCCTACATACACAAAAAATTTTTCCCAGTTAACTGTCTCTATTACAAAAAATATATATTTGTTTCATTTGGTTTAGTGCAGTCTATAGACGTTAAACTGTATTTTCCTGCAATTTCCCCTATAGACGTAATGTATTAGAATTCTCTTGATTGTCCCTGTACACGAACCATTTGCTTGATCTTAACGAAAAGCTTACTGTAGCATCCCTATATGATACATATTTAGAATACCAAATTTGAACTTTCTGCCATAATTTGTTTTTGAGATATGCTGATAACAGACAGACACACACACAGACCATTTGCTAAAAACATGATTTTCGTATTCAGGGGACCTCAAAACGTGTAAATATAACAAAATCTCGCGTTCGAGAATTTGAGCCAAAAACAATACTTTCTCTACCTTATGGGTAAGAGAAAGTAAAAAAGAAAAACATGATTTATGAAGCAAAAGGATTATTGGAATATAAGAAAAGAGCGATATCTTCCATATTTTCCCCCTTCTCTTTTTGCAAACACCGGGGAGGCACTTATTTGTCTGTTCCCCACCCCACCCTAGCCAGCAGGCTGCAGGGTCATTTAAAGAAGTTCCGCGGCAACTTTGTTTACGCTGATAAATAGTTTTTCATCTGTGAAGTGTCAACTCGCTTTTGCAATAAGTAGAACACACTGAAAAGTGAAAAAGCTTCTAGAAAGAAAATTTGTATCAATAAAGCACTAAGAATATTTAAAAAGGAGAAAAAATGCGCTATTTTGGGTCGTGGTGGTTAAATTTGGGAGCAAGAAGGGCGCGATTTTCGGGCATAAAGGGTGGGTTTTTTGGGCAAGGAGGGCGCATTTTTGTACTTTAAAGGGCAGATAGGGCGCTCATAAAAATTTAAAGGGCAGGCAGGGCGCAATGCCCTTCTCAAAGGCTCAAAGAGGAACCCTGGTACACCTTAATTTAATAATATACGGATACGAGAGAAAAAATCCCCAAAAAGTTGGTAAAAATTTTTTTATTAAAAGGTAACAAAACCACTTTAAAACACGTATATACAATATTTTTATTAAAAACTACACAAAGCTTTTCGCTATCATAATAATAGCATCATCAGGTGTAATTAAGTTACATAGAAACTAGCAATATATAAATAAATAAGTTCAAATGGTTTAAAGTTACGGTTACAATAAAAATTTTAATTTACAGTTACCATAAAAATTTCAGCCCCTCGAGACTTTAAAGACCTGCTAATAACAGAAGCCGTAAATATTATCAAATACAATAAAGTTATTAACTCCAAGGACGCTGCATCACTTCATAAAATTTGGCACGCGTTGTGCTCATAGAGAAAAAATACTGAAAATAATAATTTTTATGGTAACTGTAAATTAAAATTTTTATTGTAACCGTAACTTTAAACCATTTGAACTTATTTATTTATATATTGCTAGTTTCTATGTAACGTAATTACACCTGATGATGCTATTATTATGATAGCGAAAAGCTTTGTGTAGTTTTTAATAAAAATATTGTATATAAGTGTTTTAAAGTGGTTTTGTTACCTTTTATATTATTTATACACGTGAAATGTTTTATAATTTTAAACTTTTAATAGTTTTTAATCTTAATTTTTTTATTAATCGTAATCATAAAAGAAAAATAACAAATGAAAAAATAAAATTAATATTCGGCAAATGAAACAATTTATTTAGCGAACAGTATTTCTTTATCAACATTTTATAAAAGTTCTCACAAGTATAACCTAAGTTAATCTTGGTAATTAAGTTTTTAAAGTACATAAAGGAGATTTTTTTCACATGTCTACATTTTGTACATTGAAGAAAACAGTCGCTTTGTATGAGTGTTTTTGCCCGGAAGACATAAAATGAATTCAACTAACTTTTGTATATTTTTGTGAGGTGATGGTATCATTAAGGCCAGTTGTCTGCACTAGGGCTGTAGGCCTGAGTAGGAGGGTCCTCCGTGGGGTCTTTCTAAGAGGTCCTAACACAGATTTATGCTAGTTTTGGAGAAAACCTTGGGAATTTTCTAACGGATAAACCAGCGAACGCGACTGATGGTACAACTATAGTATTTCCCTACAGCTGAATTTGGCAATTTTTCTTTGGCGCCGATTTGAACGATAACGATGTCGTTCTGAACTGTTTGTGATATAATATGGCAGTCTGCATGCTATTTATTTTGGATTTATAATTTAACTTATGATTAAATCATTTATGATTTAGCCATAATCGCCAAATTCAGCTGTGGGGAAATATTATAGTTGTTCCCGACTGATTATCGAACCCAGTGCCTCACGTATACCAGCTCTGAGGACATAACCTCTCAGTCACTGGTGGGCCTATTTTTGAGGAATATTCATGCAAAAGTGAGAATACACATCAATCCACCTCGTATCAACCGGAGCACCACCTTCTTAATGATTTCATGACAGTTTCAATAGTGATTCTGTGTTCTCAGGGGTTAATACAGGTCGAGTTTACTACCGTTTATGGGTACCTTCACAAAAATCGACCTGGCAAAAAAGGTATCTTCACAAAAATCATGCAGCTAAAATCGGTACTTTCATAAAAATCTTAGTCCTCCCAGCAAAATCTAACATTTTTAATTAGCACATTTTCAAAGGAAAGTAATTTGTGCATTTCTGTTGATGCGATTTGCGAAGCAAGAATCATACAGAATGTTGGTTTTAATCTACACACAAGCGTTTGTTATGGGCGAGAAACAGTGCAGCATATGTAAACAAAACGATCCTTGTGTGTATCGGTACAGACACGCTCTGAAGTTGTGGCCATAGTGTACTGTTTGCTGATTCGTCAGGTGGTTTAACATTTTGGTGACTGTATGGTGATGTGTCTATCCTCCCTGGTACAATTCATGTATACTGCAGTGATACTAACACAAATAAAAACAACTTCTACTTACACTATCTCTACTGAACTGTTTACTTCAGAGTGGAGTAAGTTTTGGATTTTGGTTCCTGTTCTGCTATAAGCCTCACACTAGCTGCTGAGAGTTAATTTTATTATTCTACTTAGTTCAAACTCCCCCCTCCCATACACACAGAGAGAAAGAAAAAGAGTGCACTACAATTTTTCACAAAAATAAACTATAGTTAAGATTTTTCACAAAAATAGGTATTAAGTTTGAAATCTTAGATTGGCCCCTGGTTCTGGATCAAAGAACCGTATAAATATAGAGAATACTTTTATTTCTTTGACTTAAAGAATCTGAAGACATAAACCATATATGGTTTAATAGTATAAATAGTATAAATACTATTTGACAAGTTTATTAGAAAGTTATTCTTTTGCGAACCTGATGCAGAAAAAAGCTTCCCAGTTTTGCGAAATTTTTGAAATTGAGTACTTAATCCTTTTCATTTGAAAAAGGGAACAGAGGACAAACATAAAAAAGTGGTCTTTTTAGTCCTGTAATTTTTTTTTTGTGTAAGAGGGCAGAGCGTTGTAAAAAAACTGTCCTCTTAAAAAGAGGATGTCTAGATACCTTACCTAAGATTAGCATATTATGTTTTTAAATAGATAATTTTTTTGGTAGCACTGTGTACTGTAAGAATTATAGGTCTACAAAATAAAAATAGGTCTCTAAATTCGGTCTACATTTAGACCGAAATTTTACTCGCCACAGTAGAATTTCCACTCGCCGCTGGCGAGTAGGAAATTTCGCGCCATGATGTAAGGTGTTATTAGCTTAATCAACTTAGGTCCCAAGCATAAATTTGGCTGTTAGAGAAAGCAATTATAAGCTTTTTGGCTAGATTTCATCTCCAAAAATTTAACTTAGTATACTTGAAATGCACATTTTCTCAATGAAATTGAAAAAATATTAACTTTTGGTGCTGAAACATATGTTCAAAATCTCATAGAAGTATATTTGGAAGCATTTAAAGCCAATTAAACCTCTCATTTAATGGTGGATTATTAATTGAATAAAGGTTAAGACTTTATTTTGTCGATACATTTATTAACTTTAAAATAAAACATTCTTAGAATTAATATTTTATTTTTTTTTTATGTATAGGGTAGAGTGGGGATGAATAAGACATTTTTCATGATTTTATTTATAATGTTGGCCATGTGTAATTCAAAATTTTATAACATGGCTCATAAGTACATTTCAGTAATCGGTTACATACTAACTTTAATAAAAAGTTATCATTTTTAATTAATTTTTTTTACATGCATGTACATTGTCCCATTCATCCCCACCTGTGGAGATGAATGGGACAGGACTAGAATTAATAAAGAAAAGAAAACAAAATGGAAAGTAAATAAATTTTTAAAGTTAAATTGGTTTATGTGATTTTATTACGCACTATGAATTTACTGAAATTAACATAAAGTGATGTATTGACTCAAATTAAAATCAAAAAGCAAAAATCGTTTGGTTCGCACAGTTCCTAGTACTCTAGGCTTTGGTAATTTAATCTAATAAGACTTAATCTAAAAATAAGACACTAGAAAGAGATAAACCATTATGATAGAGTACAAATTATCCATATAAATTATTTTCCAACTGATTCGGAAAATCAGCATTCTATTCTGTATTACTTTAATAATCACCAGGATTTATTTAATTAGCTTGATTGAAATTTGTGATTTTAATCAAAAGTATTAGTTTTTTTTTTTTTTTTTTTTTTTAAATAAGTTGCATTGAATATTCAAACTTATAATTTTTTTTATCATAATTATTATAAACAAAAATCAGAACAATTAATTTCAATTTTTTTCTTTTTTCCAAGTCCACAAAATTAAGAATCCTGATAATCAATATGGCTAATTTATGTTTTAATATAATTGTGTAAAATTTTAAATTAGTACATAGTGGGGGAGTGTCCCATTCATCCCAACCGTCATATGATGATACTAGCAGGCAACGCCCGCTTCGCTGGTCCCTATTTTTAAATGAATCACTATAATGAATTCTCAAAATTGCATTAATTTTTATCACGTGTGAAAAAAAGAGAAACAAAATCTGAGTAGGAAAAATGTCACACCGGGTTCTCGCTGCCTTCGGGAAAAATTCCCAAAATGCTCTAACCCTTATTTCTATTGTTTTCCCACTTCGCCCCCCCCCTCCTGTCTATCCTAATAATTTTACAAATTTGAAAATATCCGCAATCGATTTGTAAGTATCAAAAACCTCTATGCACCAGTTTTGAACGATATAACTCTATTTTTATTTGTTTGCCGCTCTACTCCCCCCCCCCCCCCTTCCCGCCCTCCCAATAATTTTAAAAATTCGAAAATATCCGCAATCGATTTGTAGGTATTGGAAACCTATGTACCAATTTTGAATGATCTAACTCTATTTTCTTTCTTTTTGCCCCTCTGCCCCCCCCCTTTCCGGCCCTCCTAATAACTTTACACTTTCGAAAATATCCCCATTCGACTTGCAGGCATCTAAAACCTATCTGTACCAATTTTGAACGGCCTAACTGTATTTCTATTTGTTTTTGACCATAGCCCCCCCCTTACCGCCCCCCTCCCGCCCCATCTAATAATTTTAAAAATTCGAAAATATCCGCAATCGATTTGTAAGTATCGAAAACCTCTATATACAAATTTTGAACGATCTAACTCTTTTTTTTTTTTTTTTTTTTTTTTTGGCCCCTCCCCTCCCCCTTTCCCGGCCCTCCTAATAACTTAACACTTTCAAAAATATCCCCATTCGACTTGCAGGCATCTAAAACCTATCTGTACCAATTTTGAACGTCCTAACTGTATTTCTATTTGTTTTTGCCCTTTAGCCCCTCCCCCCCCCCCCCACTACTTCCCCACCTGGGGGCTGAATTTCTTAAATTCCAGAAATTGGTTTTTAGATATTTGCATTAGCTATATTTTAGAGCAAAAATTTCACGCATATCTATTTTTTTGTTTGAGATATATAGGATTATGCGAAATCACGTTTTACGCCCCCGCCCCCCTTGGGGACCGAATTTCAAAAATTCCAGAAACCAATTTTTAGACATTTGTATTAGCTATATTTTAAAGCAAAAATTTTACGGATATCTGTTTTTTTTGTTTGAGATATGAAGGATTTTGTGAAATCACGTTTTGCCCCCCCTCCCCCCTTGGGGACAAATTTTGTAAAATCGCTTCTTAGTGGATGCCTACGTCATAGAATGAACATTGTCACAAAATTTCATGCTTCTAGGTCCAGGGGTTTGGTCTGTGCGTTGATAGATCACCCACTCACTCACTCACTCAGGAAGTGTTCTTTTATATATAGAGATAAAACAGGAAATAGGCTTACTGAAAAATTCTTAATATTCTTCTTGAATATCATAAACACAATAAAAGATTATGCCTTTTCGCCATTATAAGAGTTAGACATCTCAAAACTAAGGGTGGGAATCAATTAACAGTTTTAACTGGGTTAATCATAGTTCTTCAATTACTGTAAAAGCGCTTATTTTCGTGCTCATTGTGATCGCGAAAATTTAAGCCTTGCGAAATATTTGTTTTCAAGTTATCTTAGAAAAGCGATTTTTTATATTTAGGTCAATTATATGTATCTAACACGAAGTATAAAGAGATTTTCCAAAATTCTCCTTTCTGCCCTCTAGGATCGACCGGGAGTCTGTGTAAAAAAAGTTTTCAGTGTAACTCTGCTCCAAATTATCTGAGGAAGACTATTTTTTGATTTATCGGTTGGCTGTGTGTATGCAATACGCACTCTAAAGGGATTTTGCGAAATTACTTCCTCCCCTTGAGTTGGGCGGGGCAAACAATTTTTTTTTTTTCTTCTTCGCCTCAAATAATAATAAAAAATCGGAAGTCTTTCACGTACCAAAATTTAATAGTTTATTGCACAGTTAAAAACTCATTTATGACAATTTTCTTTCTTATAACTATTTCTTGAATGCTATCAGGGTTTAAACTGCCATTAGTTTTTTACCATTTTGCTAAAAGGTATATTTTGCTAAAATAAGTTGGTCAGAATTTCGCTAAAAAGCTAAAACTGGATAACTGTATAAAATATCTCTATATAATAATTCAGTTTTTTTTTTTTTTTTTGCAATATTTGCAGACAAAAACTACGAAAGGACTGAAATTTTTGGGAATCCTTATTTATATAGTAATTTGGATTTATTTTCAATGATTGAATTTAAATGCAAAAATATTTAAAAGCATGTTAGTGTTCAGAATTTGCTTCATAGAAGCATTTTTAGCACTAGTATTTCACGATTATCTACCACTACACTTGATTTTTAAATTGCATTTTCATTTTACACATATGATATGAATACCTCTTTTTCTATTGATAAAATCAAAACATTGTTTCCCTGATTCATATTTTTAAAGTCACAAATATGGATGCTTGGTTAAAATCATCAATGAACAAAAGGAATAGAAAACAAAACTGAGGATAACAAAGCTAAGTAAAAGAAATCAATGGTATCCAAAGAATTAACTTTCGAAAAAGCTAAAATAGTGCTTGCCTATTTTCGCTAAAATGCTAAAGTAATTTTTTTGCCAGGTTAAACCCTGAATGCTATAAATCTATTTCTTGAATATAAAACAAAAATACAACTAATAGAATGCAGCTCATTCACTTACAATATTTATAGCAGCCAGGGCCGAAACTAGAGGGGGGCGAGCGGGGCATTTGCCCCGGGCGCCAGATGGAGAAGGGCGCCGAAAAAGGCTGGTTTGTTGCCTTATTTACACATTAAAAAAAAAAAAAATTCAAAGTTAAAAAAAAAAAAGGAAGAAGGAAAGAAAAGAAAGAAAAAAATAAATAAATAAAAAAGTCAAATTCTTTTAGTCAGGGCAACTTGAACAAAGAAAAAAAAGTAGAAAGAAGATTAATAGAGAAGGGCGCCGAAAAAGGCTGGTTTGTTGCCTTATTTACACATTTAAAAAAAAAAAAAAAAAAAAAAAAAAATTCAAAGTTAAAAAAAAAAAAGGAAGAAGGAAAGAAAAGAAAGAAAAAAAATATAAAAAGTCAAATTCTTTTAGTCAGGGCAATTTGAACAAAGAAAAAAAAGTAGAAAGAAGATTAATAGAGAAGGGCGCCGAAAAAGGCTGGTTTGTTGCCTTATTTACACATTAAAAAAAAAAAAAAAATCAAAGTTAAAAAAAAAAAAAAAAAAGGAAGAAGAAAAGAAAGAAAGAAAAAGAATAAAAAAGTCAAATTTTTTTAGTCAGGGCAGTTTGAACAAAGAAAAAAAAAAGTAGAAAGAAGATTAATAGATAACAGAATTCATTTACAAGGAAAAGCATGGTGGATAGTGTTCTTCAAGACTAGCAATATTCTTTTAAGGTTAGTGAGTGTGGTAAAATATTCTCGCAATCGAAGAAGAGTAATTTATAAGTGGTCCCTGACTTTCAACCAAGGTTTTTAAAAAGTAAATGGTTGGAAAATACGCAGTATATTTGCTTGAACTTCAGAAGGCTCTAGAAATTATGATTCATAAGGAAGCAAAAAAATTTTTATTTTTTTTTTTTGCTCAGGGTGCCGTCGTGACTATTAAAAGTGCGACTATTAAAATATCCAAATAAGTATGTCAAAATAAGGCCATAATGTTATACAACAATCCAGTGCACTATAAATAAAAGGGCAAAAAGAATGCAAAATAACTAGTTAATAATTGAGTTAGGAGCTATCATTCACAAGGCTCAGCAAGTCCCTATCAGAGTACTATGACAACTAAAGCCACCACTACGTCTCCTAACATGTATAATTATAAATATTACAATGAAATAAAATATCTGTACTTTTACTATACTTTTTACTTCCTTATTCAAAGCATAAGGAAGTATTGTGAAACCAATTCGCGAAATGGATTTTGTGTATCGCATAGCTCATAAACGAATAGTCATAGAGAGTTGCAAATTTATATTTGGAATTGTTAATTACCAATTTTGGTCTTGACATGAACTCCCACTTTTGTGATATCTACGGATTTATGCGATTTTTTTGTGATGCATGTGTGTGTGTATCTTGTATAACTCAAAAACGAGTAGACGTAGAACGTTGCAATTTCACATCTAAGTTTGTTACAACAGTTGTTGTGCATCTCTCATTTTGGTGTTTCTGTGCACCTTTCCCTTTTGGAATATCCACGAATATTATATTCATGATGGCCGAAAATACAAATTTTTTTGCAATTATATATAACTTTCCGTCATACGGATTTTAACAGAAATTAATATTAGTGTGACTATTGATAGTTACAAAATTTGTTGACATTCTTGCACGTAGAAAGTAATTCGTAAAGACTTGTAGGTTCTAGATGAATGCATTTTATTTAATGAATATTCTGGAAACAGCTGAATAAAAGTCAATAATCAATGATTATTCTTGAAGCAATCGAATAAACCAGTTTTTCGTGCTCATGAACGGCCTACACCACAAAACAGGAATTTTACTAATTCAGAACAATGACCAAATGCTTAAAGTTCTTAGAGATGTACGCTCAGCTTGCAGTCCAAACAGAAACTGAACTCATTCGCAGTCTTGCTAGTGATTTATAGAATTTTCGAGATCTACTCTAGAAACTAATGAATTAACCTGGAAAATTTTACAAGTCGGTTTCTATTGAAGTTAGATCTTCTAAACTTTGGCTACTCTAAATTACAACTTTTCGCCAAAATTGGGTGCCAAATTGCCAAACCTTTCGCCTAGTCGCAAAATTTGCCACTAATGCCCATTTCCGTGGAAGTGAAGAAATCTGCCATCTATTTCCCTTTTAACTGTAATACCGTGTATAAAGTAATACGTAAAGAAAAAAACAGGCTCTTGTCAACAATAATTATAGTAATGACTCTTTTCTTTTTATATTCTCATTAGTGATTTGTAGAGCTTTTGATGAAGTTAGTTCTACGGAAGAAAACAGTAGATCATGCTAGCTTCCAAATTTCAGCATTATTAAGCCACTATTTTTCACCAAAATTAATGCCAGGTTGCCAACTTTGGCGCCAAAGCATTCCCTCTGCGACAAGTTGTCATCTACATTGGTGATGAATTTAGTGACACCACAAGATTAGCGATCAAATTTGACAGAAAATAGTTCAGGATTGCCAAAATCAGCAAGCCCTTTCTCAGATTTATCGGAGTTAATTTTTTCTATATATTAGGCATTGTTTCTCGCAGCTAATTGTTTGTCAAAGAGTGCAAAAGTAGGCTATCTGCACAGGAGCAAATTCTGTTGAACTCTGGGCTATGCATTTGCCTATGAGAGATTCTGTAAAAAGCTGTAGAATATTATTTCTGAACAAACGATATTCTTGTATTGTGGTGTATATAATCCTATTACCATGAAGTTAGTGGTTCTTATAATAGTCTTCTTGGATTGTTTCCGAGAATATTCATAGACTAGAACCTGCCTTTCTATTTTATTTCCTGAAAATGATTTTAAAAAAGATTATCTACAAATGGCATTGCTCAGCATGAAAATCGGCCCCAACACCATTTTTGCAAATTGTTATGTAAAATAACCTACTGAATACAATTATGACACCTATTTTGCCCTATCACCCATCATCATTTGGGGACGCTCCCCTATTTTTGTCATTTTCCTGTATTTTTATGGCTATAAATTTATTTGAAAGGGGTGAAGGGATTGTTTAACTGTTAAATGTCTTTTGAGGGGCTACAGAAAGGAAAAATTCTAAAACAAGAACATTTGCAGCAAGGGGAAAATTTAGGGGGAGGTGGGGGATTTGCCGCTGCATTTACAAATTACATTTTTTATATTTTATTAATCAATTATTACTATTATTTATTATAAATTATATATATTTTATTTTAAAGTATTAAAATAATTCTTTTCCATTCTCAAAATGAAATTTATGGCCATAAAACTACCAAACAGTAACAGAAAGGGTGGTGTCCCGGGAAAACGGTGGGTGATTGGGCAAAATGGGGGGGGGGGGTCATATTCGGATTCAGATCATTTTACATGAGAATCACCAAGAATAGTATCAGAGCTCGAAAAAAAAATATTTTTTTTGCAGCGCAGTGTATTTAGACAGCTAACGGTTAGTTCGTACTTGATGGATTAGTTTTTAAATACTTGTTCATATCTATTAATTTATGCATCTTAATTATATTAAAAACTTAAATATTTGTCTGTTTATTTCTCTGCAGTATAGTTGATGTAATGACTATAATATTCAAAATATCATTTTAAATTCACTCAAAATGATGATATTTTCAGTTTTAAAAGTAATTGAATATGAAGATTGCATTCACTTGTTTTAGAATTGTCATTTATAAATACCATTAATTTAAGAGAGAGGAAAAAAAAAAAGAAACTATCATTAAACCAGTAAAAATAAATAAAAATAATAACTGTAGCTTAATTTAAATCTTTCTCTATAATACGCTTTTCTTCTTTTTTTCACCTAAAATAATGCTTTGACTCACAACTTCAATCTTTTTTTTCTCAAGAAAAGTTATAAAGATATAAAACATATACGTTAAAATAAAAATCGGCTGGTTGTAGTTCTACTTGTGCTTGTACATTTTTACGCCTGGCGAAGTGTCATGCTAAGATTTTCGACACGAAACACATGTTGCGATTCTGTTTTGTTTCGTAAACTTTATACATTATATGCTTGTTATGAAAAACAAAGTTTGTTAAATTCCATCCTGGAGAAGCTGAGATATAGCTATAAGAAAACGTGGCATAAAACTGTTGCAAATAGAGCGATATATACCAAAAACTGGACATCACCAGTTTATGTCAGAATTCAACTGCACACTAGGTTTCATGGAATTCCGAACATGCAGTTCATAAATTAAAATTAGCTACAGTATTTGTGTCCCATACAGTCACACACACACATTCGTTAAATATAATCATAATACATTTCAAAATCTGTAAATTTATCAAAAATTTGAATTAAATTCAATATTTACTTCTTATGAATGCAGTTGGAAATAAAATGGCCATAAAAACTTTGTAAAATTTCCTTTGAAATTTTAATTTCTGGTTGGAAGTGGGGGTGAAGGGGGGTGGGCGCCAAAATCTCTCCTTGCCCCGGGTGAAAAAAATCCTAGTTTCGGCCCTGATAGCAGCTCCTTTGAATCCATTCAAAATTATTCCAAAGACAAAGTTTATGTATAAACACCTTTGTAAGCACAAGTTGTTTTTAGAGCGATGGGGGAGAGGGTGAACTTTTCAGACAAAAGGAAGTTTCTTAAAATGCCTTATACAGAAAGGGTTCTATATTTAGGTACTTTCGGGATTTTTCAATTTTCGGTTCTGTTCATATAAAATTCGCGAAATCAGACATCTTCATTTTCGCGAAAATTTCGGCTCGCAAAAATAAATGCTTTTACAGTAATTGGTCGATTAATCAGATTTTTAATTGGTTTTCATTTCCCTTTATATAATTTTATTTGAATGATGAATAAAACTCTCATGCATACTTTTATAGTTAGATGGATCACAACAAACCAAAAAAAAATAAAAAGAAATTGTTTGTTTAACTAGTTTTTTAAATGATAAATAATAATATAAACAAATGCAAATAATAAATAATGAAAAAATATATTTCTAATATATTCTTAAATAAAATTTTTACTCGGAGATGCAGCTGAGAAATAACTTACATTTATTACTTTTTTATTTTCTAAAAACTAAGTTCTCTAATATTACTTATTCATAAGTTTGACTGATTTTTTTTTTTGTCAAATCGATTATATTTGCTTCATAACTGAAATTAGCTGGTAGACGTGAGGTGCCGGGTTCGATCCCCGGTCGCGCTCGTCGGCCTAGCCGTTCGGAGTTTTCCGTGGTTTCCTCCGAAACTTGCGTAAATACGGGCTAGAACCCCTTAGAAAGACCTCCACGGAAGGCAATCCCCTCAGGCCTAGGACCCCAGTGTTGTCAATCGGCCTTAATCCCTAACAACACACATAACTGAAATTTAAATAAATTTTTCAGAGTAATAATTGGTGACTTTAAGTATTAATTTTATATAAATATTTTTGCTTATTTATTTTTTATTTTAATAAATTAATTTTCAATTAATTTTAAAAGAAAAAAATGAATTTACACATTTTAGTTTTATATTTGCAGGCCTTGTACACCTCACTTGTCACTATTTTTAAATGAATTTTCAAAATTCCATATCATTATTATAAAAATTTGAAATTCTTAATTGTTTTTATATTTTACTACTTCGTACTAGAAAACAGAATGTTATTTTCTGTTTCTACTTATAGTTATTATCAGCAATTCTGAACAGACAATAAACGCTTGAAGATAGTATTGCGAAACTCTGTTGACATTTCCCCCAACAAAAGGATAGTGGAAATCCACAATCTTTTTTTTTTTTTTTTTTTTAAATCTTGAGCATTTCTATTTTTTGGAAGCTTCTCGTTTCTGGGGAGACTATTGCTCTAGCCAACACTCCCTGTAGAAGACTAAAGGTGGTGGTGCCCCAGCATAGGCATAAAACAGCATTTTGTTTAATAACTGTCCTTTTCTCTATCAACAAAAGTGCAACAACTTCTTTTGAAAGGTTTTATTTTTATTTGATGGAAGTATCTTATAATATTTGTTAGCAAAATATGTGAATTTTTTTTTAAGC
The DNA here is from genome assembly GCA_963930645.1 of Salticus scenicus. NCBI lineage: Eukaryota > Metazoa > Arthropoda > Arachnida > Araneae > Salticidae > Salticus > Salticus scenicus. The sequence goes on along the minus strand of OZ005655.1, from coordinate 214,416,350 downwards.
AGAACAGCATTTTTACTTTAATTCGTAGTTTGAAAATTTTAATTGGAATTTGAAAAATTTTAATCGAATTAATCGAGCCGATTAACTCTATTATTTAAAAAAAAAAAAATTCAGGACTGAGCATTGATCGATGAAACGATTAATCGGCACAGCCTTACTCAAAATGTGTGAATTCATTGAAAAACTGAAGTTGGAAATTATCACAAACCCAGTTACTTTCTTCTTTTTATATAATTGCCATCTACTAGTTAACATCAGGGTTCAAAATTAGTGGTCATTAGTCATATTTTGCACCTAAAAAAATTTAGCATATTTTTACACCCAGTCAACATTTTTGACACCTAACTTTTCATAAAAATTTCAAGTTAATGATCGTACCTTTGCACCTAATCATCATTTGATATGAATAAATTTTCTACTGCTAAAACAAAAACTTGCTTTTTCAGATCAATCTTCCATTTTTCCAAACTTTGAAAAATCACAAACACTGATATGCTTGTCTTACGAGCACAAGCAGACAAGCAGTGAATTCTGCATTTGCTTGTTTCTTTCTTGTCTAGTCTCCTTCACTGTGACTTTAGACTTTTTTCCATATACACCTTTCTGTGAAAATGCTGCTTAACAATTTGACAGCTGTTGTCATATATATGGAACAAGCATCAACATCTGAATTTAAACATCAGCATGCATTTTAGAATTGTGCTTAGGTAAAGCATTTTAGTGACTAGAAGAAAAAATACTAAGTGCCTATGACGCCTAGCTTTGGTGCAATTTTCACCAGTAGATGCTGCGATACAGCCATTTGAGTAGTCTAAAAGAATTAGAAGTGCCACCTTTTTGGTTTATACACAAAATTCAGTAATGATAATTTTTTATAATTATAATAAAATATATATATCATAGACATAAAGTTTGGTACATTTTATATAATGTAAGAGCTGATATATATACTCCTACTTAGTGTTGACTCTAGAACAAAAGGGCCGCTGGGGGGAACTTGATAAAAGGGCACTTAAATATTCTCAAAAGGGGCACTATAAATAATATATTCTCAATAATTCAAAAAGGGCACTTTTACGTCTTCATAATATATCACTTACAAAATGTAGCCCCCCCCCCCCCTCTTACACCCACCACAAAAAAAAAAAAAAAAAAAAAAATTTTTTTAGAGCAGCAGCAATGTATCCAAGGTATAAATAAACAAAATAATGAAATTTTAAAAGAAAAGAAAAATCGGATATAAAAAAAAAAAAACTTGTAAAGATAATATTATATTGTAGAATGCACCAAGACAAAATCAGATTTTTATGAGAAACAATGAAAATTTTTACATTTTTGAATGAAATATATCACTTACAAAATGTAGGAGCATATCAGACCAGAATAAGTATGGATTTGGAGCATATCGGACCAGAATAAGTATGGATTTGGAGTATATCGGACCAGAATAAGTATGGATTTTGGAGCATATTGGAGCAAAATAATTATGAATTTGGAGCATATCGGAGCAAAATAATTATGGATATGGAGCAAATTTATTTTGAATCTGGAGCACATTGACTAGAATAATCTGTGGGTGCTTGTTTATTCAAAAACTAAAAATTCTGCAAAAACTTTTAGCTATTTTCCCACTTAGTTAATACATAAAAATGAAGATCTCAACATCACATGCATAATAAATTACACTTTTAAAATTTTCAGCAGAAATGAGTGAGGGAAATTTCTTAAACTTGTACCACCATACATATACAAAAAAAAAAAAAAGGTAAACTGTAGGTATGCATCAAATTTTTAGTTACTATTTGGTATACTGAATATTCATTATTCAGTAGTAATCAAACGTTTAGTGCATGCCTATTCAAAAGAAACTTGTTTAATTACAAGAACAAGACAATTGATGTGAAAATAATTTCAATGCTATACTTCAAACAGATACAAAAATTGGATTTTTTTAAACAAAATCTTAAATTTTTGGAGTAATAATAAAGTCAGAATAATGTACCATTTGAATAGTTTAGATATTAGAAAATGTAATAAAACTGAATCTAGAATAAAATAATCACTGTTATTAAGGATGGAAAAGGATTGAAATTGCACAACATTAAATTCAATTTTAGTGCAAACTAACAGCCATAAACTTTTCTGAAACTTTTTTTTTCCCCTTAAGATTATTGCTAAATATATCTCAAAAATCGATAGTTTCTTGTAGGGGGGGGGGGGGAGGTAGAATTACGTTTTTACCGTTAATTAAATAAATATGCTATTTCCCGTATTTGACAGAATTCGCGATATTTTTACGACAGATTGCCGAAATTCATAATTATTTCACTGCAAATTTACAAAATCTAAGTTTAATAGCAAATAATTGCTAATAATATACTATAATTTTGAAACTAATTGATAAAATTCACTCTTCTTTCAAAACTGATTCCTAAAATTCGCGATATTTTTGCAGTTAATTATATCTAAAATGGGGTTAATTATTAACGAAATATAAAATTATCTAGCTGCTAATCGATGAAATTTGAGCCCTTTTTAAAGCTACATCCCCCAAATACCAAACTTTGCTGTTAATCAATGAAATACGCACTTTTTTCAAAACCTAATCCAGAAATATGTGAAAATTTGCAGATGAATTAAAAAATATCTGATTATTTCACAGCTAATTGTCAAAAATTAAGTTTACTCGGAACTAAAATTTTTTTTCCCAAATAGGTAAAAAATTGCATGTTTTATTCAAAGCGGTTTTCTGAAATACACGATTATTTTGCGGCTGATTGCCGAAACACTCTATTATTTAGCTACTAATCTATGAAAAATGCGTTCTTCTGAAAGCTGACTCTTAAATACTCAACTATTTTGCCACTAGTCAATGAAATTTGCATTTTTTTTTTTTTTTTCAAAGCGGAATCTCGGAAATCGGGAATAATTTAAGTAGATTTCGCAAATATAGGATTGCTTTACCCACTAATAATAAAAAAATTTAAGTTTTATGTTATCATTTGGCTACTAGCCAATAAAGGTTTTTTTTTTTTTCCCCCCCCAAGTTGATTTCAGTAAATCATGATATTTTTGTAGCCGATAACGGAAACACGCAATCATTTCACCGCTAATTAACAAAATTTATGTTTAATCGCTGAAAAAGGCTTTATTTTGATGCTAATCGATGAATTTCTTGCTTTTTTCAAACATGATTTGCCTTATACGTATAATTTTGCGGCTTTTTATAGAAATACGGAATTATTTTACAGCTAATTTTTAAAATTACGTAATCATAAACTAATTGCTAAAATAGATGTTATTTTTCTAAAAATGTGTAATTATTTAGTCATAAATCAGTTTTTTTATTACTGAAATGTTATTTTTTGCGGCTGATTTATAAAATATGCAATTTTCATGTGCTATTTTTGTGACAAATCCATTTTAAATGCGACGATTTTTGTGAAAGTCCCAATTTCAGATATGAAAATTTCTTAGAATCACCCACGCACTATAAAAACTAAGTTGTCGCGTGTTCAGTTATCCCAACAAAAAGCACAGAAAATATTCTTTCTCCAACGGTAGATACTTGGTACGATAAAGTTCGAAATTTTCCATGATTTTCTGAGAAACTTGTATAGTGAAACACTTAAGAAAGTTTCCTATTACAGAGGACAATTCCTCCGTTAAAGTCTGACTTTATACTGTTTTCTTCACAACTCGCGTGATTATGGCCTAAGACACTTTAGAGTCTCCCACGGAAGATACTTCTTCCTGGTCTTAGATTCCTTGCATTGTCAATCGTAAAGTTCAGTAGCTTTGAACCCATTATTTTTATTGATAAATAATTAAAATAAACAATTATTTCGTTAGAAAATATTATTTTTTAGCAATGCATTAAGCATAAAGATAACTGAAACATTGATATAGTTTAAATGAAAATCAAAATACCACATAATCATAGCATTCGGTTTCTTTGGTCCCCCCTTTCAGCTTTTGGTTTTAATTAAACACACTCATAGCTAATGTAAACAAGTATTTGTTCCCGTTCTGAGTCAGCAATTTTTTTTTTTTACTATTTATTTATGAGTATTGTACGTTGAAGCGTGTGGTTCTTCAGCTAGATTGTAAAAGTTAGTTTTGTTATTTATTTTCAAGAGGCGTTGAAGCACTTTCATAGATAATAAAATTCAAAGAATAATGTTTTGAGGCAACTGTTGGAAATGCAAAATCAAAAGTTGATAAGGGTTGGATCACGATTTCTGTCTATATAGATGTGTGAAAGGAAAAAAAATAATTACATAAATAAATAGAAAGAAAGAAAAAAAGAATAGTTTTTTTTTTTTTCGGTGTCTGCCACTATTCAGTTTTATGTATTTAATAAAATATATTAACCTAGGTGGTCAAGACTGAATTTGCAGAGCATAAAAAAAAAACTCTCGGAGTTTTTAAAATTTTACGGGGAAACTCCGCAGAAATCGGAGCAGTTGGCAACCCTGTGAAAAATACAAATAAGGGCTGCCAAGTGCTAAAAATGAGTTAGTAACGGCTGCCGGGCGCTAGAAATAAGTTTGTAAGGGCTGCCGGGCACAAAAATGTGTTAGTAAAGGGCCGCCGGGTGCTGCGCCCTGCTAAATCGTCCTACAGTCAACACTACTCCTACTCAAGTTTAACAAGATTTACAAACGATCAGTTTTTTTATTTTCAATTTCTAGATTTATATCTAGATGAAGTGTTTTAAGCACTAAGTAAATAACGGGGTTCATGTTTTTCAGTGAAGATTAGGTCACAGTAATAATTAGGGAGCCAGCAACAAATTAAGTAAAATCAATGTTTGTGATCAACTTGTTAAGTGAAGGAAATGATCTGTAACTTCACTATATTAATAAAGACCCAGTACAATATGTGGATGAATTTGTGTGATGATAGCATGTTAAATGACGGAGATCAAGGAATGTAGTATCGTTCCACCCCGCCAAGCTAAAACAAATGTTAAGAAAAACAAATGAAATTTACAAAATAAGAAAGTCAATGGTGAATCGCTACACATGTATATTATGTCGACATAGCATCTCGGACTTTTCGACTACCTGTGTAACTCAGCTCCCTAACTCCCAAGACTTATAATTTTTTGAACAGACCTTGAGCATACTCTTAAGACAAAACATACAAATTTGCATGTCGATCTGAATTAAGGGGCCTGAGTTATCAGAAATGCCGTTTATGCAAAAAATCAGAGGCAGGAAGCAAAAAATTTATTGTGGCGGGTCCCAGGGGTTGCGTAATTTTTGTTCTTAAAAAAAAAAAAAAAAAATTTTGGTTTAAAAGTGATATTTTTCTTATTTTTAAAGCATTCTGCTCTTAAGAAGAAAACAGAACTTTTAAAACTCCACTTTACCATGGAACCCCCCCCCCCCTCTTTAAGGGGGCAAAAACATGCTTATAAGAGTAACAAATTATCTCAGGATAGTGATTTCTTTATATGTAGATTAGTTATGCGTGCTCAAGACCCATTACAAAGGGATTTTGTAAAATTCCACCATATATCCCTTGGGGATTGAGGGGGGGGGGAATCAGTTCAGAGCAGAGTTGCACATGGAAAAATATCTTAAATGATTTTTTATGCGTTCCCAACATGCACTATAATTTCGGGAAATTTCCTCTTTCCTCCCTTTAATGGCGGTGGAGGGGGAGGGCAAAAACAAGTTTTAAAAAGTAACTCTGCTCCAAATTATCTCAGGAAAACGAATTTTTTTTAATGTTGATTGGTTACACGTACTCAACACATACAAACTACAAAGGGATTTTTTACAAAAATGTTGAAGGAAGGATTATTAATATAATCAATAATTTTACCTTACTTAAATCCTTACTATGTCCGAGCTTCATTATATATTTTGGCTACCTAACGGTGCCATCTTCAGAAACACTCGGTAAAAAAATGATTTGAAGTTGGACAACTTGTTTATCTTTTTTTTTTTTTTTTTTTTCTAAAAAAAATAAAAATAAGAGTCGTCCAAACTTAGCACCTTCAAATCATTTTTTACCGAGTGTTTCTGAAGATGGCACCGTTAGGTAGCCGAAATATATAATGAAGCTCGGACTTGGTAAGGATTTAAGTAAGGTAAAAATTATTGATTATACAAAGGGATTATTTGAAATTCAGTGTTATCCCCCCTTTTTTTTTTTTAGGCTTGGGGGGAGGGGTAAAAAACATGTTTCCATACATAACTCTGTTCAAAATTATCCTAAAATGGCAATTTTTGATGTATGGACTACTTATGTGTATTCAAAATAGACTACAAAGTGACTTTGTGAAATTATGCCCTACCGCCCCTTAGGAGGCGAGGGAGGCAAATGTGTATTCATGCGTAACTCTGCAGTAAATTATCTTAGGAAGGACCTTTTTGATGTGTGGATAAATTACATGTATCTAACTCATAATATAAAGAGATTTTGCGAAATTCCCTCCTTTTCTTTCCTTTAAGAACAGGGCTAAAAAAACATGTTTTAAAACATAACTCTGCTTCAAATAATCTCAGGATCTCTATTTTTTAATGTGTTGGTTATGTACGTGTATGCGACATGAACTATAAAGAGATTTTGTGAAATTATTTCCCCCTCCCCCTCCTTTTAGGGGTGGGCAGTGCCAAAAACACATTTTCAAGCTTAAATCTGCTTCAAATTTCCTTAGAATGGTGAATTTTGGTGTGTGGTTTTTGATTAAATGTACGTAATATGCACTTTGATGTGATTTTGCAAATCTTTCAGTTTTACTCATGAGGGAGGGGGAGTAAAATGCAGGCAAGGCACTACCGAAGACATTGTTGCTCCAGACTAGAAGTGTGGGGGGAAAACTGCTACCAAAGGTAGCGAGAACTTTGACTTAGATTTTGACTGATTTCAATGATTTTTTTTATTATATGGTATTTTGAGAATTCATTTCATGACCAATGAAGCGGACAAAGCCTGCTAGTTGTTAATAAAAATAAAAATCTGGAAAAAAATTCAAGAGAAATAAATGGTCCACGAAAGTGTTAAAAGCATTTCATCTAAAGGTAAGTCATTAAATTGAAAAAAAAAAAAAATGATCATTTGTATAAATCGTGCTAAACTTTTGAGCAAAGAGTGCAGCTTTTCCAGTTAAAAAAATAAAATTGCCAAATAATAGTCACTTAGTTTCACATCTCTCATGATTTGGAGAGAAATTTCTTGCTTTACAAAAATCATTTTCAAACTGTTTGAAAGGTATCTATTTGAGTTACAAAAATCTGGTTCAAACGCTTAGAGGATTAAATTAAGTCCATTGGTTCATGAGGTACAGAATACACACATTTTTGCAAACTAAAGGAACATTTTTCTAAGAATGGTCCAATTGTAGATAGGAAATTTCAAAATGTATGAATTCATCAAAAACTGGAAGTCTAAATTCGAAAATACTACTTATACTTCCTAAATAAATCTTAAATGCTCTTATATATGCTGAAGATAGTGATAAATCCATTATTATATAGAAGTCAGTCAATTTCAGTTAATGTGTTGTTTTATCTAAAAAAATGTCTTCAAATTAGATCACAAATCACACACACAAAGTGTCAAATCCTTTTTTAATTTGCATATGCAGGGTCAGAAGAATCTCTGGAAGCAGTGGCCTGGATGATTAAAAGTATCCCATTTGCGATCAATTATTGCACACTGAGAAATTTTTTTTCAAAAATATTTTTTATTGAATTGTTCAATGCAAAATAATAAATGTACAATCTGCATTAATTATAGAATAATAAAATATTGTACCTATGCTCTGCTCTAAGTTTTGTCGTCGGTGCTGTCATAGAAATAGTTTGCTATCGGGGCATTTCACAGTATTTGGTTGTTGCGGACTCTACATTCAGAGAAGTTTAACTCAATATATCTAAGCAATAAATATATTTAATTAATCACCCCTTTTATATAAGATAGCCCTCCCCTAATAATATACTGCATGCTAAGAAAAATATTAATGTAAATATTTATGAATGAGTTGTGGCGTAAAATGTGCCATGTTGCGGACTCTACACACTTTTTCCCTTAAAAATTTATGGTAATTTAAAACATAATTCTGTCTGAATCTGTTGAACTAAAAATAGATGAAACATGTTTTCTGAAAAGTTGATACAGTCAAATTAACAAAAATCAAAATTTTTATTAGTTATCTCTTACACAAAATTTTCTAGGTTATGAAAAAGAGAAGGGTTCAGCAAAAAAGATGACGTTGCGGACTCTACAATTTTGTCCATTTTGGCTTTTAGTGAAGAGTGCACAGAATTTAAAGGTGCAAATGCTAAAGTTATAAAAATTTGTTACCAAAAATGCTTCTAAATATTGTCTATACCTTGTTTGCTGTTTCTGGATCATATGCATAGAATCTTGCCGAGGAATCAGTCGGTGAAGGATCACCGGGAAGTTTTATCAAATAAGTAGAACTCTGAATTATTTCAAATTCTGGTTTTTCCATTGCCTTAAATTTGTTTTCAGCAACAGGTTGAAACACAAATTTAATATCTATTGTGTCATTTTCTAGATTAATGTTAAACACCTCACCAGCCCACCACCTATCATTAAACAACACAGCAATCCATTGGCCCTTTGACAATGACTGATCACCAGAAGTGGAACTGGCTTAAAGTCCTTTATTTAATGATACAATGTTGACTTGCTTTGTATGAATATATGGTGAATTAATTGCACAAAATATTTCATTTTGAAATATTCTGAAATGGTGCATCTTTCGTGTTTCTGATATTTTTGAGCATCGATTCCACCGAGATTCCAAATTCACGGACTGCACTCCTTCTTCAATGGATTGAGAATCAACATAAAGGACATTAACTGATTTTGACTCTCTGTTTGCTATTTCGAAAAAACTTTTGGCATCAGTGGGAACATCTTTGTCCTGCAAGGTACATCGCCACATACTCCGTTTTATTTCTCTACTGACACCGTCTACAGGCCCTTTGCCATGTGACTTTAATTTCATGGGGTATTGAAATTGGATTATTCTATTAGCATAAGTAAAACATCATTTCTATAAAATTGCTTTCATCTAAAAAGATTTATAAAAAGAAAAAAACTTATCTTTGTTTTGAATGAACTTTATAAACTCCAAGAACAAATTTCTCCATGTTTGTATTCCATGGGAGTATTAAAACTGAATTATTCTACTGTGTTGCTAAACATAAAATCTAAAAAACTTATGTGGATGATGGCTGTTCTGTTGCCAAATGAAAACAGTCAAATATTGTGTAAATGATAGATAGTTCTGTTATTAGATGTAGAGTCCAGAACATTTTTGTAGAGTCCAGAACACATTTTTGAACTCGTATAATTCCAGTTTTTATTAACCAATAGACTTTTACACTTCATAATTATAAGAAGTCATGTTTAATGTTAGAGGATATAACTTTTTATAGTTCCATGAAATTTTAAAAAGAAATAAACAAAACTTTATCATGTTTTTTTGTTGCGGACTCTACATGCATATTTTTGTATTAGAATAAAGAAAATACATGTATATATTTTATCAAAAGAATTGTGCATCTAAATGCCTATGACTGTAATATGTGTCCCAAACAAGAATAGTCTCTAAAAGATAACACAAATTTATACAATAAATAAAACTCTTAATTTTTGCATGTAGAGTCCGCAACACATCCTACTGCTTTTTCTTACTTTAAAATCTAATAACTTAAAAAAAATTTCAAAATTTTCACTTGAAACATTCAGATGATTTAAATATCAGCTTTTCAATATAAACAAATATTTTCTCCAATATATGACTTTTGTTGCGGACACTGTTTGGGAAAAATACTGTGAAATGCCCCTATCTGTATCTGACTCCTAAGATATTAGAACTTTTGTTAGTTCTGGCATATGTTAATAGCCCAGGAGCAGAATTATATCCGATGTTCTGCAACAAGACATTAAAATTTGCAGATGTTCTGCAGGTATTTTGTCCAAATTTGTCAAAGCACAGTAAAATGCAAAATAAGCATAAAAATAATTACTTATTAGTAAAATATTTAATTACACATTTATAATAAACATGATTTAAAATTTTTATAATCTAAAACTGAGGAATATACCCAGAATTTGCAATTTTTTCAATGGCTTTTGGCATTAATATTGTCACATTAATGTGGATATACTACTTACAAAATGTTTATAAATTTTGTCTATGCATTGAAACAATGACTGTTTCCAGCAATTTTCTAGCATGCTAACAGATTTACAGGTCAGTTGAACATATCTAGATTTTATTAATTTTAGAATATTAGCTGTATCAACATCATCCAGTTAGAGGATAGATGAAATGTTCTGCAAAAACCTCAATTGTTCTGTGACGTGCGTCGCAGTTTTAAGCACTTTCTGCTCCAGGTATTAATAGTACAAAATTTTGACCATTCATTACCCCAATAAGCATTTTTACCACTCTAATGACTGTTGTATCTTACAATGAAAAATCTGTAGTCAAGAGTATAGGGATGTTACATCATACAAATTAGTGTATGGTTTTATTTAATTTAAAAAAAATTGCCCAATCAGATTTAATAAAATAGTATTTTTGTATACTTTCTTGACTCCTTTTTTAACACGCTTTTCTTCGCTTCACCTGTATGTATGTTTGTAACCACTCTGGAAGCAAACAAAAAATCTATGTTGTAAAAAGACTTTCCCTAGGTGAACACCGTGGCGTTGAGGTATAGTTCCGTGCTACGAACCTAAAGGTCTATCATTAGATCCCAGTCAGGGGCGATTTTTTTTAAAAATGGTTTTTGTTTAATTCTAAATTATTTTAATTAAAGGTTTAAATCTTTAAATGTATGTAAATATTATGGTGTCACTCGCACGATTTTCTCTTACCCTGCATTTTAATACTAAGATAGATATTTTGTGTTTTTTAGTTCACATTTCTATAAAGCGTGTTCTTTAATTTTTTTAAAACTATATAATATTTTCTCAAATTTTCATTAAACCTATCTCTAAGACAATACTGCTTCCAATCCTTTTCTCTTATAATTATATTAAAAATGTACCACAAATTTCATGTTTATGTACTTATATGGATTATATTGACATTTTTCTCTTTCAGTTCGCTCATTTGGAACTGAAGGAAGGCCTACAGATAGACCTGTAGCACCTAGAGATGAGGTATATGAATACATTATTTTTAGAGCTAGTGATATAAATGACTTACATGTGTGTGAACCTCCAAAATCTCATCACTCTCTGCCACATGATCCTGCTATTGTACAGGTAAATTTAAAATTGAATTTTATTGCACACTTTAGTCAGAAAATGTTATGTATGATATAAAATTTAGCATTTAAGTTTTCTAAAAATTTTGTAACCTTGTAACAAGCAAAAACTTGTAATAAAAAAAATGTTGCAGTATTTAAATTCCTATTCCTACCCCTTTCTTTATTTTAATGCTTTTAAAGTTATCGCTAAGATACTCACAGGAAACTTGGATGCTATTTAGATCCTAGGAACTATGAACAATATTTTTAACCATTTTTCTATTGCTTTTTAGAGCATGAAAATGTGATTAAATTATAATTTTTTTAGATATGCAAAAGTGCTTTTCTATTGAAAATGTTTGAATTAGCATTGTTTTGTTTGAGATTACACAAGGATTCAGGTATACTATAGGCAGGGTTGGCAAGTTTCTTCCAAGGCGGGAAAAAACCATGGGAAAAAACCGGCCGGAAGAAATGTTTCTTCCAAGTGGAAGAAATGGAAGAAACTGTTTTTCTTAAAAATTTATCCTATAAATTGCAGATTTGTAAGATACAATGGATGCATTGATCTTATAAACAACTTTAAGTAACTTTAAATATACCTATACAAATTTAATAACATATTTAGTTAATAATTATGAGTTTTTTTAATCAAAATGAGCTAATGAGCCTCGGTGTCTGATGATCACGTACTCAAAATTCAGTAAAAAAAATCAATTTCAATTTAAACAGTATAAAGTTTTATAATTTAGACAATTTTATTTCTTTAACTGGTAATAAATAATTTGGATCACTTGCTTATACTTTCTGATGAAACAGTTCTTAACGTAATCCAGTTAACTAAAATGCCAGTATGCAATAATTACTTTTACTGTATTACAAAATGTCATCAAAAACTTTATTTTCCTTATAGTCACACACAGTACAGTCAACTCCCTTTAATCTGCAGATTTATAACCTGCAAATCCTTCTAATCCGTAATTGATTTTTTAATCTAAAAGAAATTTACAACTCATATTTAAAAAAAAATTCACATTTTTACTTTTTATTACCATGTTTTTATTAACTTTGATTCTTGTTTGTTTGTATGTTTGTTTGTTCAATACAAATCTTGCTATCTATTTTTAACTAATTTCTCTACTAGCTAGACATTTGAAACTTTCACAGTAACTCAGAACCCGGTGACAACACAATACTTCGAAGTCAGATATTTGAATAGTTTTCTTTTAATTAAAATATGAAAATAAGCTCTTAATGCAATAAAATAGCCATTAAAAAATTAGCTATAATTTAATTGTTGCCAAAAAAAATTTACGAGTTTATTTTCTTTCAACATAAAAATAAATACATTTAATTCAACGTTAATGTGAAAAAATTATAAAAAGTTGTTATGCATTTTACAAAAATTGACGTCATTATCAATTTTTAAATTTTATACACATTGATAAGTGCTAATGTAAGATGCTAATATACATTGTTCTAAAAGGAGTAATATTTTATTTTTTAAAACCAATTTTTTTTTTTCACTATTTTACTGAACTGATTCTGTGTGCTTAAATATTGCTAAAATATTATTTTTTAGCCTTGCATATTTTATTAATGACTTATCAGAAAATTTAAAAACATGGTTTATAAAGGTTTTTTTTTTTTTTTTTTTATCTTATAATTTTTTTCAGACTTTTAGCATAATCCTTACTTTGAAACACAAATGGGGAAAGGAGGGGGGGTTAACCATTCTTATATTTATTATCCTGCAATTCATGCAGACTAGCGTTGAAAATAAACCACTATTACTTGAATGTTTAACAAAGTTAATCAACAATGAATATTATTTCCAGACTTTCAAAAATATTTTGTTTCATATTTTTTAAATATGTTTGTAGGTACCTATTATTTGAATATGCTTAAATTATTTACCATCATATATGAATGTGATAGATTAGTTTTATTAATATTAAAGAAATATTTATTCTAAAATTTATTAAAAATCCTCTTTCCATTTTGATGTGTATTTAATTAATAATGGCTGACTTTGTATCTGTAAAAGAAAACTGTAAACAAAGGCAATGATCTCTAATTTGCAAATTTCTATTATCTGCACAACCTCTGGACAAAACTTTTGAGAGTTAGAGGGAGTTGCCTGTAAAACAAATGAAAAGTTTTTTCGTAGTTCAATACTACACTTTATTTTTCAACTTAAAATAGATAAATACAAACTATGGATTTTTTTTATCCTAGAGAGCTTGCAGGACAGTTTAAAAGTAGGTATCTTACTTATTGATACAGTTCATTGGGACCAGCTTAGAGTTTATACAAAAAATTGTATCCTTAACACGTTCGCTGCCGATCCCGTGCCAGCGCGGGATGTGACGTATCTCTTTACAGGTGAAAGTTTACTTTAGGCTGCCGCTTGGCGAAATTTCGTATCGTGTTCCGAATAGCAACCTTACACCGGCGGCATACGAAAGCGAGCTTTTCGGCGATCTAACCTAAAAAGAAAACGAGTCTTGAAAAAAAAAAAATCGGAATAATAATAATACATAGGACAAAAGAAAAATTTTCATAAAATAGAATTAAAAGAAAAAAAAATAATTACTAATTTATAACTAATCACAAATACAAAAATAAAGCTTAGATTATACAATCACACCAAATGTCCCTGAAAAGTGTGTTGCTTTAGTAATTGATGATAAGTGTTTAGATGATAGTTTTTTTATTTCCAATAATTTAACAGCTATAAGTACAGTCGGTAACAAAAGTGTCCAAACACTAGCAAATATTCCTATGTAAAAAAAGTACACTTCATAAGGTTTTGTTAAATAAATCCTTATCGAATCATGTTCTTACACTGACTAAGAACAGGATTCGACAAGGATTTATTTTAAAAAAATGTATGAAGTATACTTTTTTACTTAGGAATTTTAAATTTAAAAGTTTTCAAAAGTTTTATAAAGTAAATTATTTATCATTAATATTTTATTTATAGTCCTCATTCATTAGGAATGAAAAAATAAATCCGCAAGTGGATAATTATAGCAAATTTTAACGATTCTCTATTATAATGGTACTATGATCGGTACTATACCCCTATCTCAAAATGCATGAAATTAAAAAGTATACAAAATTTTTACTGTAGCAACCAGTATTGGCATAAAATTAAAAAATATGCCTCTAAAACTCAGGACCGTGGTTGCCCGCAGGGCTGCCAACAACTACACATTTGGTGTAGTAACTACACTTTAGCCTGCTTCTACTACACTCTACACATCGTATACTTAAAGCTACACTTTTCCTTTCCCCACCATCATCTTGTTTACAACGAGCGAACTACGATTTCACACTGTATTTCCAAATCGCTGTTATGAATGAAGTAGCTTGAAAACTCCAGAGGTTGATAGGTTGTTTCATTTCCTCCTCATAAACTGTGACGATAGCGTGACTGTGTACGCATGGTGATTGGATGTTTGGAGAAGTCCTTTTCTATCGCTAGAGCTTGTCTAATCTGTTTACTTTCGATTTTCGGTGTTGTGCGTTTGTTGTTGGCTAGACTTGCTTTTCTGTATTTATTTATTCTTATTTTTTGCTTAAGAGTGTACAAATTTATTTAGTTTTTTATTTAATAGTATTTTTAGTTAAAATGTGCAATGATGATGATAATACAAAGAAGAAAAAAAAATTCCTGATCAAAAATCTCTATCGGAGTATTCTGCTACAATCTGTAGATTGCAAATTCTGTAGATTCTGTGGCCGTGTTTGCATTCTGTAGATTCATCCCATGAGGCATATTGTGCAATATGTAATAGCAATTTTCGCGTAAATCATCGTGGACTTTATGATTGTTCGCGTCATATTGCAACAAGCTGACACAAGCGTTTAAGTAAAATAAAAGCAACGATAAAGCCTTTGCCATCCAGTTTTTATGTGAAAAGTGATGCAGCATCAAAGACTACCAAAACAGAAATGCTCTTTACATCATTTCTAAGTGACATAATGTTCCAACTTCTACAGCAAATCATGCTGGAAATTTATTTAGAGCTATGTTTCCGGATTCAAAAATCGCCAGACAGTGTCCTAGCGGTAGAACAAAGACGGCGGCCCTATTGAAATGCATTGCAAAAATATCCTGTTCTGATATCGTTGGCGATTTGAAACATTTGCCGTTTTCGATGGCAACTGATCAAAATGCTGTTAAACTGTATCTAATTGTTGTTAGGTATTTCGATAATTTCCAGAAAAAATTTTGTGTGCAATGTTATTTTTAAAAGAATGCAGTGATATTTTGTATGTTTGATTGTTAAAGTCAATAAATTTTAGAAACTAAGTCTTAATGTAAACAAAAGATTTTATGCTTATTTATTTTAAGCATTTTCTTATTTTTTAGCGGCTACACTTTGTACCTTAAAACTACACTTTTTCTTGTTTGTTAACTACACTTTAACGCTCCCAGAGGTTGGCAGCCCTGTGCCCAGTCGTTAGAGAGCCGGGGTCGTAATTGGAAGATTGCGGGTTCGGTACTCGAGCCTGCCAAAAATCATTGTGTATACTAATGGTGGCTGGTGCTCATAAAATCTGTCGTGCCCGCAATGTTTTCCATGTTCCCATATTAATTATACCTCTGGGTGTCTACGAAGCGAGAGAGTCATCCCTTCCGTGGAGGATCAAAATTGTGATGGCATGTCCCTGGGCAACTCTAGGGGTGAGACCCAGACCATCGCCAATTGTCCATTGCGCAGCACTAGTGTGACGTAAAACACAATCAACAAATCAACCTCTTAAATTCAAAAGTACCTCTTAAATTCCAACTCTATTCAACCAGCCAAACAGTACTAACGCAAACATCACAAATATTCATATTTCAAAATAGATGATTGGTTGGGTTTTACGTCACACTAGTGCTGCGCAATGGGCGATTGGCAACGGTCGGGGACTCAGCCCTAGAAGTGGTCCGGAAACATGCGATCAAAAATTTGATCCTCCATGGAAGGGTATTTCAAAATAGAATACTTTCTCTCTAATAAAACACGTATCATCAATATGCAACCGAAGTGATGTCGTCAGCGAGATATTTTATCTGCTCAGTACAAACGAAACTATTTGCTATGGAAATTTAACTTATTACTCATTAACTCCAGAGTTTGCTTGTAACTAGCAGATTAATTTTTACACGTTTGACGTAATACAGCGTATTGACGTAACACATGACGCAAACAAGCAAAGGTAAGCACAAAGCCTATAACATCTGGCGATGTAGCACTCTTGTGCAACACGTCAAACATATTCGGCGGGTTAAAGGAAAAAAACGTCATTTCAAATTTTAGTCACGTGAAACCGGCAGCGAACGTGTTAAAAAAAAAAAAAAAATTATGGCAAATATTATGGCTAAAAATTCAATAATTACTATCACTTGTACTGTGTGAACGTATAATAATATTATGAGATAGTATCTATGCAAAAAGTTCTAAAAATATTAACGTTGAAAAGTAAAAACCCATCACCTGTGTATATTTTGTGTTTGTTATCAAATACTTATTTTTCTAAAGATATTTTTAATATCAATTGAATTATAGTTTAGATTTGGCGTTATATTTATGCTTTGAGTTTATATAGTTCATAAATTTTAATTTTAAACATCTGTTTTGTCTTTCGGTTGGTTTCTTCAATTTCTTCCAGTTTCTTCCGTTTTTTTCCAGTTTCTTCCACTGTCCTGGAAGAAACTAGTTTCTTCCGGAAGAAACCAAACCCTGACTATAGGATATAAGTAGGAATGGATCAAAGTAATTTTTAGTAGTATCGTGTTAACTACGTTTAGTACCTTCCTACACTGTTTGAACTTTTTCAGTTTGACTTTGTCTGTGTGAGCCTTCTGTCTGTAATAATGAATTTGTTTATGTGAAATTCAGATTGTCTTCTAAAACATCAGTAGTTTTTTAAATGAATATTCTGTTTGGCTATAATTTTTTAAACAGGATAGAATTTAGACTAAAAAAAAATAAGCTTTATAAATTTCAAATTAACATACATAAATTGTTTCAGCATTCGCCACCCATCCATTATTCTTCATATTCTTATGGACAACCATTTGGGACTTTATGTGGACTACCTCCGTTTCAGCATTTTTCATCGCAAAGTACTTTTCCTCATATGCAATCTCTTTATAGTGCTGGTCATTATTCTGGTAAGTTCTCAATGTTTTTAAATAACAATAAAAGTTTCATATAAATTCTTGATTAGTATGAAGTAAAATGTGCAGTTGAAATATTTTAAATCTTGATGTAAAAAATTAAATACAAAATAGTTTACGAAATGTACCATTATGTTCAGTAGTGCTTAACATCAATGCAAATTTTATAAGATTACTTTATTAGAAAATAGCATCGGTGAACAAATTTTCTTGTCCAACTGTACTTAAGCTGTATTTTTTATTGAAATGCCCCTCCTTCTTTCCTCCCATTATTCCTTATGTATAGACAAATTTCCATGTAACAGTTTCTCAGGGTTGGCATGGTTTAAACCAACTTTTTTTTTTTTTTTTCCCCATCAAAACAAATTGTTTTTTTCTGAAAAATTCAAAATTTTTATTCTATTGCCCCTTCTGTAATTGAAATTTATAAATTATTTTTATGTAAATGACTTTTAATTTATTTCAATTGTAATCATGTTTCAGAGAAGGTTATAGTTATGTGTGAAGGGCTGGCTGTATTGAAAGTTCTTTATATATGAACAAAGAGGAAGAAAAAAACTAGAAATTGTAGAAGAAAAATGTCTATACTGTTGAACCACGAAAATCCAGAATCGACGAGACCGCGGCGACTCTGGATTTTAGATTTATGAAACTAATTTTTTTATATTATAATGACATACAAAATGAAGTTTTTTTTTTATTGAAAATAAACAACGATCATATTTGAATTACAAAATAGAAATAAAATTGATTTAATTTAGAATTTTAATAATTTAGAATTAAAATATAAACATATGTAACTAAAATGTTAGACAACTGATAATGCCTGCTGAATAACTGCTAATAAACTATTCATTCATTAAAAAATACTCGAATAAAACTATAGAAACAAAATAATTTTTTATGGTTTTTTAAAAACGTTTTAGCAATTTAAAGCTGTTTTACTCTAATGGGATTTTTTTTTTTAATAACTTACCTGTTTCTAAAAAATAAACTTAATTAACAATCAAATAGTATAAAAATATTTAAGACTAGCAGGCTACGCCCGCTTCGCTGGTCACTATTTTTAAATGAATCACAATAATTAATGAATTCTCAAAATTGCATTAATTTGTATCATGTGATAAAAAAAGAGAAAAAAAAATTCTGATCGGGAAAAATGTCGCACCGGGTCCCCACTGCCTTCGGCAGCGTAGACCCGTGCGCTGCGCGCACGTATTCCTTCACTTTCCTTATGACTTCTCAAAATTCAATGTTATTACTCATAAACTTTCATTCTCAAGAAAAGGAATTAAAAAATATATCATTTAGCATCGGGTAAAAACTCCCACCGGGACGCCACTGCCTTCGGCAGCGCAGACCCATGCGCGCACGCTTGAGGATATACGTGCGCTGTACACGCATATTCCTTCTCAACTCAAACTTTTATTATTAAGAAAATAAAATTTAAAAAAAAATCTTTTATCATCGGGTAAAAACTCGCACCGGGTCCCAAACCCATGCGCGCTGCGCGCCTATTCCTTCCCCACCGTTCCAGCCCCTCCTAATTAACTTGCATATACCAATTTTGAACGGTCTTACTCAATTAGCTGAGATGCAAAAGAAAACCTGATCAGGACACTTTAAATTGTAAATCAGGTGAAATCTTGAATTCCACTTTCGATAATGTAAAAGAACTTTAAAATATCTTTCGAATGATGTATTAGGAATAATTTAATCATAATTAGAATATGAAATATTGAAATTTAAAAATATTACAGTGCCATCTGGCGGTAGAAATTTCTGTAATCTATTGTTCCATTCCAGTTACTTATTCTTACTCAATTAGCTAAGATGCAAAAGAAAACCTGATCAGGACACTTTAAATTGTAAATCAGGTGAAATCTCGAATTCCACTTTCGATAATGTTAAAAAACTTTAAAATATCTTTCGAATGATGTATTAGAAATAATTTAATCATAATTAGAATATAAGATGAATATTACAGCGCCATCTGGTGGTAGAAATTTCTGTAATCTATTGTTCCAAAGAAAACCTAATCAGGACACCTCAAAACGTGTAAATCGGGTGAAATCTTGAATTCCATTTTTCGAGAATGTAAAAGTACTTTAAAATTTGTATCAACTAAAATAAGCTTTCAAATGATGTATTACTTATGAACTTTTTTTAATTAATAACTGAGATACAAAAAAAAAAAAAAAAAAAACTGATTCAGGACACCTCAAAACGTGTAATTCTGGTGAAAACTTTCGATAATTTAAAAGAACTTTAAAATATCTATCGAATGATGTATTAAAAATAATTTAATCATAATTAGAAATTGAAATATTGAAATTTTAAAATATTACAGCGCCATCTGGCGGTACAAATTTCTGTATTCCACTGTTCGATTCCAAATCAAAAAAGCTTTCTAATGATGTACTAATTACGAAATTATTTTAATTAGTAGGTGAGATACAAAAGAAAACTAATTCAGGAGACCTCAAAACGTGTAAATCTGGTGAAAACTGTCGATAATATAAAAGAACTTTAAAATATCTTTCGAATGATGCATTAAAAATAATTTAATCATAATTAGAAATTGAAATATTGAAATTTGAAAATATTACAGCGCCATCTGGCGGTAGAAATTTCTGTAATCCACTGTTCGATTTCAAATCAAAAAAGCTTTCTAATGATGTATTACTTATAAAATTATTTTAATTAGTAGCTGAGATACAAAAGAAAACGTAATCAGGACACCTCAAAACGTGTAAATCGGGTGAAATCTCGAATTCCATTTTCGATAATGTAAAAGTACTTTAAAATGTGTATCAAGTCAACAAAGCTTTCAAATGATGTATTACTTATGAAATTTTTTTAATTAATAACTGAGATATAAAAGAAAACTGATTCAGGACACCTCAAAACGTGTAAATCTGGTGAAAACTTTCGATAATTTAAAAGAACTTTAAAATATCTTTCGAATGATGTATTAAAAATAATTTAATCATAATTAGAAATTGAAATTTTGAAATTTTAAAATATTACAGCGCCATCTGGCGGTACAAATTTCTGTATTCCACTGTTCGATTCCAAATCTAAAAAAGCTTTCTAATGATGCATTACTCATGAAATTATTTTAATTAGTAGCTGAGATACAAAAGAAAACTAATTCAAGAAACCTTAAAGCGTGTAAATCTGGTGAAAACTTTCGATAATTTAAAAGAACTTTAAAATATCTTTCGAATGATGTATCAAAAATAATTTAATTGGAATTTGAAATATCGAAATTTTAAAATATCTGGCGGTAGAAATTTCTGTAATCTACTGTTCAATTCCAAATCAACAAAGCTTTCAAATAATGTGTTACTTATGAAATTATTTTAATTGGTAGCTGTGATACAAAAGAAAACCTAATCAGGATATTATAAAACATGTAAATCACGTGAAATCTCTAATTCCATTATCTACGGTAGTTTTATTAATGGAAGTAAAAAGAAAAATAAATATTTTTTATTTCGCCAAAACCTATACCACGGTAGTCGGGTAATGGAAATAAAAATAAAAAGAAAAAGTGTTTTTTAGTTCCTTCAAATGTATTTTGTTGCTATGGAAACTCCTATCGCCTATTGAAAGATAGATTACGTGTTAGAATAAAATTTAATTAGCAATTAAAATGTAACTGCTTTGTTTATTAATGAAATTTGATGAAATTTTAACTGAAGGTTGGTTTTGTGCTGAATAGGTTGTATATTAAGTGTTGTGTACGAAAAAGAAAATTTGAAGCCCTTTGAAATTTGCAATTTTTAACCCCAGTTAAAGATCATGTGACATTAATGACTTGCACATGTTTTTTTTCCGTTAGAGACAGCTGTTAAAATCGTCTGCTGAATGCAGATAGAATGCCTCTTTTTAAGCAATAAGGATTTTTGGTCATTTTCGCGATCGATATGGGTCAGCATTTTAATTAATATCTCCGAAACTAATTAAGATTTTTAAATTCTGTTTCGAGGAAAACATCGGAAAGGCTCCAGAGCATCCGTATGTCAATTCTTGTACTTCTGCGTTCAATAGGGGCTGAACGTATAAAAGAACAGACAGACAGACAGACAGACAGACAGACAGACAAACCTTTCCATTTATTATTATAGATTGACTATATTTATGTATTCAGTGTTCAATTAAAAGGATTTTAAACTGCATTTCATAAGAAATGTAGAAATAAGATAAGCAAAATCTTATTTTTAAAGTAAAACTAAAACTGAAAAATTTCCGGATTTTGGATGTCCAGATTTTCGAAGTTCAACTGTATTATCTTTAAAAAATTTATAAATAAAAGGATCTAAGGCTACATGCAGTGAAGTAAAATAAATAATAATGGAAAGCACATTTATTTTATACAAGATATAAGGTAAAAAGTGTAGAATTAAAAAAAAATTGCTCTCTTCTGTTTCATTCAAAACTGAACAAAAGTGGTCTTTAAAAAAAACTGGGTATTTGTAATATGGTGATCAATAGCAGCCCATTTTATTATCTATATTCCAAATCCAAAAGCAAGATATGCTGATTTTGAATTATCAAATAAAAACGAAGCTGCATTTGTCCAGGCAATTAAATATATTATATTGATTAAATTTCATGCAGAAAGTTCTCCATTCCAGGATATTTTGTGAATTATGATTTTATTAAAATGTAACAGCACTAGAATTAAGAAAATGACAGTAAAAATTTTAATATCTAAGTATTGGAAGATGTTGAAAGATTTAGAAAACACCCTACATCCGATGTAGAATCTTTCAACATTTTCCAATACTTAGATATTAAAATTTTTACTGTCATTTTCTTAATTCTAGTGCTGTTACATTTTAATAAAATCATAATTCACAAAATGTCCTGGAATGGAGAACCTTTTTTGCATGGAATTTATAACTGTTTCCAAACTAAATTTTCTATTTTCAGAAAACGCTCTACATCTAGTGTAGAAAATTTAGTTTGGGAACAGTTATAAAACTTAATTTTATTTGAAATATTAAATGTAAATTATATTCAAATAAGCAACTTTCAAATGGATCACAATATTCCATTACATAATTCAAAAGTATAATTGTTTCTTAAAGCTCTCCTTATAAGTTTTTCATTGTATTTTAGTTTTTTTTTCTCCCCCAACTAGTTCATTAAATTAAGAATTCTAGTATTATTAAGTTAATTTATCAATAAATTCTAGAAAAAACAGGTTAGATTTAACATTCATTCTATAAAAAAACAAGTTTTCATGAACTCCTCACAGTAATCCTGTTATTTACATTTTAATGAAAACTCAGTACTACAACTATGGAATATTTCATAGACATTTTGAATATAAAAGGTTTTAGCTATAATAATAAAATTTAATGGACTTTGATATAACAGTTTTCTATTAAAGGATGCGATCAACAAAAGTAAAAAATTAAATACAACTTTATGAAAAGGATAACCATTAAAGCAAAATATAACAATTCAGGTGACAAAAGCCTTTGTTACAGAAATAAAAGATTTCATTGTTTTATTTTTTAACATAAATAAATGTTTTGTTAACATGGCTATGTGAAAGCTTATTTAATTAGATGAGCTGTAACAGAATTTCATGTCTGAAAGTACAAACTTTGATTTACAGAGTACAAGCTTTGTTTCTTGTACATTGATATTGAAAGAAAATTATAACCTACAATAAATCTATTTAATAAAAACTTTTAAAACCCAAATTCTTATTATAGCGTATCGTATAAATCTTTTCGAAGTTAGAATAAAATTTAATTTTCCCCAAAAAAAAAAAAAAAAAAAAAAATTTAACTTTTTTTTGTTTGTTAACCAAAATTGAGGAAATTTGAACTGTGTTAAGGAAAGAGAAATTATTTCTTAAAATTCACAACAGATGGCAGCACCACATGATTGCCTAAGTTTTAAGATTTCATTTTCTGATTAAATATCAATATCTGCAATTTAATTATTCATTTGAGGCACCTTTTTATTTTAGTTGGGGGGGGGGGGGAAAGGCAGGAAAAAATCTCATCCCTTATTATTAATTTAAATTATTTTTAGATGAAGTAATAATTTAGAGTATTAACTTTTTAAAGTAGCAATTTTATTTACAAATATATATAATGTACCTGGGAAACATGTACTAATAAAACCAGGTTTTTTGGTTTTTGAAAAAACCTAGTTTTTTGTCAACCCTGGTGTCTCTGGTTCTAGAAATTTAGTCTTCGATAAAGAATTCGTCCAGTAATGAAGGATTTTTAACTTCCCTTCAGGCAGTTACCCATGAAAAAAAATGTTTTGGGGGCTTGCAGTGTTCTTAAAATTTTAGACTAGTTTTATATTGTGAC
Organism: Salticus scenicus; assembly: GCA_963930645.1. Classification (NCBI taxonomy): domain Eukaryota; kingdom Metazoa; phylum Arthropoda; class Arachnida; order Araneae; family Salticidae; genus Salticus; species Salticus scenicus. The sequence continues at coordinate 214,392,567 of OZ005655.1, read as the reverse complement.
TACTCATTTAAACAATTTTTTTCAAATAAACCAGGGCGAAATTATTAATCCCTTCTATCATAAAATGCACAAAGGGAATTTTCTATACATGTAAAATGACTTTAATTTAAAAAAACAGCTGATTTGGGGGACCAGCTGCTTGTCCCATTTGACCCTTGAAAAATCAGGACCTGCAGACAACTTTCATTCATAGACAATATCCTGTCTTTTATCTTGCTTTGAATAAATTTAAATTTTCAAAGTTACAGTTTTGGTAAATAAAGTGACCATAAAACTTAAGTGGATTTGTTTTTCAGTGAAAAATGTTTAAAGTCTAGTTTAGATTGAAGAAGCACTAGAATATTCAAAGTCTTGGTTTCACAGTAAAATTTATATTAGGAACTTCCACGTTAAAGTCGCACATCAGATTCATGCTTTTCCCTATCCTGCGTAATTCCTATAGAACTTGTCTTGCATTATAAAGAGATCTCATTCAAGAGTAGTTTTTGGAGTTCTGTTTTCTTAATTCCATTCTTTGAACAAGTCTTATCTTAAACATTCTATTATTATTTCTTTTAGAGATTGAAAATGAAAGCCCGGAGTTTACTTATTGAAATAAAATATTTAAATTTTACGTAAAAAAAAAAAAAAAAAAAAAAAAAAAATGCTCTCTAAGATAAAAAGCAAATATATTCAAAGAGTGGAATTCAAAAATGAAGTTTTTGAATGAGTTTTTCTTTAATGCACAGCAATAAACCTATGTGGGAAAGGGGGGGGGGATAAATTGGACTGATTTTGCAGCCTTTAAATACTCGTACAGGGTGGTGACAATCAGGGAAAACAGGGAAATTTTGGAAAAATCAGGGTACTTATGAATCTGGAAAAATCGGGGAATTTTGTAAAAACACCTCAAAATCCATGAAAATTTTCATTTTACCTTATCAAGCATGACTAAAAGATTGCCAAACAGGTGTTACCTTAGCCAAGATTGCACAGGACTGGCTGCTTTCTTGTTGAATCTCACCATAACATTAAAAAAAAAAAAAAAAAGAATAATTTTGTTTTAATGTTAATATGTTGTGCAATTAAAATAAGTTTTTTTTTTTTTTTGTTAATTTCTCCAAAATTTTGAATTTTATTTTCCTTTTTGTAAGTGAACAAAGAAAGTAAAGATCAAGATATTTTTGCCCATGAGTATAGTTTTTTTCAATTGCAGTGGTTTAGTGAGCATGTTACACAAGAGTATGATATACACAAAATTGTGGAATGTATACACTATACAATAGGTAATGGAAATCATGGAAATTGTCAAAATTCGTCATGGAAATCATGGAAAAATCAGGTAACTTTTTTCTGAATTTCTGTAGCCACCCTGTCGTGACATGACTGAATTGAAACCAATATATTGTCAATTTCTAATTCAGAAGCTGAAGAATTCAGATAATTTTAATGTTTTTAAATGAGAAACTTGGATTTGATAATAAACATTTCATTGAAAAAATCTCATGCATTGATAGTTACAAAAACTATTTGCTATAAAACAGGGATGTCTTTGGTCCCAAGAAGAATCTAGCATAAATGTATATATGTTCTGGGTTGCCACGCTACCTGGAAAACCTGGAATAGTCAGGGAATTATATTCTCCTGTTTGAGGGGCAACCCTGTATGTTTTTTCTCATGATTAAGTCTGTCCATACTGATGAGTTTAAGAAGCTGTTGAGGCATTCCCACCCATTCCTCTTGATCAGTCCATTTTGACCTGTCATATGTTGTCAAGGTTCTCTCAAACACCACTTTTTTATCTGTTTGTTGCTCGTGTGTTTATCATATGGAGAGATGTTTATTGATTTTTTAAAAGAATGTGGTTTTGTGATTATTTTCTGAATATCATAATTAATGCATTTTTAGATTCATGCATGATCAAATTACATATTTTTAAAATTCCAATATATACAGTAGAGTCAAAAATCCACACAGCTTGGGACCAGAGGTTGTGTGGATTTTAGGATTTTGCAGATTTCGGGGCCTATAAAAAATGATTTTCACTTTGAATAATAAAAACAGAATGTTGTTCAAACTAAACACATACTAGTGAATAATAACACTGAATATTAAATTACTAGGTACATAACAATAATAATGAACAAGAACATTAACAAAAATATATAATGAAAACATAAATGAAAAAAAATTTGTCATTTAGATAAAATCTGTTCACATGTAGCTAGTTTTAAACTAAACCTGAACCTGCATGATTTTTATTTATTATAAATAGTAGTAACACAAATTTATTTTTCTACAAATTTTATAGAGTTCTTCCTTACAAATTATGCCTTCATCAGAAAGCATTTAAAAAAATTCGTTTATTTACCTGATTTATATCATCATATCACAATAATTATTTTCTTTGATGAATTTAATATACTGTCAATTTCATTAGCAGCAACTTTACTCTTGCAGTTCATGTTATTGTTTTTCTTTTTTGTAATCATAAAATGCAAACATAAAATCTGTATTCATGATCTTTTGAAAAAGATCGTAATTTGCAGCTTTGTAATTTATTAATAGTGAATTTCATTGTTTCTGACAAGCTGTGCAGATTTCTGGCTCTCTACTGGACAGAATTTTGGAAATCTGTCAAGCAATGTAAAATAGGTAGTCCCTCCCCCTTAAATAAAATATCTCTCACACACACACATGTATATATATATAAATAAATAAATGAGTAGAAAACATTGTGTTTGGAGGCAGACATTAAACTTTATATAGTGAACGCAATTTTTTTAATATACTATCCATTATGAAAGTACCCTTCTTATGAAATAAGTGTCATTATTCTGTGTTGTGCACCCTACCCTATTTTGTTCTTGAGTGATCCCAAAGATTATTCTATTTATCCTCTCTCATCCAAAAAATTTTAAAACTAATGTTGCAAATATAGATCCTTTTTAAAAAAAAAAAAAAAAAAAAAAAAAAATGAATTGGAAATTATATTGATATTAATACATAAATTTACTAGCAGATGGGGATAATATGTATGCAAAACTCAAGCTCCATTGGATGGTAGGAAGCAGTTTAAAGTTAGAAAAGTAATTGTGGCCATGTCCTCATTTGGCCCCCTAAATAGCGATTATCACTGTAGTTAAATCTATTACTGCTTAAGTCATGTATTGTCATCGGAATTATACATGTATGCAAAATTTTAGCTCTGACAATAAGAATGGGTTAAAACTCAAAACAAATTTTTAACTGTAGTTGAACACCCACGGCTATCCCCTAAGTTTGTAACTACTTGAGCGTATATTGCCATTAAAATTATAAATGTATGTAAAATTACAGCTAATTGGATGATAGTAGTGCATGAAAATTATTCTAAAATTTTATCAACACACATAAACACACAAAGTTGAATAAAACTGTTAAATGCGATAAATATCAGGATTTTTTTTCTTGGACCAACAAAGTTTTTCCGATCGGACAACTATTGACGACCACTGCTGTAGAAAGTAAGACTGATTTTTCAGTGCATTAAAATTTATATGTAAATGGATTTAGATTTTGTTGAAGCCACAATGACAATTGAAGTACATTCAGTATGATGAATTTATATATATATATATTGAACCATCTTTTTTTAGTATTGTTAAGGAATTATTGAAGATGGTACAAAGCCTCTAGTGAGATTTTAATAGAATAGGATAAATTCTTAATTACTTTGTGAATAGAATTTAAGTCTTCAACTATGTAAATCTTGTAGTATTAGAATTAATATTTCTAGTTGTTTTGAATTGAATTAAATTTAACATTTTTAAAAATGGATTTCCAATGTTAATCACTTTTTTTTTCTTTGTAATTTTATTTTGTATCTTAAAATAAGAAACCAACATAAAATAACAAATAGGATACATTTTCACATGTGCCAAACAAATGAACCCCCCCTCCCCCCCCCCCCCCCCAAAAAAAAAAAAAAAAAAAAAGCTATACTTAAATTTTAATGTGTCATTGTGAATTATCATTTGTCTTAGTTTGATCAAAATCAAATGTTTCCCTTCTAACAATAAATTGCATAATCCTCACTTTCAGGTTCATCTTCTCGTTCAGCCACCCCAACCTCTCAGAGGAAGAGTCCAACTACTGATGCTGGAGTACAAGTATCTGTTGATATGAACGATTCTGGTTCGGACCCACGAATAGAAGCAAGAAATCAAATGAAACAAAGAACAAGGGATCAAAGTCAGATGAATTATCAATCGCAGAGAAGAATGTCAACAACTAGGCGGCAAGACACCAGAAGAAGTAATAAAACTTTTTGAGAAACACCAAAATGTATTTAAAAAAAACCCTTTTTAAGAGCTTCAAAAGTTATGTTTTTTTTTTTTTTTTTTCCTCCTCTCTTTAAGACCTCCTTTTTTTTTTTTTTTTTTCCTCCTCTCTTTAAGACCTCCTTTTTTTTTTTTTTTTTTTTTTTTTTTTTTAAAAGGGCGTATGGTGATTTATTACCATAAGATTTTATGCATAACACCATTTTAATATGAATTGATCATATGGAAACTGTTTTCAAACATGAATTTTATTTTGAAACTTTTCTTTAAATGATTTGGTTTAACTATCATTAGTGTTTCATCCCACAAACTAATAATTTTGGCTTCTGATGAATTTAAATTCGATGGTGAAATTGCTATGAGACTTGGAAGTTTCAAATTTTAAAGGTAAATATTTCAAAAAAAAAAAAAAAAAGTGAATTACATATGTAATAGGGTTGCATAATGGTCTGTGTTATTAACTGGGAAACCCTCCAATTCTATTATTTATGGCTTGGAGGAACTGACCAGGACATAAGCCTAATGTCCAATCCGTACCTTCATGTGGTGCAGCTTTGGTAATGCCTAACATTATGAACAAACACTGATGGGCTTACAGCAAGACTCATTGGCCAGTGTGGTGTGACTTGGCCAATTCCTCCTCATATTTTAAAATGCCTATTTCATATGTACAATGGCCCTCAGCTCCCGGCAACTGGAATGTCCCTGCTCTGGGCAGTAAGCAAGAAAGCAAAAAGGCCTAGGGGGCGAAGAATCACCAAGTTAGCTGTCAAGGAATGAATATATGTACTTTAAATTGCAGGTCCTTGAGCTCCGAAGACAGACTTGAGCTTGAAGAAGAATTAAGACATATTACATGGGATATTGTAGGTCTCAGTGAAGTTAGAAGAAAAGGTGAGGATATTCTTGATTTGAAGAGTGGAAATATGCTTTATTATCAAGTAACTGATATTGGAAGATGTAGCGGAGTAAGATTTTTGGTCAACAAGAACTTATAAAAAGTAATAAAAGGTACAAGCTTTTCTGATAGTTGCAATACTTGCATGTCACACCATCAAGCTCTCTAAGCGTTATAACTGAGATAATTAAAGTTTATGCTCCAACCAGCACATGTGAAGACAGTTATTGAGAAATTCTATGAGGATGTTACGAAGGCCTCAGCAAAACTAGAAGGCACAATCTTAGTCATTATGAGAGATTTCAATGCTCGAATTGGTACCAAACATTCAAGTGAACTTGTAGTTGGTGCATTTGGAAAGAAAACTAGAGATGAAAGAGGACACAGACCCAGTAGCAGAATTTATGTCAATCTGCAACAGCTATTAAGCATTAGAAAATAATCTGCAGAATAATTTTGCAGTTAAAAAAAAAAAAAACTGGATTATTAAACAATTTTTTTATCACAAGTTTCCATTCTAATGTTATTAATTTGTTAGATATGATCTCAAAGCATTGTAGCTATAATATTTTAATTACATATAGCTAGATAAAGAGTTGGCATTAACCATTATCCTTCATATCAAGAAATATTTTTGTCCATGATTTTGTTCACACTGATTCTAGCAAAATGTTTGCAGTAAGAGATTCTAAATACTGAAATTAATCTAAAATTTTCTGGTTCCTGTGTAAGTATAAACTTTCTATTACCAACAGTTAGTTTGTTCGGAATTGCCATCTGTACATTTTAATTGCATTTTGCTTACTTTCTCAATGTCTGAACCCCAATTTTCACAGAAATCTTCTGATACTGGAATTGAAACTGCATATTTAAGTAACTTAATAAGCACAGGTATTTTCTTCAACAGTTCCCTAACAGACTTTTTGTATAAAGCCTTCATTTTATATGTGATATTTTCAGATCTAACTTCTTCTATAGTACTCGAGATCCATTTACAAGAATACTGGTTCTCAAACGGAAATGTGTGAAGATCATCAAAGAAGCAGTAACAAATATTGAGTATGTGATATTGAACAATTCTACACTTTAATAAAGCAAGTTTAAAAAGAATATTGACATTTATACTGCATATAGGGAAAGACAGGAAATCACAAGACTTCTGCAGGAAGTTTCATCACCAATCATTAGCCATATGGTAAGGGGGGGGGGGGGAGAGACAAAGAATTATATAAATGAGAGATTGTAAAATTCTACTTCTTTATTGGCTCTGGAGTGTAATTAAATAAGTTTAAAAATAATATTGACATTCATGTTACTGATGGAGAAAGATTGGAATTTTTCAGGTTGAATTTTTCAGAACTATGTAAAACTGAGGGAAAAGATTATAGAAGACACCAGGAAATTAAATTATATGATCAGCAAGCCATTTTAGAAAATAAAGGTTTGAAGACTGCAAAGAGAAATCTGATGCTTGGTAGGAAAAGAATTCTAGCTTTGAATACAAAAGTGGAATTATGACTCTGAATCAAGAGCAAATTCTAAGAGGCAGCAAATTTTTATTCAGAATTGTACAGCACACCAGAGCAACTTAGTGGTTCTCCTACTTCATCAAATACAAACAACACTATACCAGCAATATTGAAGGAAGTAGCTATGGCAATGAAAGTAATGGAAAAGCTTCAGGAGAAGACAAAATCATTGTGGATATTTTAAAGGAAGCAGGGAATGAAGCCATTGAAATTCTTACTGAACTATTCAACAAATGTGTAACACTACATGATGTTCCAAAGAACTGGAAAAATGCCACCATAATCTTACTGTTTACAAAAAGGAGAAAAAAGAATTAGAAACTATGGTCCGATCAGCCTTCTCAATTTTGTATAACTTTCTGATGAAAGTTCTGACAAACTGCTTACAGAAACAATTAGATGCAGCACAATCTAGAGAAAAAGCAGGATTTTGAAGTGGTTTTAGTATCATCAACCATATTCATACAATTTAAAGAAATTATTGAAGTAATGAATATGAACTCCCTCTGTGTGTGGCTTTTGTAGATTACAAAAAAAGCTTTTGACTCTGTATCATCACTAGTAGTTATGGATGCATTAAGGAATACTAATATTAATTTGGGATATATTCACCTTATTGGAAACATTTATAATGAAGTAACAGCCAAATTAAAACTCCACAAAATGAGTAATGCATTCAAAATTAGAAAGAGTGCAAGACAATGGGACACAATTTCACCCAAACTCTTCAATGCAGTACTTCAAGAAGTTTTTAAAAAATTTAATAAGGAACAGAAAGGCATAGAAATTGATGGAGTTTTTATAAACCATTTGAGATTTGTGGATGATATTGTACTGCTTGCCTTCTCATTTGAGGATTTTTCAAAAAATGCTTCAGGAATTAAAAGAAGCAAGCTTGTTGGATTGAAAATAAACCTCAGCAAGACAAAAGTTATGTCAAATTCCTTTGTTTCTCCACTGGAGGTCGCTGTTGGCATGGATGAATTAGAACGGTATGCAGTTATACTTACTTGGGACAAGTCCTTTCGATAAACGGGAACATCATGGAGGAAATTAACAACAGAGTTAAACTTGCATGGAGAGCATTCGAAAGAAATAGTGCTATATTCAAAAGCAACCTCCTAATTTGTTTGAAAACTTTTTTATCAGTGCATTTTGCCTGTTTTAACTTGCGCTTCAAAAACTTGAACATTAACATAAAAAGCTATACAAAAACTTCAAACAACCAAGAGAAGCATGTTAAGATTCTCTCAAAGAGACGGAAAGCGAAACACTTACATTAGGAAGCAAACCAAAGTTATTAATGTTATTTCTAGAGTCAAGAAGTTAAAGTGGAGCTGGGCTGGGCACCTTGCAAGAAGAAATGATAGATGGACCACCAAAGTTCTATTTTGGATAACAAGAGGTAAGAAAAGACAGAGGAAGAGACCACTGTGTCATTGGAGAGATGAAACTGTGAAGTTTGGAAGAGCAGAATGGAGAGGAATTGCTGAAAACAGGACAGTTTAGAATGACCTAGGAGAGGCCCTCATCCTGCAGTGGATTGATAAAGACTGAAATAATTTTTTACACACACATACACACTGTATGAATTTATATAGTAATGTTTTGTGGTGGCTTCAATATATTTTTTCTTAAATTAAATAATCCATTGTTACCATAAAATATAGTGAAGCAACCAGTTAGGTGCTTTTTAGGATTAAAGCTTGCTCATTTTGAGTTTAATGTTACTCTTTTTCCCCCCTAGATCTTGTAAGGCGAGGCAGAGGAAGAGGAGCTGGAAATGTATCTGAAGTCTTAAAATTTGATAGTGAATATGATTTTGAGCAAGCAAATGCAGAGTTCCAGGAGCTTGAAAGTAAACTTGCCAAAAATAAAATAGGTAAAAATATTTAATATTTTAAGGGAACAAGGGAAGTTGAAATTTATTTTTGTTTTGCATTCGGTTTCTTCTCAAATCAAGTACTGCCACAAAATTTTAATTTTTTATGCATGTAGTGTTTTAGAAGATAAAAAGCAATTTTTGAGGTGGAAGGCGTCTTTTATGGGGGGGGAGGGGGGGTGCCAAATTTCGAAGTGCTCCATCCTTAAAGTTATTTTAAAGCTCCATTTCTTTTGTAATTGTCTTTTCTATTTAACTACACACATCTGTGCATTGAATTTTATTAAAACTACAAAATAGTTTTAACATGCTTGCTTTATAATTTTGAATAAGAAAATTCAGAGAAATAGTTTTCAAAAGAAACTATTAAATATATTCTAAAAAGGCTTTTAGGAAAACAATTTGAATTAAAATGCTAAAGAATTTAAAATCAAATCAAATTAATAATATTTTAGGGCTTTGGAACAATACCCCCCCCCCCCAATATTTTATTAAGAAAATTCCTTTAAATATGTTTCTAAAATTGTGTGTACAAAAATTTTCATCTTTAAAATCGGCCATTTTTTTGTCTTCTACCTCTCACAGAAAACAGAGTTCAACTTAGTTCATTAATCCCAGTTCCAAGAAACGCTTAAGAATCCTCCCTCACATTCCAAAATTTTCAAAAATCCCAGATCAACAAAATTCCAGAGGTGTAATCTTCCACTGAATTCAAAATGAGCATCACTTTTGGAATCTTTTTTTAAAAGAAATACAAAATTATTTAAAATTAGAATGTAAATGCTCCCCCTATATATAATCTCTAGCAAAAATATTCTCAAATATTAAAGTTAGACAGTGAATTGATAATGATAGTAAAAGAATAACAAATTTAACAATATTTATTTTATTCAACGTTCATATTCCCACTATGATTTATAATCATTACATACTTGAATGCCCAGTTTTGTGACAAATACAGTGATTAACATTTTTTTTTTTTTTAAGATGAAACAAATTAACAAGGAGCATTATAAGTAACTAATTATTTCTGAAACTTGGAACCCAAGAAAAATTTTGAAGTTTTTAAAATTTTTGTAAAAAAAACATAAAATTTTTTGAGAATATGAATATTTTACGAGCTTATTAGTACATTCTATAGCTATCTAGGTATTTTTAATTGTGTTGATTTTTTTTTTTTTTTTTGGATAATTTTCATCCTCCCTTATTCTTTAAAGCTTTTATTATTTTTCTTTTTTAAGTATATTAACTAAAATATTTTTAGAGGATACTGTACAAGAATCGCAGTCAACTTCAGAGGAATCTATAGGGTTTTATGATAAAAAGAAATCATTTTTTGATGAAATAAGTTGTGAAGCTACTCAAAGAAGTAAAGGGTAAGTAAAATAACTTAAAAATTTTAAGAGTAATTTTTCTTGACCTATAATTAAAATTTTCTGTCTAGGTTTGATTGGAGAAATGAAAGGAAACTAAATGTTGAAACATTTGGTGCATCTGCCAATAGCACATGGTTAAGACGATGGCGGGGCAGAGGTGGATTTAGAGGATTTAGAAGAGGATTCAGAGGACGTGGTGGAACTACCCGGCCAGTTCAAGCACAGAAAACTGGTTTGCATCTGGTTTATTTTTTACTTAATATGGAAGAGAAAATATTATTTTGGGGTAAAATTTTTGAAACTGAGTTTTTGTTATTTCCATGTTTTTGAAATCCCTTGAATCTGAAAAACAGGTTTTATGCATTACATAGGTACATTTTCAGGCTGGCACTAAACAATATGAATACTTTTTTTTTTTTTTTTTATGTGTAAAAGAATATTTTGTGTAGAATGAATAATATATATCACTATTAGTTTACTGGGATACTTCCAGTTAACAACCATGTTCTCTTAAAGATGCTTTTAGGTTTCGTACAAGCTCTGACCGATATGTTCAGTGGACTACTGAGTGCTATCCTATCCTTCTCTTAAAGTCATAAGTCTACTATGGAGAGGGGGGGGGCTATAGTTCCCACTGCCAACAAAAACGTTTAACTTTAATATGAACCACTTTTAAACATTTGGCTATATGAGATAGGAATGGTAAACTCATTTGGATCAATTTTTTTTATAGCTTGACCTCTTGATGGAATAAGTTAACAAAATGCCATGAGTAAACTCATGCTTTAGGAGAAACAAGAGCAGAGAGGCAATTCCTATTTTGCTTTTTGAAAATAACTCATCTTGAAACATCATTCTTATTTTCCAAATACAAGCCCTTTTTTTTTTTTTTTTTGTACGTATACATTGACTTCATGGGTCAATAGTAACTTAAGATATTTAAAACTGAATTTCACACAATATTTTTATAATTATTTAGTTTGTCTAAATTTTTATTGGAACTGATTTGCAGTTTACCTATTTATCGTGTTTTCTATTTTATTAGTTACTTTTGATGAAACACCTGTAATCAAAGAAGTAGAAATGGTAGAAACTGAAGATGTCAAGCCAGTTGACATACCAGTTATTGAATTGATTGTTGAAAAAGAAAAGGATTGGCCTGAAGAAAATAAGACGGAAACATCTGTGTGGAATAATTGACTGCTCTGAACTCTTATATTCATGTTCAGTTGGATATCTAGTCTGCATAAATTGCTTACAATGCAATTTTTATTTTTATATACATGAGAATATTTATGTATTTGTAAATAATTTGTTTTTAGGATTTGTAACTTCCCATTCAGATTTTCCGGGTGAATATATAGTGAAGCTTTTTTTCAAAAATTCCTTAGTCAAGCAAGACTGTTGGAGAAATTGAGTTTTGCTAATGATATGGGAAGTACTTGAATCATTCTAAAACATTAGAATGGTATGTTTATTGATAAGTTGAATTTTAAATTTTATCTCCACAACTTTCTTACTTTACAGCATGATGCTGAGAAGAAAGTGTAAGCATCAGTCTGAATAACGATGCTGAGAAATAAGTGTAAGCATCGGTCAAACAAGCTGTCTTGTAAGAAATTTCTTCCTTTTTTAAAGAGTTTAAACAAACGCACAATGCTTTAATTTAGTTGTAAAACAACTTTGTTGGTATTCTAGTCATATATATATTTTCTATTGTTGAATAAAATATTTAGTTTTCTGCAGTCTGGTGTTTTTCATTAGTTTTCATTTTTATTGCATTATACTTTAGATGAAACAGTTGGCCTTTACATAATGTACATCTGAGGAAATGTAAAGTATTGTAATCACACACACAAAAATGTATTTTTTGAAGTCCGAGTTCATTTTTGCTATTTTTACAATATGTATGTTATAGGTCACTGTTGCATAAACTATATAGATTTTGATGAATGTTTATTCAAAACACAAAAATGCATCATTATGGCTTATAGACTAAAATTATGTAAAATGTGAATTTCTAAATTCTCAAATTCAAAAAGTGGTTTTTTTTTTTTTTTTTTTTTTTCTCAATTGGTCAATGTGCAAATATGGGGTAATCTTTTATATCATCTAAAATAGGAAAAAAGATGAAACAAAACTTCATATAGGACTTTGCTATGTAAATCTCCTGTATTTGCTGTGCTTTTTTAGATGTCCTTTATATATGTGTGTTACTGCAGGAAAATTAAGTTATCCATATTTGGCAGATCAATTGAAAGCCTCAGAAGCAAGCATCTTAAACTCTACAGATTTTCTTCAAACTCGCTGTATTTATCTCCCTTTTTAAATTGTCTAGTGTACACGTGAGTTTCTAAAGCTTTGGTATAAATCAAAAGTGTAACCATAAGTTGATTTCTCAAAAATGGCTTTAAAGATTTTCTTCAAATTCGCTACATAATCCTCCTTTGCTTGTTATTTTGTGTACATTGACTGGTTAATACAGGGAAATCCTGTACGTGTACTGATTAGGTAGGTCAGTTTTAGATCTCTGAAATGGGAGTCTCAAAAAAGATTAACCATTTTTTTTTTTTTTTTTTTTTCCTTACTCTATAAAGTCTTTATAGATAATTTTGTGATATTTGAATTAGTTACTACAAGCAAATTGGTAAGCATCCAATTAAGTCTATATATTTACTTTCCGAACATGCATATGTAAGAAAAATATTGTAATCATGTCTGATATTTCTATACGTTGTGAGGTCCCCCAAGTCTGTTTACACTATTTTTACGATGATTTATTAGGGTTGCTTACGGTACCTGGGGGAAAACTTGAGAAATTTTAAAATCTTAAAAATACAGGGAAAACTTTAATTTTAAAAATTTATTGCAAAAACAAGGAAAAATCGGAAACTTTTTGGGGAAAACATTCGAAAAATTTTTTCATAATCAGATATTTTTAAAAAAATTTTTAGTGCTTTATAATGAATCAATTATGGTGGTTTTTTTTTTTTTTTTTTTTCCCAACTATAGTAAGTTAATAAAATTAATATACCCTAAATATGTTCAATTGACGTATAAACATGTTTGATTCTAATACTGCATGATTGCGTGTCATCTATTTTACTTCTAAGAGACAGGGAAAACTCAAAGAATTTTTTACTCCTGATTTGTGTAGCAACCCTGTGCATGTATGTGAGCGAGTCAATACGCTAACATCTAAACGCTTTGCTTGAATGAGCTGAAAGTAGGCACATATGCAGTGGTGGCGCTAGCCACCCTATTATTATTTTTCTTTTAAGACTTCTCTAACTTTATTTAAACAATCATTTATTACTAATGGGCAAAAGAAAAAAAAAAACATCCAAAAGATAGTCAAAGCATCAAATTGAAAGCCAATAAGACTTATTTGATACTTTAATTCTCTATTTTCCCATCCATACTAAACAAACTGTAAATGGTGATAAATTATAATAATATACTAGCAAAATGAAAGCCTGAGAGATATATTATTATTATTTTTTTTTTTTGTCCACAAATATATGAAAAATAACTTTGAATTTTTGAATTACTTGCAAAAAATTAATAGCTCGCAATATATAAACCTCTTAAATTCAGATGTACTTCCCCCTTTATTTTAAAGGAAAAGTGGTTCTCCCCAGATATGGCACTAGTGATAATCAGTGGTGAGGAATTAATTGAAAATTTCACCAGTAACATAAAATGGGAAAAATTGTAATTGAACAATTACATGAATTTTCATGCCCAGCAGCAGAATGTTTCATACCATACTACAGCAAATGAAAACTGTCTGACCGGTTTTGCTGTTGTAAGTAAAAGAAAATTTGTAAAGTACGTTCAATTTGCATTTGTTAAAATTATATATAAATGCGAGACTGGGACTAGTTGGCATAGATTTTAGTTTTAAACTTTTTTTCTATGCAATAATTGGAAATTCTAGCTAATGTTGTACCATACCAAGTAGGCTTCTGGCTGAGTAGCTGCTTATCTTTTCTTTTTTTTTTTAAATATGAATTTCCCTTATCTTGAAGTAGTAGTAATAATAAAAGCACTTGAAACACAAAATGAGGTATATGTATTTCACTCATAATTTTTTTAGTCATGAAATTGGCAGTTCTTTTGTTATTGAATGGTTACATATAATGAATTTTTTTTTTTTTTTTGCATTTTTTATGTAAAATTAGCTCCCTCTAATCTGCAAGAATTAAATTTGCAACCCAGTTTTGGATGTAAACAATGAAATTCAGTGTGGCAAAATCAGTAGCAATAACTTCTTTATGGGGAAAAATTTGGTATTTTTTAATTTAACTGAATGTGTTTTTTCTCCTGTGCATTACAACTTATTATAGGGTGATTTTTAATGTAGGTATCTGTTGAAAGAACTTGTCAAAACCTTCTCCTTACGGGTGGGATTTCCAGAATTCCAAGCAAAAATGTGTTTAAGAATATGGGGATTGGTATTACAGTCATCCCAAACATTTCTTCCCCTAAAGCATGGGGTGCAGTACCCCATGCTTTAGGGGAAGAAATGTTTGGAACAACGGTAATACCAGCCTCGTATACTTAAACGCATTTTTGCTTGGGATTGCGGCCAGTGATAGAAATTGGGAAGGAAAGGGGAGGCGTTTACCGAACTGCCACGAATTTGAACCATAAACTATGATGCTACAAAAATTGGCTCAAAATTCAGAATTTTTATCTAACACCAAAACTGCAACATTTCTCACTACGTTTTGCTTTGCGATTTTCCTCAAAATGTATAGAAACATCAAAATCTGTCAGATTTTTGACATGATTACAGTACTTTTCTTACACATGTATGTTCAAAAAGTGAAAATAAGATTATCAATATTTCAGGGCATTTAACACATCTCTCTCAAAAATTAAGGGACTTTAGGACCAAAATTTAAAAAAAGGGGACTTAAGGGACCTATTTATTTTTACATATAAATATCAGTAACATATACTTACTTTTTTTTTTTTTTTTGATACCCTATCATGTGAAAGCCAAGTGTAATACCTGAAGCCAAATAATTTAAAACCATACAGTCATGTCATCATCAAAAGTATTCATATTCTTTTGGTTTCGTTAAATATCTTAAGATATATTTTTCCTTAAAACGGGGCTTCAATAAATTTCTAAGATGGGTTTACTTTTACTGGTGTTTGTGATGCAAAATTTCAAATTTGGCATATAAAGATATGTTAAGGATTTTCAATGTATTTTTTCGTCGGTTAATTGTCCATGAAATTTTACTGTTCTCCCCTCCCCCCACCCACTTACAGTTAGAAGTTGTCTATCTGCTCAAGGAGCCTTAACAGAAATTACTTTTTTTTTTTTTTTTAGGGGGGGAGGGGGTAAAATGTAGTCAGTTTTAAAGAATTTTTAATATGCTTAATTGTATTACTATAATTTACCATATACATATGCAATTTTTCGTAGCTCTATTGAAATTTACAAAAAAAAAACACAAACCCTACTCTTAATACAATCCATAAATATGTTTCCTAACATAAACCAGGGTTGACAACATTTTAATTTATTCTGAAGCATATTTAGACCCACCTTTATTTTGCACCTCTTTTTTTCTTATTTTATTGTAATTATACTATATTGGAAAAAAATTTCTATAAAAAAAAAGTGGTGCGAAAGAAAGGCGGGGCTAAAAATGCTCCAGAATAAATTAAAATGTTGGCAACCCAGCATAAACATTTATCTTTTTTGGATAATATATATAACATCCAATATAGTATATCGTAATTATACTGTATTGGAGAAAAATTTCTATAAAAAAAAAAAAAAAAAAAGTGGCGCGAAATAAAGGCGGGGCTAAAAATGCTCCAGAATAAATTAAAATGTTGGCAACCCTGCATAAACATTTATCTTTTTCGGAAAATATATATAACCAATGTTAACTTATATACTTAGTACATTGCATCTTAAAAATATGAATACAATTATTTTAAGTTACAATTTTCACATGACAGTTTTTGACAGTTTAAACCAGTTTTTGACGTCAAAAAACCAACCCTACTCTAGAGTACCTACCAGAGAGCAGCATCTAAGACATCGTACATCGGTAGTGCATTGTCACGGGCGAAAAATGTCTGTAAATTGCTGATAATTTTTTATGACTGCAGACAGACTGTCTGAAAGTTACGGGCATTTTTTTTTTTTTTTTTTTATTAGTGCAGACAAAGAGTGTCCAAAAGTTGCAGACTAATTTTTTTTATTTGTGCAGACAAAAATTGTCTGCGAGCCGTTTTTCTGTGTCTGTGACTATGTCGCCGTGTTTACCACTAAGCAAACCAGTTGTGCTGTTTATACCATTTTAAATAGGAAACATGCATTAATGAACTTTAATAACACATATTTTGAACAAATTCTGAAAATATTTATGGACGTTAGATGGGATAGAAAGATAGACAGATATATTAATTCAAAAATCATAATCACTTCTAAACATTGTTAGAAAGTGGTAAAAACACAGTGAAAATGAAAATTTAATAGCGACGATTTCCAATTATAGCCCTTAATATATCTCAATATTTTTTGTGACCGTAAATCTTTATGATGATCACACTTTATTCTATAGAATTTTTTTTTTTCCTGCTTATGATTAATAAATGTCAACTTTATTATGATTTGTGCAAATTAAAAGCACTGAAATATTGTTTGCAGAAATACCTCTTATAGAACACAATGCTTTGGAATTTTTCGGGTGTCCCTGTACACACACCAATAGTGGTATTTGCTTCATTTCCAATAGAGAACACACCATGATGAACTTAAATAACACATCACTTTCAAGAAATTTTATGAATATTTATGAAAGTTAGAGCACGAACTGATGAACAGACACATAAACTGAAGTCATAAATACTTTTCAACTTTCGTCGAAAGTGTTAAAATATTAAGACACTAGCAAACCCATGCGAATTTTTCACACTTTATTTCTTTTTTTATTTACCTTTAAAATTTGAAACTGATAAATATTATACCAATTTCACTACCCAATTAAAATTTTAATTTATCAGAAGCCAAATTATTATTAGAACTAAATATTGTACAATATTGAAACCAAAATCATTCGATGAAATGTTTAAAAATAAAATTCATGCTTAATGACCCAGTTTTCATACTTCTACAGGCAGTACAGTTTTAGAATAGGACATCCACGACACATTTTAAATTTTTGTTGTCGTGTTGGCGATGACTTTTTATTAATTTTAGTATATTTTTCTGTTTAAAAAAAAAAAACTAATTCCTATTTTGATTATATTTTTTATGATTGTGTATTTTAGTCAATTTATGATAATTCATATTTTTTAAAGTATTGCATATATATCTTTAAAATGATGCTTGCAAAGATTCTGAAGAAGCAACTGTTAAAAATACATTTTTCCATAAAATGTCATCAGACAAATATCGTCACTTTTTCTTAGTTCACTGAGCTGAGTCTGTGTGCTAAAATATAGCTCATTTTTAAATATTTTTTATCCTCATGTATTTTATTAATTACTCTACTATTGTATCATATATAAAAAAAAAGATAATAATTGTAACTGGTTAGAGACAAAAAAATACAAACCTATTTCATTATGTGTTGTTATTAAGATGGATATTAGCCAACTATATAATGCAATTCCAACTGTCACAAGTTAAACAGGAATTTTACTAACATCGATTGCTATTAATATTCACTGGGGTCACACCTGGCCTTGATGATGATTGCACATCAACTAGACATTGACACGATTAATTTCAATATGTTCAAGGAGTATTTCATTGTATTAAACTTAGATAGGTTTTTCTCTTAATTGCATTAGAGATACCAGGTTTCCAATCAATTTAAATGGGGATTATTAAAAGGTTATTTCAAGGTAGTGATGTTTTGTTACTGCAGTAGTGATGATACAAGGTAGTGATGTTTTGTTTTTTTTTACTTAAAAAGATATGGAAAATATAAATGAATACATTAACACGTTGAGCGCCACACAAATTCTTAAAATCTATTAAAATTCCATAATGATTTCTCCTGTAATAAATAAAAATTAAGCAAATTTTTAATAAATTTTCAATCAATAAATGTAGTATTTTTAATTTTATATCTGCCACTGATGGTTGACGTGGCTTTATATTATATTTGACACTGTCAGCCACTGATGGTTGACAGGGTGCTAAACGTTTTAATTTTTTATTGGTACTACTTTTACTTTCAGGATAAAACTTTCGCTGAAATGTTTGAAATATAACATGTTTTGCACACTTCTAAAGATTCAAGATGATTCCTTCAGTACTTAGAGATATATGACAAAATGTCTAGAATCTAGAATGACTGACATAGCACTCAACGTCTTAAACAAAATATGATTTTTTACTTATGCAGAAAAAAAAAAAAAAAATAGAATTTACATCTTAAATTTTCTGAAAAAATTACCAACGGAGCTAGGCACTTCAATATTCAATGTAAAAAATAAAACATATCTTTATCTTAAAATTACTTGTAGAGAAAAATTCCTAAAAATGTGTTTCTGCAGCAGGGGTTTTGGTGCATAATGGGTTAAAACTGTATATTAGTGTATCTCAATACTCAAAATGATACCTGTTTATGAATGAGTTTTTTATTTAAAAAGTTTTTACAATTTTTTTAAATAAACATTTCAATATTTACATAAACATTACTTTATATCTAATGTTTTTGATTTTTCTTACAACATATATTTGATTGAATTTTTTTCCATTCATCAGTTTTCCTAAAACGGGATATACTGAACTTTTTTAAAACTCCATATCCACTTTTTGTACTTTTCAAAGTTTCTTGATTTTGAACTAGTTGTCTTGCTATTATTTCTTTCAGTTTTAATGTCAGATTTGTCCATATCCTTGATAAAGTTAGACTTTTGTTTCTGTCACAAGCCATAGGAACAAGTACATCCTTTTAAAAAAAAAGTTACAAACACTGATTTATTAGACAAAATAATTTCAATTTTAAATGTATCATTATTGAATAGAAAGATGATAGCAAAGATTTAAAATCTCTATTCTTAAAAATTTTCTAAAGAATTATTATTACTTATATTCGAACCATTTATAGGTTTCCATGTAACTTAAGTAATAACAGATAATACCCTTGAACATCAAAATAATTCTTTAAAGGAAATTTTGTATTTAAAATCCAAGATAAATGTTTTTATGAATGTACATGCAACATATATAGAGAAAAAAACAAAATATTAGTAAAACGAATAGTACTGACATATACAGGGGTGTAGGCCCATATTATGGCATGGGCAAACTGGGATTTTGCCCAGGGGCCCCAGACATAAAAGGGCCCCCAAACCTATAATATTAAATTGTAAAATATCCTTTTCTTTTATCAAAGCTTTTCCATCCACTTTAGAGTATGCAATTCATTATAATTCTTCTTTTCTGTTGTCTCTTGTCAAACAGAACATTATATGGTGCTGGTGTAGAATGAAGTTCTGTATTCTAAGGTATGAAGTTGTATAAACCGCTTAAGAAGAGGTATAAATCATTTATGTAAGTCAAACGCACAAAAACAGGGTGTCGACAGTCTAAATTTTTTCCTGACTCTTCCATCCATATTTTTATTTTGGAAATTTTAGTAGTGGGTTTGCATGATCCGTTAAGTAAAAATTGTTATATAAATATACTGATGGAATCAGGGTTTAACCTGGCAAAAAAATTACTTTAGCATTTTAGTGAAAATAGGCAAGCACTATTTTAACTTTTTCAAAAGTTAATTCTTTGGATACCATTGATTTCTTTTACTTAGCTCTGTTATCCTCAGTTTTATTTTCTATTCTTTTGTTCATTGATGATTTTTACCAAGCATCCATATTTGTGACTTTAAAAATATGAATCAGGGAAACTATGTTTTGATTTTAACAATAGAAAAAGAGGTACTCATATCATATGTGTAAAATGAAAAAGCAATTGAAAAATTAAGTAAAGTGTAGTGGTAGATAATCGTGAAATACTAGTGCTAAGAATGCTTCTATGAATCAAATTCTGAATTCCATAAGTATTTTTGTATTTAAATTCAATCATTAAAAATTAAAAATAAACCCAAATTGCTACATAAATAATCATTCCCAAAAATTTCAGACCTTTTGTAGTTTTTGCCTGCAAATATTACAAAAAAAAAAAAAAAAATCTGAGTTATTATAGACATATTTTATATAGTTATCCAGTTTTAGCTTTTTAGCGAAATTCTGACCAACATGTTTTAGCAAAATAGGATACTTTTTAGCAAAATGCTAAAAAAACTAATGGCAGTTTAAACACTGGGTGGAATAATCAGGGAAAAATTTTCAACTGTCGACATCCTGAAAAATATCGTTTGTTATTTAGTGTATATATGATTGACCATACGTTAACAAATGATTTTTGTTGTGAAAATGTTGTAGAGGGTGGGAGGGCTCTAAGTTTTCCTTGCCCAGGGCCCCAATTTTTATTGATCGGGGCCTGCAGGGGTGAAACTATCTAGCTTGAAAAAACTCTGAAAACTGTTCCTTGCATACAGATAGGGGAGATTTATTAATGATAAATCACATAGCTACCTATATTAAATGATATTTGCAGAGTTCGTACAACATTATAAGGCAAATTAAACATTCAAAAAGAAATTTCCATAAAAACAAAGTAATTTAACATGAAATTCAAAGACAGCAAAATTTTCAAAAACCCTGAATTCAGAGGCAGCCCCTGAAAAGTTTCACCACTGCATATAATAGAACAATATAATAAATGCTGTAAGATGTCTGAACATCTATAATATACAATATATCTATCCATCTATATATTTAATAAAGGTTAAAAAAAAAAAAAAAAAAAAAAAAAAAAAAAAACAGAAATATTAATTAACACTAAGCTGTAATATCAGATAGAGCATTATTAATAGAAAATTGCTTTTAAAGGAAAATAGCAAATACCCAATGTAAATAAACTAACAATTACTGTGATTATTTTTGTTATATCACAATTACACCAAAGATAAATAATAAATATTGATGTTATTGCAATTTTGTGGGTGTACATATATAAATTCTATTAAAAATTGTACACAATATTAAAATTGGAAATAAGCACTTGAGTATAAGCATACGAGTATTCTTTTACCAATTAGATGATAAAAGATAAGACCAATAAGCAGGGTTAATTGCCCTTCAAATTGAAAATGAGAATAACCCGATCATCAGCAAATTTATTGTGTCTCATAATATTAAGTTAACAGTAGTAGAAAGTTTTATGATAATATCATGGAGCAAAGAATAATTTTTTTTTAAAGTTTAGTGACAGGCAAGGAACAGTAAAAAATAAGCACTGGAGTCAAGAACATGAACTTAGCAAGATTAGCAGTTAACCATCAAGATGCTGTTGGATAAATAACTGAATATCTTTTGTAAAATTGTTCAGAAAATCATATGACACAGGATTTGAGAAAAAAACAAAGTTTGACTGGTTTACTAAACATAAAATGACTCTTAAAGTGAATGTTGTATTATTAAGCAGGGGTGTGATATTTAAGGGGAAATTTCGAACGACTAGGGAAATTTAAAATATTTTATCAAGTAACAATAAAAATCTGACAATGAGAGGTCAGAACATGAAATATGGCTGCAAGTTGCAAGATTTAACCAAGACTGAAAAAATTTTCAATTTAACTTCCTTGAGATTTGCACTAAAACGCGAGGATCTTGCATGTTTTAGGTAAGCTGCATGCAAAGGTAGTATGGAAAGTCGTCCGATTTTTCTGACTTGCTTCTATCCTGGGGTATTTTTGAAAGACTGAATTCTGTCCTGTAGATGGAAGACTTTCACGAAATTGGAACGAAACGAAATTACACAGAATTGTAGTACACTATGAAGATAACAACATATTAAAGCAGTAGCACACACTAGCAAAACAATTTTGAGAAAAAAGCCTTTAAAGTTTCAGTGGCGTGCTTGGTAAAGTAAGCGGCTGGCATACCAATGACCCAGGTTTGATGCTAACTATGGGTAGTGCTGTACCGAGTACCGAGTACTCAGCCTTTTACTACTTGGCCGAGTACCGAATACCAAGTAGTTGTAAGAAAGAATAATTGATGTACATATGAAGAATTTTGCATGCCTTGAAATTAAAAAAAGGCCTTTTGAACACAAAATTAAATTAAATGGCAAACACCATGTTTTCATGAAATGTTTCAGAACTTTTGTCGTGTATATAATATACACAATTAAGTTCATTGTTATATTTGATACTTCCAGCTTAGTGGATTATTAAAACCATAGTAACTGATAACTATTAAAAGGAGACTTGGCGCTGGATTATTAAAGCCAATAAAAATTACAACGTCAGCAATGTCGAAGAGAACAAAATATGGGGAGCATACAGCTGTTTCGGTAACCTTTAGCGTACCGCTGTATGCTTCCCATATTTTGTTCTTTTCGGCTTGCTGACGTAATTTTTTTTGCTTTTAATTTTCATAATAACTAATAACTTCATTCTTCATTATATAGTTTTTCTCAGATGCGAATCATTCTCAGATAATTCTTAGAGAATATAAAAGTTCCTATATACTCAGGCTTAATTTAAGATGCATGAAATTTACATATGAAATAAGAAAATTAAAATAAATATTTTATCATTTCAAACATGATAGACTTCATTAATTTTCAAATACTAGAAGAGTAAAAAAGATAGGTGGTTTTGGACCATAATTTGCAAAACAACAAATTTGATTATTAAAATATATTTGCAATAACATTTTTGTGTATACCTTTTCCATAATTATTATTTTTTAAATTAAAAATCAATATTCTCTTACAGTTTTAAAAGTATCTTACTTTTATTTGCACAAATATATAACTAAAGTTTTATCTACTATATTAGTATTATATAAGGTTCTTTTTTCTAAAATATTTTATTTTTGTCTATTTTATAAATATAATTTGATGTACTAAGTTTTTATTAAAAAAAAAAAAAAAAAAAAAATTGCATATTTCACACATACAAGATGGTTATATTTAAATTCTTGTAACTAAAATGGATAAGCTTGTCGCATGGAGGTTGGTGTTATAGAAATGATAAATGAATTTTTGGAATTCTATGGCCGTTGATACTAGAAATCAGTCTTTCAATTAGCTTGATGCATTACTTCTTAAAAATTGGCAAAGTTATTTAAAAGTATAGTGGCATTTAAAATTCGTATAAAAGTTGGTTTTATCTTTTTAAATTAGTAGGAATTAAGATCAGGCAAAAAGTTAATTAGATACGTTGCGTTCGCTGAAACCAGGCAATTCGTGATGGCTCGCTATATAACCGAATTCCAAAGTTCAAAGGAAAATAATGAAAATAAGTTCTTACTTTGTTATGAAATTAGTTGAATCCAAGTACACATTAATAAAGAGGAAACTTCTTTGGAGAGAATTTCACTTTATTTCGGCTTCGTATTTGGAGGAAGGATGGCTATTATTTCAGAGGCGATGACTTCAGGAACTTCATTAGTAAACGAATGAGGATAATGCCGAATTTGAGCAAGTACATGAAAAGTTGTTCTATAATTATGAATTGATTATTCCCAATACTCTGTATAATCCATCATAGTTCTAGACAAAATTATCATTGATAGTCAAGTTATATTTAAAACTGACGCCGTGGCCATCGCTCAAAACGAACGATTGCGCCCCAGCGCTGAATATCGTGGCTTCTTTACATCACCGCATCCCAAACGTAAGTGACGCTTGTTTTCAAAATCAAAACGCGGCAAGAGTAGCTATGCGCCGTATCGGCGAATCAGCTCCGGAGGAATTTAAACTTGATCACGTGACAAGCGGAGCTGTCCCTTGAACCCACGCTTCATCGGAACGGTAATCGGGAGCGTCGTGCAATATGGCTAGGAGAGGGAAAGCTCATCTGCCGAAGATGAAGTTCCACTGAGAGAAAATTGCGATCTGGTTTTGCAAAACGGAACCAAAGAGATCGCGCGCTACGGAAAGTTTATCGCGGTTTCGTTAAATGCCGAAACGCATTTAAAATGCTAAGGATGGCAATATTAATGATTAACTAATAACCAATTACGGCAAGTAGACAATTTCTTACTTAATTAAATTTTAAAGTTATTCGTAAGCGGAATCAATTTTAAAAAATGTGAATTAAGGATAAAGGATTATTTTAATTGATTACTTTAAAGTGTTTTTCTAAAACGAAATTATTAAAAATAATTAATGAGAAAAAACATTGTCATGCAACATGACATTCTCCCCCACAGATAGGTAATTGAAAATTGTCAAAATCGGGTGAGAATAGCCCAAAACAATTTTGGTAAATTTTAAAATTGTACTGGAATCATCGCCTCTAATTTTTGCCGTATACAGGGGATTACATGCAGGCATACATCATGCCAAGTTTGAAATCAATATAGTACAAAAAGTATGAGTTGACATGAATAAGGCACGTTTTATCAACATAGATAATTGCATAAAAATATTCGTAAAAGTGCCATTTCTTTGTATGATTACATTAAATCTTTTCATTTTGAAGTGACAATAGTAAATCGATTGTACAAGTTGTACATGCAGGTAAGTATAACATCTGCATCAAATGAAATGTAATTTTTTTTGTTGAATAAAATATTTTCATACCATAATGTGTCTTTTCTGTGTATATTATTTATAACACATAACTATCTTTCCATAATATAAGATAACTTGAGACACATACATTTGTTTTGTTTTACATATAATTATCATGTAAGAAAGTATGAAAATTGCACCAGAGAACAAATAGGAGACGTAATGTTGCAATAACATGAGAAATTGTGTTCAAGTAACTTTTTAAAACATTGAAAAAAAAAGATTTTTTTTTTTTTTTTTTTTTTTTTTTTTTTTAAATTATTATTACTATTATTATTAATAAATACGTTAAAGTAAGTGAAATTGATAATAAAACTTTTGTATAATGATCACTTTATTGTAGTAGGCAAAAAAAATAAATAACCATAAAAAATAATATTGAACAAGGCATATCCTCAAAATAGGAAAAGGGACCGGTATATTTCCATTTGGAAGACAATACCAAGTACAATAAATTTAATAAAAATTTGTGAATTACATTTCTGCAGCAATGTAACTCATAAGAAAAAATATTTTTTTTTTTGAAGAAAAAAAATTTTGATTATACTATGTAAGCAAAATCAAGTCTTGTGAAAAAAAATATGAACGAGACACTGAGAAAAATAAGTACTTGAGTTTTTTTTTTTTTTTTTTTTTTTTTTTTGCAACGTCTCTCTGTATGTGCGACAAAATTATAATTTGCACATACCTTTTTATTTTCATTTATTTTATCATTTTCTTTATAAATGGTGCAAAACAAAGGGTCACTTCATATAATTGAAACTCATACATATCTCTCCAAAAATATTTTCGAATATAACTTTCAAATACATATAACATAAAAATGTGTTTCCTGGTATCAACGAGTATATTTCATTGAAAAGTTTGACAATATCAAATTATCTTGAAAACAAACAAAATAACCTAGTAGTCAGAAGTGATATAACGATTTGCAGATAAGTTCATTTATCTGGAGCTGAAAAAAATGTTGTTTATCCATTTATTTATTTTATTTTATTTTCAAAGTTCTTTTTGAATGTGTTTTGCTCACATTTTATAACTAGTGCATTTGGGAAAAATAAACAAACTGGAAGACTATAACCAGTAGATATGCTTTAGCCAGTGTAAATGTAACATAGTGTAAGGTAAGTATGATTATTACATTTAAAAAATAAATACAACCAAAAAAAATTCAACATAAACAAGTTTTGATGTGTGCTTGTGTGTAAATAAAATAACAA
Source organism: Salticus scenicus (assembly GCA_963930645.1). Taxonomy (NCBI): domain Eukaryota; kingdom Metazoa; phylum Arthropoda; class Arachnida; order Araneae; family Salticidae; genus Salticus; species Salticus scenicus. The sequence goes on along the minus strand of OZ005655.1, from coordinate 214,366,717 downwards.
AACAACAATATTATTATATCAAGAAAAAGAGAATTTGCAATTGTAAGTATTGATTGCAATAAAGTAACATCATATTATTAAAATGATTGTATTATAGAGCATGACATAATCTTTGGAACGTAATTATGCAGTATTATGAAAACGTAATAATTGAGTAGGTATATGTGTAAGAATAATAAACAAAGTGGTAGATGTGTAAAGACAGATGTTATTAGCTGGATGGTAATGTGATAAAATGACATAGAAAATAAACAAAAAGAAATAAAATCTGCAGAAAAAAAAATTTGAATGAGTGTTGTGTGATATGTGAGCATGCAAATGAACGATAATTGTAGTGTAACAGTATATATAAAATGCAAATATGAAAAAGTGTGTAATACATAATAAACAATACAATAATATAAAAGTTATGCAGACTAACATTTACCTTGACTTTAGGTCAACGCTGCATAGCAAAAGTTTGTAATAGATAATGTGTGATAAAAATAAAAAAAACAGTTCCCGAACATTGCATGACACAAACGAAACATATAGAAATTTGTAAGTGTATCAAAAAAAAATTAAATTACTGTAGAAAAAGAACTGATATGATAATGAAAGTTTGAGTAAAGTAAGCGTGAGATTGCAGTGCAGTACATACATATCCATATCTAATTTTTAGTTTTATAATTTTTTTGTTTTTATGTACGTGTGGCAATACAACATGTAATATAAATTTAAAAACATGCTAGCATATCGCTCATGCTAAAGTACCGTCTTACTTCACGTAATATTTTTCTAATTTTTCCATTTTTTTTTTTTTAGTTTAAACATAAATATACATGCAGAGCACTGTTAGTAGAAATTTAAGCTGTAATTTCTACTGTAAAATGTTTGAGTGTGTTTCACATAAGGATATACAAATAATCAAAAGTTGAGTAGCACATAAAAAGATCATGCACTGACTGTGTAACATGTCACTGTCACCCACAAACAGATCAATGCAACACAACAGTAAATGAATGTGTGAAAACGAAAATATATATATGCAGTATGATTATAAATATGACAATGTGTGTGTGAGTGCCACAAACAAACTAGTGATTAAAGTATCTGGTATATGAAAAACTTTGAGGGAATTGAGCAAAAAATTGAAAATTAAGTTGATAATTACGTGTTTATCAGACGTATGTTGAACATGGTGTTATCACAGATTGAAATTGCATTACTTTCTCAAAATGACTTATGAGAAATGAAAGTGAAAAAAAGAGTGTATAAAAATCTAAATCAATAAGGAAATTTGACTATTGAATGTAAAAAAATTTTGCAAATTGAGAGCACTGGCGAACAAAACATATACATAAACAATTTGTGTAAAAGCACAGCTATCTAGTTATCCTTAAAACCGATGCTGTAAAGAAGAAAATGTGTAAGTATGGAAAAAAAGAAATACATATATATCAAAATAAACAATTGTATGAATGTGTGCAGACATTTACTTTCTGCAAGATAAATGCTGTATAAATAGTGTGTAAATTTGTAATATACATATACAATAATATAAATAAAAAACTTCAAAATATGAATACTGCTCTCAAAATGCATAAACTGTGTAAAAAAAATATAAAAATCACTATTTACCTGAAATAAAAATAAAACTATATGTGTAATAATGAGAAAAAGGAATTTTATTATCATGTCTTTTTTTTAAATGTAAATGAAAAAGGAAGAAATAAATACATAAATAGTTCTATTGCAAAATGTGTAATTATGAAGCTGTCACCTAAATTTGAGTAATGGTGTAAACAGGTAAATGAAATATGTAAACAACAATAATATAATGTAAAACAAACATAAAATAGTAAATGTGATAATTTGTTTTTAGAAATAATAAAGTGAAAAGTGCAAGACTGGGGTGTAGAACACTGAAAAATAAGTGATAATATGAAATGAAAAAAAATTGTTTCATCAAAATATGATTTCACTGTAAATCAGAAAATGTAATCTGTAGTGTAATAAATGAGAAAAAAAAATGAGAGAAATATGATTATATGTATATAATAATTCATGAGATTGTGATGCAACATATAAATATTGAATAACTTTCAACAAAGTGTAAAATATTTCAAAAATAAAATATAATGTGTTGAGTTTATAACCATGACAAAAATAGGAACTTGAAAAAATGTACAAGATAGATGTTATTCTTATTAGTATATAAACAAGCAATGGGATTTCAAAAATGAGAAAAAAAATCTTTTTAGCTAGGTGATTGTACAATTCAAAGTAAGATACCAGGTAAACAAAAATGTTGACTCACGCCTGGGGCAATAAAAAGAGAGCTTTACGTTATACATTATGTGCAAGATTTACTCAAATATATAAACAAAATCTTAGTTTAATTGAATTTCATGGTACTATTTTATTTTATATTTATTTTGGAAAGAAAATGAGATTCGAAATCATTTTTTTTTTTTTTTGGATAAATAAAGTAATCAAACTTTGCAACTATTATCAGTGTTAAAATTGTAAAAATAAAGAATGAAAGCAGTGAGGAAATATGACATGTAAGAAAAAATAATACTGAAGAAATCTTGGTAATTACCTGAAAAATTGTAATGCATAAAAAAAACCATATATATTTTAAACAAATGTATAAAAGTAGGGAGAAAATATATAATAGCAACAGTTTATTTTATTTGTAGTTGCTGAGTTAAATGATATACTATTATTATGATAATTACCAACTTAAAGTAAATTAATCATGACTAAACCAATAAATATAAAATCAATAAATATGGTTATACAAAACAAAGGAAATATAGATAGTTTGGGTGGTTATATGTATTGTGGAACACTTAGTATGCAGTAATATGTTAAAACTAAAAAAAATTATACTGCTTTTGCAAATTTTTTTTTTTTTTGCACAATAAATAATTAAGATATGACTTGACAAGTCTCTGAAAAAGAAATAAAAGTTAAATCATATCTATAAGAACTATTATTATTAAATAAAATTTGTTAAAATAGAATATTATTAGTATTCTCGGTGATTTTTTTTTATTATGAAAAGGATACGTTCTTGGCTCTAAAAAAATAGTAGTTCATGTTTTAAAAAGTTTTTTTAAGAAGTCATGTATATGTTATAAACTTTGGTAATGTCATTCCTGTCATTTTTTTGACCAGCAAAGATAAATCACATAAACAACAAATTTGTCAGTCACAGTGTACACGAGCTGTAACTTCTAAATGTCGACCTCTGTTCACAACATATAACATGTCACTATTGTCTCTTTAAATGGATGGAAAAAATAGTTATTATTATACTAGTTGATTTGTAAAGCGATGATAACGTTCATTTTGCTGTGAAGTCAATATTATCTATCATATATCAATCAATATCATCAATATCAATCATATATCATCAATATTATATATCAAGTTTGAAATTTTTATTATTATTGTCTCCGTATTTCTTCTTAAATAATTTCTTAATATTCCATGGCATATCCTTTTTCAAAACACATTATCATTGGGTTATAACTAAAGTGTAAGAGTTCATTTTGTGCTGCAATAGTATTAAATGCACTTAAAATCTTCAAGGGAAATCTCATAAAAATTTCTTCATAGGCAGTTGTGAATAAATTTAAAAAAATTCTTCATAAGTGATTGTAAATAAATTAAAAAAAAATTTCTTTCAGGGAGTCAAAACTAATATCTTCATCTGTTATTTTTTTTTACTATTATGATTTAAGACTAGCGATCCGGTTATTACTGCGAGACTGGCGTACGGCGCCATATGTCGCATGGAGGTTGGTGTTATAGAAATGATAAATGAATTTTTGGAATTCTATGGCCGTTGATACTAGAAATCAGTCTTTCAATTAGCTTGATGCATTACTTCTTAAAAATTGGCAAAGTTATTTAAAAGTATAGTGGCATTTAAAATTCGTATAAAAGTTGGTTTTATCTTTTTAAATTAGTAGGAATTAAGATCAGGCAAAAAGTTAATTAGATACGTTGCGTTCGCTGAAACCAGGCAATTCGTGATGGCTCGCTATATAACCGAATTCCAAAGTTCAAAGGAAAATAATGAAAATAAGTTCTTACTTTGTTATGAAATTAGTTGAATCCAAGTACACATTAATAAAGAGGAAACTTCTTTGGAGAGAATTTCACTTTATTTCGGCTTCGTATTTGGAGGAAGGATGGCTATTATTTCAGAGGCGATGACTTCAGCTTCATTAGTAAACGAATGAGGATAATGCCGAATTTGAGCAAGTACATGAAAAGTTGTTCTATAATTATGAATTGATTATTCCCAATACTCTGTATAATCCATCATAGTTCTAGACAAAATTATCATTGATAGTCAAGTTATATTTAAAACTGACGCCGTGGCCATCGCTCAAAACGAACGATTGCGCCCCAGCGCTGAATATCGTGGCTTCTTTACATCACCGCATCCCAAACGTAAGTGACGCTTGTTTTCAAAATCAAAACGCGGCAAGAGTAGCTATGCGCCGTATCGGCGAATCAGCTCCGGAGGAATTTAAACTTGATCACGTGACAAGCGGAGCTGTCCCTTGAACCCACGCTTCATCGGAACGGTAATCGGGAGCGTCGTGCAATATGGCTAGGAGAGGGAAAGCTCATCTGCCGAAGATGAAGTTCCACTGAGAGAAAATTGCGATCTGGTTTTGCAAAACGGAACCAAAGAGATCGCGCGCTACGGAAAGTTTATCGCGGTTTCGTTAAATGCCGAAACGCATTTAAAATGCTAAGGATGGCAATATTAATGATTAACTAATAACCAATTACGGCAAGTAGACAATTTCTTACTTAATTAAATTTTAAAGTTATTCGTAAGCGGAATCAATTTTAAAAAATGTGAATTAAGGATAAAGGATTATTTTAATTGATTACTTTAAAGTGTTTTTCTAAAACGAAATTATTAAAAATAATTAATGAGAAAAAACATTGTCATGCAACATGACAAAGCTCATATCATGAATCGTCACTATACCCAGTTAGTGACAATCTACTTGCCCATTTCAACTGCAGAAAGCTGTTTGCAGCAAAAGTTTAATGACTCTATATTTATATTTTCAAATTTTTTAGTTTAGTTATTAATAAACAGCTCTTATGAATGCATTTCTGTCAATAATACATAAAAATAATGAAATTCTTACAACTACTCGGTATTGGCCAAATACTTAGTCCAAATTTGGCTGAGTACCGAGTATATGCCGAGTACTCGGTACAGCTCTACCTATGGGAATATTTTTTCCCCTTTAATTATTTATTTAATCTAAACATTTTACTTTATTTTTACTTTCTTTTATAATTCAATTTAAAATTTTAATAAATAATAATTATTTGATTATTATTATTATTTATTTTTTAATTAAACAAATATATAGGTTTTATATTTTTTCATTTGTAATATTTATAATTTTCTATAATTTAAAAAATAAATTTTAGCTTTGTTTTAACTATAAAATAAAGTAAAAATAAAGGGAGCCTTTTTATAACTTTTTATCTAAACATTTTATAAATAAGATCTGAGTAAATAAAACATTATAATGCAAAATTTAATTAGATTTTCATCACTAATTCGCATATAAAAGGAATTATATAAATTAGCTATAAACTTTTAAAATATACTATTTTTATATAATACCTGTATATGAAGAAGTAATTTTTCTTTATTTTTATCACCAACAGTAATACTTCCAAAAAATGCATTCAGTACATGACATCCTTGCATATGACCTGACAAAAATTCTATGTCTTCTGCTGGCATACTAAGAATGCTTTTTACAACCTATATTAAAAGATTGAAAATATGATGCCGATAAAATTTCTTTTATTATGTTAATACATAAAATAAATAAATGTTAGACAAAGCAGAATAAATACCTCATTAAATGTATTAAAATATTTGTTATAAACTATGTCAAAATAACAAAAGAAACGTCAAGGTTAGATTTTGGTCAATTAGATTAATTTTATATCTTCTGATTGTAATATTTGAAAAACAACAAACTTTAATGTAAATATAAATTGTTAATGAGCAAGAATGACATCTATTTCACCACACGCATATAACTAGAATATTGTGTCCAGTACATGAAGATAATTTATAATATATGTAGTAGAGAGCAATGACAATTATTTTATTGTCTGACATGTATTTTATTTTTCAAATTTTGCTGTGTATTGCATCATTTTTATTACAAAAATTATTATAGTTAGTGTAAGTACCAGCAACTTTTTTTTTTCTCATTACAGAATAAAAAATAAATTAATTAATAATAATTAACAACGATAGAAAATGAATGATAAGAAATGTAACTACTTTGCTTATTTGTCTTTATGCAAGATGCATGAAAAATCAATTCTATTTTAAACACACAATTAAGATAATTTTTATTCAAGTAGAATACTTTAAATTTATGTGCCCATCATTAATATGTAATTGAATATTTTGGTGACAGATTTATAAACTTTATTTATGGACTAAAATATTTAAAAAAAAATTAATGTCTCCTTTAAAAAAAAAAAAAAAAAATGAAAGTGTTTATTTTATTTACACTTTTAAAATTATTTATTATTCATTTATATATTTACTTCAAGAGTTGCGATCGACTCATATGCAAAGATTTCCTTTTTATTGAAATTTTACCCTCAGAATAGACGAGTTGATTTACATGTGAATATATACAGAAAATCTCTATTAATGCTGATTATAGAGAAAGTTATACAAATAGTTATTTAAAAATGTTATTACATATAAATCTTTATAATTGGCATTATTATTACTGAAGTACACATCCCCCTCCCCTCTTTTTCTCTCTCTCTCACACCATTCTTTTTTTTTTTTTTTTTTTTTTTAACTTCAGCATAAATATTTTCCGATTTCAATTGTTTTTTCAATCCAGTAATTATATTATTATAATTACACTAATGTAATCATATTATTATAATTACATTAATAATTAATTTATTAATTATTATAATTTTCTGAGTATTTACAGTTTCAGTTTAGGAAATACATTTAAAATTTTGATTATAAAACAATACTTTTATATTTTTAAAGATATATTTCTAATTATGCAGTAAATTTTTCTAAAATAATCATTGAAACAAAGATTAAACTATTTTGCTATTTAAATCAATGAAATCATTATTAAATTAGAAGAATACAAATAAAAACATCTATAGAGTAAAATAAATAAAAAAACAAATAAAATAAAGACAATACATATAAATCAATTTACTTTTATTGGTTTGTGGAATTTAAGAACAGCTTGAACTACAAGTGATCCTTGTAAACAAATTTTTAAACATTTTCTCGATGAATAGTTATCATAATTTTGGAATCCCAAAAGAAGAGGAACTACAGAGTCTTGTCTTTCCAATGGCTCATAACAATCCAAACATTTCAAGATATTCTAGAAAATATATAGATAAGTTTTTTTTTAATGATGACAAAAATATCCTTTTTTTACAAAATAAAAACCAAAGTTTCTGTATCAAAATTTAATATTGTAGAATGGAGTCTAATTCATAGTAATTTACTTATATAATTGTAAGGATCTTTTGGTTAAAAATAACATGAGTGTCAGCACATGGAGGAGAGGGGGGGGGGGGATTGCTGCCTCCTAAAAAATTCTAATTAAAAATAATAATAATAATTTACATTTAAAACTTTATTTCATTAAATTTCAAATGATTAACTAAATAAAATTTAAACCACAGAGCCAATTAGAGCCAAACTGATCTGACCTGAGTTCATAGGTTGGCTCTAACCTTTCCCTGTGAATAGAGTTTGAATCGGCTTTATAATCTCAGATTTGGTTTGATTTGGAACAAGCTGTATGATTTTTGTGAAGAAAATATCTTAAATTACATGCGTAAAAATCTTTTGTAGCAGATGCTTATATAAAGGCTTGGTTAATCACCATAATCAACCAGCCAATCATTTGAATTTAACTGAATTTTTTAGATATTGTCGTGAAACACGACAGTGTTTTTATATTAATTTAATTATTTTTCAATCATTTTAGCAAACCCAAATTATTAGATCGCATTTTATCCTAAATTTATTTAAGTTTCATTAGTTTCCCGTTCGCCCCTGTAAAGTTTACTTCTTGGCGACGCGAAAAATTCACTCAGTGCTTATTCCTTACTTTTCCCCTCCTTCCAGCCGGTTCTGGAGGCTTGGTTTCGTCCTGCCGTGAGCGCGCGTCCTGATTGGCCGCTAGTGCCGTGACGTTTCGTCGCTCGCCGACCTGGGAGCTGAAAGACTTCTCTCTGGAGCACTTGGATAGCAGACCAGCCGGAGTTAACACGTTTTCTCGGAAGCGGCCCACGTGCCTTTAGCGGTATCGCCGCACGTATATCTATGGATTTAATTTTAGTGTAAAATACGCAATAATACTTAATATTTCAAAAAAATAAGTCTATAATTTCACTCTTAACGACTTTTATAGACGGATTCCTTAACGTTTGCGTGCATTCAATGTTGTCGGAGGCAGATGCATGTGGATTGTGTCATCCGGTCTCGTAGTCGTTGAAAGAGTCCGGGAGATCTTCAAACTCCCAAATTAATTACGTTCATGAGAAAGTATACACGCCATCAAGACAAATAATTCATATATAAAAATATTCGGCGATAACTTTCCACCTTCAAATTACCGGCCCCACGATGCACATGGATATGGTTTGGAATTTCCCAGGAGCCAGATCTGCTAAAGCTTTGGAAAAGACGGACCCACGGACGAACGTTCCAACCTTCCCTTTTCAAGGCACAATAAAAATTATTTGGTATTGTATAGCCTATGGTGTTGTTACTGTCTTCTTCTCAAGACCTTATGGTATGTACTTTTGCTTATATCAATTTTATTCATTCTTCACCGCGTGATCCTCTCCAGCAATGTTCATAATCATAGAACCTGGAGATCGATCATCAGTTTTGGACTATTCACTGAAACTTTCTAGATTCATCTAAGCTCAATTTACAGTGAAACTCGTGAACTTAAGTTTTGGTGATCGTCATAATTATAGTTTCTGCATATTCAGTTTTTACCATAGAATATAAAATTAAAAGCACATTCTTATGTCGAGAGCAGCCAGAGTCTGCTCTACGACAATATGGTGCCGTGTTTAGTTTCGCACGAGGCATCACGCGTATATTTCATTCTTAAAAGTCACTTTATGGAAGAATAAACTGTATTTGACAAATTAATATTATATAAGCTGAACTATTCAGGAAAGAATTACTGAACAATATGTGGGTCCGATTTGGTTGTTTGCCGTTTCCTCTCCAGCTGAAGTCTGTTGTGTTTATAAATCAACGCACTTGTATTACCCTCATGCTTCACCAATGTAGCATCCATTAATCGGAGGACGTTCCTGATAATGGACATGCCGGACAGATTTATACAATACTGAACTTCTTATGCAGTGTGAGCAAGGAGTGACTGCCATACAATATAGTTTAATTCCACAGTATTCGGCAAAATGTATCCTTTTTCAACAAAAATTCAGAATATAGTTCTCATAGATTTTTTTTTCTCTCATAATTTTTTTTTCCCATTTTATCAATGGACAGCTTATTGTTAGGACTATGAACAGAAGACTTTTATATATATAAATTTTTCTTCTTTACCAATTTTGTTTAAATTCTCAAAAATTGCATTAGTGTCATCTTCCATGACGTACAGGTATAACTTCATATTATAGGTATACCAGTTTTATGCATTTATTGTTTTATTATTTAGAGTTTGGCCAATAATTTTTGTTACATGTTATATGATATATGTGTGGTATCCATTTTATGATTTTTCTTGTTTTCAGTATTAAACTAGTATCATACATTTTTTTTAGATTTTTCCAATACTTTTATATATCTATATATTTATATGTTCCTTTCTATTTTATTTTCATTACTAATATAGGTACTTTGCATGTCGTATTTTATTATATGCAATGATGATGAAAGTTCGTCGTATTGAACTAGTATTAGGACAAATCTTATTTATCTTGTGTTAAATTATTGCATTTATTTTTTTTAAATTTACAAATGATTACATATGTTTTTTTTAATTTCCTAATTTTCATGGTATATGTCTGTTTATTTATTTTTAATAATTCTCGAGTGGGAATTTTAGGTCATGAAATTTTTCTTTTCACTTACGATATTTATGCACATATGATATATCAATAAAGTAAATTTACACTAAAATATTCATCGCATTGGATGGATAGGAAGTATCTACATAAGTTTTATGTTATGTCTATTACATTTTTTTATCGCTTTCAAAAAAAAAAAGAAAAAAATTTATTTAATCTGGTTACACAAACAAGTCATTAACACTATTTGATATTTATTGCAATAGAATGACTCCTTACAAAAAAAAATTTTTGAATTTTTTATGTTTTTTTTTACATACACTTAAGTCTTTTTGGGTGTATATCAATTCGGTTTGCATAACACTTTCACAGTTTGTTTTACAGACTTAACTCAAACAGTTTATCTCACTTTGTACACATGTGATTTCATATAAACGTCAATTTTTTTTAGCATTGTGTTTAGTGTCACATCTCATTTTGTTCATTTTCAAAACTTCATTTTTTTTGCATTTTTCAAAACTTCAATTTATTTCTATAAATCTCCATATAACCTGCACACTATAATGCATTGGGTTAGGAGGCATCAATTTACATTTTCGATTCAAAACTATTTACATTCATTTAATTTTAGTTATGTTTTATTTAATTTACACACTTTGAGACTTGAGTTTATCTTGTTCTGTGTTGGATTTTAGACTTCAACTTGTTCAACTATGGTCAATAGTTTATTTTCACACTTTTTGGACAGCGTTTATTTTGGCGGCGTAAACGACTGTACCTTTCACAATGGATACACTTTACACATTTTCACTCACATTCACCAATTGTTTGGGAGGAGGCAATTTGGTGGTGAGATTTCATAGATTGTTACGGGTTGACTTCTGTTTTCTTTCATGATTCTTGATTTGCTTTTGTCTATTTATCTGATAGGTGAATTTTATTTCATCATTTACTACATACACGTTGATTTTCGTTCATTGCTTCAGTTGTTTTTTTTTTTTTTTTTTTACCATTCAGGTGCTCTTGTTTACATTATTATAATAGCTCTTCATGTGGTTCTCCTTTCCTGCACTCATTGGCAACCCATTAATGAGAATGACGGTTCCTGTTTATGGACAATACACGATGGTACTGCTGGACAGACCTATGCGGTATTGTGTCATTCGTGCAGTTTAGGCAGTGACCACCGTTTAATATTGTTAACATACATTTTTTTTAGTCATTTCAATAGTTTTTTTTATTTATTTCTTTATAGCCTTAGGGTGTTTTTATTTTTTATTTACTTTTATAGGGGAATTATATTCCTTCTCACTTACACATTACTATTCACACATTCAATAGTTGTCTTATTTAATTGCTATATACAATTAAATTTTCTCTTGTTTGATTCATATGTGGTTTGCAATGTTTAATTTGTTTTGTTTGTTTTATTCACATATTTTCATTACTGGTTACACTCTTCAATAGTTTTACTTACTCTACATTTTTGTGCATTTGCATTCTCACAGTGGGTCAACTTGTTGATTTAATTTTTGTATTATTCTTCATACTATGTTATTTTTTTTACATGACTTTCATACATACACATCCACACTTGTTAACTTTATTTTTGAGATGGTGTTCACTTTTCACACTTCACACATCCTTATAATAGGTTGTTTGCTCATGATCAATAGAGTTATTCATGTTATAGATATAAAAATTTTGTTTCTCTCTCGTATTACTTTACACTTATATTTGTTTTTTTTATAACAAACATATATTATATCACGTGGCCTGGCAAAATAGTTTGCAGGTAGTTTCGCATTTATACACAACTTAACTGTTTTTGTTTCTCTATGTTATTCAATTCATTTTTCTACTCGTATGATATATTCAATAGCCATACTATGTATACACAATTTTCTAAGTACACTTACACATTCTCATTTCATTTTTGGCTTTGGGTTGATTACACGTCACACAATTTAACCCAAATGTAGATTCACATAACCAATAGTTTTTTTTAATGTGACATTTTTTTTATTGTTTATTTTTTTTACCTTTTATTCCAAATTATTCAAGTGTACCTCATTGTTAGATGTTACACTTTGCTTAAGGGATGGTTTAGTTTACCATTGTTTCCATACAGTAGTTTTCTGAACTTTTCAAAAATCTTTGTTATTTTCACAATGTGTTGTTATTTATTTTTTTGTATTCAACAATAGTCATTTTGTTTGTACATGATTATCACACTTACACTTACACACTTTTCCATGTTATTAGTTTTAGTGGGTGTTCAATTGTTTACACTCAACATAACCTCATACAATTTTATTTCTGTATAATCAATAGATTTACTCGGATTAGCTATGTGACAGGTTGTTTTGCTGCACTCTCATCACAATTACTCACATACTATTTTAAATTTATTTATCTTTTAAGACACATAAATGTACATGTTGTCTGGTAATTTTTTTTGGAGTACAATATACAGAATGAAACAAAACTTATTTGTTTTTGTGTTCAAATTTTCATTTTTCTTATTTACATTTTGAATATACATAAAAATGATACTTCCATACTCACATTATTGCATTTACATTTACAATAGTTTTTTTTTAGTAATTGTATTCTTCGTATGTATATATGCAATTTTTTTTTTTTTTGTTTGTTATATATTATTTTTTTTTAATAAAAAAAAAATGTATTTTTTATATGTGCATTGAACAATTTGAACTCTCTATATCTTTGGGAGCATTTTAAAATTTAAATATTTGTCATTTTTATGTAAGGCTATGCAAATTATGCATATTGACTACCATGGTAGCTATATCATCAGCAAGTACTGATTTAAGGCCTGTATTGATATATTGATTAGTGACATGTTTTTCTGCCATAGCATTGATGCTCATTCTAATTTCACATAGTCGACTATATAAAAGAAAAAAAAGATGGAATTCTGGCAGATATATATATAGATAGTTAATAATTATGAGTTATATATTTTTTTAATGGTGAGATATCTCCTTAGCGAGAGATAATATTTTTTTTACGATTGCTGTTTTAAGTGTTCTCATTTGTTGTAGCATTCATTTATGTACCCTTCCCATTGTTTTAAAATTCTAACAATAGTAATAGTAATTTTTACTTATCTTTAAAAAAAAAAAAAAGAAAAATTTCTCCTTTGGTAGCATCGAGATGGTATCTTCTGCAGGGATACAGTCCTGATGCTTGCCATTCCCTCCTCGTCAGTCTGGGAACATTCTGGACCCTGTTCTTGAACTGATGATTTTTTTTTTTATATTTTTTTTACCAATACTTGTTTTTTTAAGTTACATGTTTCTTTGTTGGTTAACTTATTTCTAAATATTGAACATCAATTCATTCAATGATAACAGTAGTATCTTCAACATTTAGCAGTTGTGACTCAAAATGATATAAAGTAAGGTTGTAGTAACTACTCATGAACTTTAAATTTTTTTTTGTTTTTTTTTTTCTTCAACAATGTTTATCTTAAAATCTATTACTTTACATTTTCTTTTACAGCAGGACATGTAAATTTATTGATTTGATCATTACATGCAATCAGCATATGTAAATTCAGTTACTATTTGTGTAACGTTATTTTATATGTAAATTATAATGAGAACACAGACATCTGTAGTTGTAAAAATAGCTTTATTTTTATTTTTCATACAAACATGGATACTCACCTACTTCTTGTAAAACATCAAGCTCTGTCAACAAAAAGATGTTGGATTTTTAACAGACATGCTGTGTGTCTTCCTGTAAACCTCTGTAGGGGACAGTTCTGTGGCCGTCTGATCCATCGTCTTTGCGTCATCTGCTCTTGTTTTTTTTTTCACCCTGGTGCTTTAGTTTTTTTTCAAATCCCTTTTTCGGGGAGTGTGTCGTGAAACACGACAGTGTTTTTATATTAATTTAATTATTTTTCAATCATTTTAGCAAACCCAAATTATTAGATCGCATTTTATCCTAAATTTATTTAAGTTTCATTAGTTTCCCGTTCGCCCCTGTAAAGTTTACTTCTTGGCGACGCGAAAAATTCACTCAGTGCTTATTCCTTACTTTTCCCCTCCTTCCAGCCGGTTCTGGAGGCTTGGTTTCGTCCTGCCGTGAGCGCGCGTTCTGATTGGCCGCTAGTGCCGTGACGTTTCATCGCTCGCCGACCTGGGAGCTGAAAGACTTCTCTCTGGAGCACTTGGATAGCAGACCAGCCGGAGTTAACACGTTTTCTCGGAGGTCGTCGCGCTTCGGCGCGTGCAGCCCACGTGCCTTTAGCGGTATCGCCGCACGTATATCTATGGATTTAATTTTAGTGTAAAATACGCAATAATACTTAATATTTCAAAAAAATAAGTCTATAATTTCACTCTTAACGACTTTTATAGACGGATTCCTTAACGTTTGCGTGCATTCAATGTTGTCGGAGGCAGATGCATGTGGATTGTGTCATCCGGTCTCGTAGTCGTTGAAAGAGTCCGGGAGATCTTCAAACTCCCAAATTAATTACGTTCATGAGAAAGTATACACGCCATCAAGACAAATAATTCATATATAAAAATATTCGGCGATAACTTTCCACCTTCAAATTACCGGCCCCACGATGCACATGGATATGGTTTGGAATTTCCCAGGAGCCAGATCTGCTAAAGCTTTGGAAAAGACGGACCCACGGACGAACGTTCCAACCTTCCCTTTTCAAGGCACAATAAAAATTATTTGGTATTGTATAGCCTATGGTGTTGTTACTGTCTTCTTCTCAAGACCTTATGGTATGTACTTTTGCTTATATCAATTTTATTCATTCTTCACCGCGTGATCCTCTCCAGCAATGTTCATAATCATAGAACCTGGAGATCGATCATCAGTTTTGGACTATTCACTGAAACTTTCTAGATTCATCTAAGCTCAATTTACAGTGAAACTCGTGAACTTAAGTTTTGGTGATCGTCATAATTATAGTTTCTGCATATTCAGTTTTTACCATAGAATATAAAATTAAAAGCACATTCTTATGTCGAGAGCAGCCAGAGTCTGCTCTACGACAGATATACTGAAGTTTCAAGTTTGCCCCCCTACTGATTTTTTTTTTTTTTTTTTTTTTTTTCAATGCTACTGAAAGATAAATTAACATACAGAATTATTAGACAGCTTGATTAATGATGCCTGATGGGTATTTATACTTGTCATGTACCCAATCTGATTCTTTTTACAGATGTGCTTTATCATGTCCATAAATTTTAAATGAATTTAAAATTCAGACTAATCACATACAATGGAAGAAGTATGCAGATTTTATTATGAATGATCACATGTACTTGAAATTTTTTAACATTTATTTCACTAAGTCTGAGTGACATTAGTAGATAAGCTACATAAAATTGTTCACATTTTATGGAAAGAATTTTGATAATTCATTTTATCTACTAAGGAAGTATTATTATTGTTATTTATGATTACTGTTTTTAGATTAATCTTGAATTTTCATTAACAGTAACCACCTTCTAAATACATAATTTCAAATGACTAAATAAAATGACTTAACATAAAAGTCCCACTTCTACTTGCTTATTTTCCAACAATCACTCACTATGAAACTTTTTCAAATGCTGACTGACTTACAAAAGATTGCAAAAATTAATTTATATTGTACTTAATTCACTGGCAAATTTTTAGCTGCTAGTCGTCACAAAAGAAAAATCACAATAAGCTGCTAATTTTTACATTTTGAATGCCAAATTACATTAACCCTTATAATTCAAAAAACTTAAAATACATCAAGAGCTATTATTTTTAAAATGTGATGTCACACCTTTATATCATGTAACTTCAATAGTGCTTATATATTTAAAATAATGCAAATTAAATTTCAGATTTAACTTTACATTACATTACATTACATTTGCCTTGTGATAAATTTATTTATTATTAAAAAATATATATATATTATTAAAAATGCAATTTGAAAATATTTCTGAATGATTTTAAATCTCTAATTAAAGAGGGGGGGGGGGGAATAAATTTGTGGAACCACAATAATAATGCAGATGAAAAATATTATATTCCAGTTAACAAAAAGTTACTAATATTTCAAAACCAATACCTCCATGAAAAAAGACTGCTGAGTACCTAATCTGTTGCATGCAACAGCTAAAGAAACAAATACTCCATAATTTTGGGTTTTCATTATGTTATTAAACATAGGCCATGTTTGTGTAGAAGCAATTTCAAACTGAAAGATAAAAATCAGTGTTAAAAAGCATATTTTTACAATTTCAATAATCATAATAATACATTTGATTAATATATCAACTCTATCAAACCTAAAAAGCAATTCAGACATCATTCATATTTCATGCACACAACAATTTAATATAAGAAATACACGTCTTATAAATATTACAATATAATTTTATCTATTTTGTTTATATTAATGTTATATTAATAATTTACACTGGTCTTTAAAATATAGAGCTGATTTTTTAACACTTGACTTACTATTAAAAGAATGAAAACACAAGTGGAAGACATGGTTTATTGTATATGATCATAAATAATTTCATTAAAATTGCATAAAAGAATTATACTCATTATTAATATTATTATTAATTTGACATTTTTTAAAGAATTTGGTTGGTTGCCTTTTAATGGTGCAAGGTCCACTATGGGACATGCTGCGCCAGACTGCAGTAAAAAAAACCCCATCCAGATTATCATATGAAAAAACATGTAAAACAAGACAAGGTGAAAGAAGTTAAAAGGTAAAAATAAAAAATATTGAAAACAGAGTAAAGAGTGCATAAAGTAAAAATGATGTAAAAATTTATGAACAGTGTATATAATAAAAACAGAAGTAAAGAGATGAACAGTGTAAGTAATAAAATCAGATGTTGTAGTAAAGACCAGCCTCTTTCAATGAAATGCATTTGCAATGAATGAAATGCATTTGCAATGTGGCCTTCAAGATCTTTTGGGTTAGACAGGTCTGGTTTATCCATTCTTATCACCATCGTTATATAGTAGCATTCTGCACATTCCTTTCAGTGCAATTTTAGACCCTTTCTTTAATGGTGATGTCTGCTTATACGTTTACAAACTTATCTACAAAATATTGATACAGTCCCCATAAGTTGACAAAATTGCATTAAACGAAAGCTATGCCCTGCCATTCAAATGTCCTCCATTTTGTAGAGTCTGATGCTCCACTAGTCAAATATCAGTGATTTGGCTGCTAAGAGTTAATCACATGCATATTATATCATAAGGTGTCTGCAAGCACAAATTTGTCCTATTCAGATAACTCTGTCTTGATGAGTTAATTAATAGGTTATAGAATGCAATTAATGTAAAATTTAGTTACATTAATTTAAAATATAAAACTGTAATGCATGAAGATGCTTTGTGATTATCATATGCTGCAAAATATTAAAGAAGATGACAGAAAAAGCATTTAAAATAAATAAGAATTTGATGATAATTAGACATAAGCATAGAACTTACTAGGGTTCTGTCATTAATAGCATCATAAACCCTTTGAATAACAAAATTGCCAACTGGGTCAGTAATTAATTCTTCTATATTACCAGCTATATGCTCATTCCATAACTGAAGCTGCAAATCTTTATCAGCTGCCTTAAACATTTCATCAAACACAAAAGAAATGTTTTTGTGGCAAAGGCATAAAGGGATTCTAAAAAAAAAAAAAAAAAAAAAAAAAATTAAATTAAATTTTCAAACTCTTATTTTTTAAACAAAATATTAAACATTTTAAAATGAAATTGATAAATAATGATAATAAAACATAATATAAATTAGATTTTCTATTTAATAATGAAAAAAGAAAGTAAAAGTTAATTCATTCTTTCTCTCTTTTTTTCTTTATAATTTATTATTTGTTATGATTAAAAATCCCCTTTCAGACAAAGATCCTATCCAAATTACTGATAATACATAAAGATTAATAAGTTTCCTAAAATCTGATTACAAAAATCATTTCAAGATTTCAGAACAAATGTAAAAGTTGAGCAGAGATGCAACATGGTACCTTACATAGTTAACAGCTATCTTTAACAAAATATGCATTCTGAAGCTCACTTAAGATATATTAATATTTATTATAACTTTTATAAAGTATAGTCAAGCAAAAATTCATATACAGTCCACTCGCGTTACAATGACCTCATCGGGACAACTGAATTTGGGTCGTTATATCAAAAAAATTGAAAATAATTTTTCAAATGATGCCTTTTTGGTTGCAAATAACATACTGCATGTAAAATATGAATTGTATTAGAATTTATAAGTGAAATAAAATTTTAAAATTAAAATCAATTAAGAATATTCACAAATGAGAAACATTATATTTTTTTCAAATTTGACGAAAATGGAAATAATGATTCCAATGACCATTTGAATTAATTATACAGTATATGTGTACCATAAAGTATAAGTGGTATCATAAAAATTTTAAATGAAAGAATTTTGATAAAATTTACATAATAAAAAAGAAAAAAAGGGATATGAATTGTGTACATACAGTACAAAAATGAAATAACAACTAATATGTTTAATATTTTATGAATAAAGCAATAATAGTGTTTTGATGTAATTTTGAAATTCGAAGGAAGCATTTTTAAAACGAATGGTGTTTTCAAATTATTCATTTCCATAATTTTGATTTTCAAAAGTATCTGAAAGTTTGTTACGTATTTTTGTAGCTCATTTTCGGTTGTAGGTTTACTTTTTGGAATATAATTCATGTTTTCACTATTTTCTATATTTAATACCCCTTTTGCCTTTCCACTGTCAATAATCTTTACAAGGAATATTTGATGAATTTTCTTCATACTCACTGAATTTGAGAAAATCTGTTTTCTCGAAGTGATTTCTGATAGGTTTTTTTGTAAATTTCTTACCAAACAGCTTATGTGGTTAGGATTGCAATTAAAAGGCTAACATCAAACTGCATCTCATTTTCTTGATGAAGTAAAATTCGTCGGATTCTATCTCTCTCTGTCCTTTTTCTTTTCTTTTTTTTAATAGTAAAGATCACATCTTAAACTATAAATTGAAGGAAGTACAGTCATTTACTGGGTCGTTATACCAAGAGTGTTGTCTTTTCCTGGTCGTTATATCAAATATGAAATTAATCTTAATCATCTTAATTATCTTAATTGGAAGTCAATCGGGACTTTTCAAAAGGTCGCTATATCGCGTTGGGTCGTTATAATGTGAGTCGACTGCATTATGATATAAAAAGAATAAAGATTTAATTAAAAAAACCTTACTTAAAATTATAGCACAGAAATACGTCAATGTCAATGCGAGTGCTTCAGAATACCTACATGTGGTCGCAACCAATGAACCCTCCATGGAAAATTAGACAAACTCTTTACCAAGTCCCAAGATATCAATCAAATTTTGGCAGCCAGTAAAAATGAGTAAAATCCAGACACCATCTAAGATCTAATTGCAAAATTATTCAAACATAAAGAGCTCTCTTTTTATTATAATAGGATTCAGGGGATTCTTTATAGGATTCAGGGGCTAAACAAACTCATGGCTGGATTTTCCCAAAAAGTCAACACTATGATCTTTGTAGAGAGACACAATAACTAATATCTTCAGATATTGTGAATCAAAACAAGTGTTGTGCAGGAGCACACTCATGAGTTTAATTTGAAATTTTGAGTGTTGAATTGAATTTCTCTCATTTTTTAAATTGTGAACTTGACTTCAGTTAATTTTTTCCCCCACGAATTTAAACGGAAAAATATAATTCAAATTCATATTATTTGATTTCTTTGTGAGAATATCTTTCATGATAAGTAATATTAGCAAAAAATCCTACTCTCAACAGAAAAAGCGTACTAACAAAAAAGCATAAAAAAAAGCATGATAAAAACAAAACATGTAATCAACAGCAAAATATTTAAAATTGTACTTACTTTGTCATTATTATAAAATGTATTATTATTATTATTATTAAATACCCTACAGCAAAATCATAAAACTATTCAGTGTAAATTCTAAAGAAATTTTTTTTATATCAAGTTTTACATTTTGAAAGGAAAACATACTACTGGAATTATATTCAATGCATTTAAAAAAAAAAAAAAAGAAAGAAAGAAAAGAAAAGAAATCACATAAACAAAGACAAATCTAACTTTTATTTAATCCAATGTAACTAGTAATTTTTGGTTTTCTAAAAAAATCAATTGAAAATTTCTGATTGTAACATTCTCTGGTAAGACCAGATTCTGCCCCCAGACAGACGAAAAGCACTGATAAAGGAGAGAGAAGGAAAGAGGTTTTGTAAAAGTCAACTGGTTTCTAGGGATATCAGCTGTTTTTTCCCAAAGATCGCTGAATTGTAGTGTAGAGAGAGAGAGAAGTCAGAAATATTTAATGCACTTATAAAAATGATACATTTATTCAAGATAAATATATTCAGACAATTTTGACATGCATAAAATGAAACTGACAAACTAATAAATTTTAAAAATAGTATTTTTTCATGGCCAAATCGTATTTTCATATTTAAGCTAAAAATTACAGCTATGATAAAATCATAACTGTTGGCAGGCCTGTCACATTCTTTTTAGAAATCTCACTTTGTTTCTGAGTAAGTTAGAAATTTTCACTCAGTTTTTATCTCCGATGAGAACCTTGTTTGATTTACTTTTATTTTAAAAACTCCTATGTAATAGCCATTTATGCTTTCTTCATTATTGTTGAACTCAATTTTATAAATAACTGTAGTTCCTCTTTTGGGTCAATTTCATCATTATCTGATTTAATTTGTTAATAAATTAAAGTTGAGTTTAATAGGAAAATTCAAATTATATCTGTTGCTTTTGTTCTTTGGGATATTAGTAGTTACCTCACAATATGGAATGAATAGTGTATTTCGTTTTTTCTAAGATTTATTATAAGTGCTGTTTTTAAAATGAAATTTATTTTTTTTAAATTTGTTTCTTAAGGAGTAAGCATTTGTCCTTTTCATGTATTTGTATTCTGATTGCAATTTATTATTTTAAAGAGTTTTTCTTAATTTCTCAAAAAGTGGTAATAAATTTCTTTAAAAATTCTGCATATTATAAATAAAAAACATGCTGCATTTTTTTTTTTTCTTTTTTAACTCAAGTTGTCAGTTTTTCAATTATTATTTTAACCAATTCTTAAATGAAAAATGTGAGAACAGTACTGTTCCTTAAGGTGTTATCAGACGGAAGACGATATATTCTAAAATATAAGCTATTGCTGCTCAAAAGCAGCCAAACGACTTCAGTAGGGTTGTTTTTAAGCATAAATGGAAGAACGAAATCCAGAAATGTAAACAACAGACCCAACATTTGGCTATTATTCTCCCCCCAAGAATGTTTAAAAGGGAAAAGAATAGAGGGTGTTCTGTAATCGCGATTCTCTGATTGGAGGATTTCGTTCTACAGACTATTGTATGTGCTTTAAACAGTCGAAAATGCGTGATTGACGAACGTACATTCGGCAATTTGTATCAAACGGCATATTTGGATCGCTTCCCGCATGAAAAACCTGTTTATGAGGTATTTTGTGCTAAAAACTATCGTATGATTCTTCGTTTGATAGCGGCTTTACATTTCTAAAGTTTAAGAACAAGTGGGCAATTTCATATATTGAATAAGAAAAAAAAATATATTGAAAATCTTGCTAACTTTTGAGCAGGAGTATTACAGTTTAGATAACATTAAAATAATAATAATAAATAAAAATTAAGAAAATTCTTCCTTAACACCTTTCCTTTTGAAAAACCTGTACACAGGATTCCCCAAGAAACAAGCTTCTGTTAAAACATTTTTTTTTTCTACCTGAAAGTAAAACAATTACTTTGAAGCACAACTTACTCGTTGTTTTCTTTCTTCAGAAACATTCTTTTGGCCAACTTAGATATCATTTTTTTACAAGCTTTTGGACATCTTTTATTTAAAGCGAAGATTAATGCTTCTATAACTGTAGCAGATGAACTATCCCTGATATAATCTATTAAAAAAAAAAAGAAAATGCATATGATTGTTAATTATTGCAATTTCTCAAAATGCAGTTTTCACTAAGGATAAAATTCACAAGATGATTTAAATGTGTAATTAATATAATTTTTACTGAACTATCATTTATACATGAAGTGGAGAACAAAATAATAATAATAATAATAATAATAATAAAGTGTGTGACTAAATATAAGATTTTTGTCTGAATAAATTCTGGTTAGTAATAATAATAATAAACTAGTTGGCATAGGTGGACTCTGCTCAGTTCCCCATCATGTATATGTTCTCATAAATTTCTAGTGCGAGATATATTATAACCATGTTAAAAGAAATGAATTTGACCAAAGCTTGGTACAGTGACAGAATGAAATCCCCGCCTAATAGGCTATCCACCGTTCACTTCGATATATTTATCTCATTCTAATCTATTAATTTATTTTATCAGGGTCAATTCCGTTGTTTAGTTTTCATGCTACTGTTTCCAATGCAATAATCCTCAAAATTCATATTTATATGAAAAATTTACAATTTCGATATGTTGATAAAATCGTAAATTACGAATAATTTACGAAATTTTCCTATTAGAATATTTGTATTCAATCATGTTCAAACAAATATCATAAATGTAATTTTGAAGTTGTCTAATGTATTTATGATCCTCAAAATGGAAATTTATGCTCAATTTTGCTTTATTCTGACATGTTAAGTAAATCGTAAATTCCAAATAACTTACAAATTTTTTAAAATGGAAAAACCATAATCTATGATAGTCATGCCAGTATCCTAAATAATATTTCGAAAGTGGTTTGACATCTTTACGATGAAAATATCCCTCAAAATTGACGTTTATGTGAAATTTTGCCCTATACTGCCATGTTAAAAAATTCGTAAATTTCCAATAACTTACGAAATTTTTATATTGGAAAATTCATAGTCATTATTATTCATGCCAGTGTCCTAAATAATATTTCAAAAGTAGTCTGACATCTTTACCATGAAAATATCGCTCAAAACTGACGTTTATGTGAAATTTTACCCTATACTGCCATGTTAAGAAATTCGTAAATTTCCAATAACTTGCGAAATTTTCAAAGTAGCCTATTTATAGTTACTGATGTTCATTCTGGCATCAAAACTGATATTTTAAAACTGGTCTGACATTTTTACAGTAAAAAGTTTCCATTTAATGCACGTTTAAGTGAATTTTTGTCCTATTCTCCCATGTTAAGAAAATTGTAAATTTCTAATAACTTGCGAAGTTTTTTAATTCGAATGTTCCAAATAAATAGGGTTCTTGCCAGTATCGAAAGTAATATTTTAAAACTGATCTGACCTCTCTGCGATTATTTGTTCGTGAGATATCGTGTTAACAGACTAACAAACTAACGGACTAACACACTAACGGACTGACCCACTAACACATTAACAGACACCATAGAAATTTTGTCATTTTCGGATTCCTCACACCTGAAAAAGTGTAGAAAAGTCAAAAAACCGAGGTCGAAAATTTTCACGATTACCTAAGTTCCCCATACCTATAGTATGATGGGGAACTAAAAGCTTCTAATATGCATTGAGTTTCAAATATCCTATAGTCTTGTATAATGTTTTAAAGCATGCTAATGTATCAATGTTTGTTAGTATGTTAATCTTACATATATGTTGTATACAGTAATTTTTTCAACATATTTAAACCAAGCATGCATTTAAGTAAGCATTAAAGCCCTTTACATTAAAATACAAAATAATTATAATTTTATGAAGATTCAAATGAGATTTTTATTTTTGAGGCCTATTTAAAAAAAAAAAAAAAAAAAAAAAAAAAAAGTATAAAATTTTCTACTTTACAGTAGTCACTCTATATAAAGTTTAATATCAAATACATTCATTAAACCAAGAATAGCAATCATTAAAAATAACATTAAAAGCATGGAATTTTTTTTATAAAAAAAGATCATATTTATAAAATGAAATTTTGTGAAAGGCTGGTCTTTATGAATTTGAGTTTTATCATGAAGTCCTTTTCATATATTTAAATTTTGTGAAGAGGTCCTTTTTATGAAGCGGAATTTCGTGAAAGAACAACTAAAGGGCCCCAATATTTGCCTGGATCATTATTTGTTTATTCAAGAATATAAAGTTTAATATTAATTTGATTTGTAAATGACTTCATAAATTAAAACATTAATATATTAAATGAAGTCCTGATGCACTAAAAAATTCAATCCATTGCTGGATCTTTTCAAATATGACCACATGTTTGCCAAAAGGAATGCAGTGATATGGTAAAATTGCCTTTTGTCTAGAATTTTAGACACATTTCTAGGACACATTTAGATGTGGTAATTACCAGGGCAGTTGAAAACTATTCTAAAGGACTTCATTGAGTCATTAATGAGATTAACATTAGAGAAAAATAATTTTCTGAATAATAAAGTTATGATACTTACAAAACCAATAGAATATATATTTAAACATCAAAATAAAGCCAAGAAAATTAGCCATATGCAAATAACATATTAATTATGTATAAACAATATGAGCATGAATTATCAAAAAGAAAATAGAAAGGAAAAAAAAAAAAAAAAAATATATATATATATATATATATATATATATATGGCTGAATATCACATAAGTGTGCATTTTGGATTTTTTTTTTTTTTTTTTTTTAAACTTTGTATTTTAATTTAAATTTTTTTTAAATAAGTCCATAAGTACATCTTAAATACATTCTGAGTTTGACAGAGATCGATCATAATTTTTAAAAATTTTATTGAAATTTTTCAATAAAAATTTATAATTTTAATTATCTTATAAAATCAAAATTACCATTTAATTTTTTTTTTTTTTTTTTTTTTGTGTGTGTGTGTGTGTGGTTCAGATTCATTAAAAAATACAAGACTTAGGTTTTTCTAAAAAGTTCTTCTCATTTTAAAAAATAAAATAAAAAATAAACACCCAAAATAAAAAGAAAAAAAAAAAAAAATTAATTTTTTATAAACATAAATTACATCAATGGGAAATATGATAGACTGCATACCTCTTGACTATAAACTGGAAATAATTAGTTTACTTGCATTAAATTTTTAATTATAGCATTTAAAGATGCCAAAAAATGATGTCACTGAAATGACAATATTTGTCAAAATGACTATTTTTCACTGAAATAACATTGTTTGTCAATGAAATAGGACCATATAATATTAAAAATGGAACATATTAGTACAATAGAGAAAAGATTGTGAAGGGAAAAGAAAGAGCAATAATGAGAATATAAAGCAATTTTATTGTATTAAAATCCTTGTAGTTACAAGTTTAATGATTAACTGAATTAAATTCACAAAAAGCATTTTGAACATTATTAAAATCTTCATCCTGAAGTTTAAAATATCTATTTGAAGCAGGTTCGGGAGAATTCATAATTTTGCACAGAATATGTGGCACTTGAATTTCATGGACATCTCTTTCTCAGGCCATGCAAACTTATTTTTTCCGCATCTTGCCATAAATGACACAAGTAAAATATTTTGAGTAACATTCTCAATGACACCTTAAAGGGGAAAAAAAATTAAAAGTTTGCTTTTTTAATTGTATCTTAATATTAATGTCGTATGTAATTTTTTTATATTTACCTGGATACCGGAAAGTACTTTAAATATTTAAATATAAAGCTTATCCTACACCAACAAATTTTTTAACTCAAAATAAAAAATTATTTAAATCCAGGGCTTACAAAATAGTAAATCTGCAACAAATGTCATTTTAGCGATTACATAGTCATTCCAGGCGACGTTTGTCATTATCATGACGTCACAAAAATGACCGTCACGAAAATGACAGATCGTCAATAATTCGTTCTGTACTGAAAAACATGCTTTCACTAAGCCAATATCGTCACATTGCCTTCTTCTGGTCGTCATTCTATATTAAAATAAAACTTTGTCCTAAATTTATAATAATATTTTTTTATTTTTTATGCATCTCAAAAATGACAAGCAATAAAAATACGCACATCATGTAAACAATAAAAATAATGTTAACTCTTACCTGTTTTTAATTTTCTTGAGATTTATTTTCCCCACATATTGTCAATGTTGATTTCTGATCGCAAACTTTTAAAAAAGTGAATGATTGCGCCATCCCTTGATGATATATGAAGTTATTTTCACATGTCACGAAAATGACGTCAAGACTTGCATACAAGCATTTTAATTACTCATGCATGAAAATTAACGTAATTAAAAAGAAAAAAAAATTTCCTTTGAAAACAAATAGTTTTTTTTTACAAGAATTAACAATTATTATAATTATCATTTTATTTTTGTTAGAAAAAAACATACTTTGTATTTAAACATTTGGTCTTGGATACAGTCATGAAAATGACGATTTTAAGGTTTAAAATTTTCTAAAAAATACTGAAATTGCTATAAAATCACATTTTATGATTTGATGCTTTTTTAAAAAGGTACTTCTAAAGAATAATAATAAAATTTTACAATTTATTTGCTTAAAATTAATAATAAAGACCTGAAACACTAAAATGCACATTTATGTGATATTCAGCCATATATATATGAAAGGATAAAATAAGCAAGATTCTAAATTAGTATTTAAATTAATATTAAGTGATATCTTAATAGTATTGGCTCAGAATAAATCTTAATTTTAAGAACAACTTTGTGAGAATTCTATTTTAGAGCCCCAGTAAAGTTAGTTTTTCAGCAAAAGACATCGTAACGCGGGAATCGGAGTTAGAAGAAGTTTCATAATCAAAATTATGCAATAGTTGAAATAAGCGGCAATGCATTGCGAAATACGAAATCCTGGATATCCGGGTCAACCAATAAGAGAATGTGGGCTGGATTTTAGCTTACTTAATTATCCAATAAGAATTCATATTAGGAGTTTGACCTCGCCCCCAAATATCCATATTTAAGCTGGAGCACCCGAAAATCGGCGCCTTTTTCATGGAAGTATTTGCTTAATTAGTGTTTATTTTAGCGGTCCCAGGAGGGGATTGGTCCGCGGTTCCGCCGTTAACGGGACGATTTCGGCCCGACTCGGTTACGGATCTGTATGTCAACGCGCTCAGAATGATTTGACTGTTAATAAAGTGTAAAATGACTAAGTGTCTTCAATAAACGACTGCATAAACTATTTTGGAGTATTAGTTATTTGAGTGAACTCTCTTAAGATGAAGTGACTGTCATAAATCATCTATTAAAGAACGATACATTACATATATATATATATATATACATGGGTGAAAGTAAAATATTTTTGCTGGACTGGAGTATATATATATTTTTTTGTAATATTGGGTAAAATATAATAAACTCATACATGATGTCTGTAGATATTCAAAACATACATTTCCAAAGGTTACATTAATAAGTATAAGTATGAAAACTTAGCAAAATTATTTATTAATATAATTAAATTAACATTAATAGGGGCTGATTCAGAAAAAAAATTGGGACCTTTATTTACCCCTAACAAAGATTAATTCCATAAAATTGGCCTATTTGTATTATAACACATAAAAAAAGACTGAATTCAGTCAAGAGACTGAAAACTTTCACCCATGTATATACAGTCATGTAGGATTTATTTTATTATTACTGTTTAATATAACTATGTTACACTTTTTTTCCCCTTCCCTAGGTGAATCTACCACACAAGGTGAGATATGATATTGATATGTCATATTTTATCTTAACAAAAATATAAATTACTAATATTAATAAATTCATTTGTCCTAATTATAATATTCCCCACTATTTTTAATAATTAATTTCTATTTTAACAGTTTCAATGTCTTTCATCAAAATTAATGTACAAAATTTATTTACTGAATCATTTTTTTAAGTACCCATTGTCTGTATAATTAAATTATTATTCCATTGCACATGTTCTCACAAGTCACCGAAAGAAGTTTCTTATAAAAGTTTTTATTTTTTTTTTGAGACAAACAGATTCATTTCAGGGTTGGCAGGTTTTTGACGCATGACAGTTTTTGACGGTTTAAACCACAGTTTAAACTGTCATGTCAAAAACCCTGTGTCAAAAACTCATGTCAAAAACCTCACATTTTAGACTTCTTGGTATATTTTAACAATGAAGCAGTCATATTTAGAGAAATAAAAAATTGTAATTTTACAAAAGAGTGTTTAATTTATATATCTCTCATGGTTAAAAATAATTCTTAGAAGTGCATTATCTGTTTCCTATGAATGCTAATGATTACAAAAAATTTATATTTATATCTTTACAAAAAACAAAAATTCGAACATAGGAATTTGTATATTCTAAGGTAAACTACTTATTGCGTTTTAAGTTATAAAAATTTTGTCTTGTTTTTTATAAAATAAGCTCTACCAAATATATGCTGATTGATAATTAAAAGGTGACATAAGTATTTTACTCCAATGAATGATTATTGTGCTATTAAAGATTGCATCATGTTCTTTCATTTTGAGGTATAATGTTGCATGATTAAAAATTTGATTTATTGTATTGCATGACTAGTTGAACTAAATTTTAATATGAATTACATAATGCAACTTTAAATTAATTATTTTTAATGAAAGGGATGGCGGACAGATCTCTTTCGTAAATTACTACCTTAAAAGGTATGAAAATCTGCATTTATATGCATTGAAATATAATATTAAATACATTAAAATTTCGAGTGAAGTCACTCCAGATTTTTTATTGCTAACTCTTGCCTAATTTGGCTGGGTGCTGCACCTGGCGGCTCTTTCAAACACATTTTAGCACCCAGTGGCCTTTTTCCCACCATTTTTAGCACCCGGCGGCCGTTTTAAAAACATATTAGTATCAAGTGATCTTTCTAATATTTTAAATGTTAGAATCCTTTAAATACTTTTCTTCCTGATATGTAACCTTCTAACAATAGTTTTACAGGATTCCTGGGAGAACAAATGCATATAGCCTACATATATGCATGTAAAATAAGTAATGTACTTTTGTCACATGCAAAAATCACAACATAGAAGACTGCAAATTATGCAAATAATATCCTTTTTGAAAATAGTTTGCCCTTTTTATTGAATTCCCCTTGGGGGCTCTTTTATTCTAGAGTCAGCATTATTTTTTGTTTTTTAAACATTATATTTCAATGCTAAAAATTCATTGAAATTTCAGCATTTAGCATAATTTTAAAAATTAACCTACCATTGAATTCACGAAGTAATAACCTAATAATACATTTAATATATTTTTTAAAACCATAATAATGCTAAAGCGAAGAGGAAAAATTAATAATAATAATTAGCAAGAAAAATTTAAAAATTTTAAACAATTTTTATTTTTTTTTTTTTAATTCAATTAGTTTTAAAGAATTTTTAATATACTTAATTGTATCATTATAATTTATCACCTATATATGCAAATTGTTATAGCTTTAAGACAATTTACGAAAAATATTTATAATGTTCACTCTTTCCTTAAGATGATGCATTGATATGTTTCCTAACATTTCATTTTTTTCTAGAAAAATATTATATATATACAAATAATGAATGTTAATTTATGTACTTAGTATATTGCAACTTAAAAATATGCATAAAATCATTTAACATTATAGTTTAGATTTTTCACATATGGTTTTCGACGGTTTAAACCAGTTTTTGACAGTTTAAACCAGTTTTTGACGCATGTCATGTCAAAAACCAGTTTTTGACGTCAAAAAACCAACCCTGATTCATTTCATCTCTGCAATGGTAATGCCAAAATACATAAACTTTAGTTCAATTTATAAATTGTTTGCAACAGTCACAGACTATCCCAGTATGGAATTTAACAAACTTTCCTTAGCATTAAAACTGGCTAACATATTTTATGTTCATTACAATAAATCTCTTGGGAAAATTAAATTTTACCACAAGAGTAAGTTTAATGTATCAATTTTCCTTCAGTTTCAGACATGTGTGTTTGGTGTCTGACATAGATGATAATATCGAGATATAAATGAAAAGTTTATAGAGAATGTAATTAATGTAATTAAGAATTTCCTTCAACTTGATACCATTTGTGTGAAAACATGAATTGATATTTACATATTGTGAATAATACAAAAATGTATATTTTATGTGCATTATTATTTATATTTATAAATATTATAGAAGTGATCTATGAAATATATTGTATTATGTCATTATTTATATTTTTGAATATAAATATTCCATCAATGGCATGCAGTTAATACGTAAGTATTATTTTTATTAATTCATACATATCATCATCCTTTTATCTTGCTGCTTTAGGTAGACTTTCACTAAATACACATTGAAAATGACCAAATCTCATTCGCTGCCACTGAAATATTTTTCAAGCAAAGAGGGTGCTCTTTGCTTTGTAGAATGGAAATAGTCTGAACTGCCAACATAAATTCATCAAAACCTTTTTTATGGAGAAGGGGGAAGAAAGAAATTGTACGGACAGAGAGTTCTTTCCTCTCCTTGATGTCATTGAATGAGATGAAATTTAACCCTTTAAAGTTCACTATTTAATTTCTTTTGAAAATTGTTAAGCTAATTTTAAAAATTTCTATTGGATTTTATTAGATACATAGCTGATAGTAAATATGTAAAAAGAAAAACAAAAATAGCATTTTTAATTCTTGAGAAATTCTTGGTTTGAAACATCTACTTATAAGTTAACCTTATTAAATTCAAATAATATTTATTTTAATAAATAAATACCGCATGGTATCAATAAACATACATAATAAATGTTTACAAAGATTAAATCACAAGCAATAATATTACATTATAAAACAGTGATATGAAAAAATACGTACCAATTATGTTTTCTGACTTGACAAGTGCCTTATATAATGTTTTGAGCATGACTAAAAATACTTTAGGTATCTCTTCTAATGTTAAAATATCTGTTTTGTCATTTCTTACTTGACAGTCCATTTCTGTTAAAAAAGAAGTTAGTACAGGTTCAATGAAAAATTAAAGTAATCAGCTTTTTCTTAAAAACAGTTCAATTAAAAGGAAAAGGTTGGATTTTTTTTACAGTAAATAAAGTTTTAAAATTATTGATTTAAGAAATTTTAATATTATTTATTTTTTAAGATTATTATTGGAGGAGGGGGAAGAAAATCATGTGATTTTGCACTACAGTGCAAACCTATCAGGCATTCATCATTCGTTTACAAGGCTACACAAAAAATTCAAATTTAACAGGGGCTATGATTGGATATTGCTTGAAGTGTATTTAAAATTGTGGAATGCATTTTTTTAATTGTTTTTTGACTGTACTGAATTTAAGTACTCTATATGATACATATACAATTTATTGACAGTTACAGGAAGATAAGAAAACAGTCATTGCAGGTTAAAATGATTTTTAAAAAATCCATTACTGTTATGGAATCAGTAATAAATATTATTGATTTTTACAATTATTTTGTATTTCCCTAAAGATATGAATTGATTGTTAGCTCAGTAAATAAAGACATGGATCTGAATCAAACTCTGAAAAAGTAAGAAATACCAAAGAAAGTACATAAATATTCATGATTGAAAAGATAAAATTTTCATCTATATATGAAACTAAGTCGATAAAGTTCAAGAATACTAGTAGAGAATATTGCTATTCCTTACAGATCGCACAACTGTATCTCTGAAATTATTTTTACTGAATTAATAAAAACTTACTAAAATATACATTTATCTTACCAGGGGTTAATATAGGTCGATATTACTACCGTTTATGGGTACTTTCACAAAAATAAAGCTGGCAAAAAAGGTACCTTCACAAAAATCAACCTGGCAAAGAAGGTGCCTTCACAAAAATCAACCTGGCAAAAAAGAAACCTTTACAAAAATCATACAGTTAAAATCGGTACTTTCACAAAAATCTTAGTCGTCCTAGCAAAGTCTTACATTTTAAATGAGCACATTTTCAAAGAAAAATAAAAATTTGTGCATTTCTGTTGATGCAATTCATGAAACAAGAATCATGCAGAATGTTGGTTTTCATCTATACACAAATGTTTGCTATAGGCGAGAAACAGTGTAGCATAGGTAAACAAAACGACCCTCGTTTGTATCGATACATACGCTCTGGAGTTTTGGCCATAGTGTACTGTTTGCTGATTCGTCAGGTGGTTTGACGTTTTGATGACTGTATGGTGATGTGTCTATCCTCCCTGGTATAATTCATGCATAGTGCAGTAATACTAGAACAAATAAAAACAACTTCTACTTACACTCTCTCTACTGAACTGTTTACTTCAGAGAAAAGTGAGTTTTGATTTCTGTTCTGCTATAAGCATCACACTAATTGCTGAGCGTTATTTTTATTATTTTCCTTAGTTTGAACTCCCCCCCCCCCACCCCCTACACACACAGAGAGAAAAAGAATGCACTACAATTTTTCACAAAAATAAAATATAGTTAAGATTTTTCACAAAAATTTAAGTTTAAAATTTTGGATTGGCCCCTGCTTACTTAAAATTATAATGATAGATCATATCAGAATGTAGATTATTACACTTCTTCTATATTAAAAAAGAAAAATTTATCAAAATTAGCATTTTAAAGGATTTTTTAAGGCATTAATAAATTACATTAAATCATAAAAGAAAAGGCTTTATAAGAAAGAGTATTCTTATTATTTCTTTATGCTATAGTGTTCAAATTCCTAGGTAGTTTGCTGACTCAAGAATGCCAAAAAATCAGATTAATAATTTGGTGGTTTGTGGGATCAGCAGCCAAACTTTTAATTCTGTGGTTGAATGGACATAAAATTTCATGACCTCCTGCAAACTCACAAAACAACTAATGCAAGATTTTTAAATACTTAAATATGTTTCTATTCTATAACTATTTTACATTTTTCTTTAAAGTTGGTGTTTGTTAAAAGTGCAAAACATTATATATAGAAAAAGTTTAGATTTCTACTAGCCATTTTAAGGATTAAAGGGACTTTTTGGTAGCAGATCAGTAACAGTGTTACATATGGAAATCTAAAAAAGAAAAGTCTCTGAATTTTCCTTATCTTTTTCAAAAGTAAAATAAATTACATGCAATCATGTAGCCTTAGATTCTATCACATTTTAGTCAATTGAACATATCTGGGCTATATTAATTTTATTAATTTACTACAATTCAAAAGAATCACACCATGGATTATTTTTTTTTCTTCATTATAAGTATACTAAAAAAAAAAAAGAAAGAAAACTCCAAACTATAAAACTAGACAATTTAATATAAAAAACTTAAATTAAAACTCTATTATAATTTTTTTTCCCTATATTCCCTGTGGCAGAATTTTTTTCTGCATTCTGCGACAAACTTCACTAGAGCTAATTCTTTTTGCAAGACGACATTATTCAATAATAAATATATGCATTACTAACTAGCAACAAGATGAGCTTTTTTGTTTCTAAAAATTTTTATATTAATATCAAATCTATATGAGCTTATTTATTTATTTATTTATTTTTAATTTTATAACCTCATATTAATTTTTGGTAAGAAGTAATTCTGTACCCTAGAGGTAAAGGATACCTCCGAGGTAAATAATTTTTTTTAATTAAAGAACAATAAATAAAAGGATTATAATCTTTATGAAACAATAGTGAGAAAATTAACCGAATAAATAAAATAATTCACAGGAAGACAGGAATTAAAACATTAACACATAAAATGTTACTTACCTGCAGCTAAAATTTCTGAAGAAATAGTAAAGAGCTATTTGCTTTTGCACTATTTAATTTTGTTATAATTTGTAATGTTTTAACTAGATAAAACATTAATATGAAAAAGTAAATCACATTAAGTACAAATAGAAACAAACAGAAAAAATATAAATAAGAGTATTAAGGTATTAAATATTTTAATTAACAAAAATAATTTTTACAAATTTAATACAATTTTTCAGTATTCAAGCATAAAAATATTTTAAAACAATAACATATCAATGAATCCATAAACTAATAGCCAAATGGGTTTTTTGGAATGTATTGTTAAACTAATATAAAATCGAGGGAAGAAATTAAAAATTAGTTAAAAGTGATCATTTTAGAAAAAATAAATTTTGAATTTTGTTTTATTAAATTCGGGGACTAAAGTGAACTTTATTCAAAAAATAATGGGAAAGGAAAATAGGAGCTAAAAGTTAAAAAAAAAAAAAAAAAAAAAAAAAAGGAAATATAAGAGAAAAAAAGAAGAAGAAAACTATTTTTAAATAAATGTATGAAAAAATAAATAAGCCAAGCCCAAACAAATTATAGATCCCGAGAGCTACAATTTCACTACTAACTGACAAAACTTATGTTTAACTGCAATTAGCTGCTGTAAAAGGTTATTATTTAGCTGCTAATCTACACAGCTTGTACTTTTTGAAGTTGATTAATGAAATATGCATTAAGTTTACAGCCAATTGCTAAAATATGGATTAATTTTACTCTTAATTACCATTAACTACTTAAATATGCTATTTTTGCCGTTAGCTAATCAATAAACTGATTATAGAAATTCACAATATTTTTATGGCCGGTTACTGAAATACGTAATTATTTTGCTATAAATTTACAAAATCTACATTTAATTGCGAATAATTGTTAATATACACCATAATTTCACATGGAATTTATATTAATCCCCCCCCTTTTTTTTAATTGATTCCTGAAATTCGCGATATTTTTGCTGTCAATCACCAAAATATGCAATTATTTGGCTGCTAATCAATGAAATTTGCACCCTTTTCAAAGCTGAATTCCTAAATACTGAAAATCTTTGCCGCTAATTGATGAAATTTGCACTTTTTTCAAAGCTGAATAATTCTAAATTATGTAATACTTTTGCAACTGAAATAAAAAATACTGGACCGTTTCACTGCTAATTGTCAAAAACTTTTGTAAAATCACAACTAATCTATTTTCCTGCTAATCGACAATAATCGTACCTTTTTCAAAGATGATTCCCGAAATTCGCATGATTACCATGCAGTGATTGCAGAAACACACTTATATTTAGTGAGCAATCGATGAAAATTGCATTCTTTTGAAAGCTGAATCCCAAATACTCAATAATTTTACCACTAATCAATGAAACTTGCATTTTTATTTTCAAAACTGAATCTCGAAATACAGAATATTTTTGCAGTAGATTTCGGAAACACGGGTTCATTTCACCGCTAATAGTAAAACATTTACGCTTAATATGCTATTATATATTTACGCTTAATATGCTATTATTATTTCATAAATCGCAATATTTTATTATTAGCCGATAGTGAAAATAGAAATGTGCAATCAATTCTCTGCTAATTAACAAAATTTATATTTATTTAGAATTAATTGCTGAAATTGGCAGTATTCCGATGTGATTGGTGAAATTCTTTTTTTTTTTTTCAAAGATGATTTGCGACATATGCAATAATTTTGTGTCCATTTACCAAAATACGAAATTATTTTATTGCTAATTATAAAAATTTACATAATTGCAACAAATTGCTAAAATAGGTGTTATTTTGCTAAAAACATGCAACTGTAAGCCCCAATAATTCAGCAGTATCCTTTTTTTGGTATTTGATTACTAATATACATCATATTTTTGCGGCTGTCTTCCAACTACGTAATTTTGTTGTGCGATTTTCAAGAAGAATTATTTTAAAGCTGCCAATTTTTTGTGAAAGACTCATTTTCCGATCTGAAATTTTTTTAGAATTACCTCTGTGCTATAAAAACTGAGTTATCACGTTTTCAATTATCTCAACAAATGTTACAGAAAATATTCTTTTTCTTTCTCCAATGGTAAATACCTCATCGTTAAGTTCAGAGTTCTCCATGATTTTCTCTGAAAATCACATGAATGTGGACTGAAACACCTTAGTAAGTTTCCAACAGTTTTCATTTAAGTCAGATTTTTCCAATATATTATTTATTCTGAATAATTTAAAAGACCATTATTTTAAGTTTTATTTTTTAAAGATTCTTCAGCTAGATAACCGAACCTTTAAAATTTTTTAAAATGAAAATCAAAACACTGCATAATCACAACTTTCCCTTTCTTTCTGCATCCTTTTCAGTTTTTAATTTTAACTAAACAAAAATTCAGTTAATGTAAACAAATATTTCTTTGCTTCCTGACACAGTAAATTTTGATTACACAATGCCTTGCATGTTATTATTATTATTATGTATTTATTTATGCATATTGTGGGATGATTCAAGTGGTTTTCATTTAAATTATAAAAGTAATTGATTTCTTATTTTTTCTATTTTCAAGAGACGTTAAGGCAATTTTATAGATTAAAAAAAAAATCCAGCAATATGTTTTCTGCAGCAGCTGTAAGAAAGGTAAAATCAAAAGTTCATAAGGATCAAACCGCGATCTCCGTTTAATTGTGTGAAACAAAAAAAAAAAGGGGGTGGGTGGGGAGGGAGGGAATTATAGGAATTAATATTAGAAATTTATTTTAAAATGAAAGGCAGCTTCTTTCAAAGATCGCACAGTTAGTTTGAAACAGAAGAGAAATCGCATCAGACAACAAGCGAAAGCAAGCAAGGCAGAACACAGTCTGCATAGAGAGAATATTGCTGTTGTCCCATACGCACACAGAATTTGGTGTTTTTCTACTGTTGTTGCATTGCTGTAATGTAACCTGTAATGCACCTTTCTGCATAAACGAGCAGCTTCTGTAAAAAAGAAACTTATACTGCAGAACAGTTTTAACGCAAGCTATTGCACTGAATTTTTTTTTTTCTTTCAAAATTTTTTGTTCCTAAAAGAAAAATCTTTCTGCAAGGACTCAAGGCTATTCTGCGACAATGTCGCCGTGTTTCTGCCACGAGGCTTACATTGTTCAAAAAATTTTTTAATTCCCTTGAGAAATTTCTGTTTTTTAATAGAGTTTTCAAATTCCCCGAGTTTCTCAGGTTTTTCCTGAATTTTAGGCATTGTAGCAACCCTATGTAATGATACTAGCTAACCAGTATATTCTCATGCTCACTGGTACCAGAGACACTTTTAAATAAATTCTTACATTGACTATGAAAAAAATAAATAAATAAACTGACTTACCAGTAAATTGTGAATGAAATTCTTTTTTGTGCTTTTGTAAATTTCTACTCATTAACGTCTTGTTTCCAGCAAGATCTCCAGCTAATGCTCCAATTAATGTGCATGCAACGTGGCATGAATATTGGCAGGAAAGACAATCATCTAAATTTTCTAATATAAAATTGCCAAAATCTAAAAGCCAATTCATAATAAATCTAAGTTCAGTTGGCTCTTCACTTTCATCTGAATTCATCATTGAGGAATAAGTCTAAAATAATATAAATATATATAAACAATCAAATATCACAGAAAGAAAATATAATTATTTAACTTAAAAAATGTATCCAAAAAATCAATAAATATTCAGATTAAGTTAATTTCCATACTTTGAAAGAATTAAAAAAAAATTATTTGGTCAAAATCAGTGTTGTTACACAAATTGGTGGTGGTGGTGGGGGGGAGAAGAGAATTGACGAGTTTTGTTTGTCTTTTTTAAAAGTAAAATAGATGACATCAGTGGCATGCAATCATGCAACATTATAATCTAAAATATTTACAAGTCAATTGAATATACATAGGGCATATTGATTTTATTAACTTACTATATAAACAAACTCCAGTTAAGAGTTGAATTAAAAACACGTGTCATATTGTAATAAATTAATTAAAAACACGTTAAAAATACATTTATTAAAATATAAAAAACTTCCAAAGCTTTTCGCCTACATATAAGAAGGCATCATCAGGGAATTTGGTTTTACACATACTTTAGAGCAGTTATATGTACTTTTGAATCGCATGGTTAACATTTAAGTCCTTACATAAAATATATTCAACTGGAAGTCAGATAGAGGCTGGAGCTATTTCAGGAAGAGGAGGTGCTACACTTGGATGCTGGAGATATTTCAGGAAGAGGAGGTGCTACACTTGGATGTTGGAGCTATTTCAAGAAAGAGGAGGTGCTACACTTGGAGGTTGGAACTATTGCAGGAAGAGAAGGTGCTACACTTGGAGGTTGGAACTATTGCAGGAAGAGAAGGTGCTACACTGGAGGTTGGAACTATTGCAGGGTGACGAAGTGCTACACTTCGTACCTACACACAGTAATTATAACCTCCAAGTGTAGCACCTTCTCTTCCTGAAATATCTCCAGCGTCCAAGTGTAGCATCTCCTCTTCCTGAAATAGCTCCAGCCTCTATCTGACTTCCAGTTGAATATATTTTATGTAAGGACTTAACTGTTAACCATGCGATTCAAAAGTACATATAACTGCTCTAAAGTATGTGTAAAACCAAATTCCCTGATGATGCTTTCTTATATGTAGGCGAAAAGCTTTGGAAGTTTTTTATATTTTAATAAATGTATTTTTAACGTGTTTTTAATTAATTTATAACTTACTATAGTTGGTGAAAATGACATAATTGATTTTTTTTTTTTTTTTGCCAGCATAAAGGAATAAAATTTAAAAGATTTTTCTCTGAATTTAAAAATTACCAATTTAAATTAAAATATTTATATAATATCAAACTGGTATATATATTACTAATATGATATACTGTGTTATGTAGATAGGATTATATACATGATAATGTCAAGTAAAAAATAATAAATGATAAAAAAAAAAAAAAAAAAAAAAAAAAAACAATAAAACGTTTTTTTTAAAGTGGGTAAACCTCCCCCAAAAAAACCACCCGGGATTTTGGGGGGTATGTGGGTGGGTCCAAAACCCTGATATAATTTGAAATTAATGTAAATTTAAGCTTATAATTCATTCAAAACTTTCTATAACCATGTCAATGAAAATTGCTAAATACTAAATATAAATAAATTATACGACAAATGTTTAAATCAATACACATAAGATACAATACCTGCATGATTCTAACAGCATGATACATTAATAACTCAGTCAGGTGACTTGCATTAGCACTGGTACAAACTGTAACTTTGTCTTTTGAAAATGCTGTCATAAATCGCAAAATAATTGAAGTTTCTTTGCATTCAGACAATAGTAATTCTAAGCAGTGACTTACAAAGCTATGACATGCAAGTTCAACTTCTTTTCCTTCGCTTTCCTGAAGAGTATTGCAGATGACTTCATCTTTAAAAATAAATGAAAATAAAGATAAGTTATTATGTTATCACAATTGAAATAAGAAAATCTGAAGTTAAATATATATATATATATATACAACTTACGCATAAAAATATATTGGATGAACCAAAATGCTTGCCCTAATTATAAAAATTCATTACAAAATAACAGATTAATATAACAATGTAATTTTTGTACCTTTGGATAGGTCAGTTTTAGTAGTTGCTTTGTGCAATAGATGGCAGGGGTACTCCTTCAAGAGTGTCCCAGGGGAACATTTTTAAGCAGGGTTTGCCCAAGTGGACCCAGCCCGAAAAAAACCCGCCTGGTTTTTTTTTGGACAGGCACACTTGAAAAAACCAACTATTTTATAAAGTGGGTTTTAAAAAAAAATTCAAAATTCCGACCTGGATTTGGTCAGGTTTTTTTTCTCTTTGCATTCAGCATCAGATCCGTCTGCATCAATCGAGAGATTTTTCTCAACTTTTGGATTAGTTTGGAGTAAACTATGCAGTCGTTTAGAGGTTGACGAAGCATCAAAAGTCCTAAAAGTATGTTGTCATTTATGATCAAATCAAACTGTTTCAAAAGATATTGAAAAAAACATATGTGATTCTACTTCATAAAACACCAGAAAGTGAAAAAATTATCGGCTGAAATGAATTACAGCGACCATAAAAAATTATCAAAATTAAGCATATTTGGCGATTTCACACTGCTAGGCAATTGATTTTGATTAAAATCACACAATCAACTGTGGAAGAAAATCATATTTATTGAAATTTTATTTTTCCGACTGAGTGAAAATAATGCCTGGACCGGGAGTCGAACCCCGGATCTTTGACTTACAAGGTCAAGGCTCTACCAATTGAGCTATCCAGGCCGACACCCCGGTCAGCATTACTCACTCAGACAACCTTTAGGCAGAAACATCTCTGGTCTATCATGTAGATAGCTCGACAGAAATAAGCCGCAGGAAATGGAAAACACCATTAGATAATGGAGCTATCCAGGCCGACACCCCGGTCAGCTAAAGGGCAAAATTAACGGCCGCCACCGGCCACTAAATAAAAAAAGATGGCGATTAAAAATTATGCATCGATCGCCACTAAAGTCGCCACTTTTTGTGATCATTAAAAGATTCTAAAAATCGAGCGACGATAGGCAATCGAAGCCTTGTGATTTCCAATCTTTTTCCATCCATGGCATAAATGTCAATGTTCATTTTAAACTTGATTTATTATATTCTACAACCTATAAAGAAGTAGAATTGTTTAATATATCTCACTCATATAATTTTTTGGACCCCCCCCCTTTCCCTCCCCTAACGATCTGTGATCACACAGCTTTAGAAAGCTTTATAATTTCTAATCATTTTCCATTTGCTGCAAAAATATAAATATATACTTTAAAAAACATTAAATACCTTTAACAATCCTTCATTTGTAGCAGCTTTAATTATTATATATTTCGACTACATTCGTAGTCGTCCTCAGATGTTGTCTTTGCTGCACTATTGAAACATGTCTTCATCTTCTTCCACATCACTTTCCCTCTTGCTTACGTCATATTTCCGTCGGTACGTTTTTATCACCTGTTGCCAGTCCTCTGCTATGATGCTATGCTCTCTCTCATTTACTGCTGTGTTAGAGGTTAATATCTCTAAAGCCTCGCGTTTCATGGCATAGTTGTGTGAGTTGTAGGGAGCTATTTTAATGGTTTTTAGGGTATTAGTTATTATGGGGTTAGTTTTATGTGTGCGTGATAAGGCGGTGGAGCTTCTATTGTATTTTAGATCGTTAATATGTTCCATTTCTCTGTCCTTGATTTTTCTCTTCGTCATTCCGATGTAGGTAGCAGGTTTATTGTTATTTTCTAGATCGAAAGTGATTTTGTATATTCCCGATGTTTCTTTAGGGTCAATGAGGTCTTTTTCATTTCGGATTCTTTGAATGATGTTAATATTGGGTTTAATGGGTATGTGTATATTATGTTTGGAACCTTCGTTTTTAATTTTGTTTGCTATGCCATTGCAGAATGGAATGGAGGTGGTGAACTTGGGTTTTATTTTTTGAGCGTCGTTAATTTTGTTGAAAGTTTTTAAGCGCTTTTTATAGAGTTTTTGAATCATAGAGTTGCTGTATCCTGCACCTTTTGCTATGTTTTTTTATGAATTTTATTTCAGTGTTAAGTAGATTTTTATTAGAGCAGATTAGGATGGCGCGATCTATGTATGAGCGTATGGCGACGGTTTTGTATTGGAGCGGGGTTTTACATTTGTTGTGAATAATTTCGTTATTATTAGTTGGTTTTCTATAGACTGTAGTATCGAGGCTATTGTCGCGATTTTTAATGATTTTGACGTCAAGAAAATTAAGGCTACTGTTTGTTTCGATATCGAGTGTAAATTTAATATTATTATCTAGGGTGTTTAATTTATTTAGTAGAGCATGTGGGTCGATGTTGTTTGGGATGACGGCGAACCCACATGCTCTACTAAACAAATTAAACACCCTAGATAATAATATTAAATTTACACTCAATATCGAAACAAACAGTAGCCTTAATTTTCTTGACGTCAAAATCATTAAAAATCGCGACAATAGCCTCAATACTACAGTCTATAGAAAACCAACTAATAATAACGAAATTATTCACAACAAATGTAAAACCCCGCTCCAATACAAAACCGCCGCCATACGCTCATACATAGATCGCGCCATCCTAATCTGCTCTAATAAAAATCTACTTAACACTGAAATAAAATTCATAAAAAACATAGCAAAAGGTGCAGGATACAGCAACTCTATGATTCAAAAACTCTATAAAAAGCGCTTAAAAACTTTCAACAAAATTAACGACGCTCAAAAAATAAAACCCAAGTTCACCACCTCCATTCCATTCTGCAATGGCATAGCAAACAAAATTAAAAACGAAGGTTT
Source organism: Salticus scenicus (assembly GCA_963930645.1). NCBI lineage: Eukaryota > Metazoa > Arthropoda > Arachnida > Araneae > Salticidae > Salticus > Salticus scenicus. Next base: position 214,324,478 of record OZ005655.1, on the reverse strand, counting down.
CAAACATAATATACACATACCCATTAAACCCAATATTAACATCATTCAAAGAATCCGAAATGAAAAAGACCTCATTGACCCTAAAGAAACATCGGGAATATACAAAATCACTTTCGATCTAGAAAATAACAATAAACCTGCTACCTATATCGGAATGACGAAGAGAAAAATCAAGGACAGAGAAATGGAACATATTAACGATCTAAAATACAATAGAAGCTCCACCGCCTTATCACGCACACATAAAACTAACCCCATAATAACTTCTAATACCCTAAAAACCGTTAAAATAGCTCCCTACAACTCACACAACTACGCCATGAAACGCGAGGCTTTAGATATATTAACCTCTAACACAGCAGTAAATGAGAGAGAGCATAGCATCATAGCAGAGGACTGGCAACAGGTGATAAAAACGTACCGACGGAAATATGACGTAAGCAAGAGGGAAAGTGATGTGGAAGTAGATGAAGACATGCTTCAATAGTGCAGCAAAGACAACATCTGAGGATGACTACGAATGTAGTCGAAATATATAATAATTAAAGCTGCTACAAATGAAGGATTGTTAAAGGTATTTAATGTTTTTTAAAGTTAATTCGTCCTTCTAAAGCTTTTCAAATATTTATAAATATATATTTTAAACTTACTTTTTTTAGATTCTAGAATCTGTAAAGAAGCAGAATTGTTTAATATCTCTTACTCATAATTCTTGTAATCGTCCCCCCCCCCCTCCAACGATTGGCAATCACATGCTCCACTGAAGCCTTGTGATTTACTATCTTTCTCCATCCATAACATAAATATTCATTTTAAACTTTTTTGATTAGATTCTAGAACCTATAAAGAAGTATACAGATGTATTCCCCCCCCCCCTCCACACACACACACACACACACACATGTGCGCTCCATTTCAACTAGCAGTTAACGATCAACTGTCCTGAAAACCACAATCTTTTTCCATTATTATCTCCATAGTATTTAGTGTATATTTAACCCATTTAAGATATTTGACAAATGTGTGTATCAAAATTTGATTTGGCTTAAATGTGTATTTTTCAAAAATTTTTGTATTTGCTTTCTTTTGAGTAGAAATCTTCCTTTTTCCTTCCCATTTTAAAGTAGAAATCTCCCTATTTTAAAAGCTACAAATTTGGCAGCTAAGTAAATTATTTTTAATGAAGCAGCTAAGTTTCCATATCTATACTAAGTTTCCATATCTAAGAGGAAATATTTTAACTCTATTGAAATAAAATCATTTAAAAAAGTGTGTCTTTAGAAATAAGAAAAAATAATAAAACTGCTAACTGTATTTACACATGACCATGTAAAAGATTGTGATGATGATGAATCAGCTGATTCATTTACTAGAAAATATCAGTGTGAACTGCATACCTGCCAACATTGAAGAATCAAAATAACGGAGATTTTACAAGTGGCATTTTCAGGACTAAAAAACATTGATGTGTTTTCGACACATGACAGTATTTTAATAGTTTAACCCATGGCTTAAATTATCGAAAAGTCACATGAAAAACAAATTTAATTATCAAATAAAAATTAAGTAATTATTAATTAAAAATAGTAATATAATATATATACAGAGATTCATGAAAATTTTTTTCAGCAAAAGCAAAATCTTGCTTAAAAAATGAAGGTTTGTTGAAATTTTGAATAAATTATAGGTATAATTTTTAAAATCTTCAGAATAACGGAGAAATGCTTGAGAATAATGGAGAGTGGAAGACAGTCCCAAAATAACGGAGTCTCCGTTGAAATAACGGAGAGTTGGCAGGTATGGAACTGTGAATGATAACAGCTTATTTCACTTAAATAAATTGGAAAAAAAAAAGTACTACTGAATTATCTGAAAGATAAAAACTTTTGCTGTTATTATTACAGCCCTAAAAAGATTTTAATTTAGGATGTGCAATTTAGGATTTTTAAAAAGAGCGTAATTACAAATTACAATTTCAGTGTCCCTATGTTAATTTTATTATTATATATAATTTCTTATTTTCATATTTTTCTTGTGGTAATTATACCGCAAAATGGTGACAATGCTTTTTGCAGTCTGAAAGAAATAGTCTTATCATGTGAAAAGTGGCCACTAACTTAAAAAAGTGGCTACTAATGAAATTGACAGTACCGGCCACTGGCCACTAATGAATTTTCCCAGTTTTGCCCTTTACGGTCAGCATTACTCACTCAGACAACCTTTAGGCAGAAACATCTCTGGTCTATCATATAGACAGCTCGACAGAAATAAGCCGCAGGAAATGGAAAACACCATTAGATAATGGGAGAAAGGAATACAATTTTTTATTAAAATCACACAATCAACTGTGGAAGAAAATCATATTTATTGAAAAACCCAACCCTGTTCAGGATACTAATCATCTGGTCGATTTCAATAAAAAAGTTTTAAGTAACATCCCTATATGATACAGATTTAGAATACTGAATTTAAAATTCCTGCTAATATTTACTCTTGTGTTATGCTGGTAACAGGTTCACACACAGAGATACACACATTAATTGCTAAAAATTTGTTTTTTTGGATTAAGAAGACTTCAAAATATGTAAATATAGCAAAGATCCAATGTCGAAAATTTAAATATAAAAACAATATTTTCTCAATCATATATAAGTAAGAGAAAGTAAAAAATTAACTTAACACAAAATAATACCCAAATAGGTTCAGAATACATTGTTAAAGTATAATCATATAAAATCCAGAGAAAAAATAAATTAGTTATCAGAAAATATTTTAAAAATTTAATTCAAATTATTTTCGGGAAATTTTAATCTGCTTAATACTGCATATTTTAAGACACATGTGCAAATTTTACAATTCTAAGATAGTAATTTACAATGAAGGTCCACTCTTTTCATAAGTTTGACCTGAGCCCCTCCAATAATTTGGAAAACTCTACGCCTACGGCTTCTTGGCTATTTTAGCAGAACATATGAAGACGAGCCCCATCCCTATAAAAGAATTCTCTAATTATACTTTTCAAACCACTTTTCATGAAAACTTTAAATATTAAAATATCAAGAAACATATTTTAATATCGCTAATTTTGCATACCTCTGTACATAAACTGAATAGTTTAAAGAAAAACAGATTTTTTTTTTTACTTTTTATTTCTTTAGTGACACCTTTCTTTAAGTCTTTCAGAACATTTTCATAATACACAATAGATGCTTTAATTATAGAATCAGTAGAAGCATTTTCCTTTTTCACATGTCTTGTATTTGCAAAAAAATTTCCTGTATCTTCATAGTGTGACTGTTCAAAAGTATCATTGTTATCATGTCGGCGCTTTTTATGTTTAAGCTGTTTAAAACTTTCTTCCTCACGTAATTCCCTTCTTATCTTACACGGCTTTGAATCAATAAAAAAACATTCTGATGGTTTAGAATTTTTATCCATTGCTAGAAAATGGGCAAAATTAATTTTTTAATTAAAAATAGAATCGTTTTACATTTAATGACATATCTATTTGAAGTTTAAACGATAAACGGGAGACAAAATAAGCACATGGATATTAAAATATAAACAAACAAATATTGATTGTTGCCACATAAGCACTTGAAATCCTGAACCAATCAGAAGCTAGCTTTTCTTACTCATAAGTAGAACAACTCTAGCAATTATATAATAATTAATCCAAAATTAAGCAACAGATTTTCCTTATTTTTTTATTATGACATAATGTTGTTTTTGTATAGCTGTTTTTTCGTAATTTTATGTTAGATTAGAAAAATTTGATAAATATGTCACATACTTTGGCAAAATATGATGCAAATATTTTGCCGGTGATTCCGTGTATTACACGTGCCCTTCTGTTTAAAGTTTTGTTTACTTATGTAACTAGAAGAAACATACGAAAAAATTACCCGGATTCTTGCATCATTTGTCAGCTAAATTAGAAATTGATCTAAATAAGTAATTTATCAGTGATGGCTTATAGATTTTACTGTGCAGCACATACTTTGGAGCCATCTATGTTAAGAATTCTTGTGTGTTTTTATTTAATTTCTCATTAAAATAAGCATTATATGCATTTGTTTTATTGTTATGTAATTAACTGTTGCTATTATGTAATTAACTACCAGTGAAGAAAAATTCCCAAAATATTTTTTTATTTTAAAATAGTTTCATAAAATTTGAAACCACATTAATTATATATATTGTGAATATATTGACTGTATACTATTTCACAAAATATGTTTTATTATACATATACACATATATATTTAAGAGTTGTACTATTCTATACAACATAACAAACTAAAATTCAATAATAAATTTACCACTTCTGTTATATCAGGATCTCTTGATAAATTTCCAAAATAATATGATGTTCATATAAACTAGGGGTGCACAACCTTTTTAGTTGGTGGGCCACAGGAAGGGCCGTAAACGAGATACTTAATATAAAAAGAATTATTTGCTGTATATATACAGGAGTATACTATCATTGTCAGGTGCCTGCATGCAGAACTTCAGGTTGCATCATATGTTACTTGTCTTTAACCGAATCGTTTAATAGAATATTTTCAATCAGTGAGTCAAGTGAATCACTATGCATAAAAAAGGGGGGAGAGGGAGCTTTTACTTACTGATTGTTACATTTTTCAGTTTTTAATCTCAAATAAAGATATAACTACTTACCAATAGATTATTCCATAATTTTTCCAACAAAAAATTAAGGAACATACTGTGCATTATATAATTAAGAAGTAGAATGGAAAACTTAGCTCTCAAACAGAAATATGTTTAAAAACCAACATTTTCACCCCCTCCCTTCCCGAAAAAATTTTTTTGAATGCCAATTTTGTGAATCCAACAAATAAATTTTTTTTTTCTTTCTCTCTCTTTTTTCATTTTTCTCTCTTACTGATGATTAATGCAGCCTAAAATGTCAGACCTTCCGCGGCCCGCAAATTGATAGCTACTGGGCCGCAGATTGTGCACCTCTAATATAAACTGTATAAATCAAAACTTATATTATTCTGCTGAAAGTAATCTTCAACAATCTAAATTTTGTAGTGATGTAGAGATCTCGATCATATCAAACCCCACACAGAACAACATATACAGGCCTAGATCTCTTGTGCAGATAATCAACCTTAATCCAAAAACAATGAACACCACTTAATCATATTGATGATTTTTACAGAAGTTCAGAAAATGTTTAGACCTTTGTAATTTCTTACAAACACATTCTAAATTTTAATATTTTTCGTATATAGCTATCAAAAAGAAATCCTAAGACTATTTTTATTTTCTAAATAATAGATATAAAAGTCTGCACCAAACATACGTACGACAGGATTTTAATATATTCTTCCTTATAAAGGCATTAACTGTGTTTCATTCCTTAGTGTCGATTACTATATTCATTTCTTAAACTTTCTTTCGTTCAGATTTAGCATAGGAGCCCCTTGGAAGTTTTTAATTTTTTACTATCATTTTGGTGATGAATTTAAATGGCTATCTTAATTGCGTAAGTAAAGAACTTGGCATGAAGCATTCAAATTACTTTGGTGCCAAATTTCTAATTTCTCCAAAAGGTTCTATATACTGAAACTGTCTCATCTTTGTATTGTTACATCTTTTCAAAGAGAAAATATAAAATAGATTATTTAGTGTAGTGCTGTACTATTGCCCCTTCCCTCCAAAAAAAAAAAAAAATCCTTTGGAAAATGTTTTTTGTTAGTTTTTATTTATACCGGATAACTCTGCTTAATTTTGTGTTACCTTATAACACAATCTTTAAAGATATTTGTTTCATATTCTATAGGAAACATGCATTTTTAAATTTGAATAACATGTGTTAATTTTGTTATTTTGTTTAGTATCAAGATATAAATATAGTTTAAAAGAAATAATTCTGATAGGCTCTAATGTATCCTAATTCTTTTGTGTGTCCCTGTGTATCTTATAGCCTCTCAAAAATGAGTTGGAATTTTGTTATGTTTAGCATAGTATAAACATGCTGAAATATGCTTAAAATTTATTTCATTTAGTGTGTAATACAAAGGATCTTTTTTTTGTGTGCCTCCCTCTTGTCATGTAAAACCTATAGGTTATTTTAATTATTCAATATACTTGTTTATCTGTAGCATTACATTACATAAAATGACTAAAAGCTAGATGGAGGAAAAACTCCCTATCTGAGCCTTTACTGCGCATGCTTACCAATTTGGCTTTATTTTCACTTGGCAAGTCTTTGGTGACAATTTCACCGAAATGCGCAATAACCCTCACCGGAGCTTTTCCTTCAATTTTTTCTTGCCTTGTTTTTTTTAGCAGCACCATTTATAAATTTCATTGAATTTTGAAGTACTTTTTTTTTTCTGCTTGTGTATTTGATTATAAAAGATGAATGAAATATGTGTGGAATGTAATATATAACTTTTACAAACTCGTAAAAATTATTATCATCATCTTAAAAAATTTCATCCCAATAAAGAATGAACTCTATGATCAGTTTGATAATTTAATTTCAATTTGATTGAAATTCATATGCTGTAATATAATGCTGTATTTTTTTTTTTGGTAAATAATGTATATAAGAAAGTTCTCTGAATTTTAACTAGAATTCTACTTTGTACTATATTGTTGCGTACTTGAGGGTTCGTGAGTTGTCCGAGAATGAAAGGCGAAATTTGCTAAAGTTTAGTAGTTTATTTACAGAAAATTCCAGAAGAATACAGGTCTATAAATCAGGTATCAATGTCAATTTCACCGATAAACACAGCTTAGATAACAGCTGACAGCAGCTAATCCACAGTACACACTGTACAGCATTAACACGTACAGCAGTGTGACTGTATTTCCAAAGAGTCTTACAGCTCTTTCAATAGCAATGCAACATTGGCAGAAGCTGATCTCAGACTGACTGCCTTGGCGTAAAGCAGCTCCTTAAATACTCCTGTAGAAAAGTGTGGAAAATTCGAGAAAGTGGTCAGCCAATCAAGTTATAGCTTCCATTTTTGGTATATCGATAATAAGGATTTTGTCGCCAAGGAGGGAAAAAGTCACCAAATTTGGTGCCAAATCCATTACCTGCCTTATTGGAGCTTTTTAATGTGTTTTTAAGGGGAAACTAGGCTATTTTAACGCAAAAAAAGAGCTGAAAATGTAGGAAATTGACATTTTATCAACTTACTAAGCCTCTTTAAGAATTTATAAAAAAAATAAATACAATTATTTACAATTTAGCAACAATATATATACAGTAACAGTAAAACTTCCCGCGAGCAACCACCCTTCATTCCGCAAAAATTTGGTCGTAAAGAGAGGTGGTCGCTCAAAGAAGTGTCAACATTGGACATTAAGTAGATAGGGTAACAAATCAGTGCCTTTAAAATCGGTCGTTGGAGGAGGGAGTCGCTTAATAGTAGAGATCAAGACTTAAAATTTTTAGAAGTGGCCAGTGGCCACTCATGAGTCGTCGTCATTATGTATTGGATTCATAGTTCATACACATAGTAAACTCCCGATTATTCGCGGTGAACGGGGAATAGACAACCGCGGATAATCGAATCAGCGGTTAATCCGCAAAATGGTCAAAAAGGGGATATAAATTAACACATAAAGCCTTTTGAGCAATACTATTTAATTAACAGTTAAGCATGGCCTATCCTACATATACAATTTAACATACTAATAAAAATTTCTAATTACATTTTGCTCTATTTTTTAACGAAAAAATCGGTGAAGCATTTTTGTTTTTTTGTACTAAAACACTTTTTTTAATTTGCGATTGCAGTTTCTTTACCAGCATTTTGTCACAAAGTGATACATCGTCTCTCATCCTCTGCTGAGTTTTATCTCCTTCTTCAGGCCGCGGTAGACCAGTCGGTAGAGCGACAGCCTCGTAATTGGAAGATTGCGGGTTCGGTACTCGAGCCGGCCAAAGACCGTTGTGTACACTAATGGTGGCTGGTGCACGTAAAATCTATCGTAGTCGCAATGTCCTCCATGTTCCTATCAAAAGTTATAGCTCTGGGGGTCACCGAAGCGGGAGAGCCATCCCTTCCATGGAGGATCAAAATTGTGATGGCATGTCTCCGGACCTCCTCTACGGGTGTGTCCCAGACCGTCGCCAATTGCCCATCTGCGCAGCACTAGTGCAACATAAAACCCAACCATCCTCTTCTTCTTCTTCACTATCTTCAGAAACTGGGTCTAATGCCTTGGCCCACAATTTGTTCATCTGTAAGGTGTTCAATACCTGGATCATTGGCGTCACGATTAATCCACTCTTCAATGTTTCCTTCATTGACTTTTTCTCCTCCAGTAACAGATTTAGCTAAATTTGCCAAATCATTAGCAGAAATTTCTTACTCCTCTACAAACTCTACCAAACTATTTTCCACATTTGGTAAAATTTTTCTCCAAGACCTTATCAATGTAGACTGCTTAACTGCCTCCCAAGCAGTGTGTATGCCATAAATGCTGTCAAGAATCGTGTAATATCTCCAAAAGCCTTGAAGGTCATTACTCTCTTCGATCTTTTTTGTACTAAGTTTGTTCTGTATTTTTAAATTCAAGCCCTTGAGGACCGCGGATAATCCGCAAAGCGGATAATCCGACCGCCGATAATCGGGAGTCTACTGTATATGATATATAAATATAAGTGTATGTGCATAAAATCATAAAAACACAAATGATATGGTCGGAAAATTAAATTAAGAAATAGTGGTCCTTATTGTATTATTTTAATAATAATACAATAGTCATTATTATTAAATGACTATTGTATTATTAGTCATTTAATAATACAATAAATGTGTATATATAATATATGTGTGTATTTCTGCCAATAAAAAAATAAATAGGTATTATTTGAAAAAAAAAATATTATTTTAAAAACTTACGCACTTCTCAAGTTTAAATTTTTCAATATCTGAAATGGAAGGAGGTAGGAGGAAGATAAAATAGATTAATTGAATCATTGAAAAGTGATTTGGCTTTTGAGGGAAGATATGACTTCGTTTGAACTTCCACTGAATGCTTATGATTTTACTCTTGTTAGTGTTTTAAGAGTGAGTTCTATAAGCATGTAGTTATAAGTAGCATGTAATCCAGCTTTTTTTTAAATGCTATTAATAACTATAGTACTTAGAAAGAAGACTTTAAAATTCAAAGTTTAGTAATGAGGGAAAATATATGGACTTTCATAGATAAATATTAATACATGCATTTTGCTACGGAAAACAGCAGGCTATAATGATGATATGATCTGACAATGTGATTTCTCATACATAATTTGTGTTTTACAAGAATTTTTATTGTATGCCCCATTCCAAAAAAAATTACAAAAATTTGATTCATTTAATAAATTTCACCTAGTCTGGCACTTTCATCTGCAAATGGAAAATAATTATGATCAGAATTAGAGGAAAACAAAATTATTTTGAGTCTGAGGAGGGGGGTGGGGAGGCAAAGAATCTGTACTAGCCTATTATCAGAGGTTTAATTTTATTAACAGGCATGTGATTGCTAAAATTAGAAATTTGCTGAAAATTTTCTGTAAACATGATTGCTTGGACATTATTAGCATCACTTTCAATAAATTGACTACCTAAACAGTTATATATAGCTTTTATCTACTTTAAACATTTTCAGGATTATTTCATTAACACAAAAAAAACTCTTTAATATAACTGCAGTTATTTTTATATCCACATAAAACCTTATAAAAATTTCATACCATCAGAAAAACAAATTTTTCAAACATATACAGAATAAAATTTTTATGTATGTAAATTAATCATACATTAATTAATATATATATATATAGTATTTAATTATCAGTTTTAAACACATATGAAATCAACTGAGCATTAATTTTCTTAAACTGATGTAGAAACAATTTTCGTACCTAAAAATATGTTTTTCATCTCCCCCCCCCCCCCCTGTTTACACATTTGGTATAGATATGAAACATAAATATATAATTTAATTGAGAAAAAATAAATATATTCATCAAGTTATTAAGTACTTCTATCGCTTTATTGTTTCTAGAATTGATCATTTATCACTATCTAGAAATGGGGAAAGGAGGGGGGGGGATTAAAAAAATAATTACATTAATAAGAAATATTAAATTCTCAATTCTACTTCTAGAATCTAATAAAGCAAGTTTAAAATGAATATTGCCATTTATATAATGGATGAAGAAAGACTGAGAAACAACTGCAGAACATTTGATCGGCGATCGCTAGTTGGAAATAAGAAAAGGGGGAGAGAGGCAAAAAATAATTACACAAACAAGAAATATTTAACAATTCTATTTATTTCTAGAATCTCATAAAGCAAGTTTTAAATGAATATTGACATTTATGTTGTGGATGGAGACAGATTGGAAATCGGAAGGCGCGATCATCATCGAAATCCCATTAACAATCGCCGATAGTTAATGGGATTTCTTTTTTTTAAACGAAAGAAATGTTTTCACGAATTCGTGGAAAAAATGGCGATCATACTAATTTTTTATGATCGCCACTTTTTCAAATTAAGTCGCCACATGGCGAGTGGCGACCGTGAGTCTTGACCTCTACTTAATAGGGGTGTCTCCCATAAAAGTTTCACTGTATATATTAATTATTATGCACATTTTTCTGTATATTCTTAGCTTTGGTACTGTGGTATTTCATGATTATTCAAAATCACGTTTGTATTGATAGTGTTGTACAGACGGAATAATTTGTAAACAAATGTGCTCTTTCCTAATTAATAAAACTCGCAAAAAGAGTGATAAATGGCCAAATAAAGTGACATTAACCCTTTTGCGCCGTGTCCTCTCCACGAGAACGCTATTTCATGAATTTTTTTTGCATTCTAATTCTGCAAATAAATCAGCAACTTTTACTGGAAATCAATCATTTAAATCTAAATAATGATACTAGATGGCAGCACTACAAAATTTTCGCATTTATCTGATTGCAAAAACAATGTTACGTAAGCTTGATTTTAAGGAAATTGATTTTTCAAGCTTAAAAATTATAAAAAAGCAGATTTTTTCAAAAATATCTACTAGAAGTCATTGTAAGGATCATGATTAATAAATATGTACAACACTTTTCACATTTTTATGTTAAGGATTTATATTATACGTTTAATTACTGGCTGTCCTCTCCACAAAGACACTGCATGCTTACATAATGTTTTCCCCCATCTCTTGAGAGAGATTTATGATTGAGTTCTGCGTCGCTGCCACTTCAAAAGTGTTTATTTCATTTGCGGCTAATCAGTGATTTGTAATAAATTCCCTGAGACTATTTATTGATAAGAAACACTTCATAAAAACTTGTAATTATAAACTTATTGATAAAAAATGTATTTCAAAATAGAGATGTAAATCTTCTTTTGTATACAAATATACAGTAGTATGGTATACTTTTTATTTTACATAATTTTCTTCATATAATATATAATTCTTATATACATATATATTTACCTTTAAAATCTGATTTTATCTATACATGATTATCTCATAAATATTTTGTGCTAATCGTAATTTTATCCTTTTTTGAAATATTACTTGATGAATATTTTGTGGATTTTATATTAATATTTTCTTAAAACTAGCGTTTTATTAATAAAACTTTATATAAATAATATTAAACATTAGTTTTCATTATATCATATTAATTGATAGAGTTAATGAGAAAAGCAGAGCCATAAAAGTAAGTTTTTTTCTCCTTATAGCTAGAGAAGCTAAAATTCCTAGACGCGCGCCATCCCCATTACAAGGACGGCCCCTTCTCCTAAAATAAGCATGTTAATTTTTTTAAGTGCATATTATTCATACAGAGGGTCATATTGTTTAATATCATGTACAGTTTTAGTTGAAAAAAAAAAAATATATATATATAGTTGCATGTGTTAAAGGGGTTTAAGGTAGTTTTCTATGCATGCATGACGGGAGCTTTTCCTCTATCTAGGAGGCAGTCATAAAATGTACTGAATAGAATTAAACTTTGTATACAACATAAAATTTAAACTATTGATATTTTATGCAGAATTTGAAAAGATATATTTTTTACAAGAATGAAGTTGTAAAAAGAGTGAAGTTTATTCTTCATTGCCTTCTCCGCTGCAATTAAAATTTCTGTTTCTTCATTAATTTTAATTTTAAAGCAGGCAAGGGGGATCATTAATAATAGTATAATTTCAATGTAATTATTGTAAAATATTTCAATTTTGTGTCTTAAGAATAAATGTTTTGTTTTAAATGGGTTATATATGTATATATTTACATAATTTTGTAGTTCCTTTAAAAATTATGTAGTTCTGAGTAAAATATAGCTAAAAAAAAAAAAAAAAACTTTTTTTTAATGTTCTATTCTTAGTGTCAGTAAAATTAATTGTGGAATAAAATAAAAGAGCTAGGCTACAGTGGTATGCTGTTTTAGTTTTTATTTTCTATTTGATAAAAAAAAAAAAAAAAAAAAAAAAATAAAAATGCAGAATTATATGGATGATTTTAAATAGTGAAATTCTGTATTTTAGGCAAATACAAATTTTAGTAAAAGTCAAAGAAGAATATTATATCCTGTGTTATACAAATATATAAACAACAATCAAGTTAACTGTAGCAAAGTTCCTAAAGGCTTTGAAAAATATTATCCAGGAGGTAAAAAAGCTCAAAAAGAAGAAAAGAGCGCAGAATCTTCTGAAGATAAAAAAGGTATTGAATTGTTTTTTCATCTTAGGAGGAAAAAATTATCAAATAATAGGAATGTTTTATTATTAGTATCATTATACAGATGGACCACATAAAACTAGCTCTGAATTGATAGTCCCTTTATTTGAATAACATATGCTGTTATAACTTAACTTTCAACATACCTATCAAATGTTGTGACCATCTACAAAATGAGTAAAGACATGGTCGATATCTTAGTATGAAACTTGAAAGATTAAAAGAAAATGAAAAAGGGACTGATTTTATGTTGTCCAGCTTGTATATAAAGTTTGGACCATTGTAATATGGTTTTAATTCCAAAAAGAGGCTTTTTGGGGGACCCTCTACGGAAACCATAATATTTCCTTGTGAGAAATCAGTCCCTCGTGACAAATAATAAAAATAATTTGATTAATGTCGTATATTGATGTTGAATTGTCAGAATCAGTGATATTAACGTGATGCATTTTAATGGTATCTACTATGTTTAAGTTATTTAAATATATTCATTAGTGCTGATTATGATATATTTAAGATCAAAGATAGTACAATTATAATTTACTGAATATATTATATATATATTTGTACAATAAGTTTCTTTGGTACAAGTTGCAGGTTGGTCCACAACTGAATTTGGTGGTTCTTCTTTGGTGCCGTTTTGAACAATAACAAAGTCAATCTGGATTTTTTGCAATATTATGTTGTAACCTGCTTGCTGTTTACTTTTTATGCCCATAGCAACCAGCGTTCTGTTTTTTTTATTTTTTTTATTACCATGGCAACCAGCATTGCAATTAATTATAAAGAAGTAATTCATTATTCTGTTTTATTTCAGCTGGTGAAGCACTATCATACAAAACAGTTGTATTTTTACTCTTTATTAATAATCTATTTTGTTTATTTAATTTATTATTATTTTATTTTGTTTAAGTATGGCATCTTGTAGTAGTGAATCAACAAAAGAAATTGTTGAAAAAAATAGTTTTGTTGAAAGAAAATGTTAGAAGGGTTGTAATGAAAGATAGGCCAATTTTAGGAAGAGAATGTAAATGTAAAAGGATTTTTTTTTTGAATGAATGTTTAGAGTGAGAGACTTTAATTCATCACGAGTTAACTGTATCCACTGATGGTTTTTTGGGGTTTTCATGTACGCGAAACATGTAGTAACATATATGTAGCTACATGCATATTACTGATCGGTAAAATACTGAATTTCATGCATTTTTACTTTCATGCTATGTAAAATAGCTTATTTTTAAAAGTATGTTCTAAAAATCATTAAAAGAAATGGTAAACAGAATTCTAATTTATGTAATCATATTTTACCGGCAAGTGTAGAACATTTAAATTGTATAAATGTATGAAAAGCATATACAGTAACAGTCGCTTAATGAAATCAGCTGCTTAATCTGATCAAATTGCCAGGACCAGAATTAGATCAGTGCAAACTAATTTTAAAACCGCCGCTTAATAAAATGAGCATCACCGGTGAATAAACTAAAAAAGAAAAATTTCTTCAGCAGCAAAAATGTCATTTATTCACGCTAAACAAATTATAATTTACTCTGATTTTTTTTTTTTTTTTTTTAAATAAAATAGAAAATAAAATGTACCCTCCATTATCTTCGTTTGTCGAAAATTTTACATTTACAGCAATTAAACACACCCCATCACTTCTGTTAGTAATAATTTCAAGGAATGTGTTCTTCAAATTGGTAATAAGCTACAAATTTGATTTGATTCACAAATAGTTTTTTTTTTAATAACGTTTAATTAAAAGACAATTTTTTGTTCTAATTCTTAAATAACTGAAAAGCAAGAAGCTTAACAGAAATATTTTAAAGAAAAGCGTGAAATTTTTGCAAAGTATTGATGATTTTCCTCAAAGAGAGTGCATCGAAACTTGGGATGTGTTTAATTCACTTATTTTAAAGGAACAATCAAATAATTATCTGTTAAAAATTAATTTTGTTTATTAGTTTCATTAGTTGGTACCTTTTAAAATATCTTTCCTAATTCAGGTAAATAATACTTTTTTCTTGAGTGCAGAAATGTTCGCCAGATATAAAAATCAGCTGCTTAATAAAATCACTTTTGCTCAGAATGAATGTGATTTTTCTAAGCGCCGGGTACTGTATATATATTTATGCATATTCATTGCCTTTGAAGTATCGAAATTTATGAAGATCTTATATCATGAATAGTGAGGTATGTTTATTTTAAATACCTGTTTTATTAATATAAAAAATGAGCTTAATTAATTTTGTACATTACAAATGGCGCTATTTTGAAAAATGTGTTTTGCTTTTGTTTATGCTTAGAATCCATGGCAACCATTTCCAAAAATGTCATTTTGCCATAATCGCCAAAGAAAAATCACCAATTCCAGTTGTAGACCAGCTTGCAACTAGTTCTGTTTCTTTTTATTGTCGAGAATCTTTATGGCATTGAGAATAATCTGATGTGTCACTCACACGACTTTCTCATACCCTGAAATTTAATACTATAAATACATTTTGAATATTAAGAGGCAACATAATGAGTACTGTTATGTAAACCTATGTTAAAACAATTCAAATTAGGCTTCAGAAGAGTTTTATATGATAATTAGTTATGTCTGAAGAGGGGCTACCGCCCCCCTCAATCCCCCGTTTCATTACTACACCTATATTTATATAGAATTTAAATCTTTTATTAAAATTAAAAATTCACTTAAAATTATTTAGACAACAATCACACACAACATTCCTTGAAAGTTATCAGTTTTGATCAAACTTTTCCAGCAACAAACTTACATTAATTTAAAAATACGTCTTTAAGATCCCTTGAAATTATTCTTTTTTTAGTTACTCTAAGAGACACAAAGGTCAAACTTTAAAAAACTTGACTTCGGTAATCAGGAATCCTCAAAACGTGTAAATGCACTCATGTCCATAAATTAAGGATAATGCTAGCTGGGGCAAATAAAGGTTCAGAAGCAAAGCAAACATGACTTATTCATAAAGTCCATTTATTAAACAAAAGGTCAAGAACAAAAAAAGTTGGTTTATGTACGATACCATTTATAAAAACACCCATTTTTTTGCTCCCTGAAGCAATTACAAAAAATATCTCCCTTACAAAAACTTATCATTACATGGTTAATACATATGATGGTTAATACATTGTATGACTCACGGATAATGAAGTACAGTCCTTACAACGCCTTGGAATAGTATTAAATTATTCAACTGATCTTGGGGAAGATTACTCTACTCAGTAAGCAATGCTCTCCGAAGTTCCGGTACACATGTAGGAGGTGGTTGACGGACTACACGTCAGAAAAGCATGTCCTACACATGCTCTATCGGATTCTAGTCAAGTGAGAATGCTGGCCATTCCATGTGGGTGATAGCTTCAGATTGTAGGCATCCGTGTACTACGTTTGCATGGTGAGGACACGCATTGTCATCCATAAACACAAATTCTGGGCTCATGGCACCCCTAAACAAACGTACATGTTGTTCCTGATTGATGTCCGGATAAATTTGGACTATCATTCTTTTGATTTGAACATGCAGATCTGTTCTGGTGCCCAATATGATCCCCCCCCCCCCCGAGCACTCCTGCCCCACAGTAATGGTGTCGTTCAATGATGTTGTTTTGGTGGTAACGGGTACCTGACATTCTACATATGAAAGTCTGGCGTGAATCACACTGCAAGCTAAACCTGGACTTGTCGGAAAACATCACACAAGCTCACTGTGCCGCTGTCCACATTGCATGTTCTCTACTCCAAGTTAACCACTGGCAGAGTGCATTGCCATGAGTGGAACACATCTAACAGGCCTCCGAGCATATAGACCAATATCTCCCAAATGTCTATACACGGTTTGTCTTGAAACTGTAGCCCTCGTGGTGGCAGAAAGCTGACAAGACAAGTCTGATGCTGTACTTTATCTGCTTATTTTTGCAGTTGCTGCCAAATACTGGTGGTCATTTGGCATTGTAACTCGGGGCTGACCAGTACTGTAACGTCGACTAGCATTTCCATCCTTTTGAAATCATTGCCAAAGCCTAGAGATGACACTTTGGGCGATACTAAGTTCCCCCAATACTTCTATCTGTGTACGCCCACATTCTAGTCGGCCGTAAAAATTATCTGCATGCATCCTCTGTGTCATAACCATTTGGTTGTGACACCGAGTGACACACAGAACGCTTGTGAACAATTTTCCTTATTTGCTCCCATTCCTTATCTACCCCCTTCTTACACTTTCATCATTATAACATCATATTGACGTCATCTGATGGTTTCCTATAATTTGCATATTATTCTTAAAGATGTGTGTGGTATTTCTATATGTGAAATTTTTGCATTAAAGTTCGATTTCAGTGTGAATCTGAATTATCCTTAATTTATGGACATGAGTGTATATAAAAAAAAGCAAGCTATGAATATTTAGCTTAAAAACACACATTATTTATTATATGTCTATGAGGAATTCATTTCCATTCCTGAGCAGCTTTCCTGGACATGGTAAAATATTATAGTAAATCACTTCCACTAACTATAAAAAAGAATTTATTTACTTAAATATTTGCAGCCCTGTATATCTTTTGAAGATTATGTACAAACCACATAATGCACCTAAATGTAATCCCATAGTAATAATATACAGATATGGCACAACCTGAAATGCATTTTCATCAATTTTCAGCTATTGTCGCACTATAACCTAGTTCTTTTGTGTGGCCCTGTAAATGAACAGTGATGATTTCCTTGCCATATTCTACATGAGACTTGTTTTTATGCACATAAAAAATTTATATTCATTTAATTTCGTTTAGTGCAGTCTATAAATGTTAAACTCTACTTATCTGTAATTTCCATCATAGGCGTAATGTATTTGAATATTCTTGTGTGTCCCTGTACACGAACCATTTGATTCATCTCGGCGAAAAGCTTAGTGTAGCGTCCCTATATGATACATATTTAGAATACCAAGTTTGGATTTTCTGGTGCTATATGTTCTTGAGATATGCTGATAACAGACAGACTCGCTGTATGCTGATAACAGACAGACACACACACACACAGACCAACCACTAAAAAAATGATTTTCGCATTCAGGGAACCTCAAAATGTGTAAATGTAACAAAAACTCACTTTCGAAAATTTGACCCCAAAACAATACTTTCTCTACCTTATGGGTAAGAGAAAGTAAGAAGGGAATAATAAATATAAATGTTAAAAAAGTATAGGTTGAGAATTAAAATAATATTTTTAATGGTTTGTGTATGTATTAATAAAAGTAATATGAGTGCATTTTCAATAAATATGTGTTTCCAAATTATGCATCAGCACAAGCTGTAATTTTTTTTATTTTTTTTTACCAATTAATAATTGTGTGTTCAATATGGATTTTGATAAAATTTGTTGTATAAGAATTTAATAAGAATACTCTTGTATAATAAAAATAAAACTTATAATTATCAGAATTGAATTAAATACATATATGGTATAGTTTTAAAATTTAAATTTAGATGAAATAAATTTTTATAAAATTCTGAATATTTAACTATTTATAATATTTTTTGTCAATGATCAAACAGTTAAATATTTCTAGTAACAATGAATTTACATGATTTATGTTTAATGATTTTAATTTTAATTAGAACAAGCACAAGAATCACCTTCTCAAAGTACTCAGAGTAGTTCTAAGCCAACAAGTAGTTCCGATTGGATTTTTAAATTTAATCTCAGCAGTGGTTCAAAAAAGTAGGTAATCAATGTTTTAATTTTTTTTTTTAATAAAATTAATAATATATAACTGTTCTTATAATCAACTTTAAATGTTTTTGTGTAAAAAAAAAAAGTAGAAAAAATTTATGCTATTAAATCTCAGTAAACTTTGATATTTCATTAATTTTTTTATTGTTTGTATGTATATTTTTCTGGAGATACTTAATGAGCTGTCATTTTGACAATAAATTAATCTGTCTGTCTTTTTTTTTTTTTTTTTTTTTTTCCCCTCAAAACAAACAAATTTTAATATTTAAACATTTAAAAGAAAAGATGAAATATACAGTGAATGTCTGTGTCTCCCCCCCCCCTCTCTCTCACTCTCCCCCCCCCCTTTCTTTTATTTAAACTTTATAAAATAAGCAAAAATATCAAAAACATCAAATTCTGCTTATTTGGGGAGAATAAAAAAATTTAAAATTTTCTATGCCAGGACAGTGACTGAAATGAAGTGACTAAATTGCAAAATATATTTTATAAATATATTTTATAAATGTATTTAGCAATTTAGTTGAAAGGGAAGGAAAAAAGAAGTAAAAGAAGGGGGGAAACTTCAAAATTCTATTAAAAAAAGGAAGAAAAGAAAATGCCTCCAACTAAGAATAAAGACAGTTATTTATTCACACAGCTTACGAAAACAGAAAGTGACAAAGACACAGAAGAGTGGAATCTTGTTGCCATTTTTAAGGAAAATATTTATATTAAATGTAATAGAATTAGTCAAGGCAATAACTTTTTTTTTCCCTTCAAGTTTCACATATTTTAGTAATTTTTAAATATAAAAAAATAACTAAATTATCTAAAATTTATTTTCATCATATAAAATATTTTATTATGAATGCATTAAATTAATAGCCATTGGAAAACTATTTGTTCTATTAATGCTATTAATATATTTAACATTTAGAATATCATAGATGACTCAAGTGACAAGATAGGATAATGTCTTTTGATATATATATCTTTTTAGATACTTATATATTTGTTGTAAATTTGTTATTAATTACTAGATTAGTCTGGATCTGCACTGGGAAAAAGTAATGAAAAAAGCTTTTAATATTTTAGTATTTCTTTATAAGCTCTAAGGTTTAACATGTGTTTTTTTTTTTTTTTTTTTTTTTTTTTTTATGTTTTGGAAGAACAATTCTTACAAATAAAAAATTTTGCATTATACTATTAAGTTTTCATAAAAGTACATTACTTTTCAAGAATTAATTAAAAAGTAAACATTGAAATTCAAACAAATTTTAAATAAATAAATTTAAAAGAAAAATTATTTTACTGTTATGTTAATGTTATCAGGAGAGAATAAATTTGTATAAATAAAATAACACAGATTAAATCAGATTGATCAGAAATAAGAATAGTAAATGTGTTATTTTAGCAATCGCTATAGATATAGAAGACTTCGTCTGCTCTTTGTTTAACTATGTCTTGTGACCTCTGATGTCAGGTGGGTAAAGCCCATTTTTTCATGATATATTTAACATTCTATGTTCACTCTTTTTGCTTGTGAATCCTTTCCTTCTTTTAAATGCCTCTCTAAACATGTTTTCTTCTTCACTCCTTTCATTGCCCTCCTTTCCCTATGGGCTCTTCCCACCTGACGTCAGAGGTCACATGATAGAGGAAAAACAAATAGCAGACAAAGTCTTGTTTATCTATAGTGATTGCTGTATGGTGTTCTATCTATCCTCCCTGGTGCATTTTATGAGATGGCGCTGCAAGCGCACGAAAAGCACTACAACTTTTCTCTCTGTAAAAAGTTTTGTTTTGGATTCTGCCATGTTCGAACGAGAGAAGTGTGTTCGCTGGTAGATAGTTCCTCGTTATGTTAATAAATAGTTTATTTTTCTACATTGGAGTCATTAATTCAAAATACGCCGACACGCCATTACATAACTGAGTGTTAAGCAACCCACTTCAGTGGTGACCCGGATAAACTGTTCTTATTTTTGGATTATAAGTGTTTTCGTTTCTGTTTTCAACATGAATGAAACAGCTGCAGTGAATGAAACAGCTGCAGTGAAAATCCCTGCATTCATCCCTACGGACCCGGCCCTGTGGTTCACGATGGTAGAATCAACATTTCAACTAGCTGTGCCGAAACCAATAACGGATTCTAGAACAAAATATAACTATTGTGTTGCGAATTTACCTCCAGAAATTGCAATGACTGTGCGTGACGTAATAATTTCACCTGATAATTCCGATCCATTCAAAAACTTAAAGGACGAAATAATTCAACGTTGTGGTGAAACAAAATCGCAGGAAATTCGCCGATTATTAGCTGGTGAACAACTAGGGGATAGAAAACCGTCAGAACTACTTCGCGTCATGCAGAGAAGAGCTGAAAACCATAAGGTATCCGACACTCTTTTGCTCGAACTATTCTTGCAACAACTGCCTTCAAATGCGCAATTTATTTTAGCATCAGTGCAAGACCTTACACCCATTAAAGCTGCCGAAATAGCTGATAAAATTTTGGATGTATCTCCACCACAGGTAGGTGCTGTTAGTACAACTAATTCTTCGAGTGCTGATTCCGAACTTTTAAAAGAATTAAAACTTTTAAGAGAAGAAGTGGCTTCATTGCGACGTTCCAGAAGTTATTCTCGTTCACTATCTCGATCTAATTTTCGGCACAAAAGCCCAAAAGTTAATAAAGAATTTTGCTGGTATCATCAGAAATTTAGCTCTAAAGCTAAAAAGTGCGTACCTCCCTGTACTTTTTCCGCGGGAAACGACTACGGCAAGGAGTAGCGGCGACATACGCCTCGCCTTCCACTTCTCGTCGCCTTTTTGTACGAGATAAAAGAAGCAATCTAAAATTTTTAGTGGACACAGGAAGTGACTGTTCATTAATTCCAGCATCAAAAATAGACAAAATGTCTATTCCAATTCAAAAATTTGTTGCAGCTAATGGTACTTTAATTAATGTATATAAACGTAAATTATTATCTATTGATCTTGGTCTAAGAAAACAGTTTGTTTACCCTTTTTATGTTTGTAATGTTTCAACCCCTATTTTAGGTGCTGATTTTTTACATTACTTTAATTTAAAGCCAGATCTTAGAAAACGTTCTTTATTTGATAATGTCACAAGCTTAAATTCTCATTGTGTTGTACATAATTCTGATATATATTCAGTGAAATCTATCATAAGTAATGATATTTTTTCTAATCTTTTAAGTGAATTTCCTAACATCAGTAAATCTCCTAGCCCAAACCAAATTGTGAAACATTCTGTTATGCATCATATCGAAACTTTTGGCCCACCGGTATACGCTAAACCACGTCGTCTGGCCCCCGACCGTTTAAAAATTGCAAAAATGGAATTTCAGCATATGTTGGATTTGGGACACATGCGTCCATCCAACAGCAATTATGCTTCACCTTTGCATATGGTTCCAAAGAAAAACAGCGATGACTGGCGACCTGTTGGAGATTACAGAGCACTAAATGCTCACACTAAAAAGGATAAATATCCCATCCCCAACATTGCTGATTTTACTAGTGAACTTCACGGAACCACAATTTTTTCACGTATTGATTTAGTTAAAGCTTTTCATCAAATTCCGATTGCTCCCGAGGATGTTCACAAAACTGCCATATGTACACCTTTCGGACTCTTCGAGAGCACTCGGATGCAGTTTGGTTTGTGCAATGCTTCCAGCACATTTCAGAGATTTATTGATGAAGTTACAAGAAATTTAAAAGGTGTTTATCCATTTATAGACGATATTTTAATTGCATCCAAATCCCTCGAAGAACATATTGAACATCTCAGAGCACTATTTTCCAGACTTGATCATTACGGCCTTACAATTAAGCCCTCAAAATGCATATTTGGTGTTCCCACTTTGGAATTTTTAGGTTTTACAGTGTCAAAAGATGGTCTTTCACCAACTTCTGACCGTGTTGAAGCCATTTTAAAATTTCCAAGACCTACAACTATTACTCAACTTCGTAGATATTTAGGTATATTTAATTTTTACAGACGATTCATTCCCAGAGCTGCTGATATTTTAGCACCCCTCGTTAAATTCCTCGAAGGGCACAAAAATAAAAGGAAACATCCGCGTTCCAATGCCAAAATCTCAATGGAGCAATTAGAATGGAACGACGAAGCAAATTTTGCATTTATGAAATCAAAAGAAGCAATTTCTCATGCAACGCTTCTAAAACATCCTATTCCTGGTGCCCAATTAAGCTTATGGGTAGATGCATCAAACGTCGCTGTTGGTGGCTCTGCCATGCAAATGTCTGATAATCAATGGGAACCTATAGCATTTTATTCTGGCAAATTAAGTAAGTCTCAAAAGAATTGGTCGACATATGACCGTGAACTTTACGCCATATATTCCTCTATAAAGAAATTTCGTCACTTACTGGAAGGTAGAAACTTTTTCATTTACACTGATCAGAAACCCTTAATATACGCTTTCAAACAAAATCCTGAAACGTGCAGTCCTCGACAGCTACGTCATCTCGATTATATATCCCAATTTTCTACCGATATCCGATATATGAAAGGTTCTGAAAATCATGTAGCCGATGCATTATCTCGCATAGAGATCAATCAAATTTCCCCAACTGTACTTGATTTTAAAGAATTTGCTTCTGCACAATCAACTGATCAAGAACTTCAAAAACTTTTGCAATCCAATACCACATCCTTACAATTAGAAAAACACTATTTTCCCCTTGAGGATATTGACCTATATTGCGACACATCTCAAAAACATCCCCGTCCATTCGTTCCACAAAGTTTGCGAAAATTAGTTTTTGAAAATTTGCATTTCCTTTCACATCCAGGTATGTCAGCCTCCATAAATTTAATTGCTAAAAGATTCGTATGGCCTGGCATGCATAAAGATATCAAATCTATGGTTCGCAGTTGTGTTAATTGCCAAAGAGCCAAAATAACAAAGCACACCAAGTCACCAGTTAGAACATTTGCCCTACCGGATGCCCGTTTTGCCCATATTCATTTAGATTTCATTGGCCCTCTTCCCCCATCAGATGGAAATCAGTATTGTTTAACAATCATTGACAGATTTACCAGATGGCCCGAGGTAATTCCGACCCCTGATATGACTACGGAAACAACCGCTCGTGCCTTATTGCATGGTTGGATCTCTAGATTCGGATGCCCAGTCACTATCACCACAGATCAAGGTCGTAATTTTGAATCTACTCTATTTCGAGAACTTATGCATATCTTAGGCTGTAAGCGCATTCGGACTTCGGCATACCATCCCCAGTCAAATGGAATTTTAGAACGCTATCATAGACATTTAAAAGATGCTCTTAAGGCACATAATCACACTAAATGGACTGAAACCCTTCCAATTGTTTTACTAGGTTTGCGCTCAGCTCTTAAAAATGACATTAATGCAACACCTGCACAATTAGTATATGGTACCACTTTACGATTACCCTCTGATCTTATTACTGATAAAAAACAAATTGACCAAACGATTGATCCCAATTATGTTTCCAACTTGGTACAAGCAATGCAGACACTTAATCCAACTGCTACTTCCTTACATAGCAGTCCTAGTGTTTTCGTAAATCCTGCATTGTCGAATTGTACACATGTATTTTTAAGATCAGACAAAGTAACTCGTCCATTAACACCGCCGTATACTGGACCTCACCTTGTCATAAACAGAGATAATAAAAATTTTGTCATTGATATAAATGGTAAAAACACAACAGTTTCTATAGATCGCGTGAAACCCGCCTATAGATGGTCAGATACTGTTGTGACAAATATTTCTGTTCCTAACCAAGAACCATCTGAGCCAACGCCTGTCAACAAATCTTTCGAAATACCACCAGAGCCGACTCCTGTCAACAAAACACGTACTACACGTACTACACGCTCTGGACGTAAAGTCACTTTCCCAAAACATTTGGTGACTGAATATGTAATATAGTTTTGTATATATTATCTTACACTTTTTAATATTATATATTGTTCATTGTATTTCTATTTTGCATTACTTACTGTGTTACTATTACATATTATACTGTATCAAGCATTTATTGTATTGAACTTTTGCATTTTATCGTTCACCTTGTTCACTGGGGGGATACTCTATGGTGTTCTATCTATCCTCCCTGGTGCATTTTATGAGATGGCGCTGCAAGCGCACGAAAAGCACTACAACTTTTCTCTCTGTAAAAAGTTTTGTTTTGGATTCTGCCATGTTCGAACGAGAGAAGTGTGTTCGCTGGTAGATAGTTCCTCGTTATGTTAATAAATAGTTTATTTTTCTACATTGGAGTCATTAATTCAAAATACGCCGACACGCCATTACATAACTGAGTGTTAAGCAACCCACTTCAGCTGAAATAACATATTTTCTATTCTTATTTTTGATCAATCGTATTTAATCTGTGTTATTTTTTCATACATCATCATTTTTAATCCATTTTATATCATTATTCATCCTCTTTTGTTTGCTGTATACATTTACAATCATCATTTAGTTTATGTTTGTTATTGATGTTCATGAAGAATGTGATAATCTGATTTTTGATACTTAAATCAGTGACAGTGCAATATCGTACTGCATAAATCCATTTAGACCAGTAACTAAGTTAATTAACTTGTTGTAACACCTTTATGCAATTAAATTAAATGAAAACATTTTAAAATTTCAAATTATAATCCATAAGCATTCCACAAGAAGCTATTATTTATTGCTAGATCAGTTAATGTTACAGTTACACTACAATATACAAAAATCGATTCTTATAGGTAAAAATAAATAAACACATAAAATGTTTTTTAAAAATTATTAAATTTACAAATACAATTATTCTACTGTTTACAAATGCACAATATTACTTTTATTTTATTTTATATTAAATATTAAAATTTTTGTTCTTAAGAACAATATTTAATTGAATTCGATTCTCAGAATTTGGTTATTCGTTTTCCTCTATCACGTGATTGAGCAGACGACGGTGGGAAGAGCCCATTATACTATTTTCCATTATTTTTTAGATTTACTCTTATAAATGTTGTTTTAAAGCAAGAAATAATTATTGAACATGGTTTTTATTATTAACAATAGTATATCAAGTTTCACATTTTCATGCAAAATTAAACTAAAAAATATGAGTTTTGAAAAAAAAAAAAGTAAGAATTTTTTTCTACTATTTTTTTTCGATTAAATGAATAAAAATCTATTAAAAAAAATAGTAAAAAAAATCCTATACAGTTTTGGTTTCAGATCTGTATTATTTGTGTTTCTTTTTTGCCCCAATTAGTTACGCATGACATATTATTAAGATCTTGTATATATATACCATAAAATATCGTTTAAGCATTCCCTCTATCCCAACAGCAGAAACAGTGCAGCACAACAGTGAGTGCTGCAGTTTGTTTGAAGCTCTGCAGATTATTTTAACAGCTCAAAAAAAAAAAAAAAAAAAAAACTAAGTTTAAAAATACTTAAATATAATTTGTATTATGTCTCTAGATTACTGTACTTGTTGCATACTGTAAAAGCACTTATTTTTGCGAGGCTTTAATTTTCGCAAACCCATCATAATCGTAAAAATTTAAGCCTCGCAAAATACTTTTTTTTTTTTTTTTTTTTCGCTTTAAATAACAATAAAAAATCAGGAAATTTTCACTTAACAAAGCTCACAGCATGGATGGTCCGAATCCGAGAAAAGCAAAGGGGGTGGGGTGATTACATTTTCGGTGCAAAAGGGGGGTTCAGAAGTCCTTAGTTTGATAAAGCGCGAGGGGAAAAAAGAGATTGAGAAAAGAAACTTGTTTGAGTTGGAATGTGTGCGTTGAGCCAAGGCCAAAGTTGATGTATAAAAGCACTGTTATAAGAATGAATTGTTTACAGAGCAATGGGGAGGGGGGAGACAAATTTTTCGGACAAAGGAAGTTTCTTAAAATGCCTTATGCAAAACAGGTTCTATATTTAGGTACTTTTAAACTTTAGGATTTTTCAACTTTCGGTTCTATTCATATAAAGTTCGCGAAATTTTCAGCTCACGAAATCAACGTTATCTTCATTTTCGCGAAAATAAGTGCTTTTACAGTATTCTTAATTTTCTTTCTTTTTTAGATATAAATTTATTAACTACTATACTTTTTTCTGATATCTGACTTCATAAGGCATTTCTGGATCACTGATAAATTTTGTTTTGCTGCAGAGAGATACAGAAATTTCTGCTACTGTGCCCTCAATCTTCTAGGAAAATTGGGATATATTTGGGGAGGGGGCGGCTAAACAGTAAACATATGCAAAAATATAGAAATTGGCATGTATTTTTCTGCTAAAATTAAGTGGCATAAAAAATATTTTTAAACCAAACATGCACATTTTTTAAATTGCAATGATATTAAGAAAAAAAAATAATTAAAAATTGTAAACTCTTAGTTAACCAGCATTCAACTAACCGTAAAAATTCAAAAAATTCTCCCCCATTCTTTCCAATAAATTATTTTTAAATATTTGGCGCAAACTTGAGGTTTCCATCTTCAAATAATTGGTGTCTGATTCAATATAATACAAATCAATGTTTATATTTACAAAGGCAAATGTTGTAAAAGATATAAATAACATAAAAAATTGTTGCTTTTTCAGATACCACTGAGTATAATGGGGCATTTATTCTATATTTTAAGAACAAACTGAATTCACATGAAAAGCCGAGGAGGGTGTTTAATTGAGGCTGGGCACTTTTGAGGTATTTTATGGTATGTTTATAATATTATTACTAGCAGACTACGCCTGCTTCGCTGGTCACTATATTTAAATGAATTTTCAAAAGAATTGGATCAGTATTTATTTTTTACATCACATTACAAATAAAAACTTAAAAAAAAAAAAAAAATGAAATCACTTTAGGTCTTGTTTCTTCGGGTACCCGTTGCCTAAGGCAGCTCTTTTTTCTGCCCATACTGCATCGGGTTCAGTTTCCCACTGCCTACAGAAAGATCTTTCCCGGGCACTTCAGTCTAGGTATTTATCGACAACTTGTGGATTTTCTGTTATTTAAGAACTACGATTTTAAAGATGAGTGTATCAGTTTTTGAACCATGTGTTTTATAGCCCCCGTTATTTACACTATATTACGATTTGATTCTGACCAATGCAATAAAATAAAATAAAAAAGTAGATTTTCTTTTAGAAGGAATTAAATACATGAAAAACAAACAAATTTTAATCAGTTTAATCCTTTCTACTATAAACTACCATTTTTTTCACTCAATAAATATTATTAAAAAAAAAAAAAAAAAATTCTTTTAAAGGAATTAATTAATTTAAAAAATGAAAAATAAAAAGTTGCTATACAATAAAATTTATACATAAACGTAACAATTTATTTCTATTGTATTACCATTTGATTTTCAATAAATATAATAATAATAATAATAAAAAGAAAGAAAGAAAATCGCCTTCAAATGAATGTATTTAATAAAAAATGAATTGTGTAATAGCCGTTGCTAAGATATGCAGACGATTACAATCGAAGAATAAATTCATGAAAAATGAAACATGAAAGCCAAGGTTTAAAATCGAAAAAACATGAATTTAAAAAGTTTAAATTCGAAATTAGAAAAAATCTCAATGAGGTGCACACCTGCAGGGTCCCAGGTACCTATATGCCAAATTTAGAGGCTTTGCGATCAGTAGTGTGAGCACCAAAGTGCAGACAGACACACACACAGACACTTCTCTTTATTTATATAGATTATTATGTACCAACTATTGTAGCATTGATTTTCAGTTGTAAGTATCTTTATTTTCAGACATTATTCTTATTTACTACAAATAGAAAGATATTATTTTAAATGTGTGAGCCAGGATTAAAAATTTAACTTTTATCTAATGTAAATCAAATTTGTATATTGTATGTTTCAGTTCTGTCATCCAATTGCACATTGTCTTCCTTTTTATTTTTTGTTTGAATTACCCTGATTTATTTATTTTTTTTTTAATGTATTTCACAGAGGTGGCAAAAATCCATTTACTCCAGATGATGATAAGGGATATGTTGCCTTTGCTTTATTAGGAGCCATAGGACTACTTGTTATTGTAGCATATAATGAATTCCGATATAAAGAAATCACGTGGAAAGAATTTGTCAATTCTTATCTTGCTAGAAATATTGTAAGTATAGATTAACATTCCCTATCTATTAATTTGCATTATTTTGTATGATAAATATCCAAATTGCGAACTATAACTGAAAGTAGGTAATTCAAATCAAGCTAGCAGAAATAGGAGACTGTGTTTCAAATCATTTGTTTGTATTTAAGATATCTCTACAAATGTATAAATATTTATGTAAAATTGATTATTATCTTTAAAAAACAGTTTTTGATTCTTATGTATTATGTAGTAAGTTAAATAATATATATATATATATATATATATTACTTAAATTAAGCACTGCTATTTGATTTATTTTACGTTATTTTATAAAGCTGCATAATAAGGTTATTTTATTTGCTATTGTATGAATATTACACTTTTGTCATATATTTTGATAAAAAGTCTTTATTAATTGACAATTTATTGCTTTGTGTGTATGTAGAACAGATATGAAAAACAATGTATATTACTGCTGCAA
The DNA here is from genome assembly GCA_963930645.1 of Salticus scenicus. Classification (NCBI taxonomy): domain Eukaryota; kingdom Metazoa; phylum Arthropoda; class Arachnida; order Araneae; family Salticidae; genus Salticus; species Salticus scenicus. The sequence continues at coordinate 214,295,358 of OZ005655.1, read as the reverse complement.
TATTTTCCTAAGTCTGCTTATTCATTTTATTTAATATTTTTAGGTTGAAAAATTAGAAGTTGTAAATAAGAAATGGGTTCGGATAAAATTTGTTCCTGGAAACCAAATTGACAATGTAAGTGTAAGAATTTTTTTCAATGTTTTCTTTTTTTGTAATCTAATTAATGTTTACCTTTTTGTAGTTCTTAAATAATTCTGGTTGGAATTATATTTATAATAATATAGTTAAGCTTTGAATTTATTATTTATTTATTTGTTTTTAAGTATAGTTGATAACTACTGTTGCTGCTTTATTTATATTCTTATTTTTTTATGAAAGAAAAATTATAGAAGAGAGATTTTATTTGGCTGCTTATAAAGCAATTATGCATTATGATTAAAAAAATCATTTATTAATTTGATTTAAAATTTTAATATGAATTGTGATATATATCCATGAAATGAATCTTGGGGTTTATCCAGGTTTCTAATTTTCCTTTCAAGTTTCACTCGTGAAACTCACAAATCATGGGTGGCTTCTATAATGAAAATGGGGGTGGATGGTGGTAAGAAATATCTGTCAAGAAACGATGAGGAGTCTTTTCATGTTAACTAATAATCCTTCATTTATCTTTTATTTGGGAAGTTGCAGTTTGTCCCAGAATATAGGCAAGGATTTCACTCTGAAGTTTTGGGAAATATCAGACGATGGCCACCACGCTGATTGCCAGTAATTCACTGCGGAGTATGGCCCCAGCAGCTGTAATTATTTAGCAATAGTTATATGGCAAAAAGTTCTGGTTTGTTTGTGTTTTCACTTTTTGTTCACCAGATCTAGATTTTAGTTGGATAATAATCTAATAATTGCCATTTTTGCTTAGGTTCCAGATGTCTAGGGTTAATTAATATGCATTGTTTTACCACAAAAGAAGGAGAGTTGCATACTATTCTGCAACTTTTATTCTAAAATTTGTTCAGTTTTCTGACTTTTGCATTATGAAAGTATTCTGCCTGCGATAAAACAAACTTTAAAGGGGCCCTTATGAATAATTAGTGATTTACAATTTTGAATAACAATTTATAACTCTTAATAGGTTTTCCTTTAATTAAATGTAACTATTTTTTATCCTTTCATATAGATTGATCAGCTAAAACATGAATATTTGTATTGAAATAACCAAATTTAGCTTATGTGCATAACATTTGAAAAGATTCTAATAGTTAAATGTGTTGTTTATGGAAAAGGCTGGTGATTTAAAGAACGTTAACAAAAGCCAAATTATGTTAACTATATAGCAGAGAATGAATATCGCAAAATTGTAAAATTCTTGAGTATTCTTGATTTTTTATTATTTGTACCTTTAAATAATAGAAGAAAAAAAAACTGAAATTATTAATACATGCTAAGATATTGAATGCTCTCAACTCATTATTAGCTATGAACATTGACAGTTTACTTGATCAGTAGAACAAAATAGGAAATTGTTTTTGCTTGCTAAAATACAATATAGATCAAAATACAGTGAACTCTCGTTAAAATGGCCCTGTTTAAGATGGATTTCTCGTTATTATGTACAAAAAACAGAATGCCCGGCTAAGGCTATAGGAATTGCATGTAATAAACATTGCTTTATACGTACAATTCATTCATTAAGACGGACATTTTTTTCCTTCAAAGCTTACTTTCTTCAAAAAAAAGTCAATTCCCAAAATCTTTTCAATTTTTTTTTTTTTTTTTTTTTTTTTTAACATGAAAAGGTGCAATAATAAAAGGGTTAATCTCTTTCACTCTGCGCTATTATACCGTGCAATGTAAACAGTATAGATTGACAGTGACAGTTCAAGTCAACAATTTGCACCTGTCTCCACTTCCATTGTGGAGACATAGCAAAGGTTTTGTTATCGGAAATGTACCAGAAGAAAACATAAAAGAGTGGAAAGAGAATTTGTCATGCCTTATAAAAGACTACGAACTATCAAAGCTAAAAACATATTTAACATCGATGAAACAGGACTTTTTTTTTTTTATAAAGCTCAGCACTTCTCAAAGTTTACACTTCAGAGGAGAAAAGTGCACAAGCGACAAACATTCAAAATTACGCGTTACTGTACTTGTAGGGGCTAACATGGAACTTCAGTTTATGAACTCCTGTTATAATGGGCTCTCGTTAATATGGACAAAAATTGCCGGCCCTTGACTGTCCGTTTTAACGAGAGTTCACTGTACATGCGTTTTTTTAAAACACTATTTACCAAACTTTCTTGATATGAAATTCTATTGCAGTAAACCTTGTACAAGTATGTCTCTGTTCATTTAGCATCATTGCATTTACAACAGCAAGGGCCATGGAAACATTATGATTGTATATAAAATGGTAGAAAATTGACTGTAATTGTGCAGTAATATACATTGAAATAATGGTGTTGGAGGAGAATGAAACACAAAAATATTGTGAGCAAACATAAAAAAAAAAAAAAAAAATACATAGCAGTATTATATATTGAATTGTAAATGATATTCACCATTTTAATTAGGAACATGCTGTAAGACTTATACAACATATTAGTTAGTTTAGATGTGATGAAAGAAAAGTTTATTTAAATTACAACAGGGATGGCTAGATACACTGATTAACAAAGCCATGCAAACTTTGTTAGGAATTATTAAAAAATATTTATTAGGAATAGCATTAAAATAAAGAAAATAAACAGCTGTATTTGCCAAGTAAAAAGAAATCTAAACATTTAACGTTTAAGTCAAAACAAGAATCAATCATCTATTCTTTAACTACATTTCCTGCGACCATGGAAGCCTTTGCGCAAGTGCGGACTGAACAAGTCCAGTGTTAAAATAGGGGTGAATGAGAGAAAATAAGCAATAAGAGAACACTGAATGACTAGATGTTTACCAAATTCCAATCTTTCGGTCAATTTGGCACCCCTCCAAGTTTTTGGACTCGTCCTCACTGCTATTCATAGGAAATGTGGTTACACTTTATCTTTCCTGCCTTTCTTGTGAAATATATATATAAATATAATTTATCAGATATTAATGAAATCAAATTCTTTCTTTCTATTGAACATTTAAATACAGACAAAAAAAAAATTGATTTTTATTAAGTTTTGTATACTTATTCAATAGTTGGATGGGAAATGAAACCAATAGGTAATTGCTATAGAATGTATTGTCTTGATGGGATCTGGTAACTAACAAATATTTGAGTCTATTTATATTATGGTTAGAAGAAAGAAAAAGACAATTCTCAAAGAACATCTTGGTATTGTATTGTTAGTTTGTCACCAAATTTTTAAATTATTAAAAGTGTGCCTCGATTTAAAAAAATATATAATCTGGAGTGTCACTCATATAAATATTTTCTCTTGGCCTGCATTTCAACATTATAAAGACAGATTGCAGATTAAAGGGTAATATAGCAAGCAAGGTATATATAAACCTACTTTAAAAACAATTTAGAAACAGATTTAGGAACAGTTTTATTTGACATATAATTCTGTATGATGGGGAAAGGGGACCACTGCCCACCTCACTTCCCCATTTGAATATAGTATGTATATTTATTAAAAATAATTCATTTTTGAAACAAGAAAATATTATAACATTGTTTTATATGTTTGTATAATGTTTGTATAACATTATATATTTGTATAATATTATATATGTTATAATGTTTGTATAACATTTTATTAACACACACAAATATAGTTATTTTTTTATGTGTGTTAATTAAAATGTGGAAGAGTCGTAAATTTAACATTAATATTAAATATTTATTTAATTCATGCTGTGTTATGTATTTCATCCTCTAATCATTATTTAATATATATTTTTCAAAATATGATTAAAATTTTTGCATTAACAGGGTGGCTAGCAGTCAGGGAAAATCCAAGAATCAGGGAAAAGTTGGGGAATTTAGAAAATCTGGAAAAGTCAGGGAATTTCCTTTAAAGTCGGGGAATTTTAACAAATTTTGTGAAAATAGCTATATTAATCATTAAATTATTAATGATATTTTAAATCGCTAAATTTTTTGCTAATGTCGTGAAATTTTCATCAAAAATAAACAGTGAGAGTCAGGGGAAAATGGAGGAAAATCTTGAAAAATTGTCAGGGAATTTGAAAAGGTTTAAATGCTAGCCACCCTGATTAAGTAATGTCATGTTAGTGCTCTTTGGAAGTTTGTTACAACTTTTTTTAAACACTTTTAAGGTTAGTAGGAACAAATACTAACCTTTTATTTTTTTAAACTAATATTATTAAAAAAACTGAAATTAAAATTATTTTTTTAATATTTTATTAAGCAGATCAATAAAAATTTTTTTAAATATACCGAACCAATTTATCAATAATTCTATAAGTAATTGTAACTATTTGGGAAAATAACATGTTTTAAGTCATGTAACATTCTGGTCTTTTATTATAGATTCTGATTGTTTTGAAAACAATTATCAAATTAAGTTCTATATTCTTATTGAAAATAAAAATCTCAGCAAAAAGTTTATATATATGTATAAATTATTAATAATGAATTATTAAACATAGTAAAAGCCAAGCAACAGATACAAGATCACTGAAACCACATAGACCTATAAGAATGAATTTTATGTAGAAGAAGTTCAGAAAGGTTAAAAAAAGGAGAGACCTTTTTCATCCTTGAGCACCGATGTACGATTTCGTTCACTAGAGGCAGTAACAGCAAATCACTAGCAGACTCCCTATCATAATTATCTATTAAGTGCAAAATAACAGATAATCTAACAGAAAACAACCATAATAAACAAACAATGCTCATAGGATGATACATTAGGAGTCACATGGATTAAAAAAAGCAAAATAATTCAGAGGTTTAGTTGTTCATGGAGTAAAACAAGCAAAATTCAAGGTCTAGTGATTCATAGCTGATAAAGAATAATGAAACTATGCAGCAACATAGATATTTATTGATTGATTATTATGTGTGTAAGAGTGTGATTACTAATTTTAAGAATAGTTGACAACTCAACATTGAAGAAATTGAATATTTAAAGCAAAAAGAAAGAATGCATATTAATACAAGGTAAATACAACAGACCTTCTTCTTTTTTTATTTTATTTATTTATTTATTTTTTATTTTATATAATTTTACATTCCCACCCAACCATCCAGCCAAACAACACCACCCATCCTCCATAATCAAACATCTGCCCACCCAACCGCCACCTTTTTTATTGTCTTTTATTGTTTTATAATTTTTTTGGTTAAGATACACAAAAGTTTTTTTAATAATAAATGAGATACATGATAATACCAACAACACACACATAAAAGGGATTGAAATTCAATTTAAATGTTAGCACATATTTTTTAAGATTTATTTACAGTACCAATTAATAGATAAATTCATTTTAAACTACTTACGCTAAAGTGAACATATAGGACCACAACACTAAGACTAACTAGGAGTGATATTTATGCAAAATTCATGAAAGTTATCATACATAAACCAATACATTTATAAAATATATGAAAACTAGATAATTGGAAATGAGAATTGGATTAAAAAATATGAAAAAAGAATAGCTGGAAATGAGAATTAGATTAAGAAAGGCTCAAAAATCAAAATATTTGCTTATATATATATATGTAATATGGCCTAATTTGTTGAATTATAGTGAATTTAGTTTTCAATTAAATATAACATTGTATGTGCATGCATTTTTAGCATAATTCAAGTTATTATTGTATAATTCTAAATTCTCATTGCAGTTAATTTGTATTAGATGTATCCAACTAAAGTTAATAATTTTTACCTAGAATAAATATTGGTTCAACATAGGCAGTGTTGATACATTTGAAAGAAACCTGGAAAATGTTCAGCTTGAAATGAATATTGAACCATCAAATTTTGTGCCTGTAGTCTACAAATCTGAAATGGATGCGTAAGATATCACAGTATCATTATTTTAATTTGCAAGCATGAAATTTCTGGAATAATTTGTGCCCCTAAAGACTTATTCTAAGTCCATTACATTAAATAAATTAATTAATTAAAAGTTATTCAAGTTCATAGAAAAGTATTCTATAACTGCGTATTTACATGTTTACAAATTCAGAATGAAAATTAAGACTAGTGTTAAGAAACTTGTTATAAAAGACTACTTATTGCTGTTGGAAGTCAAAGCCCATGTTATTCTACGAGGAATTTCGGCATTATAACTCATAAACTAATACATATTTTTAAATTCTGTTTTCATATCCAGAAAAAACAGTTTTTAGAAAACAATAACCAATTTAACAGTCGTGAAATTTCTGAATGTGAAAACAGAATTTAGAAATATGCATTAGTTAATGAGTTATAAAGGAATTTTTTCATAGAATAACATTGGCCTTTACTTCCAGCAGTTATAATTAGAGAGTCCCCGTTACATTTTAAACTATACTTGTTTATCCTTTTTTATATGCTTTCTCCTTAAAAGAGCTATTTTACTGATTTTTTTTCTTCTTTTTTTTTTTTTTTTTTTTTTTTTTTTTCTCGCAATTAATCAGTATCTGTACATTAAAGTGGAAATTTGTAATATTTTTTAATATCTCTCATGTGTTTATTCAGAACATTCTCAATTTAGTATATTTTGGCAGTTTTTGTGATTATTGAGTTTTATATAGGAAATAATTTTAGTTGTTTATACGTTTTGTGTTATTACAAATGTAACATTTGTAACCAGAATAAAAATATCATCATTAGTCAAAAGTATAATTCAAATAATTTAATCAATCAATTCTCTATTAGAAAATTATTAATAATAATTTTGATATGATTTATATTTTTTACGTTAAATTGTACAAAAACTACCTTAAATTTTGCTATTTATGGGTTATTTCATACCTCTTATATAAATAATAGGTAATCAGTCCATATTAATTTAATTTAATTTACACTTTAGATCTCGAGCAGCATCCTCTTTACCTATTCTACTTATATTAAGTATATTATTTTGGAATATGCGTAAAGGTGCTGGAATGATGGGACCAGGAGGTGGTCGAAGAGTGGGAGGTCTGTTTGGCATGGGTGAGACAACTGCCAAGCTAATAAATCCATCTGAGATTGGTGTGAAATTCAGGTTAGTTACTGATATTTCATTAAATTTATCAGATAATATTATTTTGTTTGATAAATCTTATCTAAAAAAACATATTTGTAATTTTCAGTTTAACAACACATTCTCATTCTTGACAGTAAAAACCCAAATAATCTTCATAAAACCTATCTAAAATTATAAAATTGCTTTCAAAATGATCCATAAAGTTATTACTCTTTATTTTCTTCTCTATTCCAAAGAAAAAAGTTTTAGATTTTTTAAATTTTCAACTTATGGATTTGCATGTTTCGAGAGATTATGAACACAATTTGATCATTTTTAGAAAATGCTTATACGTTTGAGTTTTTGAATGTGATAAAAATTTTCTGGCAGCTTTAATTCAAGAATTAATGCACAGACTTTCATAAAAGTTTATTCAGTACAAAGACGAAAATTCAGGATCGTTGGGACTGCAGCGATTTCGGATTTTCGAATTTTCCAGATTTTTGGTTATGCCTAAAAATATAATATTCTGGTTTAAGTACTTGGATAATATGCAAATTCAAGTAAAAAATAATATATTACAATTTTTAAATACATTCTGTAATTTTTTTTTTTTTTTTTAAATCAACTTTAACAATAATTAAATAAAACTGAAAATTAAACTTGAAAAACAGAACAGATTTATTAAAATATTTGCATACAAAAATTAATACAAGTTACAATAAAAGAAAAAAACAAAACATTTTTGTGTTTTTTTTTTTTTTTTAGTACTTTAGGTTTTTTAATTAAAAGTTTGAGCATAATTCAAATAGAATATAGAATTCAGCTCTCAATTAGATAAATATTTAAGAATTGTAACTATTATCTAATATTCTCCCTCCTCTTTTAGACTTTGGAAATGCCAGTTTTGAAGATTAATAAGAAATAAAATGCTTTTTGGTTCCTTATTTAGATATCATAAAAAACAGCAGTTTTTTGAGTGACGCAGCAAAGCTCAAACAAAGCTTAGCAGCGACACTCTATTATACAGCTAGTTTTACATCAAAGGGATTTGGAAACGCCGACATTTAATATCTCAGTAAATAGGAGATATTTTGATCTGATGTTTTCAGAATAACCTTTTTTCTTCTGCCTGATGCTATCCTGAAAGTTTCACACTTCAACATTGTATATATTTTGAGATCTGGAGTTGCAATTTACTTCAAAGGAAAAATGTGTTTCGTGTGAGTTTTTTTTCTCGAAAACGGCTCGAAGAAATTTTATAAAATTGATATATGATATTAATTTATTTTGTCTGAGAAGCATGACGTCGCCCGTTTTTCCCTAAAAACTCTTGTTTCTTAAATAATTTAGCTTAAAAATCGAACTATTTTTTCCTCCGCGATGCATAGATTTGAACTGCTTATTCTCAGAATTCAGAACAGGCGTCATTCGGTTTTCTGAGACTGTGGTTGGTTGGTTCAATCTGAATGCAGTCAATAAAATATTTATGAAGAAAATATTTTTAATTTTAAAATTTCCCATTTCGTCAAAAACGTATTTAGATAATATTTAAAATAAACGAAGTATTTTTTAATTATAAATATTCTATTTCATCGTCATTCATAATAAATTAAAACTTTATTAAAGCGAAAAATTTTAAAGCACTCATGCACAGGAATTTATACCATGGTCCATGGTCTGTATAGCGCATGCGTATATCATCCGGATCCTAAATTTTTGGTGCTCGCTGTAGACGCTAAAGTTGTTTACACTGTAGCTGGTACTGTATTCCTCCGCCGCTGTTGATATTCTGATATTCATTTTAAACATGTTTTATTAAATTATTAAAGTTTTTTTTACGACTCACAATCGTTAGAAAGGCATCAGAAAACATGATTTATCTTTTTGGTCTATTTGAACTTCTCATCATTCGAATTTATTGCTGTATCAAGAAAAGAAATATAAAAATTAAACTTAAAATGATGTTTAGCATCACTTGTTGATTTATCATCTGACTGCATAATTAAACTTCTTTTTCATTTTTCGTAATCGGACTGGCTCTGACTCCGATGGGAATGATACCGCAATATTAATTTCTTCTGAAAATGCTTCCTGTTTATCAAATCCGAAATCACTTTTACAGTTTCCAAGAAAAAAATTTTGTTTTTAGTAGTGCATTAGTAGTTGAGTTTGGGTCACATTTTCATCATAGGCTCGTCGTCTTTTGTTATGTACTGGCGAAAACTTTCTTCACTATTTTCTAATGGAAAATTAACATTTTTTATACATGATCTGGCTTGTGTTCGTTGAGAATGGACAACTAGAACGAAGTGGAGCTTTCAATGTTTGTGGAAAAAAGCTATGCTATGATAGGCTACATTCCACTGTTTGTGGGTTAAAAGAAGATTCCTACAGGTTAAATATATTTACTAATTATTTTGGAAGATGAAGCAAGATTTTTCAGATTCAGGTGGAAGAAATCTTTTTTTTTTTCAAATTATTATCCTGAGAGTGTTTCTTTAGGATTCGGGCGAAAATAACTTTTCAAATGAGCCTAATTTGCTTTGCTAATGATACTTTTTCTCTAATTTTCTTTTACAAAATTGTACTCAAAAAAATTTTTTTTTCTGTTAACAGCTAGTCTCAAGTATCAACTGTACTGAAAATGAAATTAATTCCAAAATGAAATTAAATTCCAACGCATAGCCTCTACAAAGTCACCTAGTCTAAAGAGCTAAAATTTCTTTCTAGTTAGAGCTAGCTTCCTTCAAATCTTATTATTATTATTATTTTTTCTTTTTATGTCAGTTCAAATTTATAAAAAACATGATGTTCAATTTAGACCCTTGAATGGAAAGTCAAAACTTTATAGTTCCAATAAAGTACAGCCCCATTAAATAATGACTCAGTGACTTTTAGATATAGTGTAAAGCTGTTAACAATTAGATGGACAGATTTAATGACGGACTGTTTTCAAAACTCAATTCGACGTTGTAAGTTTTTGAAATAAATAGATCGTTATTATGGTAAAATCAAGCCAGTTGTTTGTGACTCTTTCTCTAGCGCTTCTCATCAGATAAATTGGATTGACTTAGATGCCCTGAAATGTCAATTCGAGGATTATGCTATGCATTTACTTCATTTTTACACGTCCAATTGAAAACACGCCAAGAAAAACTCAGTAAATGTTTCCAAGTCATAGCAGCAGGCTTGTACTTTTTAGTCCTTTCTAGACAAAGATTGTAAGTGTTTAAAATTTTCACACAACATGAGTGTTGTGTTTCCAAGACTACATTTTATCTATTCTAAAGTGCCGTTAGATAGTAATAAATAAAATAGATTGTGCCGCCCTCTAGATTTGAGCGCCCTAGGACATCGCCTAGTTTGCCTATATGGTCGAGCCGGCCCTGCATACAGGAAATGAATTTGTAAATAAGCATGAGGCATTTGTAAAGGGGGTCTAATATAAAAGAAAGAAAAATTATAAATTGTAAACCAAAAAGGTTTCAATAGTAATAAACAAATTTCACTTATATTACTTTTTTTTTTTTGTAAGTTATGTTTTTATTTTCTGATACAGTATAAGCTTAATGTAGTTTTACGTGCCATTGTGATAATTATATCTCCAGAAAAATAATATACTTCGTATATAAGATGTTCATATTGCTTTAAAAAAGTTTACAAAATAAAGTAATAATCTAAAAAGTTTAAAATATTTTTCAAGTCTGCCAGTAAATGTGTTAGAATATATGCTTGTACTATATTCGAATTTATCTGGTTACAGTGGTAAGTTTAACTATTAATTACTTTTTTTGTTTTTTATTTCAAATTAAAAAAATTTTTACCTTCTATGTATAACTCTTTAAAGACCTGATTAAAAACTTTTAAATTTAATTTACAAATGAAAATCAAACATGTCGAGGCATTTAGAATAATGTATGAACTGATATTCATCTTTTTCTACTGCTTCTGGCATTTTCGCATTCTGCTAAAGCTTTCTTTTCTGATTTTAGCTTTTTTGCTAAAGAAAATTTTCACTCAGCTTAAACCCTGATTGATAAGCATTGGGGATTAAATTTTTAACGGTTTCTTTGATTATTAACTTGACTGAAAAATTATTGTTTGACGTATGTGTTTATTAAATATTTTGTCACATACTAAGGCAATATTATTTCAGTCACCAATTATAAAATCCGACATTCGGGAGTCACACTGTAAGTTAAAATATTTTTTTTTTGCACTACCCGTCTTTTTTTCAGATAAGTGTTTGTTTATATATATCATACTAATATGTTATGCATTACATTTTATTTTTATTTATTTATATTTTTCATTCCTCGAGTCACATACTTTTCTTTACATTGACAAACAACTGTTTTTTCTTGCTTATATATATAAATTGTATTTTAATTAGATAATTATAAATTTTTTTCACAGAAGACTAGATTTTAATAATTATTTAGTGTTGCTTTATTCAGGGGTGAAACTTCCAAGGGCTATCCCTGAATTCAGGGTTTTTGAAAATTTTGCTTTCTCTGAATTTCATGTTAAATTATCTTGTTTTTGCAGAAATTCCTCATTTTTAATGTTTAATTAAAATGTAGTTGTTTCCTTAAAATGTATTAAGAACTCTTCAAATATCACTTATAATAAGTAGCCATGTAATATATCACTAATAAGTGTGCCCTATGTGCATGCAGGTATTAGTTTTCAGGGTTTTTGTGGCCATTGCTATTTGGACCATCAGTGCAATTAGTGTGGAGGCTATTCGCACCGCTTCCTTGTTGTGTTGGTCATAATAATGATTTTGCTTGTTTGATCTTGAATTTTCTCTGTAATATACTAATGCAGGGCCTAAAATTTCAACTCCGATTACACTCACCCCAAAAAAAGTTATACTCGCTGCAAAATAGGGTTGTCTTTTTTTTTTTTTTTTTTTCTGTTTTACGCATTTTGGGTTTTTTATTTTTCTAACTATCTGAAATGCTTTTACAAATATGTCTAAAATTATATATATTAAAAGTGTATTGTATATATCATCATGTCTCATAATCATCTATAATCAAAAATCATTATAATGCATTATATTTGAGATCTGAAAAAAAAGGTTAAAATATCTATCAATGCGTAGAGTCATTAAAAAAAAAAAAAAAGAAGAGGGAAAAAAAAAACTTTTTCAATCAACACCCTGTGAAAATTTTATTATGCAAGATTAAGCTTCCTTATTTTCCTATTTATATATTTAACTTTTTACATCAGAAATGTCTTTTTCATCCATTTTATTTTTCTAATCAGACTGAATGTTGATGTATAACTTGTTCATTGTTGTCATTTGAAATAGCCATTTCGGAATTACATGTTCGATAAAATTGTTGTTTACAAATCATAACAAGCATAAATTCTTGGTGTTTCAGCAAAAACTGGAAAATGTTAACTGTTTTTTGATCATTATTCAACAAAATAAACATAGTATCTTTAAAAGGGCTCGGGATCATTTTCATGCGCCAATATCGCATAGGCAAACTTTCATATTTTTTTTCTCTTGGATTGTGGGTGTCTAGCAAAGAGGCTCTCTACTTGTCTATTCTCACACTGCTTAAAGAAATCACAGTGGGAGAAATGACACTGCCTAGAGATTAAAACTTTTATGCGTGTACTTTTATGCAATTTTCCTTTCTCAGGCTGGGACAATTGTTGGGCAACGCGCACACAGACTCGACACTCAAAGAAGAGAAAAAGGAGAGGTTAAATATGAGGTTATAAGATGGCAAGATTTTGCCATATTTAAATCTATAAAAAGAATGTTTTCTGTCACCTTATCATTTAAGAATTCTATCTATAACTAGACCAAATTTTTACTCGCCACAGTAAAAATTCCACTCACCAATGGCGAGAGGAAATTTCGCGCCCTGTACTAATCATTTTGCTGGTTTCAACTACAAATTCAAACTTTTAACATTTTGAAAGTGTATAATGCGATTGATCTACAATCCATGTTTATTTCAACATTGTTGTTAGAAAACATTACAAAATAAGTACAAAAGTTATTTTCAGAAAAATCGTACATATATTTGTATAGAAAATTGGGTTTGGTTTAGAGCTGTACTGAGTACTCGGTTAATTTGCCGAGTACTCGTTACTTGGGCGAATTTGGACTAAGTATTCGACCAATACCGAGTAGTTGTAAGAATTTCATTATTTTTATATATTATTGAAAGAAATGTAACATTCATAAGAATTGTTTATTAATAACTAAACTAAAAAATTATGAAAATATAAATATAAAAATAAACTTTTGCTGCAAACAGTTTTCGCAGTTAAAATGGGCGAGTATGCCACCAAACTCAGTATAGCGACAATTCATGGTATGAGCTTATCCCTTTTAGTTACAAGTATTTAAGTATAACCATCTTGTATGTGTTTAATATGCAATTTTTTTTAAATAAAAACTTAGTACATAAAATTGTATCTGTAAAACAGACAAAAATAAAATATTTTAGGAAAAAGAACCCTTATGTAATAAATTTGTTTGTTATAAACCCTTATATAATAAATTTGTTTTTTAAATTTGTTTGTTTACATTTTATATGTGCCTATTATTTGAATATGCTTAAATTATTTACCATCATATATGATATATGATAGATTAGTTTTATTAATATTGAAGAAATATTTTATTCAAAAATTATTAGAAATCGTCTATCCATTTTGATGTCTATTTATGAATTAATAATAACTGACTCTGTATCTGCAAAAGAAAACTGTAAACAAAAGCAATAATCTCTAATCTGCAAATTCCTGTAATCCGCCTAACCTTTGGACAAAACTTTTGAGAGTTAGAGGGAGTTGACTGTAAAACAAATGAAAAGTTTTTTAGTAGTTCAATACTGCACTTTATTTTTCAATCCTAGAGAACTGGCAGGAGAGTTTAAAAATAGGTATCTTAGTGTTTATGGATACAGTTCGTTGGGTACTAGCTTCGAGTTTATACAAATAATTGTATCCTTAACCAAAAAAAAGTGCAAATATTATGGCTAATTACGTAATTATCCACTTGTACTGTTTGAAGGTATAGTAATATGAGATAGTATCCATGCAAAAAATTCTAAAAACATTAGCATTGAAAAGTAAAAACCCATCACCTGTATATAATTTAGTGTTTGTTATCAAATAACTTATTTTTCTAAAAATATTTTTAATATTAATTAGATTATAGTTTAGATTTGACATTATATTTATGCTTTCAGTGTATATAGTCCATAAATTTTAATTTTGAACATCTGTTTTGTCTTCTGGTTGGTTTCATCCATTTCTTCCGGTTTCTTCCAGTTTCTTCTGGGTTTTTCCAGTTTCTTCCACTGTCCTGGAAGAAACTGGTTTCTTCCGGAAGAAACCCAACCCTGGTTCTAAGTTTCAATTCATGATAGTTCAGCATCATTAAGATGAAATATTTAATAATACTGGGATTTTCAAAGGAATTTCATAAAACAGCACTTTGTTTTCAACGCCAATATCCTATAGATTGCAAAAATTCATTTTTAGCCATTAGTGAGAAATCTTTCAGTTAAAAATAGATTTTGTTACTTATTTTTAAAAAAAATAACACATAAAAATTTTATAAAGGACTGAAATTCAGTTTTATTGAAGAATTTTCAGTTTTTTGTGAAAAGAAAGTAAACAAACATTTTACAATTTTTAAGTTTTAGAAAATTTTGAATGTGGGCAAATTTCTTGTAGAAATATATTAAAAATATTCATTTCACGTATAATTCATGATTGTTTAGCATCATTAAGATGAAATATGCAATAATAGGTATAGTGATTTTCATAAGAATTTCAAAAATAATACTTTGTTTTCAACGCCGATATTTCTGGATCAACAAAAGTCTGTTAATTTTGAGCCATGTTATTATACTATTATAAGAAAAGTTTTTTTTTCAAAGTTTTGTACTAATTACTTACAATGTTATTACTGTATGTATTATAACTGCAGTGAAAACTTTTTATTTTTAATTAACAAATCACAAAACAAAGACGTATGTAGGTTTAAATAAAATTAATAATAGGAAAAAAGTTGCCAATGCAAATTACGAATATTCCACGAAACTTTGAGTATATATCAGCCAGGCCGGCCAAAGCTTTGATATTACCAAGGCTTCATTCCATCTCTAATTTTTACTGTATATTTACCAAAAAATCTGCTCAACGTTCAAAGTTTTTCAAAATGTAAAAATTGTTAAGTATCTGTTTACTTTTTTTTCCCACAAAAAACTGAAAATTCATTAATAAAACTGTACTTTAATCCTTAATAATACTGTTATATGTTATTTGTTTAAAAAGTTAGTAATAAAATCTATTTTTAACTAAATGTTTTCAAACTAATGGCTGAAATCAAATTTTGGAAGGAGTTGGTTATTGGTGTTGTAAACGCCAAGTACTATTTTTTGAAATTCCTATAAAAATCCCTGTATTATCCCATATTTGATCTTAATGATGCTAAACAATCATGAATTATACTTCAGATTAATCTATTATGAATATTTTTATTATAATTTTACAAGAAATTTGCTCAACATTCAAAATTTTCCAAAATGAAAAAATCATAAAGTTTCCTGTTTACTTTTTGTTCACAAAAAAACTGAAAATTCATGAATAAAACTGAATTTTAATCCTTTATAAAATTTTTATATGTTTATATATATTTCAAAAATGAGTAACAAAATCTATTTTTAACTAAAAGATTTCTCACTAATGGCTAAAAATCAATTTTTGCAAGCTACCCAATATTGGCGTTGAAAACAATGTATTATTTTTGAAATTCCTATGAAAATACCTGTGTTATTGCATATTTCATCTTAATGATGCTAAACTAACATGAATTATACCTCAGACAAGTCTCTTATAAATATTTTTACTATATATTTACAAAACAATTGATCAACATTCAAAAGTTTTCAAAATGTTAAATCTGCGAAGAATTTGTTTACTTTTTTTTCACAAAAAGCTGAAAATTCATTAATAAAATTGAATTTTAATCCTTCATAATACTGCTATGTTGTATTTATTTAAAAAAACAACAAATTAACTAAAATATTTCTTAATATTGTGTAAAACCAATTTTTGGAAGCTACCAGATACATTAGAAAAAAAGTGTTTTTTGTGAAATTCTCAATGGCAGCTATGCGATAGAAAAAAAAGAATCAACCTACACTTCCTATGAGGTGGAAGGACTTGTTTTAATCATTAACCCTTAAAAAGTAATGATATCAGAACAAAAACCCTTAACGGGTTAAAAGTTTGTGACGCAGCATTTTATTTCGATATGAATTGGAAATATGGGTCTTAAAAGTAATGATATCAAATTTGAGTGACGCTTTGCTATTAATTGAAATATATTACATAGATTTTCTTATTTCATCATTTTTTTTTCTTCTATTTACATCACAGTGTATACATAATATTTTCAACTTCAGCACGAAAAAATATATAGAATTTACTCCCTGATACTTTTTCATCTGCACCTCGTGAATTCAAAATATGAGTTTTAAAAGAAATGATATAATTTCTGTGACGCCTCAGTGTTATTTTAAAAGATTTATTTTTAGATTTCATTACAATTACTTTTGTTTTGTTGAATAAAGTATATTTACACATTGAAATAATGCTTTTAATTTTCAAATATACTGTCAAATAATCACACTTTTACTGAATTTATATTATAAATTGAAATTATCTAGTTCAATAAATTGATTTGTCTATTGCGTCACGCTATCCAAAACTGTAAGTAAAAATTTTGTAAATGTTACTTTGTATCATAGTACTAAGTGAAAATGTGTGCAAAGAGATTGTGTGATGCAAAGAAAACATTTACATAATTTTTATTTACAGTTTTGGATAGCGTGACGCAATAGACAAATCAATTTATTGAACTAGATAATTTCAATTTATAATATAAATTCAGTAAAAGTGTGATTATTTGACAGTATATTTGAAAATTAAAAGCATTATTTCAATGTGTAAATATACTTTATTCAACAAAACAAAAGTAATTGTAATGAAATCTAAAAATAAATCTTTTAAAGTAACACTGATGCGTCACAGAAATTATATCATTTCTTTTAAAACTCATATTTTGAATTCACGAGGTGCAGATGAAAAAGTATCAGGGAGTAAATTCTATATATTTTTTCGTGCTGAAGTTGAAAATATTATGTATACACTGTGATGTAAATAGAAGAAAAAAAACAAATGATGAAATAAGAAAATCTATGTAATATATTTCAATTAATAGCAAAGCGTCACTCAAATTTGATATCATTACTTTTAAGACCCATATTTCCAATTCATATCGAAATAAAATGCTGCGTCACAAACTTTTAACCCGTTAAGGGTTTTTGTTCTGATATTTATACTTAAAAAAAAAAAAAAAAAAAAAAAAAAAAATCACTGTTGATGATGATCATGATGAAACGCAGCCGAAATTGTCTGGATTTTCGGCTTCGTACTGTATTTAGTTACAGCTTCCCTAAATTGCTGCCTATCAAATTTTCGCAAATCACCCAATTGTTAGTGCTACTATGCTTATGCTGTGAATTCTCCGATTTATGAGTACACTATATCTCAGCTTCTATTGTGTATAACTACACAAAACTTGATTGGTGAAAGGGCCATTATGAAACACTATGTTGATTCAATTTGGATGCATGATGGCTAACAGGTGGCATTGCTATGTTGCTGTTTTTCTTATTTATTTGCAGGGTTTAAGCTGAATAAAAAAAAATTTTAGCAAGAAAGCTAATATCAGAAAAAAAAACCTTTTGCAAAACGCTAAAATGCCTGAAACAGTAGAAAAAGATAAATATCAGTTTACACATTATTCTAAACGCCTCGATATGTTTGATTTTCATTTATAAATTAAACTTAAAAGTTTTTAATCAGGTCTTTAAAGAGTTGTACACAGAAGGTAAAATTTTTTTAATTTGAAATAAAAAACAATAAAGTAATTAATAATTGTACTTAACCACTGTAACCAGATCAATTTGAATATAGTGCAAGCATATATTTTATTTTAACACATTTATTGGCAGACATGAAAAATATTAAACTTTTTAGATTATTACTTTATATTGTAAACTTTTTGAAAGCAATATGAACATCTTAGATATGACTTATATTCTTTTTTGAAGATATAAGTATCACTATAGCATGTAAAATTTCATTAAGCTTATACTGTATTTGAAAATAAAAACATAACTTACAAAAAAAAAAAAAAAAAAGAAAGAAAGAAAGCAATATAAGTGAAATTTGTTTATTATTATTTAAAGCTTTTTGGTTTACAATTTATAATTTTTCTTTTTTTCGTATTAGACCACTTTACAAATGCCTCATGTTTATTTACAAATTGATTTCCTGTATGTGATTCTTATACATAGTTCAGTGTTTGATTTTCCTTATATGCATGAAATGATGGATTTTATTTTTCTTGATCAATGTTGTGATTTTTTTTCCATGAAAGATTTGTTAATAATTTCACCAAAGATTTTTTTTTGTGTGTGTGTGTTTAGTAAGATGCTTTAGCAAAAAAGCGAAAACATGATATTTCATTTTAGCATTTTGGATAAGTCTTTTAGCATTTCGCAAAAAATGCTACCATAGCGGAAACACTGTTTATTTGAGAACTATATCCCAGCTTCTATTATGGCACATAAACGCGCAAACTTGATATGTGACATGTGAGTCGACCATTATGAAAATGAATGCTGACTTAATCTGGGTTATATCAGCCAATAAGTGGTATTATTCACCTTCTATGATTTTCTATGTGGCTACATTGACACATCTATTGGTTAAAATTGCACCAAACTACATGTGTAAAATCTTTATTATGATTAAATTTTTGTGCATATTAACTAGTAGGTGGTGCTATTATATAGAATCAATGATATAGAGGAAAGTTTTGTGCTGGCCACAACATACTAATTTTTTCAATTCTGAATAATTCTCCAAATCTTGCATTTTCAAGCTTAATGCTTAGTTTATATATTTTCAATCTTCATTTTGAAATTAAATTGAAATTCTCACTCATTTTATGAATCTAGTATTATCATTTCAAGCAATATTCAGATTCTACTATCAGATGCTGCTAAAGTGAATATTTTTCATATATTCCGATTATCTATAATAATAAAAGAAGATGTCTGTCTGTCTGTCTGAGCATCTATACGTTCAGCCCCTACTGAACGCAGAAGTACAAAATTTGACATACGGGTGCTCGGAAGCCTTTCCGAGGGGATAGTGAAAAAAGAATTTAAAAATTTTAATTAGTTCTGGAGATATTAATTAAAATGTCGACCTATGTCTAATCAAAAAGCGATCTCAATGCAGAGATGCCAACTACTATGGTTTGCCCGTAGTTTTTACGGAAATACAGTAATTACAGCCTTACAGACAACATATAAAAATTACAGATTATACATTTTTAAAAGTCGCGGATATCGTTCATTTAAAAAAATGAAACCCTATTTACGATCAACGATCAAACGTACTTCGGAAGCCTTCTGATTCCCAATCTTTCAGCATTCACAACATAAATGTCAATATTCAATTTAAATTTTTTTCATAAGATTCTAGAAACTATAAAAAAAAAAAAATAGAATTGTTCGATATTTCTTGCTCATGTAATTTTTTTCACCCCCTGCCCCTTTTCTTATATCCAACTACTAGCGATAGTTGATTAAAAGCTCTGCAGAAGCTTTTTGTTTCCCAGTCTTTCCCTATCAGCAATATGAATGTCAATATTCATTTTAAAATTCTTTTATTAGGTTCTACAACCTATAAAGGAGTAGAATGGTTTCATTTCTCAAATATCTATTTATTTTTTGACTGCCTCCCCCGTCCTTCATATTTTCAGCTAGTGATCAAGAAATGTCTATTTACAGTAACGAAATATTGCATATATAAGATAACCAAATTTGTTTATAGTATATCAATAAATTATTTTAAGTTTATATTTTCTTCATTTTTTTTTTTTTTTTAAAGGTCAAATTTTATTTATAATTTTGAAAAGTAAATGACAAAACGAACTTATTAGTTTAATGTACAAAACTAAATCATTTTTGAGTGTATAACATTTAAAATATTTTTTTTTAAATTTTAACTTAAATTTACATCAGTTAAGACCAACTTACCAGACTACTGACAAGTACCCAAAACTACTGAAAATTTTCTTGTCTACTACTGAAAATTGTCTTACAAGGTTGGCATCTCTGTCAATGACTGAGAATTCACCGTGATTGCATAAAAATAGATATTTTAACAGAGTTAAAAGCTGAAAAAGGGGAAAATAAATTAGAAGTATTACTATTAGTCCGATTGTTACGAATTCAGTACCAAATGAAAGGGGCGATTTTTCCGAATATAAGAGTACAAGAAGCGGCGTATCGTTACAACAATTACATTTTTAAAAATTAACTAAAGTATGAAATTTAGTTGGCAACATCATTTCAATTGCCGGATAACTGTCTGCGATGAAAAAGGAAATGATTGTAACCAATTAAGATATCACATGTTTTATAGTGTGTGTGTGTGGAGGGGGGGGATTGTAATTTTCAAATTTTCATTTACGTTACATTTAAATTAATATTCAGCTTAGACAGCATATTATAAAGCTACTGTTTAATTTTCATGAAAATATGTGAATAAACAAAAAAATTACATTTTTATTGGGAAAAGATTAAGTTTTCTTTTTTATTTTGCAGTATTTTAAATTGAGTATGCCATTGGTATTTCGTAGTATTCGGTTATAATGCCCGATAATTCGATTGTGAATATTTTTGAAAGTGTAGAATTGTTAGGAAGGGCCTGAGAGGAGGGGGGGGGGAGAGGCAAAAATTAAAAAAGAAAGAGTTACAGCGTTTAAAATTGGTATTATTAGGTTTTAAGGCAAGATAAATCGATTGTGAATATTTTCGAGTGTAAGAGGGAAGGAAAGGGGGCAAAAATGTAGAAAAGAACGATAGTTTTGGAAAAAACAACGGAAACTCAGATCGCCTTTATTCTTTTATATTTTGCTGTATTTCTAATTTCAATTTCCGCTCAATTTCGTACTAAGGATTTTTAGCGTTATATAGCCCGTAATTACGCAAGTTTCGGAGAAAACCATAGAGAAGTTAGACATAAATCTTTTTATAAAAATGTTTATATTACCTTTGTATCTCAGCTTCTAATTAACATAATTTCATAAGTAATATATCATTTTAAAAGTTATTTGAATTGGAATTGAAAAGTATATGTTGCAAATCTCTGTCACCAGAGGATGCTTTGATATTTTAATAATTCAATGTCTGGAATTCTAATTATGATTAAATTATAACACATCATTTGAAATATTGCGGCCTTTTAAACTGATATAAGCCGTTAAATTCCGTACAAGATTTTCAGAGAAAACCACAGAAAAGCCATAACACCTTTATTACAATATCTCCAATTCTAATTATGATGCAGGTTTTCGAATTCCGATACTCCGCTCACATTTCGTATTAAGGATTTTTAACACTATTTAGCCTGCAGTTACGCAAATTTCAGAAAAAAACCACGAAAAAATCATACACAATTTTTTTTATAACAATGCTTATATTACCTTTGTATCTCAGCTTCTAATTAACATAATTTCATAAATAAAATATTTTAAAAGTCATTGTATTGAAATTGAAGAGTACCTATTGCAAATATTAGTCGCCAGAAGGCGCTTTGACATTTTAATAATTCATTATCCCCAATTCTGATTATCAGTAAATTACTAATATGGAGAAGATTGGGAGACCGTAGGCCCCACAGGGTTGCGGATTTGCCTCGGCGTCTCCGAGCGGGAGTTTCGTAAAGTCGGATTTTTCATGGATCGCGAACCAGCTGGTCGCCGAAGGCGGCTAGTAAAAAATAAATCAGGTTGTTCTTGATTTGTCAAACTTGGTAGAAGAAACCAATGGATCATACTAGAAAATTACAGAATTGGCTCCTACTGAGAATAGAGTTTCTGACTTTTGAAACTCAACTACTGCTTTTTTTTTTCTTTTTTCCAAATTTGGTTGGCTAAGTTTACAAATTCTTCACCAAGGCCAAACTTCATAATAATAAAAAGATGCCCTCAGTTTTCCATTTAACTGTAAATTTATTTTTCTGCAACAATAATCTTAATGCAGGAAAAATGTTTAATCCTTTGTAACAATATTATTACAAAGGACAAAACTCTTTTCCTTTATTAGAACTACTGCTGAAAAATGAGTGATAGTACATGTAAAACCACGAGAAACATAATAGCACTTTATTGGCTTCAGCAGAGATCAGACGTCTTAACGTTGGCGACCAAATTTGGTAGAAAATAGTAGTATGTTGCTAGAATCTGGAAGCCCTTTCTTAATTTGAAATAGAATAAACTATCTTTTTAACACACATCATTTAATCAGTATATTTCAT
Source organism: Salticus scenicus (assembly GCA_963930645.1). Classification (NCBI taxonomy): domain Eukaryota; kingdom Metazoa; phylum Arthropoda; class Arachnida; order Araneae; family Salticidae; genus Salticus; species Salticus scenicus. The sequence goes on along the minus strand of OZ005655.1, from coordinate 214,272,848 downwards.
TAAAATGAAGAATATATTGATTCATTTTTTACTTCCTTATACAAAGTATAAGGAAGTATAGTAATCCCGATTTGCGAAATGGATTTTGCATTTCACATTGCTCGAAAACGAATGATCGCTGAATGTTGCCAATTTATACATGTGACTGTCGTGATGTCTAGTTGTACACCTGCAAGTGTCGTCTTAACACGAACTCTCGTTTTAGAGATATAAGGGATTTTACACGATTTTTCGTGACGTCTGTATGTATGTGTGTCTGTGTGTGTGTCCGTATGTCGCATAACTCAAAAACGGTTGGACGTAGAAAGTTGCGAATTGGTACAGAGGTGTGTTATAACATCTAGTTGTGCACCTCCCTTTTTGGACTTTGTATGATTTTCCGTTTTGGAGGTATTTAGAAAATTAGGTTCATAATGACAAAAAATACATAGGTTTTGGCCATAATGTATCAAAAAACGGTGATAACTCAAAAAGGGTTTGGACAAATCTTGCATTTTAACTGACTTCCCGACTAGCTAGACATTTGAAACTTTCAGAACACGTTGACAATGCATTTTTTAAAATATTTTTAGCCAACTGTTTCCGATACCTGCTGCCTTCAGCGGCGTTTATGTGATTGAACAGAAAATTTATTTAACTAACTTCCCGACTAGCTAGACATTTGAAACTTTCAGACTAGATCAGAACACGGTGAAAATGCATTTTTTTAATACTTTTAGCCAACTGTTTAGGGTCCCTGCTGCCTTCGGCAGCGTTACCAGTACAAATCTTGCAATCGAGTTTTAACTAACTTCCCGACTAGCTAGACATTTAAAACTTCAGGAAAAGCTCAAAACACGGGGACAATGCGTTTTTGAAATATTTTTAGCCAACTGTTTCGGGTCACTGCTGCCTTTGGCAGCGTTTATATTGTTCAACAGAAAAATTATTTAACTAACTTCCCGACTAGCTAGACATTTGAAACTTTCAGAATAGTTCAGAACACGGTGAAAATGCATCTTTTTAATACCTTTAGCCAACTGCTTCGGGTCCCTGCTGCCTTCGTCAGCGTTACCAGTACAAATCTTGCAATCGGTTTTTAAATAACTTTCAGAAAAGCTCAGAAAACGGTGATAATTCATTTTTTAAAATATTTTTAGCCAACTGTTTCGGATCCAATGTCAATGTTTGTTAACATTATGTATATTTCTAAATGTGTATAAGGAAGTCATGTGGTGCCCACATCAGATTTTTTTTCTCTGAGATTTATAGTTATTATTGAGTTATATTTAAAGCTATAGTATATTGAACTACATTATGAGGCTTCTATAGTATTCCATAATTAATATAATATTGTCTGAATATAATATTACAATGTAAACATTAAATTTATTTAACAATTAAATGCTATCTTTATTATACCTTTATATAGAGATGTAGCTGGTTGTGAAGAGGCTAAAGTTGAAATCATGGAATTTGTAAATTTCTTAAAAAATCCTCAACAATATATTGAACTTGGTGCCAAAATTCCAAAAGTATGTTTAAAAATGGATATTTTGTGTATGCAAAAAGTATTTCTAGCTCTAAGACTATGTATCTCTGTATAATTAGGGTGCCATATTAACTGGTCCACCAGGTACTGGCAAAACTCTACTAGCAAAAGCCACAGCAGGTGAAGCGAATGTGCCATTTATCACAGTTTCTGGATCTGAATTTTTAGAAATGTTTGTTGGTGTTGGTCCTTCCAGGGTAAGTTAATATCTTTCCTCATTATATGAATACTGTCAGTTATAAAGAGTAACTGCAAAAAACTAAGTTTTCATTTAAATAGAATATTAAGGAGACTTGGCACTTTTGACGGCATCAATGAAGTAGGTTTCATATAAAAGCTTATATTTCCATTTAATATTTATAAATTGAACTATATTAGGTTTGTTCAATAAAATATATATTTAAGTAACAACTCTTATGTTTTTTTTACCAGTTTGAAATCTTTAAATTGCATCTTCTCAGTTTGCATTTTTTCATCAATTCATGATCATCAAAATGCTAAAACTTCTATGGATATTTAAGAAAATATTTATTTATTTTTATTATCTATTTATTTATTAATGATTAATGGAACCTACTTAAAAGAATCAGGGATGGGTTTTGAAATTTAATAATTAGTTTTGGAGGGAAAAAAATTAAAAAGTGAATGTCTAGGTAAAAATTTGCAAAAAAGCCTGCTTTTTGTTATATTTCTATTTATTTTTAAAGATACTGCAAAATTCATCCATAGTCCTTTGAAGTAGGTTCTATTAAACATCTAAAAAAATATCAAGTCTTTTTCTTAAATATCTGTAGAAGTTTAAGCATTTTGAAAAACATGAATACATGACAATTGCTAACTAAGAAACATAATTTAAAGATTTCAAATCTGTAAAAACAATATATATATCAAAAACCATTAAAAAAAAATGTTGCCTGGATGTGCATTTAATTGAACAAACCTAATGTACTTCAATTTATAAATATTAAATGGAAATATGTAAGCTTTCATATGAAACTTATTTCAGTAATGCCATCAAAGATGCCAAGTCTCCTTAATTGTTTCAAAAACTCAAGCATGTATTGAAAATGTGTTTTAGAATTAAAAATTAATGGTGTTTTTTTTTTTTTTTTTTTTTATTATTATTATTATTATTATTTAACTTCTCTCTATATATAAATGACTAAGAGATTTTTGAGTCTGTTTGTCTGTGTGTTGACGCAAGTTGCCACCAGCTTTTCATACTTTAGTTAATTTAAAAAAATCTAATTGTCCGATCGATAAGTTAATTAAACCGATGTATTCAGAAAAAAATGCCCCTTTCATTTGGTACCTTATTTGTAATGAAATTTTGATTAGATTTTTGAAATGTAAAAATAATAACCTGGTAAAAGCTTTAAAAATGAACATTTAAATTTTTAATTGTTGCCAAAAAAAATTACTTTTTTTTTTCAACATAAAATGAAATATACTTTCATGCGAAAAAAAAAAAAAAAAAAAAATTAAGTATTAAATTTGCTTTTGCACATGAAAAAATGAAAATGGAGTAAAAAAAATAAATAATATACCTTAATTTTAGATTTTTTTCCCCTTTTGTTTAAATAGTATGTTTTTGGCATGGATGAATCACGCTTGGCATGAAAGCTAATTCAGCATTACATTAAAGAGCTTTACTTATTGATAATCCTGGGTAATTTTTAAAATTTTGATGCTGAAATAGATTGGACATTTTTTGCCAAGGACTCCACTTTTGTAAAGCCACTTTAAGCCAAGTAGCGCATAAAAAATATAAATAAATTATAAAATATTGAAAAACAGAAAAGAAAGAAAAGGAAAGGAAAACGAAAAGAAAGAAAAACCCAAAAATAATAATAACATAAATTATGTATTTTTGTATAAAGTGATAAAATTTCAAAAGTTGCCAAAAATAGCTACATTAAGGCTGTACCGTGATCAGATTAACATATTTCATTATTTATTTATCTATATACCAACTACTATTAACTAACTCAACTACTATTATAACCACAAAAATTGTCTGATGCGATAGACGTAGCCGATCATAGCACATTGTAATATTATATGTGAAATTATTGTCATTTTATGGTTGATTGAATAAATCAAATAAATATAGAAAATAACACTAAAGAAAATATTGTGTACACCACGTATAGTGTTGTTCATATATAACTGGGATTCAAATATAAAATGGCTACTTCAATTTTTTTTATACTGTCCATTTTGAAACTGTCATCTGATAAGCACCCAAATGGAAACCCAAAGTTAGCTATTGTCACGGGCAATAGGGACAGACTGACAGACACTCAAGAGCCTGTGAATGAGTGAGTCGCTGCCAAAGGCAGCGGGGAACCAAAGTGGGTTTGCAATTTTATGATTTCTTTAAATTTTATTTTTGTTTGTAAAGCGATATAGAAAAGAGTTTCCTTTAAATATAGTGACCAGCGAAGCGAGAAAAGCCTTTGTTGATTCACTACCTTCATTGATTTCATGAATTAAAAAATGGTTTTGTTAACAAACTTTGATATATTGGCACCCAGGCAGCATCAGGCCAAGTTTTGTATGTTTCGAGTTTGATTTTGAAATTTTTTCCGCATTCGGAATTCAGTTCGTTCCCGAACTGGGTCTTTGCTAGTAAATTATAATGCAAGATGTTTATAAATATTTTTAAGCAGAATCAATAGCTTAAATTATAGATTTTAACAATACAACAGAGTACCAATCGTCGAAGTTATTCAAGATCATCAACATCTCAGATTACTGAAAATCTAAATTAAACAGACCCTCCTGTTATAAAATGCATACTACATAATAAAATGAATTGGTCTATGAGAAGAAAAAAAAAAATAATTATAAAAACTTATATTTTCGTTGTTTTTATGGATTAAATAAAACTCAGATCATCAAGACTCTTGAAACTTTAATGTAAACCTGAAATTCTAACATGCCTACTAAATTAAAAATGTAAAAAAAACTTATTTTATTTTTTAGGTTAGAGATATGTTTTCAATGGCACGTAAAAATGCACCTTGTATCCTCTTTATTGATGAAATTGATGCTGTTGGCAGAAAAAGAGGAGGCAGAAGTTTCGGAGGTCATAGTGAACAGGAAAATACACTCAACCAACTTTTGGTTGAAATGGATGGTAATTAAACTTACATTTAAAGAATTTTATTCTTATTGTGAAGATATTTTATTGATTTTTTAATAAAGCTATTTATTGTACCATTTAGTATCAGAAGAGGGATTATAAGGTCCTGATAAAAAAAATATGGTGAAAATTTTTATTATGTACAAAGTAGCAAGTTTACATCAAATTTTATTGAATCTCCTTCCAAATACTCTCCTTCAATAGCGATGCACTTATTCCAACATTGATTCCATGATTGGAAACATTTCTGGAAGTCTTCTCTCGGAAGCATCTTCAGGTGCTCTGTTGTGTCTCTTTCAGTCTCGGAATTGGTGTCAAAACGCTTTCCTTTCATCGCGGTTTTTATTTTTCGAAGAACCAGAAATCGCATGGTGCTAAATCTGGAGAGTAAGGTGGATGTGGACAGACATCAAGTTTTTTTGTGGCCAAAAACTGGCCAATCAGAAGCGAGGTGTGACATAGCGCGTTATCGTGATGAAGCAGAAAGTCGTTGGCTCATTTTTTTTTGTCTTTTTCTTCGTACATCGTTTCGCAAATGTTGTAAAAAACCCTTGTAATAATCAGAGTTTACAGTTGTTCCCCTTCGAACAAACTCTGATCCCACTATGCCCTCACTATAAAAAAAACAATGAGCATGACCTTCACATTTGACTTTGACTGACGTGCATTCTTAGGGTGAGGAGAGCCACTCAATTTCAATTGAGAACTCAGCATTTTCATTTCAGGGTCATAGGTAATTTTCATAGGTCATTTCAGGGTAAATAGTCTTCAGAGTCACCACATTATCGCCACTGATCTTAACATTTCATGAGCTTCTTTGGCACTTTTTTGCAACTTAAAACAAAGTTTAATGTTAGCGCATTGCTCAAAATTCACGATGTACGCAGATACCGTAAATACGGCCTCACTATTCCTGCTCTGGAAGCCGACATACAAGTTACAACATGCTCAAATTTGACACAGATTATCTCAACTAATCAGACTATTGAACATATTACTTCAAATGGATCAGCTACTGCTAGTATAAAAAATTTTTCACCGTATTTTTTTATCAGACTTTGTATATTCCAGTCATTCAGTAGTTTTTCAAAAGGAACATTTATTCATTTGATTGTTGGTTTGAAATATCTTTTCTCTGTATCAACTATATGAGATGTTTTTATGAATTCAGAATCACTAGTATTGCAACATATTAGTTTTCAAACAGAAAGCATTTCTTATAAAATACCTATTGACTGAATTATGATGTATGAATAAAAAAAAAAAAAAAATATATTTTCTGCAAGATATATTATTTTTCCTTTTTTAGGCTTTAATACTACAACTAATGTTGTAGTGCTTGCTGCTACAAATAGAGTTGATATTCTTGATCAAGCTCTACTTCGTCCTGGTCGATTTGATCGACAAATTTTTGTGCCTGCACCTGATATAAAAGGAAGGTAAGATAGAAATATTATTATACAGTTAAAAAAAAAAAAGAAAGAAAGAAAAAAAAAATGTGTTTATTATTTCATTTATTTATTTTAATGTAGAGCGTCAATATTTAAAGTTCATCTTCAACCATTAAAAACACTGCTTGACAAAATAGATCTTTCTCGAAAAATGGCTGCCTTAACACCTGGTTTTACAGGTATAAAATTTATTTATTTATTTTTTTATTACTTTAATAATTCTGATTCTAAAGAGGGCATTTCATTATTACAGGTGCTGATATTGCTAATGTATGCAATGAAGCTGCCTTAATAGCTGCCCGTGACTTAAATGATAGCATACTACTGAAACATTTTGAACAAGCTATTGAAAGAGTTGTTGCAGGTGTTAAATTATTTTTTCTGTTCCTATTTGGTTTTATGTGTTTGTGATAATGAATTCTGAATATAATCTTACTTAAAAAAAATAAAAAAAAATAAATATCTCAAAATATAATATTTATTGTTAATGTTTGTATCTTTTAATGTTCAAAGTTAATTCCCTCTTCTTCTTTTTATCATTGAAATTTTAAGATGTATTAAAAAACTTTATTAGAATTGTGTTACCCCTGTAATTTTATGGAACAAATCATCAAATACATAACATTTATTTTTAAAGTACAGTGTTGAAATTATTTTGTCCTTATTTAAGTGGGAAAAAAATGTAAAAAAACATGCTGTTCAACAGTTGTCATTAAAAAGATAAAAGAAAAAGAGAAGAAGAAAAAAAAATCACTTATAGTGTCCTCAGTTGTACTACTAATTTATTGAAATTTTATTTTTCTGACTGAGTGAAAATAATGTCTGGATCGGGAGTCGAACCCCGGATCTTTGACTTACAAGGTCAAGGCTCTACCAATTGAGCTATCCAGGCCGACAAACCGGTTGGCATTACTCACTCAGACAACCTTTAGGCAGAAAACATCTGGTCTATCATTTAGATAGCTCAACAGAAATAAGCCGCAGGTAAAGGAAAACACCATTATACAATGGGAAAGCGGCTTATTTCTGTTGAGAATGCGGGTTATTTCTGTTGAGCTATCTAAATGATAGACCAGATGTTTTCTGCCTAAAGGTTGTCTGAGTGAGTAATGCCGACCGATTTCTCGGCCTGGATAGCTCAATTGGTAGAGCCTTGACCTTGTAAGTCAAAGATCCGGGGTTCGACTCCCAGTCCAGGCATTATTTTCACTCAGTCGGAAAAATAAAATTTCAATAAATATGATTTTCTTCCAATCAGTTGATTGTGTGATTTTAATTAAAATTGTACTACTAATTTACTTATCACATCAAAAATATTTCTTCCTTTCAATCATTCTTACACTTCAATATTGACACAACTTACTTATATTATTATATAACCTAAAAAGTATACCAACATTTGATTCTTTTTTTTTTTTTCTAACTTTTTGAGAAAAAATGTTAAACCTCAAGTTAAAGTTCACAAAAAGTTGCAGGTGTTTAATTCATTCAAAGGCATTCATGCAATGCTGAGGTGGGTGAGATAAAGAAAGGCATGTGCAATGCAGAAGAATTTAAAGAAGATGCGTGGGACGGTATGAAGAAAGGGCTAGAAGTCCAAAAGTGAAATGAAATGTTCTTAAAACAATAAATATCAAGTTTTAATTTGTTAAAGTAAATGATTTTCTTGTTGTTTCATGGAATTGATTTTATAGCATCTGTTATAAGAAAAGTGTTAAGTTTGTGAAGTAAAGTTAACATAATTAAAGAATTATTCAAAGAGTTTTCTTTTTGAAAAAGTCAAGGAAATATTCTTCTAAAGAAATGTGATGTTTGTCATTGATATGAAATGGTAAATTAATTGTAGTCTCAATTTGGACAAATAAGGAAAAGATTTTAAAATACAGGGTGTTTATAAAGTCCCAGACCCATTTTGATGTTTAATAACTCATAAAATAATAAAGATAGATTAAAATTAATAACATAAATGGTTAGATAGACTCAAAAAGCTTCATGACCCTTGTCAATGAACTTCCACGTGTGCCCCCTTCATCGCACGGAGAATATCAAGTCGATAGTCAATTTCACGCCAGGTAGCGGCAAGCATGTCGGCATCCACAGAGGCTATTGCGGTTGTAATTCTGATTTTTAGGTCATCAATGTTCGACACTCTCCTCCTGTAAACATTGTCCTTTACAAATCCCCAAAGGAAAAAGTCCAGCGGCGTTATATCAGGTTATCTGGGTGGCCAAGGAATTGGACCTCCTCGCCCAATCCATCTTCCTGGAAAATGGTCATTCAAAGAACTACGAACGATGGTGCACCATCTTGTTGCAAAAAGACATGTGGCTGAATGATCTTTTTGGTAAATTCTTCTGCGATTTCTCTGTGCTTGCACTATCGATTTTGTTTCTATGTACCACCATAAAATCTGTGATTTCTCTTGTGGTGTATGCATTCTCCTTAATATCCGCTCGAATAAAACATCACATACAAAAGTACTACATAGAACAAACACATCAAAAGTAAACATAACATTGCAATAGTTGCCAAAAACAAAAGAGAGAAAAATGCTATTAATAAGCAGATGATATTTAGAAAAGTACAGATATTTAGACTGGAAAATGAAATTATCTGAAATTAACCACACACGCACACAATATTTACAAAAGTAAAGATATTCAAACCTGAAAAGAAAATATATGAGTTATTCCATCAATAAATGCCATAAGTTTGTTTATATCTTCATTATTTTATGAGTTATTAAACATCAAAATGGGTTCGGGACTTTATAAACACCCTATACTTTTTGGGAAAAAAAAAAGAAAGAAAGAAAAAGAAAAACTGACAACAATATAAAATGAACGAAAAAAAAAAAAATAATAATAATAATAATAAGTAAAGATGTTTTTGGTCTGGCATTATTAAAATAATAATATCAGCAAAGGACTCTATATGAATCAATTAGTGACCTGATTTTAATGTCAAAGGCAGAATGTTTAGCTAAAATAGTTGAATCATGAAAATTTTGTTTGCACAAACATCTGGTTAGACAAATTCAAAACACTTCACAACATAACATAACATACAATCTGTGAAGAAGAGTAGAGTGTTGGTGAAAATTCTGTAAATTGGCGATTAAATGATGTCTGGTCTGATTCAAGAAAGACTATAAGGACAATGATATTGTTCATGCTAATGAAACAGCGCTTTTCTTCAAACTTACTTCAGATAAAATTTTATCATTCAATAACGAAAACTGCATGCAGGGAAAACTATTCAATGAAATAATTATTGTTTGTGTATTTGAAACGATAAGTGGAACAGAAAGAAGATCTTTGACAGAGAACAAATTGCCAAGTGACAGTACTTACATAGCATTACATCTATTCTTTAAAATTATCTTTTAGACTTATTTTACTTAAAATCATGGATAAAATTTATTTATTTTTTTAATCAGTATATTGTTATCTTATTATCTTACTGGGAAGCTAAAGGATCCAAGATGCTTTAAAAATATAAAAAATATTGCTGATTGATTACCCTTCTAAAAGAAAAGTGCAGATGACATCCAAACATTTTTAAGACAAAATTAGATAATGAGATACAGAACTGAAGAAACAAGATGGAAAATTCTTGTTCATTACAGATAAGTTTCCAGCTTATCCAACTATTGAAAATTTTCAAAGAATGATCAGGAGTCTTAATTACAGTTAAGGAAAGTTTATGCTAATGCACATGTTTGTCATACCAATATTTTGAACATGTCTATTAAAAAAAAAAAAAAAAAAAAAAAAAAATAGGCATAATTAACAGAACAGACAGTTCAGAATTCATTTCAGCATGCAGGTTATTTTTCTGTAGAAGAAGTGTTGATAAATGATAGACAATGGTGGGACTAATTTATTTCTGTCTCAGTAGGTTTGTGTTTATATAAATTCACAAATATTAGTAATTACTATTTTTTGAAAATATAGATTATGTTATTTCTGTTGGCAATGAAACTATAACTTCTCAAATATCAACAACCATGTTCTTCAAAAGTTGATCAAGACAAGTAGTGATGATGAAATAGAATAAAATGTCAAAGTAATACCATCAATAAAAAATGTTCAGTAAGCAATAAATTTGTTGTCACCTTTCTATAATGCACAAAAGACTGAAATATATTGAACACATTGAAGATGATGTAGGTTGTCATTTATTTGCTCTAAAAGAAACAAAAATTGATAATTACTTTCACTAAACAATGCTTTATTATGCTTATTGTCATTTTGTTATTAATAAACATTATAGCTAATCAAAATTGCTTTAAATAAAAATAAAAAAAAGTTCTGTCTGAGAAATATTTTAGGAAATTGTATTTTAATAGTGTTTCATACAATAGTCACTTCCTTTATATTTTCTAATAAAGCTTTTCTTTTCACTTTTATAACACAGAAAAATTTCACTTGCTTTTAAATTGAACTCAATTTTCATATCAGAAATGATTTGGTCTCTTGGGTGATTTTATAACAGATTTTGACTGCATACTCCCCCCCCCTCCCCTCAAAATAATAAAAATAAAGAAAACTTCATAAAATCAATCTATAAATTATATGATGCTGAAAAATAAGGGATGTATTTATTTATTTATTTAAATAGTCTAAAACAGATTAGAATAATAAGGCAGGGAAAGATAAATATCTAAAACACTGTACAGTTGAACCTCATTAACGGGAATCTCAAGGGGAATAAAAAATGTGTTCATGTTATCAGTAGTTCATGATATCAGTAATTAATATTCATGTAATTAAACTAATCTTTATTTTGACAGGGATTGTGGAAACAGTTCATATTAAAAGTATTTCACTTTAAGCGTATTCACGTTAACAAAGTTTGACTGTATATGAATGATAATTCATTGAAAGCATTATCTGTTTTTCTGTTTTTTGCTTCATTTTAAGCCATGGATATGTTTACTGCTAAGCAAAAGTACAAGCCTTTCTTTTTTTCTTGAATGTGTAGTAGTCTTGATTGATGTAATTAAAATTAATTAATTTGGAATAGTTTATCAAATTTAAAAAGCTAAAGTGCACCAGAGGACTAATTAAATACAATAGCAAAGAAGGTGCTTGGCAATAAAACTTTTTGGGTTATTTTTCTTTCGCTTTCCTAGAATGAAAATAAATAAATAAATAAATGATAATAATAATAATCCAAAGAAACAACAGTTTATCCTGGGGTTATTATTTTAATGAAATATGTAGGTGAAAATTAAACAGTGAGAAAAAAAGAAATTGATATTCTTTATAATTTAAACATTGTTGTTTGTTAAAAAAAAAAAAAAAAAAAAAAAAAAAGAAAGAAAAAGAAATCAGTGTCAAACTTCTTTTTGCATTATATTTTGGATATGATTCTAAAGAATATTATTTACAAAATTTGAATAACTGTGCTCCATTCATTCAGGAAATGTTAAAAATATGTTTATTTTTGAATTTTGGGAAACTTTTTTAGGTATGGAAAAGAAAACAAATGTTTTACAACCAGAGGAAAAAAGAACTGTTGCATACCATGAAGCCGGGCATGCTGTTGCTGGTTGGTTTTTAGAGCATGCAGATCCATTGTTAAAGGTATCTATAATACCAAGAGGGAAAGGTTTAGGGTATGCTCAGTATCTACCCAAAGAGCAATACTTATATACTAAAGAACAGGTAAATATTTTTACTTAAACATATGCTTTGACAGTATCTCAACTTATGTATTGTACAATATTATCTACCTTCTTAAATAGTGTCATATAAATTTATCATTTTTTTAGAAAAAGAAATTTATTTATTTTTGAATGTATGCAGTTATATGCCTGTTTATTAAGTTGAATATTTTTTCTTTGTTTTATTATTTTCAATATTGTAATTTTTTTTTTTTTTTTTTTTTCCCATTTCGATATTTGCAAAATTTCACCATGTAGAATTTTACATTATTTTTCTATTCGCCTTTTATAGAAAATGAATATTAAAAGTATGTTTGAAGTTGTCAGTCAAGTTTAATAAATAACCAATATTTTTTAAATATATATCTCTTATTATGTAAAATCACATTTGCTTTCGGTCAAAACATGTTCAAGAGTTATTTTTGAATGAATTTAGGCATAGGAAAAGAGAGTTTTAAACAGTTATATACAACTTTAATATTATAGATAATCAGTGTATGTAATATTTTATATGTAATACTAAAATGCATGTCTATAAAGAAATATGAATACTTAAATATTTTTGTATGCATAGTTTTGGTTGCCAAGAATGCTGAAGCAGAATATTTGTTCAGTCTTTGTATTTTTCAAAATATCTAATATAAAACCAATGGAGTTTGATTTTGTTGCTGAGCAGTCATTTTTTGTACTCTGGGTCTAATTAAACAGGCACATACAGCATAAAGGAAATTCTAAATCACTATTAATACCATTGTCTTGACCAGGTTTCAAATCCAACCCTGGCAACTGAAAATCTGAATGTTAAATATCTGCCCACAAAATTGGCTTGAAAGATACTTTAACTTGTTCTTTGAGTTCAGTGGTAAATATTTAACTAAAAAATTAATTTATTAGTTTTTCCTTTTGATTACTTTGAATAAGTTTAAACAACTTTGAATTAAATTTTAATATTGCCTTTCTTGATGTACTACAAATAATTAAGAAAGTGTGTGTAATGATATAATTGATAATCTGGTTTAATGTGTTTTATTTTTTAAAAAAATTAAATTTTTTATCAGAGCATACTTTAATTACATTATATTAAAACATTTACCTTATTTAAAGCTCTATTGGCTAAAGTACTTTCTGGGCGGATCCGCCCTTTCATCAGTAACCTCTTTCTGGTCCGCTATGTTTGAAACTGACTTGATCTCTTCCTTCAGTTGACTCTTCATAAGGTGGTGCCATGATCGATCTAGGTCTGCGCAGGTTACAATAAAAATCTTGTTGATAAATTATATAGAAAAAGGATCAATAAACTTAACAATATCCCAAATCATCAACCCCCCCTCCCCCCCTCCTAAAATTCACTTACTCTATTCCATTTCATCAAGGAAATTAATTAAAAATAATTAATTCTGTTAAAATTAAGAATACCGCTAAAAAATATAACATTAATATCCCTATAAAACCCAACCCCAATATCTATCAATTAATTAGACTCAGTTCCCCCTCTTGAAACCGCAGGAATTTGCCAAATCCCATTCAGTTATCCGGATAAAAAAACAGGTTATTATATTGGAATCACTAAGAGAAAAATAGCAACTAGAATTAAAGAACACGGAAATGACATAAAATATGGAAAATTATCAACAGCTCTCACTAAAGTCAACAATGAAAATAATATCGATATCAATTTTAACAAAACAAGAAAAATCGCTAACTACAATAACTCCTATTATGCTTATTACCACGAAACTATCGAAATAATTAATAACCAATTAGCATGTAATGGACATGAGTCATGTGCAGACCTTGATCGATCATGGCATCATGGCGCCACCTTATGAAGAGTCAACTGAAGGATGAGATCAAGTCAGTTTTGAATGTAGAATGAAGTTTCGAAGTAGTAACCTCCACAAAGAGGTTACTGATGAAAGGGTGGATCCACCTGTACTTTAGCCAACAGAGCTCTAAATAAGGTAAATGTTTTAATATAATGTGTTTGATTTTATTGTTAGACTATCTGATATAGACAGATTGACTGTAAATCACATATAGTATATACTTGTAATAACATATTATTATATTATCTTATAATAACAACAACAAAAACAACAAAAAAAAAAACCTTAATTATTTGCATAAAATTGATTAGAACTAGTCTTTATTTTCTAATAATTTCATTTTCTATCATATGAGTAGTTCATTGTAAAAGTGAATTATCTCCTTGGTAAATGAATTTTGAAAAAATGCGTTTTTTGCAAATTTGTCTGTAGGAAAAAAAAAAAAATACAAGTATTCATTCAGTATTATCAATTTTTTAGTGTTTAATACAAAACAGAGTTACAAGAATTTATAAGTTATAAGAAAATTAATATGAAGTAACTTAAAAACTTGATTTTTATAATGGATATTTAGAAGTTTTAGTTCAGTTCTCTTTAAAAAAAAAAAGGAATGCCATTTATGGGATTTTATTGTAATTATTGAAGTTTTTTCACTTTTATAATGAAGAATATGAATAACTGGGATACAATTAAACAAAAATATAGAGCTACACTACTTTTACAATGAATGACACTCCTGAAAAATATTGATAGAAACTCTTTTTTTTATTATTTTCAATTGTAAGTTATTTAAGAATTTATAAAGTTTCATGAATTTTTTCTGTTCGTACCATAGATGTAGTATAATGAACAAGATGGTGCATACAGGTTTTGGTTTTACAAGGAGAGGTCACGACATGGAAAATTCAGATCGGGACGAAATTGCGCAGGATTGTAGTATACTATGAGGGTAACAACATATTAAAGCAGTAGGACCCACTATCCACAAAATTTCGAGAAAAAAGCATTTAAAGTTTCAGTAATCTTTAAATACAAGTTATTTCGTCAGCGAGCAAGCGCCCCAGTGGTGTGCTCTTAAAGCGCGAGTCTGCTAGCCAGACGGCTTGGGTTCGAGGCTACCTATAGACAACTTCTTCTTTTTTTTTTTTTTTTTTTTCTTTCTTCTTTAACTTTTTATGTAATCTAAACTTTTTATTCATTTTTACTTTATTTTACAATTCAATTCAAAATTTGAAAATTTTAATAAATTATTTAATTTTCTTGAGTATAAAATAACCTTTTCTATTTTTAATATTTAGAACTTAAAAATACAATAAATTTCTATAGCTTAAAAAATAAAGTTTAGTTTTACAAAACCCTAAATAAAAAACATA
Organism: Salticus scenicus; assembly: GCA_963930645.1. NCBI lineage: Eukaryota > Metazoa > Arthropoda > Arachnida > Araneae > Salticidae > Salticus > Salticus scenicus. The sequence goes on along the minus strand of OZ005655.1, from coordinate 214,257,848 downwards.
AAGAAAACAGACAAATATTTAAATAATTAAAAAATAAGAAAGCTGCAAACAAAGTGTAAAATAGTTAGCAGGTGTTATTTAAATCTTGGTTTGAGCTTCCTGATTTTGTTTGAATGTGTATAAATTACGTAAACGTTTCTAGCTTGTTAATAATAAAGGGCAGGTGGAATTTTATTTTGTGCAAGGAAGGATAAAAAAAAAAAAAAAGTCTTTATCGAAAAAGAAACTATGTTCATTAACATTTAAAATCTACATTTAAAGATAACATTTCATTACCTGTAATACTAATTTAATAGCATCGTAATCCTACACTATAATTTTTCAAGAAACTGTATTGGTTGGGGAAGTAATTATTTAATTTGGATAGTAATTATATATGAAATTAAAATGATCATTTCTCTGTATTATTATTATTTTTTTAAATTTAAAAAACAAAATGTACTATTGTTTCAAGCATACCTAAAATAAAATAAAATGTATTTCGATAAATAATCAAAAACAGTTTCTTTAGTTTTACCTTATTTTACAGTCAAAATAAAACTAAAATTAATTTTTTAAGTTATAGAAATTTATTGTATTTTTAAGTTATAAATATTAAAAATAGAAAAGGTTATTTTATACTCAAAAAAATTAAATAATTTATTAAAATTTTCAAATTTTGAATTGAATTGTAAAATAAAGTAAAAATAAATAAAAAGTTTAGATTACATAAAAAGTTAAAGAAGAAAGAAAAAAAAAAAAAAAAAAAAGAAGTTGTCTCCAGGTAGCCTCGAACCCAAGTCGTCTGGCTAGCAGACTCGCGCTTTAGGATCACACCACTGGGGCGCTTGCTCGTTTATGAAATAACTTGTATGTAAAGATTACTGAAACTTTAAATGCTTTTTTCTCGAAATTTTGTGGATAGTGGGTCCTACTGCTTTAATATGTTGTTACCCTCATAGTATACTACAATCCTGCGCAATTTCGTCCCGATCTGAATTTTCCATGTCGTGACCTCTCCTTGTTAGTTTAAAAAATCAAGGAATGCTGGGTATAGGGTTGTAACATTGCTGCAATCTGATTGGTTGACAATATGTTGGCAAAATTTTGCATTGTGTTGTCTCTCTGTCAGTCAGTCAACAAGTTAACAGCGATAAATGTACAAAAGATGGATATCCTACTTCATACTTGCCAACTTTTCCGGTTTTCCCGGAAGACTTCCGGTTTTTTAACATATCTTCCGGTCTTCCGGACAGATGATGAAATCTTCCGTTTTTAAAAAAATCGCGAATATCGTTCGTTTTAAAAAGAAACCCAAATGTTCTACGAAAACTCCTGATTCCCAATCTTTTTCCATCCATAACATAAATGTCAATATTCATTTCAAACTTGCTTTATGAGATTCTAGAACATTTAAAGAAATAGAATTGTTAAATATTTCTTGTTGACGTAATTATTTTTTGCCCCCCCCCCTCCACTTTATTTATCTACAATTAGTGATCAGCAATCAAATGTTCTGCAGAAGTCTTTTCTTTCCTAATCTTTATCCATCTGCAACATAAATAATAATATTAATTTTAAAGTTATTATATTAGATTCTAAAAGTAGAGTTGAGAGAGTTTAAATATTTCTTACTCTGTAATTATTTTTGTATCTTCCCCCCCCCCAACCTTTCCCCGGATTGTGATCAATTCTAGAAACAATAAAGCAATGGAAGTGCTCAATATTTCTCACATATGTAATTATTTTTAGATCTTTATTGCTGAATTTAATGAATCTGTTTATTTTTCCTCAATTAAATTAAATATTTGTATGTCATATTTATACCAAATGTGTAAACATGGGAAAAAAATGAAGAATAATTTTTTCAGGTAGGAAAATTTTTCCCAAATCAATTTAAGAATATTAATACTCAGTTGGTTTTATACACGTTTGAAACTGATAATTAGCTACTGCTACTGTTTCTTATATGTATGATCAATGTACGTATACAAAAATCATATTCTATATTTATTTAAAAAAATAGTTATACTTTAACTTAACTAAGTTTTTTTGTCTATTGTTAAATAAATTTCTTACAGATTCTGTTTTGTAGATATTTATATGTTGAAGAGGAATAACTTCATTTAAAACTTTTATATATTTAGTATAATCAATCTATAGTAAAACGTTTTTATAGATTGCTTCTAAATATTAAAATTGTAAAACTGTATTGTTTAATACGTCAAAGAGAAAAAAAAAATCTTCCCTTTTTTTATGAAATCTTCTGGTTTTTCAACAAAAATCTTCCCTTTTTTTATTAAAATTGGTTGGCAAGTATGCTACTTCAAAGTGTCTGGGTGCTTTGGATACAAGCTCTGGCAATTCATTAGAAGCGGACTTTAAGCATTTGACTATTGACATGCGCCATCTTCCTTGGTTATTAGTCTGTGGTTTGTGCTATATTTATGTGTTGAATGATTTTATACGGGCCATAATATATATATATATATATATATATATATTTATATATAAGGTGGTGGTTGGGTGGGCAGATGTTTGATTAAGGAGGTGGGGTGATGTTGTAAGGCTGGATGGTTGGGTGGGTTTGTGAAATTAAATTATAAAAAAAAAAAAAAAAAAAAAAAAAAGCAGAAGGCTTGTTGCATTTACTTATGCAAACTTTTTTTCTAATAAAATTTCAGTTTCTTCCTTTTTGAGTTGTCAACTATATTTAAAATTCTAATTATACTATTAAATACAATTTAATAAATCGGTGAATTTCATTGTTGCTTCGTGGTTTTATTGTTATTCATTTACTTTGAAATTTTGCTTTTTTAAATCCATATGGTTCCTGTTCTGGTCGTGGCAGGCTGGGTGAGTGTTGCCGGCATGAAACTAGTTTAACCCCACAGGCAAGTCACAAGTCTTGCCGCCTGCCTCCTTCCTTCCTATCTTGTGTTTCTTAGGTTATTTTTTCATTAATTTTGATAAGTTTATGTTTTAAGTTAAGATTTGTTGTGTTACTTTATTGATTCGTTTGTTTTGCAGGCTGTTAATTAATAGATCTGGCTTCTTTACATTAGTGTATTTCATCCACTGATAATTTTTTTTTTTAATCTTATTGGTCATTGGTGTTTCAGTGATCCGGTATCTGTTGCTTGGCTTCTTACTATGCTTAATAGATCATCTTTATTATATATATATATATATATACTAGCAGACCCGGCCACGCGTTGCTGTGACTAAGTTATACGTTGAATTATACGGCTGTAAACTATTTAGTACAGTCAAATTATTATTTACGAACAAAGACGAACACGTTGTAGCCGATGTAAAAACCCACAGGGTTGAGATTTGAAACTTAGGTCAAAATTTGGAAGCGATTGATAAAAATTTTCGTAGTGTTGATATTAAGCACAAATTAATTTTATTGTAGGGTCCTATAAATTTTAATGGAGAAGTGATATATATTATTTCTAATGCTACTTTGGATAAAATTGCTAAAATGACTAATATATAAATTAAATTCTATTAAAATTCTATTAAAATAAAAGTATAAAAGAAACAGACGATTTTAAAATCAATTTTTATGGAGGAGTGAGATATAATATTTCTATAATGGATAATTTTACTATAAAATGACCTCATCATTTTAAATATTTTAAAGAGGGCAACAGCTGTAGTTATAAGAAGGAAAACAATAAGGCTAAACCAGAAAAATAAGTAAATTTGATAAATATTTTAAAACTTTAAAATTGGATATCTTATGAAATATTGGACATTTAAAGTAAATACATGTATCATTTTAAATAGAAAAAGATTTTGGAAAAGTTTAGTGTATTTTGAGAAGTTGATGAGAAGTGATGAGAAGTTTTTGAGTATGTTAAAATTTTAGTAGTAAATTCAAGTTAATAAAGATGGGAAACATTGAGGATTAAGATAAGACTAACTATAAGATAAAAAAAAAAAAAAAAAAAAAAACCTTTTTATATACCATGCTTTTAAATTTTAATATACTAATAATATACTAATTAAAAGGAAAATGATAAATATTCTATCATAGTTTGAAGTCAAATTTGTTTTCAAATGTCTAAATAAAATATCTGATGTAAGATACTAAAATTTTGCAGCGGAATAGATTTCATTTCTGTCATCCTTGGCGAAAAAAAAAGAATATCGCCAAATTATCTGGCGAAAATATTTAATTCCTTTCAAAAATCATGGTTATTTTAACAACTTATATTAAAGGAGTAATGAATAATATGAAACAATATTTCGTACAATACATATTGCATGTCATACATACGTACAATGAATAATACATATTACATTTCGTACAATGCTTACATCTGGCATGTATATTTTCGTGTTACGCTTTTGAACGCCAAATAATAATAATAATAATAATAAAAGCCAAGGGCGACAGAGTTTTGAAATTTAAAATTAAAATTTTGTCAATTTGACAGCAAAATAATTCAATCTAACACCCGCGATAACTAATACATATCTATACCCAAATATAAGGATTAAAATCGGGAAATAAATTTCCTCGATTTTTAATAATTGCTTACAAAAAATCCAGTGGGCAATTAACATAGGAAATCTTTTTCTTGGCTGCACAGACGGTCAGTGAGTCACACTTCGCTTGCGTATAGAACTCATAGATATAGTATAGCATATATAGAATAGAGTGATCATTGGGGAGAAAAAGTTATTCCTTTTCATTTGGGAAAAGACGACGTTTTTACCAAAATATGGCCGTCTTTCCCCAAGTGAATACACACGGGAATACATACTAATATTTTAGCAAATAAAATTTATGAATAATTTATTTGCTAAAGGGGAATAAAAGACTCCAGATACAGTTTCAAATTCATATTTCTTTCTTTCTTTTCTTTCTTTTTTTTTTTTTTTTCAATACCACTTAATGGCTGTTTCCAAAGCTTTTATTTATTTTTTTTTGGCATCAAAAGTCTTTGTACGATAACATGGGGATGAAAGATCTATATATATTACTATATCTATGATAGAACTACATTAGCACTTTATCAATGTGTATAAAATCTTTAAATTGATTATGACGTCAATTTTCGTGAGATGCATAATTTAACTTTTTATAATTTTTTAACGTTCACGTTTGATTAAATGTATTTATTTTTATGTCGAAAGAAAATGAACTCGTTTTTTTTTTTTTTTTGGCAACAATTAAATTAATGGAACTCACAGATATTTTGGAGCAACTTTAATAAAGGTCTGTAATTAACAAATAATTGCAATAAAACAATATTGTGACAATAAATTGAGATAAAAACTATCCTATCTCTCAAGTTGGACCAAACTGCACACAGTGTGCAAAATTTCATTAAAATCGGTTCCTTAGTTTAGGAGTTTACCCCGGACAAACATCGTGACACGTAATTTATATATATATACAGATATTTATTTAAATTGAAGTTGTTTGTCATTATCTATGAATTTGAGTAACTGTGAATTTATCTATACATATAGCTTAATTTAAACCCTTTTTTTTTTTTAAATCAGCTTTTTGACAGAATGTGTATGACATTAGGTGGAAGGGTTTCTGAGCAAATATTTTTTGGAAAAATTACTACAGGAGCTCAAGATGATTTGAAAAAGGTCACACAGAGTGCTTATGCTCAGGTATATTTTTAAACTAAATTATAATGATTTAACCATAATTTCAAATACATATTAACATTTTATTTTAATTTATTTATTGGTGTATAGAATTATAAAACATTAGTAACTTGTAGGACCAGTATTTAAAAGTTTTTTTTATTACTCATTAAAAAAAAAAAAAAAACTTGAAAGAAGAAAATTAATTAGCTAATGTTTCCGTGAATTTATCAAACATGCATTTTAATTTTTGTTCATTATCTTATTTCAATATCCCTTCTGTTCAAACAGCAAATCATGAAAAATCTGTTTTTATCATTATGTGTTAATGTATAATCAATGTATTTTTGTGAAATTTTGCATATAATAAGGTTGTCATTCTTTTCATAAAATTGCATGTATTATCAAACTTACAATTTTAGACCTCTTGTTAGATTTATTAAAAACAATTATTTTATTTTTACCAAGTTGCATTTGATTAATCAAGCAATTTTTCTTTTTTACTCAATTTATAACAGAAATTTTGACAATAATAAGCAGTTTGTTTTTGGATCAACATATTTTATTTAGATCTGTAAGTATGCATGCACACACACACACTCAATATTATACTAATTTTAAACTCAATGAGTTTAACCAGACTTGACGTTGAACAGAAATACAGTACAACATCTTAAATCTGGACTTCTAAAAACCAGAATTATCTAAAATTCAGACACTGAAATTTTATTTGATGTTTGTTTTCTAAAATGATGACAGATGGCGTCACCACACAGATGTGGAATAATTTTTTTTTTCTTCCACTGAAAACCAATTACAATACTTGTAATTCTTTGGGTTGGATGATAGTTTTGTGAACAAGAGAAACATTAATATTTCCATTATTTTGTGCATTTGATTTGATAGTAGACTTTGCTGGCACAAAGGGTTCAACATGCACAACTTTGGATAAGTCAAATGAAGAAGTGTAGGTAACTGTATTGTTTATATGGTCCATTTGTTATGTAAAAACAGGGGTCGATCCAGGTTTTAATTTTTGGGTTCCTTTTTTGTGAAAAACGAATATTTTTGTGAAATTTTTTTTATTAATTTTTGTGAAATATAAAATATTTTTGTGAAAAAGTAAAATATTGTGTAAAATCTACCGTTTTTATAATCACTTTATGTAATGTTTAATATAGAGTTAAGAGAGTGTCGTTGAGCCAAATTAAGGCATTAATTAAAAATAATACTGAAAACATGATAACATTTAATAAAAGGATCATTTTTGTAAAACAAAATCTTGTGAAGGGACTCATTTTATAAATTTGAATTTTGTGAAGGGTCCCTTTTTATAGATTTGACTTTTGTGAAGGGTCCCTTTTTATGAATTTGAATTTTGTGAAGGGTCCCTTTTTACCATGCAGAATTTTGTGAAGGGGCCGTAACCAAATTTTGCCTGGATCGACCCCTGAAAAATGTCATTAACGTCAGATTGGTGATTCTCAGATTTATTTCAAAAGCAAATGAACTCTTTTTTGACCATATTCAAATATTAATCACTTCTTTAATTATTTAAGAAACATAATTATATCTATTAAAAGCATATTCATGAATACAAATTATTTAATTAAACATTAATAACTCATTTCAAATATTTTTTATAAATTCATACCTTACTTGAAAAAATGCTAATTAATTTCTGGTGTGATTTATTTGAGAAACTGCTTATTTTGTGGCTACCATGTGTCTTTGTCATATGATTCTGGCAGCCCAGTTGTGGCATTAAATACTATCTAGTTAATTAATATAGCAATCATTTTACATTTATTTGTAGTTAATCATAAAAATACTGTATTTAATTAAACACTAATAGCTCATTTCAAATATTTTTTTATAAATTCATACCTTACTAGGGAAAATGCTGATTAATCTGTGGTGTAATTTTCTTGAGAAACTGCTGATTAATTTTTGGCTACCTTGTGCCTTTAATTGTTATATGATTCTAAAAATTTAGTTTCAGCCTCAAATACTATCCAGTCAATTAATACAGCAGTCATTTTACATTTTTTAAAATTTTAGTTAATCATAAAAATCCTTCATTCAAAATATTTATTTTGAAGAAAATGTAATTTACAACATAATCGAAGTTTTGTAGCTATAGGTGCATTTTCATTGTAGAAGATGTAAATTACATTTATTATTTTTGTCCATAAAAACCTATGAATAAGAACTAATTGTTTTACAAATAAAGAATATGATGCCTATTTTAGAAGCATATTTAGATTCCATTTATAATTTTAGTTTATTCTTATTATATAGTACAGTGAAACTTCTATGGGAGACCACCCCTGTTAAGTGACCCCCTCCTCCAACGACCGATTTTAAAGGCACCAATTTGTTACCCTATCTTCTTAATGTCCAATGTTGACACTTCTTTGAGCGACCACCTCTCTTTACAACCAAATTTTTGTGGAACGAAGGGTGGTCGCTCGCAGGAAGTTTTACTGTATATAATTTATGAAAGCTGAGTTTCAGAAAAATAAGCATACAGATAAATTAGCAAATATATCTTTAAAAAAAAAAAAAAAAAAAAAAAAAAAAAGAAAGAAATTATTAAAAAATAAGTCTAGAATGTTAATAATTTCTCCTAAAATTTATTAAAGTAAAGAAAAAAAATGTCAAAAACTTTTTTTACATGATATAACAAAAGTCACTTATATAAACATAGTTAACTATTCGTTTCTTTTGGAATATCTTGAAAATCCAGTATTTTTTAATAATTACATGTTATATAGCTCATAGTTTGCAAATTAATTTTAAAGCTAGAATGTGTGCGTTTGTAAAATAAACAATATTTCTACATTAATTATCATATTTAAATCATTATAGCATTTAGTTATAAGAAACAAAGTAATTTTATTTAGAAAAATTTCCTCCTTGAATTATTGGATTCCCTGATTGAGGCTAAGCAGTTCTAAAGTCATGAGACTGGAAATTCGCTTTAAGATTTATTCCTAAACTATTATTATTTATCTTCTTGTTGTAAATATGATTTAATTATGAAACTTTAAAGAAAATCTAGAATACAAAATCTATTTTTGAAAAAATATCTATATTTTTATGTTTTACACTAATGAATATATGTCAAAATAATTCTCTTCAAAAAAGTTATAAATTGGTTATTACTCTTTCATTCCCAAATTTTTTAATCCATAAAACAATAAATCTTATATTTAGTCATAAATATATTTCAAAAATTAAAAATATATAAATAATTTATAAAAATATGAGTAATAGCACAGTACAAATTAATATAGTTAACAAAACAACTAAGAGGTCTTTATATTTTTACTTAATATGATCACTGATGCCGTTTAAAATCATAACTTTTCAATAAATAAAAATGTCAAAATTTTTAGTGAAATTCATGTTACAATTAATTAAAATATAAATTATAAGCATTAAGAAATAAAATAAAAAATATTTGAAACAGTTAATTCACTTAAATTTGCTTCTATTGTTTCAACTGTCTCTCTTCCTTCTTTTATTTTTAACTTAAAAAAATTATTTTTAGGTTGTACAATTTGGTATGAATGAAAAAGTTGGTCAACTTTCATTCGACTTGCCCCAGCCGGGAGATGTTGTTATTGACAAGCCATACAGTGAAGCTACAGCTCAAATAATTGATAGTGAAGTTCGAGAATTAGTATCACGTTCCTATGACAGAACTCTAAAATTATTGCAGGAGCATCAGAAGGATGTAGAGAAAGTAAGTTGTGTTGTATTATGAAAAAAAATTATTCATTGTGTCTAATTTTCATATATTTGAAATTGTAAAAAAATAAATAAATAAATAATAATATAAAAAAAAAAAGTGGGATATTCAGTGATTATTCTAAACACTGAGGAATTAGCAAACATGAACCAAAGATACTGGAAATAGAAGTGACTTGAACTCTTTACAATACAAGATCATCTTTTATTTGGAACTGCATTATGGCCAGTAGACATACATCTTGAAAAGCCTTACACTTACGTAGGCTTACATGCCAGCCTATAAACCCACAGGTCTTTTGCTAGTAATCAAGACATGTCCAAAATCTCCTGTTTTGGTCATGTTTATCAATTTTATTTCATTATTTCTCAAAAGAACCGCTAGAGGGCCAGAATATGACCTCTAATTTTGTACTGGTTATGATTTTGCCAAATATTATTTACTGTAATACATCCCAATGATGCCGCTAGTGTTTCAAAATCCTGGGTCCCTGGCACCTATGATTTCCAAAAATCTGGGTCCTTTTTAAAAAAAAAAAAATGAGTCCCCTCATAAATGAATTTATATATTATAGATGTAAATTAAAATTTTATCGTATTGTAGATAAAAAGCATTTTTTAAATTAATTTTTAACCAGCTCTTTTTGAGATTGTCTTAAAACTAATATTATGTAGGAGGTGGTTGCTGTTAAGAAACAACTGAAAACATTTAGCTCAATGTGCTCTGGAACCAGGGAAAAAAAAAAAAAAAAAGAAAGAAAATATATTATATAATAGCTAATTTTTATTATTATCATTGTAAACTAGAAACACTTTTAAAAAGTCCTTGAAATTATCTGCATTAAGAGAACAAAATAAGAAAGTTTTTTTTTTTTTAGAAAAGAGAAGTTTGAAATAAGCAGATTGATTACAAAATTTAGTTACTCATTCCACTTCAAATACACAGGGATGAGATTTTTCAGCTTTTTTGTACATTTAACTTTTCAGCTTTTTAACCATTTGACTGCCATGGCTATCATATGTGATAGCCAGTGATGTTTCCGTTGGGGGCACTGGCTATCAGATATGATAGCCAGTTTTTCAACACTTCAGTCCTTGGCTAAAACCATATCAGTTACATGAAAATCGTTCTGGAGTTTGATTGTTGGAGGATTAGAATCTACCCATGTATTGCAAAATGAATCAAATTGAAAAATATTTTTTTATATATAATTTTATGTTGAAAAAAAATGCTAATTACACAAAAGAATTTTCTGGTACCGTGGTAAACTTTTGCAATTTTGGCTTGGCAGTCAAAGTGTTAAAAACATTTTCAGCTTTTATTTATGTTTCTGATGTGCATTTGTTCTTTTTTTGTACATTGAAGATTAAAATAAATATTTATTACTCTAATATAATACATTTTGTCATCAAAATTCTAGTATTTCTGTCATATCGTAAATATGACATTTTTTTTTAATATACCCCGCCGAAATAATTCAATAATTAAATTGTCCGTTTAGAGTTTAAATTTATTTAAAAATTATACTTTTCCCCTTTTTAAATTAACGGTCATATCCCCTAAATAAATAAATAAAGCATTATTTCATTACGTTTTTAGTTATTCAAACTTTAAATTAAATAGCTCTGATTTTATAATTAACTTATAACAGTATTAATATTTATATAAATATACTTTTAATTATCTAAATTTATAATTCTCATTATTTTCCTTTAAAAAAATAAAGATTCCAGCCGACGTCCATGTTTTTGACGACCATAGCAGAACACCTTTTGAAAGGAGCGCCGTGATTGGCCAGAAGCCCGCAGAGCGTCTCATTCCCACCCAAGCTACCGGCGAGAACGGTAGTAAGAAAAACATCGCTCCAGCGATGTATATATTTTGGCATTCGCCCCTCGATTCCCTAATATTAATTTAACTAAAACAAATAAAATGACTGATTAATTTTTATTCAAGCGGCTCCTACAATTTCTTCCCCTTTTATTTTCTTAAAAAGGAATTAAAGTGTTCGTTAGATCGATTCCGTTGTATGATTGACTCAATTAGCCAAGAAGGCATTTTTTTTCCAGGACAAGTGTCATGATTGTGAAGGTATAATAAAATTGCTCCAACTGCACAAGGAAAAACTGTAAGTAGAAAATTTATTAATTATCACCTTCGGCCATTACGTCTACCATTTAGGAGCGAGTATATTTAACCAACGGTCATATAAAAATACAACCATGAAGTGTAGAAAAGATGATTGTTTTAATTGTCTAATCTGATTGTTCTCCCATACCAATATCACGAACAATGTGATAATTTCATTTCAACATGTTGCCTTTGCATACAGTTTCAGCTTTTTTGTATTTTTGCTAATCTCATGCCTGAATACAGTACATAATCTATCATCCAGCAATCGTGGGACAGACTTGATTCTGGTTATCAGAATTTTCCGGATATCGGCCCCTGCCAAAAATGGAACTGTCACGTCTGTAAAAGCTAGCCCCTGTCCTCCACCTTTCTTTAACCACAAAATAACTTACCAATAAACTGTACTGATAACTTAAATAATGCGTTAGAGAAAAAAGTAAAAGAAGTGTACTTATGTGCAAAAGAAATTGCTGTAATAATAATAATAATAATAATAATAATAACATTCTGACATTAGAAAAAATATTTTATTGTTTGTTTAAATGCAGCAAACATATTACTTTTTTTTTTTTAATACTAAGGTTTTCTTAATAATAAAGTTTCTTTAATTTAATGTCATGTTCCTGTAATCATGTTCGTTCATTCATTTAATTTGTTTTTGTTTTGTTTCAATGAACTTAGAACGCTGCAGGGTGATAGGATTCAATGTATTGGCGCTTTTATCTGGTAACTTTTTCATATCAGAACTTCATTTTCGCGTTTCAAAACTTTATTTTTATGCCAGCCACTCATGTGTGTTTATCGTATTCGATTGGTATATTGTATTGGAATTGTATAGGAATGTTTTTGATTTTTTAAAGAATGGTTTTGCGACCATTTTTTGAATTTCATATTTCGGCTAAGTTTTGACAGAGGGCATCCATTGGTGATTTGTAACGTGGTGATGTGATTCACTGAATCGTACACTTTTTACTAATAATCTTTTCGCATCAGAATTTCCTTTTCTCGTTTCGGAGTCGGAACTTTGTTTTTGATATATCGCTGGCCGCTCCTTTGTGTTTATCGTATAGGACTTTTTCCTTTATGGTAAAATGGAGTTTTAAAGGATTTTTTTTCTTCTTCAGAGCAGAATGCTTTAAAAATTTAAGGAAAATATCAGTTTTAAACAAGAATACATTTTAAAATTTGTTTTTTTCCTTTCTTCCAGTTTGAATTTTTTTTTTTTTTTTTTTTTTTTTTTTTAGAATAATAAAAATTACACATTCCCTGAGACCCAGCACAATAAATTTTTCACGTCCTGCCTTCGACTTTTTGCGTAATTAGCATCGCTGCATCCTGTCATACATTTATCTTATTCAACTGCCTGTTGGAAATTTGTTTTCCTTTATAATTTCATTTGCATGTGTATTTATGGAAGTAATAAAGAATAGTCAGAATTGTGTAATTATTTTTAATGTAATTGTCAATATCAGTTTTGTCCTATATGTGAATATTTACTTCATTGACAATAATATTTAAATTAAATATAAAAATTTCATTCAATAGTATTAAGTTAGAAACATAAATTTATAAAACTGCAATAGAATTATACAGTGGATGATTGGCAACAATTTGGGATTTACTCAAAGAATGGTCCAGAGACATGTCATCACAATTTTAATCTTCCGCAGTGAGTATAGTGACCATGTTAGAGTACCCTTATAATATAATGACAATAAAAAATAAATAATTACTCAATTATGGTGGTATAGTTTATGCTAAGTAAATGAGAAATAAAAAGGTAATAATTATAATAAATAATTTCCTTGCTAGAAATTTTTAAAACTTAAAACGATTTCAAAACATGGACTATCCTCAATTTTCAAGGACATATGATCCTCATAGTGGAGGGTATCAATACAAAGAAAAAAAAGTTGAAGTTGAGTATGATTAATGCCGCATTAGAGCTACACAATTGGCAAATGGTGATGATTTGGGATTTATTCCTAGGAGTGGTCCAGAGACATATCATACATACCCTTATAATATAATGACAATAAAAAATAAATAATTACTCAATTATGGTGGTATAGTTTATGCTAAGTAAATGAGAAATAAAAAGGTAATAATTATAATAAATAATTTCCTTGCTAGAAATTTTTAAAACTTAAAACGATTTCAAAACATGGACTATCCTCAATTTTCAAGGACATATGATCCTCATAGTGGAGGGTATCAATACAAAGAAAAAAAGTTGAAGTTGAGTATGATTAATGCCGCATTAGAGCTACACAATTGGCAAATGGTGATGATTTGGGATTTATTCCTAGGAGTGGTCCAGAGACATATCATCAATATTTTGATGTAAAGAACCAAAAAAAGAAGGAAATTATAAGAATTTTTTTTGTTTTTGTTTGTTCTACATTTCTCAAAATGTTGCTTCTAAAGTATTTTTGACAATTATGTCATCATTTAGATTGTCTTTTGTACATTATAATGGTGCCCTTTTCATCTTGATACCTCATAGCAAGTAAAAAAATTAAAATTCAAGATTTGATTTTGTCTTATTTTCAAGAAATTAAATAATATAATTTTTTTCCAATTTTTACACTTGGTTCAAATTTCAACGAAAGGTTGTGCAAAGTAAGAATTGATGCTACAGATTTTGAAGTCTATGAATTTTCTTGTGAATACAAACTAAGGAATTGGCGAAGTATAGACATAATATCTTACTTGCAGTTTGGAGCTTTTTTTTTTTTTTTTTTTTTGGGGGGGGGGGGAGACAAAAACAGGATCACTTTAGTCACTCTTAAGAGTGTATAGATAGCTCCGTTTCTCCCTTGCCATGTTATCCTATGGGGGTTTTGTTGCTTCGTTTTCTATCATTAAAACATGAAGTTTTTCAAATTCTGTTTTTTGAATATTATTCTTTGAATAGGCCACTCTTCAGCTTAGTGAGCAGTTTTTTGAAAAAATAAATTTAAATATTTCGTCTAGAGATCCAAACTTAAGGTCCTAAATTTATTTATTGAAATGAAATATTTAATTTTTTTTTTTTTTTTTAATTGCTCACTGAGCTAAAAGGCAACCTATTCAAAGTGTAATATTCAAAAAACAGAATTTGCAAAACTTCATTTTTGAATGAGATATCCTTAGAAAAAGAAGTAACAAAAATACTGTAAGATAACATAGGAAGAAAGGAAGAGGTAATCTGACTGATGTACAGCCTTAAGAACAATTAAAAGAAAGAAAATTTTTTGTAAAATAAAGATATGCAATTTAATAATATCATAATTTACAGAAATGATTATCAGAATAAACTAGCTTCAAATATATTAACAGTATACTACATGAAATTGGTTTTCAAATCATCTGTTTCTGCAGTTTTGTTGGATATTCTTATTATAATTTAATTTATTGATCTCTGTCACATTGTTCGTGACAAAAGTATGGGAGAAACATAATTAAAATAATTATCTTCGTTATATTTCAAACTTGTATTTTCATAAGGCCATTGGCTAAATACACTCGCTACCTGATAGCAGATGGAATGGCCGAAGATAATAAATAATAAATTTTATCTACTTACAGTTTTTCCTTGAGTTGTGTGTAGTTGGTGTATTAGTAGTTACCTCCATAATCTTGATACTTGTCCTGGAAAAATGCTTTGTGGCTAAGTGAGTCACTCTTGCAACGTAATGAATGCTAACAAACATTTTAATTTTCTTTTAAGAAAATAGAAAAGAAAATCTCATTTAGAGAGTAGAAGCCGCTTGAATATAAGAAATAATTAGTAGTTTTATTTATTTAGTTAAAGGGAAGGTTTGGGAAATCGAGGAGACGAGGGCCAAAAAAATATATATATCGCTTGAGCGATGTTTCTCTTGCGACTGTTGTCGCTGGTAGTTTCGGTAGGAATCCGACGCTCATTCGCTTTTTCCACCATCCTGCGGACTTCTGGCCAATCACGCCGCTCCTTTCAAAAGGTGTTCTATTTTGAATTCAAACTTATGCTATGGTCGTCAAAAACATAGACGCCGGCTGAAATCTTTATTTTTAAAAGGAGAAAATAATGAGAATTATAAATTTAGATAACTTGCGTAATATTTAACGTTGGAGGTCGGTACATACGTCGAACTTTATTAAATTAAATTTTGTATCTTTTAGTTAAGGTTTAAAGGTTAGATATTGTAATTTGAAATATTTAATATTTTGTTTATTAAATTATCGGCGATCATAACTATGTTTACCGATCGCTGAGGTAAAAAGACTATTCTGTTATTAAGAGTATATTTATATAAATATTAATATTGTTATAAGTTAATTATAAAATCGGAGCTATTTAATTTAAAGTTTAAATAATTAGAAACGTAATGAAATAATACTTTAATTTTTAAATAAATTTAAACTCTAAACGGACAATTTAATTATTGAATTATTTCGGCGGGGTATATTGAAAAATGTCATATTTACGATATGACATACTTTCCTGTTTGAATAAATTTGAAATATTTTCAACTACAGATTTTATTTTTCTCTTTCATATCTTATCTTTTCTAGAATGGTTATTTTTCTTTGGATTTTTTTTTTTTTTTTTTTTTTTTAAGAATAAAACTTTTCTCAATCCCTCCCTATGTTAAAAATTTTAAATTTCTCATCTGTTGTTAAGCGTTGGCAGATCCAAAACTTAACTTTTGGTAGGGGGGAGGGGGGCTAAGATTTTTCAACATGTTATTCCAGATCAATGAAAAATTTACATTGTAATATTCAATTGTGAATGGCAGTGCTTTGGGGGGGGGGCTTTAGCCCCATAGCCCCCCCTCCCCACCTTAGATCCGCCAGTGTTGTTAAGAGAAAAAAAAAAAATCTGTAACATGCCTTTCATGTATTTTATTTATTATTATTATTATTTTACAATGTATGTGTTTTGTTTAGCAATTTTAATACTCATGATAATATTTGCATATATATACAGTGAAATCCGTTTAACTTGAAAACGCTTAACATGAAAAATCGGTTAACACGAAGTGATGTAGCGCTCCGGACAGTAAACTATGCAATTTAATTTTTTTTTTTCTTTTCACACGAAACAAAAATCGTTTAACACGAAAAAAAATTCACTTTCAATCTTCAGTGTCATGTTTACTACAAGTCATTGTAGAATTTACTTATGGAATTGTTTAACTTCCTGGAACCGGCTCTTCTTCCCTCACAGTCCTCTTTTTGTCTATGTTTTTCTTCTCCAGTGGTCATGGGGAGAGGGGAAAGCGCTGATGGATGTATCAATACTTTTCCCTCCCCCAAATGAATAGAATCCTTATCTCTACTAAAGAATCGCTGATTGTAGGAACACAATTTGGATGTGCTTTTCTCGCAAACAAAGGAATGTTGTGAGTTTGGTGATAATAAATTTCCAGGCATTTCAGGATAACACATTTAGTACTGTTTTTTAGTTTCATTTTAATGTCTTTTTAGTTAAGAGTTGAAATCGATAAAATTTGTGTTAAAACAATAAAATCATTTAATTTTTGGTGAAAGTTAGTGAATTTCATGTTCTTTTGTAAATTAGCTTATGTTTTATGAGCACAATGACTGAGGCTGAGAAATCGGTACGAAAACAAACAGGACAATTTGTGGACAATATAGTGCTGAAAAAGATACTTCAAAAAAAGATATCTGATTTTTTCCATTAAAAACAATATTTTTTTTACTTGCTTTTAATCTCAATGGATACAACCTTATAGTAGTTTAAGAGAAAATCGAAATAAAATTTGTCAACCTCAAAAATATTGGTAAGTTTTGTTCTTTTTTTTTTACAAATCTTTTAACATGAAAAAATATTTCGGTCCCTTCAGTTTCGTGTTAAACGTTTTTCACTGTATATATAGGGTAGGTGCTCCAGTGATTGGCATGCTCCAGTAATTGACATCTATTCCAAAATAATTAATAAATAAGAAAAATAATAAAATCATATATTTTACATATAAGAATTATAACATTTTATGTCAAACACTAGAGCATAGGGTGCTAATAACTGGTAAAATGAATAACTAGCAGTGTCAAACACTGGAACATAGGGGGCCAATTACTGATATAAAATGGAAAACTGGCAGTGTCAATTACTGGAAGACTGAGTGGGTGTCAAATAAAAATTCATTAAAAAGAAAGAAAGAATTGTTATCAAATGTATATATTTTAACATACATGTGGTTCTGGATGTCTTTCATACCATATGTACTAACTTAAGATTTTTTA
Organism: Salticus scenicus; assembly: GCA_963930645.1. Taxonomy (NCBI): domain Eukaryota; kingdom Metazoa; phylum Arthropoda; class Arachnida; order Araneae; family Salticidae; genus Salticus; species Salticus scenicus. The sequence continues at coordinate 214,240,126 of OZ005655.1, read as the reverse complement.
AAAATATTTTCTGATGACTAGAACATTAAAAACATCAGAGATTGTTCTAAAAGTGTCAATCACTGATGCACTTACCATATATATATATATATTAAGTTTATTAATTAAAATTTTGAATTTGGGACATAACAAAAATAAAACAGTCTCTAACTTAGTTTGCTATAGATGTGAATATTTTTACCATGTAAAATGTAGGAGTTTCTTAAAGGAAAAATGTAATGTTTACATCTGATAATTTATGCATTTTATGGATCATTGTATATATAAGAATCTTTATCTATGAAAATCTTTATTATAATTATATATATATCAGAATTAAAAAGATTTTCAAAGTTAAAAAGTTTTTAACTTTGTTTAAAAGTTATTTTTATGTATGTGCTTTATACTGCTGAATTTCTGTTGAACAACTCAAAATTCCTTTAATCATTTAGGTTGCTTTGCGTCTTTTGGACAAAGAAATTCTTAGCAGAGATGATATGATAGAACTTTTAGGTCCTCGTCCTTTTAAAGAAAAGTCAACATATGAGGAATTTGTTGAAGGAACTGGTTCTTTTGAAGAAGATACCACACTACCGAAAGGTTTACAAGACTGGAATAAAGATTTAAAAGAAAAAGAAAAAAGTAGTGGATCTCCGACTTCTAAAGAGGCACCAACTTCTTAGTATTTGTAAAAAAAAAAATAATTTATTGTTTAGTGATTCTCATTGTTAATAGTTTTCACACATTAATGTAAAAATGGCTTTTATACGATCAGTTTACAAGAAAATCTTGTATGATAAAGAAAAGTTATGTAATAGAGCATTAAATTATGTGTAAAATAAATTTTATTCTTCTTTTTTATATACATCTTTTCTTTTTATGAAATATCATGGGGAAAAAATATAGTTATTCAATTGAATTGATTCATTTGCATTCACATTTTTTCGCAAAAATAATTTTTTCTCTTTTCAATGAACTGTTTAAAAATCATGCAGTAGATTTTGCAGAAGTTTTTTGTTTGATATTTTTTTTTTTTTTTCCCCAATCCGGTAATTTTAAAATTACATGATTGAGTAATTTAAAAATTACCTCAAGAATTAATTGTTATGATAGAGATTATGATAAATATTTATGATAGATATTGTTATGATAAATATTTATGATAGAGATATCAATTGTGATAGGAAAACAGAGACAAATGACAGAATATCCGACCCTATACATAATTTACATTTCATTCACTCGGTAAAGTGTTTTACATCATTTATATTTCTATATCACAATAAATTTATTCCAACTATGTTACCATTTTTTACAGTCCTGTTTAATTGAAAGTTGTGATAAAAGTTGAAGAATGAGAGAATTGAGAAAATAAAAGATTATTTGGAATAGATGTACCAAATTTTCAATAAAAAGGTTCAAAGAAAAAATTCACAACATGAACAAAAAAGGAGAAACTCTGTTATTAAAATTCCTATGCTTATATAGAACTAGTATAATACAGTTGAGGATCTATAATCCGCGTACCCATAATTCGCAATTGTCTATAATCCACACTCACTTTGCAAATGTAAACAAAAGATTTTGCAGTAAAGAAAATCCGACATTTTGGATGTATATGAGAAAATGTGATGTTAATTCATATACTAAAATGAAAAAAAAAAAAAAAAAAAAAAAAAAAGAGCGTAAAATTTAATTTAGATATACATAATTAATTTTAAAAGGAAAAAAAAATTATACTTTTATTGCCTGATACTTTTTTACCAAATCTGAACATTGTCTGAATAATAATCAATTACACATGCAAGTACAGTTTTCTAACTCCTGCCAGTAACAGCATTGCTCATTGGTTGAAAAAAATGACATCATATGCATTGGTGGGATTGTGTATTTTCACAGATGTTTAAGGACCATTAGTGTAAATGTTCTTTTTAAGGTGGTATTTCAAAAATACACAAAACTATGTAAGGGAAAATTTATACCAGAATTTTTGTTAAGATACAATCTACAATGTAGTCATTAAAAACTGCATCAAACTAATCACATTGCAAGTATCTGGCTGCATACTGTTAATCACAGTCCTGAAGTAGAAGTACAGTTTTTTTTTTTTTAATGAATTACTCATTTAATTGTTTAAATTATACATTACTTCTACTTCCTTAAATACATTTTATTGTTTTATATATTTATTAGTATTACCTTCATTACATTATATAAAACAAACAATTCTAATTCTAGCTTCATTAAATAAAGTTTATTGTTTTATGTACCTTATACTAATTCATATAGCGAGGAAATGTCACCATTGATCTATAATTTGCAAAAATCTATAATCCGCACAAGTTCTAGAACCAAGGTGTGCGGATTAAAGATCTTCAACTGTATAGCCATCATAAAACTTTTCTATATCATTCTACATAACATCATCATCTACTAATTTAACATGCACAAAAATTTAATCAACATAGTTTTTCACTTTAAAGATTTTACATGCTAGTGTTTGATGCAATTTTAATCAATTAATGCTGAGATATAGTCATCTCGGAAAATCACAGAAAGTAAGTTATAGTAGCACCACCTACTGGCCATTATACAATAAAAGTGAATCGGCTTAATTTTTCATGATATAAATCTTCCATATTAAGTTTGGTGCATTAATGTATCATATAAGCTAAGATATAGCCTTCCTGTAAATGGAGAAAATTGCAGCAGGGCAATGCCACCTGTTAGCCGATTTACACTCAGCTTAAATCATTATAGTTTTCCATAATGGCTATTTCACGTATTCCTTTTGATGTAGTTATACAGTCACGGAAAAAACTTTGAGGCCACATGTAAAACTGTCATATCTTTAACTTTACTAGAAATTTATAAATGTAAAAAATCATAAAAATTTATTTAAATTAAAAAATGATTTAACTTTTTTATTAAATTAAATAAATAGTTTAAGAGCATATAATTATTAAATTATTTTTTTTTTTTTTTTTTTTTTTTTTAATCATATACTCATTAACAAATATTAACAAGGGAAAAAATGGATATTTATTTATTTATAAAAAAGAAAATCGTGTTTAAAATTACAAATTTAGTTTCTAATTTATAATGACCATAATAAAAAGTAAAAACATGATCAAAGCTTAAGCATTTTTTCCCCAATGAGAAAAATGTATAAAAGAAAATTGTTCACATTTAATTATTACAGTTTTCATTACCAATAGATATTGTTCATTTTGAACAATTTGAAAATTATTTGGCTTTTCATCGAGATAATCAGCTTTGTAAAATGCATATTTGTCCAAATATTGAAACTTTGGAGATGTAACCAATTGTATATTACTAAAACCATGAAACCATCTTGAGAAAATTTGCCTTTGTGCTCAATGATGTTGTCTGTTCCTTCAATAAATTAAACTTGACAATTGTTTAGTTAAATATTTCAAACAGAAGTTAAATGCAACGTCAAATGGTTGAGCAATAGCTGATGTTCATTCAGGATTTTTCTCGCAAAAAAATGTCATGTAGCAGTGTCAATAAAAAATATTAATTAAAAATTTACATAAAATATTAACACAAATCAAAATAATAAGAGCTATAATTAAATCTTTATATAAAAGAAAATGTGTACACAAAGACAATAGTTTGGACAGCCACATGATTCAACACAAAAATGCCCCCAAGGTGTCCAGTAGAGATGAGACGGGCTCAGCCCGAGCCCGTAAGCCCGAGCCCGAGCCCGATCGGGCTCAAATCTTACGCAAGTCTTCGGGCTCCGGGCGGGCTCGGATTCAAGCTAAAAGTTCCGTTTATTTTATTCTTCACTAACTGGAAAATGTAAAAAAAAAAAAGAAATTTTATTTATTTTAAGAGAACCGTTAGTAATGTCATAATAGTCATGATAGGTTATAAATCACAAAATAATCTTGAAACCTTAGTAGCTTTGACTTTCCTTTTTCTAAATAGAACTCTTTTTTCAACGGGATGCATATTATGTCATAGTGTTATACAGTAATCCTTCCTCCTTCGTTATATCGGGCCTCATTATATCACTCATTCGGATAATTTTTTTCCCCCGATAGGCGCGTTATAAACAATGGGCTGCACTGTAAATATCTATTATATAAATACATACATGTATACAGAGACACAGACATTATAAATTGTTATAATAACATTTATAGTTATTTAAATTGACGATTGATAATAAGAAAATTAATTTGAAAATGAAAACGGTATTTAATTTTTCTTTTGTGTATGCGTTGCATAGCGTACCACTTTCAATATCGGGCTCGGGCGGGCTCAGTTAAAAAATGTTTCGGGCCCGGGCGGGCTCGGATTGCCAAAATAGAGCCCGAACTCACCTCTAGTGTCCAGGTGGCATATTTACTACCATTACTCGAGTTCAAACAGGGATGCAGTTTGACGTTGCTGATTGGTTGCTACCTTTTATGACGCAATGATTCTCCACTGATTATAATACTTAGCTTAAATCAGTAATAATCTACAATATTACTCTCGTTTTATGCGAATAAATGAATATGAATATTTAAAAGAGTTTTCTAACTGTATTTGGAAAACAAAGTTTTCTTCTGAGTAATTTAAATTTTACCAAATTAAATTTGTGGCAGATAAAATTACTTTAATAAAATATTTCTGAAAAAGAAAAATAGTGGTGCCATCTGTATTTTTCATTGATTTTTAATTATTATGTGATCTTTTCATTTCATTTCATTTTTTTAATTCCTCTTATTTTCTTAATTTATGTAAGAAGTTCATATAACTTTCATGCAAAATTCCTTAAACATATTTTTAAACAATTCCTTAACAACAATTTTATTAAATAATTATCATTTATATTTATTTATGCATTTATTTTTAACAACAAAAAATATTTTTTACTTTTATTCTTTTATAATCATCAAAATAATAAATATAAAAATATTCAATACATATATATATGTATATGAAATCTGATTTCAGAACTAAATAACTACATGTAATACTAAATACCTTGTTAGTATTCTAAATACTTTATTGATTAAAAGAAAAAAAAAAGATTATTATTTTTTTTTATGAACTTTAGGAAAAATAAAATAACATTGAAATAACAAGTTTAAAAATATTAAATAAATGAAAAAAAAAAAAAGAGAGAAAAAAACACTTTCTGGAAATCTAATTTGAAAAATAAATAATTACTAAATACCTTATTTATTTATTGTACTTTTGGAAAAATAAATAAGCAATTTATTATCTGGAATTTTCTTTAAAATGAAGCTATAATTCATATATTAAATAATTAAAACCTACTTCAGCTTCACTTTGTGACTTGTATTGGTGAAGTACTTTCTGTACGGGGATCCCCCTCATTATCGACACCCGTCACATCGGCAGAGGTGTTCTCCCGTGAAATTTCTTCTAAAGTGTGGTTCTTTTTTCTCGTGTTAAGTAGGTGGCATCAGTTACTTTCACCGATTCTTCATGGTTGCATGCCACCCGGCTGATTAAAAATTTCTATTGTTTCCCTGAATAAGGCATATTGATTATTATTGTAATTTGCAATTTTCTTAACTTGATTGAAATCAATTTCTATATTTTCATTTATTATCAGCATAACAGTGCCACCTGCTGGGCAATTTGCTCCAAACGTTCATTGGTAACAGTTTATATCAGGATGCAATGAAATATAAACTTTTATGAAATTAGGTGTATGTGCATTAGTTCTTGATATAGAGCTGCCACAAAACTTTTGTCACACACAGATATACATTTTCTAAAAACGATTAAACATTGTTCTAGACCTTGCAAAACTTGTAAATCAATTGAAAGTTGAAAATTTTTATGAATCCAATGCTTTCTTATATTTTACGGAACATAGAAGATAGTAAAATTAGAAAATACTTACTTAAAAAGTTACGTACTTTTTCAGTAATATCATCTTTATTTTATTTTAATAAATGTTATTTAGAAATTAGAATAACAGTAAATTTAAATGTAATCTTTTTATTAATTTCCAACAAAGTTGAAAAGTGTTTATGACTTTGTTTTGTCTATCTCTGCACTCTAACTCTCATTAATATTCCTTGAAATTGATATATGTTATATAAGTTCAGTACGGGATGTTCCCTATTCAAAATGCAGTAACAGGGTTCATACTAAAATATGGGAAAAAAATTCCCTGAGTTTTCCCTGAGTTCCCAGACAAGTTTCAAGAAAATATTAGCGACATATTACAAAAAACACTCTTCTAGACATGACAAAATACAGCTATTTCCACTCTATGATGTCATATTACTGCCGATCATGATAGAAATTCAGGTAGAAATCATTATTTACATGCATATTTTCACAATACTTAATCATTTAAATTTGGATACGAAGCTAAACAAGAAAAACATAACTTGAGAGAAAAAAAGAATTTGTTTTTCCAGGTTTTATAACTGATTTTCCCTGAGTTTTAATGAAAATTTTAATTTTCCCTGAGTTTTCCCTGACTTTTTTTAACAAATTCCAAATTCGAGTATTCCCTGTTTTCCCTGAGGAGTATGAACCCTGAGTAAATACTGCCACTGGTATGTGTACAGGGACATCCGAAAGAATTCCAAAGCATTGCATTACTATGAGAAACATTTCTATAAATCATATTTTAGTAAATTTTAATTTGCACAAATCATACTGAAATTTACATTTATTATTCACATATACAATATAATGCTTTTTGTACAATATAGTATATATGAGTAGTATTAAGATTTATAGGGCAACTCAAAAATATTCACATACAATAAATGCTATAACTAGAAATTGCTGTAGTTGCATTTTTGATTTTATTAAGTGTTTTTAACACTTTCCAGCAATGTGTTGAGTATGATTATGAATTCAGTTAGTTTACTTGTCTCTGTTTTTCTGTCAATCCACTGTGTGATCAAACAGGGTGGCGACAATCAGGGAAATCATAGAAAAATTAGGGTACTTTATCAATCTGGAAATAACGGGAAATTTTGTAAAAATACCCAAAAATCATGGAAATTTTCATTTTTGCCCAGCAAGCATGACTGAAAGATCGCCAAACACGTGTGTGTTATCTTAACCACAATTGCATAGGATTGGCTGCTTTCTAATTGAATCTCACCAAGTTAACATTTAAAATATATATATATATAGGCAAGTCACAAGTCTTGCCGCCTGCCTCCTTCCTTCCTATCTTATGTTCCTTAAATTATTTTTTCATAAATTTTGATAAAAGTTATGGTTTTAAGTTAAGATTTGTTGTGTTACTTTATTGATTCGTTTGTTTTGCAGGCTGTTAATTAATAAATCTGGTTTCTTTACATTAGTGTATTTCATCCACTGATAAAATTTTTTTTTAATTTTATTGGTCATTGGTGTTTTAGTGATCTTGTATCTGTTGCTTGGCTTCTACTATGCTTAATAAATCATCATTATATATATATATATATATATATATATATATAGTGCAACAACTTGAGGAATAATTTTATGTCTTAATGTTAATATGTTGTGCAATTAAAATTAGTCATATTTTTATAATCTTGTTAATTTATCCAAAATTTTGAATTTTTCATTTTATTTTCGTTTTTGTAAGTGAACAAAGAAAGAAATAAAAAGATTGAAATATTTTTGCTCATCAGTATAGTTTTTTGAATTGCAGTGGTTTAGCGAGTATGTTACACAAGAGTGTGATATACAGAAAACTATGAAATGCGTATAATAGGTAATGGAAATCATGGAAATTTGTCATCAAAATTAGTCATGGAAATCATGGAAAAATCAGGGAACTTTTTTTCTGAATTTCTGTAACCATCCTGTCAAATTTACAAAGTACATTGGAGGTTAAACAAGGCAAAGAGTGTGTACAGTTGGAAAGTGTTAATATTGTATGCAAACCACATGATTTTTCATTCTTGTTTACATATCAGGGCTAGAAGTAACAAAATAAAAAATTTCAGGACCTGATTTAAAAAAAAAAAAATCGGTACATTTTCACAAAATCTCAGGACAAAACTTATCTAATTTTCTAAAAGATTTTTATATCGATATTAAGAATGAAAACCATTAGGCAATAATGAGTAATTTACAAAACCAGTTTCTCCATAGTATAACATGGAGTCAGACACTGCCATTCAAACTATGCAAAGAATCCCCTTAAAGAATAAAAATGTGTCCTCTTTGCTCTCCAAAATATGCCCTTCTTGCCTAAATATACAAGGGTAGTACTAGCATAAAGTGAAATTTCAGGACCAAACTTCTTGTCTATCTATAGAAGTGAGACACTTGGAATTTACTGTGCATGGGCAAATAGAGCTAGTTTATTTAAATAGAGAAAAATATCTAATTTTTGAATGCATTTATATTATATTGCTTATTGATGATAACTCAAAATTTTACTTGTGATTAAAATATATAATAAATTGGCAAGCATAAATGGAAAATTAACTAGTATATTTTAATATATGAGTAATTCTCTGAAAAGTGGTCATTTCATGTCCCAGTAATCTTGAGGGCATATTTTTAAAATCACAAAAACAAAAAGCTGTCAGAACTATCAATATTAATTTAATTAGTTATGCATATAAACTGTAATTCTTTGGTTACTGGAATTTAAATATAATTTTAAAATATTTTTTGAAATGCAAAATATCATTCCCTCACTGTGTCCCCATTCACACATGTAAGTAAATAAAATGGTTTCTGTGGTATTAAAGCATGTATATTTAGATTATGTTAATTGAAAATTTATTAAACATACTTTAATAAATATTTATCCATTATACTACATTTATATATTATGCAATGAAAGAAATTAGAACACACTTTATTGTTGTCCCTGGTATTAGATATCATTCCCTCATCAAACTATAATGACACTCCTACTTACTTCATTAATGGCAGCACGTGCTTTATATAAGTCAAACTTAATTTGTATAGCAGCAAAGTAAAAAGCCATTTTGTGTTCTGTTCGAAACTTTTTACAATGAGTTGCATAAGGCTCTCAAATGTTAGCTTGAAATACAGTATTTTTATTATGTGTCATTCCCTCATTCATTATAAAGTTAACTAAAAGAAATCAAATTTACTTTTTTATGTTATTATAGTAATAAAAATATGTTTTAATAAATATTTAGTGTTTGAAAATACAACTAAACCTAATCATATTTTTTTAAAGTAGTTTCTAGAAGAAATTTGTCATTCCCTCATTTTTCTAATTAATAAAAATAATACTATTTCAAAAAATTATCAGATGCAGTTTGGTTTATATTATTTTTTATTAACTGTAACGTATGTGTACATGCACAAAATTAAAAAATAAATAAAAATAAAAAAAATAATGGAGCAATTTTATTTGGGCTAACCTTTTTTTTTTTTTTAAAAAAAAAGCTAACTTTTCAGAGAATGACCCATATACAAGAATGTTTAAAATGGCATACTAATGGCACATGTATGTATACTAAAGTGGCCTTGTACTATGAGATTCAACTACTTTAAGCTAGTGATGTGGGGTGAAAAATTTTCTTTTTTGGAAAATTTTCTACTATGATTTTCCATGACATACTGAATAGATTACTTATTTACTGAACATATTTATGACAAATTATCTGGAATACTTGGCCTTGTCACTAATATTTCATATTCAGAGATCGATCCTGGGTTTAATTTTTAGGGTCCATTTTTGTGAAAATTTTATATGCTTTTGCAGAAAAAAAAAAAAAAATGTAAAACTTTCCATTTTAACAATTATTTTATATAATATTTAATATTATGTTAATAAAGTTTTCTTGAACCAAATATAGATATTAATTAAAAATAAAACTGAAAACATTGAAAAATTTTAAAGGATCATTTTTATAAAACAAAAATATTGTGAAGGGTCATTTTTAACTGATTTTAAAAAAAGAGGAGGTTCTCAATTCAAATCGGTTTTTTTTTTTTTTTTTTTTTAATTATTGTTGTTATAACTTTCATAACTGCTTAACAGATACTCTGATTTTGATACTTCTTTTTTTTTTGGGGGGGGGGGGAAAGGTCTTGGTCTGAAATAGGTCCAATTGTAATATCTTTACAATCTAAACAAAATACAGGGTGCTCACAAAAGTCAGTCCCAACTCTTTTAACTGCTGAGAATGGCTACAACTATAGTCATAAAAGTGGCATGTACGTATACTAAAGTGGCCTTGTACTACAAGATTCAACTACTTTCAGCTAGTGATGTGGGGTGGAAAATTTTCAAACCAAAAAAACATTTTTTTTAGTACTAAATTTTTTGCATGATATATTTAAATTTTCTTTTATTAGTCACAGTACAGTTATTAGTTACAGTAATGCTATATATAGTAGAGAGCCAGAAATCCGCCGACCTAAAATCCGCACAGCTTGTCAGATACAAACAATGAAATTCACTATTAATAAATTACAAAACTGCAAATCAGAATTTTTCAAAAAGATCTTGAATACAGATTTTATGTTTGCATTTTGATTACAAAAAAGAAAAACAAAATAATAATAATACAAAAGACTGCAAGAGCCAAGTTGTTGCTAATGAAATTATTGACAGTATATTAAATTCATGAAAAGAAATTGATTATTGTGATATAATGATATCAATCAGGTAAGTAATAACAAACTAATTTTTTTAAATGCTTTCTGATGAAGGCATAATTTGTAAGGAAGAACTCAATAAAATCCATAGAAAAATAAATTTGTGTTACTACTATTTACAGTAAATAAAAAAAATAAATAAATCATGCAGGTTCAAGTTTAGTTTAAAACTAGCTACATGTGAACAGATTTTATCTAAATTTGACAAATATTGTTTTTTCATTTTTATTTATGGTTTTCGTTGTATATTTTTGTTAATGTTCATTATTATTCTTATGTACCTAGTAATTTGATATTCAGTATTATTATTCACTAGTATGTGTTTAGTTTGAATAATATTCTGTTTTTATTATTCAAAGTGAAAATAATTTTTTATGGGCCCCGAAATCTGCAAAATTCTAAAATCCGCACAACCTCTGGTCCCGAGCTGTGCAGATTTTTGACTCTCTACTGTACAGTGTGAAAGACAAAAGTTTTTGATTAAAGTCATCATTTAGAAAGATACCAGAAATATGATTTGAGCAACTTGCTTGAGAAAGAGGTTATTAGTTATAATACAAGAGATCTATGGTTGCTAATCAGAATTTTGAATGTCCATTCAATAAGTTTGTGCGAACATAATTATAAAGCATTTAGCAACATATCAAAAAAAAGAATATATTGATAAATTAATGCACTACTATACTGCTGAGCATGTATATCAGTTTTATATTCATTTGATAAATGATGACACGCCAATGCTTTTCAAACTTAGACAGCAATTCTGACTCTGACTTAGGTCACCTTATGGTCTCTGGTTCTGACAGTGACTTAAAAAGTTAGGACATTGTCGTAATCTTCGTTAAATATTCAATCAAAAAAAAAAAAAAAAAAGTAAAAATTGCTTTAACTACAAATTGGCATTGTTGAAAATTTTAGTGAAAAATCTTATGTAAAAACATAATTTTATTTTTTTAAATCACAATTTAAAACTAATTTCTAAAGTGGAAAAACATGTTTTTTTATGCAAGCAACAGGAAATGCAATTAATTGCCTAGATAAATAAACAGCACAATTTTGATTAAAATTTTAAGAAATCAAATAGATAAAATGAATCATATCATAACTTGTAACTGGAGGTTTAGTTGAAAGAACTCATTTTTTTTTTATTTGCTTAAAATATCCAAAATTGAATCGCACTTGAAAAATCTCATAGTGGGTGTAACATTTGAAGTTAAATAATAATAATAATAATAAAATCTTCTCAAACTTCCAGATTAATTTCTTTGAATAGAGGATTGCATCCATTATCCAATACTACCAACTATTAAAAAATCTGATGTGAAACAACCACACGACTTCCATTACCCACTATTACACGTATTATATGCACTTTTTGGAGATAATGTTATCAGAAGACATAGAATTGACCTAATGAAATAAACACCTAAAAATTTTCCGGTAAGAAAGTAAATACACGTGTACGAGGGCAGTTTGATAAGTCCGTGACTTTGAAATGAAAAAACCAATATACATAACAAATACATTTTATTTTTTGACATAATCTGCTTTCATAATGATACACTTTTTCCAATGATGTTCTAACTTTTTAATCCTTCAAAAAAAAAAAAAAAAAAAAAAGATTTCTCAAATTCTTCAAAATAGGCATTTGTGGCATTAATGATCTCAGAAACTGGAAGAAAATCTCTTTCCACCAAGCCATTTTTTTAAATTTGGAAAAAGAAAATGGTCACTGGAGGCCAAGTTAGGAGAGTAGGGTGGATGAGGGAGCAATTCGTATTGTAATTTAATCAATTTAGCGGCTGCAATTGCAGACGAGAGGGCTGATGCATTGTCGTGATGAAAAAACTTTTTTCTTGGACAAATGGAGTCGCTTTTCTTTCAATTTTGCATTAAAATAGAATAATACTGTCCGGTGATCGTTTTTCCCTTTTCCAGATACTCAATGAGGATTATGTCCTTCGAGTCTCAGAAAACTGTGGCATAATCTTTCTGTTTTGTCTTTTTCGGAGCACGTTCATTAGAAGTCCACTCTTTAGACTGTTCTTTCATTTCTGGTGTGTAGTAATGTATCCATGTTTCATTAACTGTAATATAATGCAAAAATTCGTTTGAATTGTGCTCGAGCTTGTCTAAATACTACTTTGAAATGGTTATACGAGTCCGCTTTTGATCCACTGTCAGCAATTGCGGCACCCATCTTACTGATAACTTTTTTATGCCCAAATGTTCATGCAAGATATTGAATACACATTCTCTTGAAATGTTTATCTTCTTAGCTATCTCACGCACTTTCACACAGTGATCTTCTAACACAATATCATGGATTTTGTTGACCGTTTCTTCGCTCTGCATCTGTTGTGCTCGCACAGCCACAACGAAATTCCGTAAACCATTTGTGAACCATACCATGACAAGGAGCAGAGTGCCCATCAGGGCTCGCACTGGTGCGCTACACCATTGTCCCCAATTTTAATGAAAGGGACACAGAATTTTTTTAATTGCGGGTCCCGAGCACCCGAAAATTTTCTTTGCATGTTTTATTAATTTAATTTAGTAATGTGCTGTTTTAACTACATATCAAATGCAAATTTAACAAAGGTAAGTGCTAATTTCCTATGACAAAAAATAAGTTCAAAAGTTTTTATTTATTTATTTTTTTTAAATGCAATGTTTCAAGATGTAAAGACTGTCCCGCCTCCCTTCCCAAAAAAAAAAAGTGTCTTCATTTTTCGAAAACTTGACCCACATTTTTCATAGTGATGGGGTCTTGGGACCCCACTTTTCAAAAGGTCAGCGCAAGCCCTGGTGCCCTTACTTTTTTCAACTTTTCTTCAGTTTCGGTAATTGTTTTTCCACGTAAAAAATGTTTTATTAACACACAAAATTATTTTTTCTCCATAATCAAAATAAACACACCAATTGTTTGCTTTAGAATCCAATCGAACACAATGTATTTAAATATCTTCTGCAAATTTCCCGAAAGTTCCCGCAGATAAGAATAAATTGAAAACATAATAAGAGTGCGATCAGAGAGCCACCTTTTTTAAAGTCACAGACTTATCAAACTGCCCTCGTAAAAACATAAAACAGTGTTTACACAGCGATTTTTTTTTAAGAAACAGAAATGAAAAGAAAATTGGTAGTTTTTATTTATTTATTTTTATTTTTTGAAATACCAATTTCAAAAAATCTAGATCTAAATCGTGATCTAAAACTGATCTATCTGATCAGGATGCCTATTAATTTTCCTATGATAACCAAGTAAAGCATGAGAAAGGATATCTAAAATGGGTTTATGTAACAATTTTTAAGAAAATCGTTAGAACCGTTTTTAAGATACTGACTTTTACCAAACCTTGGCATAATCAATTGTTGACCAGAAAACAACAATTACATGCAAAAGGATATTTAAAAAAGGGTTAATACGGCAAGATTGAAAAAAATTCTGAGAAACAAATAAAGAAAAATAGTTTAGAATAGATTTAAAAATACAACCTTTTACTTTCTTCATGTTCTTCTTTCTTGGTAGACTAGTTTCGTCTGGGGCGCCCCAGCTTGGTCACTATCTTCTTGGTGTTCTAAAAGAGGAAGAAGGCGTGAAAACTTCAGTTTCGAACACCAAGAAGGTAGTGACCAAGCTGGGGCGCCCCAGACGAAACTAGTCTACCAAGAAAAAAGAACATGAAGAAAGTAAAAGGTTGTATTTTTAAATCTATTGTAAATTAAGTTACTTCATGGATTAGTATTGTTTAAAGTAAAGAAAAATAGATTGAGAATTTCATAGGGATATGAATCATCATGTAAATAAAACGGCTAATAGTGTTTTTGTTTTTCTCCCTCTTAAGGATAAATTAATTATTAAGAATACTGTTTACACGAAGACTTTGAATTTCTGTATTTACCATTTAAATAAATTTGGTTGTGTTTCGACCACTGGGCGTTAGTAGATTTTTTTTTAATGCTAATGTATTACAAAGATACTCTAAATGATCATTATAGATTAAGTCCTTTTATAAAAATTAATAGTATAATTAGAAGCTTTTTATATGAAATTGACTTTGTCATCGTGTCACGCTAATAAACAAGGCGCCACCATTTTAAAGTAAATATACGCTGCTCAGTTTGTCGCTACATGACTTAGGTGGTTAGTGTCACGTTAATAATGTGGTGATCGAAAGTTCGATCCCCAAAGGTCCGGCATGTTCATTTTTGCAAGTAATTAGTTGAAAAGGTGTCAATTGATAAAAGAAAATTTTTCGTTGACTAAGAATTTTTGAAGAATTTTTTTTTTTAGATATTAGAAAACACAAAATATTTTAGATATTAAAAAAGTACAAATTAAAAAGTTTTAAGTAAAAAATACATAAATAAATATTTTAAAAAGCTTTATATATATATATATATATAGTTTATATGAAACTGGATTTGTCATCGCGTTTTCTGTCATGCTAAAAACAAGATGATTCCACTTAAGAAGAAAGAGAAAAAAAAAAAATAAAGGTTAGAGCGTCATGTTGACAACACAAGAGTCGTGTGTTCGATCCTTGCCGGGTCGAGGTGTTAATTTTTGCAAATAATTAATAGAAAAGTTGTCAACTGATAAAAGGAAATATTTTGTTGTATACACAGTTTCCTAATAATTTTTGAAGAGTTTTTTAAACAGCTTTCTATCTAGTTACTAAAAAGCACAAAATAAAAATTTAATTAACAATAAATAAATATATAAATTTTTTAGAAGTTTTTTCTATGAAATTGGATTTTGTCACTGTGTCTTCATGTCACACTAAAAAATAAGGTGCCTCCATTTTAAAGTAAATATAAGCATCGCTGTTTGTCACTCGTTGGCGTAGTTGATTAGAGCGTCACGTTAATAACGCGATGGTTGAGAGTTCGATCTCCGAAGGTCTGGCGTGTTAATTTTCGCAGACAATTAGTAGAAAAGGTGTCAATGAATTGATAAAAGAAATTTTTCCGTTGACTACACAGTATTCTAAGAATTTTTAAAGAGTTTTTTAAACAGCTTTTATCTGGTTACTAAAAAGCAAAATAAAAATTTAAGTTAAGATAAATAAATACATACTTTTTCAGGAATTTTTTTATTAGAAGCTTTTCATTGAAATTGGATTTTGTTATCACATCTTCGTTTTACGCTAAAAAACAAAGCGCTTCCACTTTAAGGTAAATGTAAGCATAATTTTGTGTTGCTCGTTGACACAGTTGATTAGAGCATCATATTGATAGCGCGATGGTGGTGGGTTCAGTCCTTGAATGCTGAGGTGTTGCTTTTTCACCGATAATTAATAAAAGAGATGTAATTTGTTAAAAGAAAAGCTTTCATGGTCTGCACAATATCCTAAGAAATTTTGATTAGACTTTTTAAGAAGCTTTTTTTAGTTACTAAAAAGAAAAAATTGCTGGAAGCTTTTTATTGTGGAGCTCTAAACAGCATAAAATAAAATTTTATTCTTGCTCAGACATACTATAAAAACATAAAAGTTACAACAATAAGCAAATTTAAAATGTATATATATATATATATATATAAGATTAAATTTTAATACAATATCTATTATTTATATATACTATAGATAGATATATTCCAAAATTTTAAGTGCTGAAAATTTTTAAATATTCAAAATATTTTATAAAGCATTCAAGAACAATATTTTTTTGCATTTGTTACATTTTTCTAATATGTTCTATGTCTTTTCTTGACTGTTCTTTAACATCTGGTTAGAGCGTCATGCTGATAACACGATGGTCATGGGTTCGACCCTCGACGGCCAATGTGCTATTTTTTCGAAGATAATTAAAAGAAAAGATGTCAGTTGATGAAAGAAAATCTTTAGTTGTCTACACAGTATCCTAAGAAATTTTGATTAGTTTTTAAGAAGGTATTTTTATAACTAAAAAGCACAAAATAAATATTTAAGTAAAAATTTTTTTTTTTTTTTTTAATTAGAAGCTTTTTATTGTGAAGCCCTAAAATGCATAAAATAAAAAAATATTGTGGCAAAAACATTCTATAAAGAAATGAAAGTTTTAACACTAAGGAAATTTTAGAGAAAAATATAGATAATTCACTTTTGCAAGAGATGAATATTTTTAAATATTCAAAATATTCTTAGTTGTTAGTTTTTTGTTTAATTATTCATTAAGCCATAAATTTCAAAGCTTTTTTAAATATTTTGAATATTTAAAAATAATTATCTCTTGCAAAAGTGAATTATCTATATTTTTTTTCTAAAATTTCCTTAGTGTTAAAACTTTCATTTCTTTATAGAATGTTTTTGCCACAATAAATTTTTATTTTATGCATTTTAGGGCTTCACATTAAAAAGCTTCTAATTAAAAAATTTTTTTTTTTTTACTTAAATATTTATTTTTACAATGAAATGTGATTTTTGACAAAAAATTACAATTAAATGAAATAAAATTTCCAAAATCTTTTGTTTAGACATTGTTAATTATGGCATTAACATAATGAGAAATTTACCTTTAAAAATATTTATTTACCTTAAGAAATATTAACAATCTTCTTAAACTTTTTAAGTATCAGCAATTTATGCATTAAAAAAAAAAAAAAAAAAAAAAAAAAAAAAAATTAAAGAAGTAAAATAAATAAATACAATATAAATAAAACAAATTAATTAAAAAGAATTCAGTGTTCATTGTTTTTCAAATATTAATTTAAAAAAAAATTTAAATTCAGATAAAAATCTAACATTTGTCCAATCTTCAATATTGTGTAATTTTCCTAATGCAGTTGGAGCTACATTTATAGTCCTGAAACCAAGAGATTTTTTAATTGATGTTGTGACATTTTCCAAACTTTTTTTCCTCTTTTGACAGCAGTTTCTAAAAAAATATGTTGGTGTTCCATATATATAATTAACATCTTTTTCTCTCCACCTTTCCATCTGTTAAACTGTTTAATAACTATAAAATAAAGTTTACAAAACCTGACAAAAAATCGACTAAACAAAAAAAAAAAAAAAAATCACAAAAATTAAAATGATAAACACTACATTTTGAGGGAATCAAACTCAATGAGAATTCTCTTTTAAGCAACGCTGGAAGATCTGTTATTTATCTGATGAGAAGTCTTCTCTTTTTCCTTTCGACCTTTCAAAACTCGCGGTAGAATATTTAGAGTGGTGTAAGCATTACCATGGTAACCATGCAGTGAAGACAGAGTTGAAAACATCTGTTTCTCCGCTCTTCCCTTGCATTTTAGCTGTATGAACTTGTGCACAAAATTGGATGAAAAGCTCTAAATTGCTGTTTGTATTGTAATTGTTATTTATTGAAAATTTATTATAAATTCAGATAATTCTACACACACACAAAAAAAAAGAAGGGGGGGGGGGGGGAGAGAGAGAGAAAAGAAACATGAAAAAAAAAAAAAAAAAGAAGAAAAGAAAAAATATTTCCTTTCTTTTTTAATGAAATATATGAGGAAGGGGCTCTTCCCTTACTTCCCTTGACAGGCCACCACTGTTTCAGAATAATCCTTCAAGTACCTTTTTATTGTATACTTGGTGATCTAAGTCACAGAAAAAATAAATTATGCAAAAAGCACTGACTAGCTCTATGCGGTTTTCAAAAAAAATGTACAGAAAATCATGGGATTTTATATATATATATATATTAGAAAAAACAATTTCATTTTTTACCGACATATCACGCTGTATTTGCAGTATCCTCTCATATTTTAAACGGATCCGCCTGATCAAATAACGCTATGTTTCAAATTCTGAAGACTTTTTTAGGAGAATTTCCAATGCACAATGTCTGAGGATCATTCTGATGAATGACGGCCATCACACTAAGCATTTATTAGTTACAGTTGGTAACAAAAGAGTCCAAACACTAGCAAAAATTCCTATGTAAAAAAAATACACTTCATACGGTTTTGTTAAATAAATCCTTATTGAATCGTGTTCTTACACTGACTAAGAACAAGATTCGACAAGATTTATTTAACAATACAGTATTAAGAGTACATTTTTTACATTGGAATTTTCGGTAGTGTTCGGACACTTTTGTTACCGACTGTACGTTGTTGAATGTACTGGCACCACTGTTAAAAAGGAATTTAGTTTTAAAGCACTGCCTGATTAAGAAAATTTGAACTAATTTGCTAGTAAATCTGTTGTTACCTAAAATAAATTGTACGCTTTTCTCTGCATTTCAGTGAAAACTGCATAGGGCTATAAGTCAATACTTTTTGAATAACTAATTTTTTATTTTTTCTGTGACTTTTGATTCACCCGGTATTTAACAAAACATCTAAAATTCAAAATAATCAGCCATTTATAACAAAGTACTGTATATACAAATGCCTTATGGGACAAAAGATTTTTGATATTGAAAAACCTATGAAGTAGTATATGAAATATTGTATATTAAAGAAAAAAAAAAAGCAACATTTAGTCACTTAAGTCCATACAGAGCTAAATACTCAATGACTATAATTTTAAAAACAAATATATATTTTAATAAACTTTAAGTACCTTTAACGATCCTTCAACTTTAGCAGCTTTTAAAGATATATTTCGACGTGCTATCGCAGTCATCTTCAGATGTTGTTTATGCTGCATTACTGAAAGGTGTCTTCATCTTCCTCCACATCAGTCTCCTTCTCGCCTACGTCATTGTTTCGTCGGTAATTTCTTAGTACTTGTTGCCAATCCTTAGTTATTATGCTGTGCTCTCTCTCATTTACTGCCATGTTAGATGTTAGAATTTCTAAAGCCTCGCGTTTCAGAGCGTAGTTATGTGAGTTGTATGGGGCTATTTTGACGGTTTTTAGGGTATTAGTTATTATTGGGTTAGTTTTATGTGTACGTGATAAGGCGGTGGAGCTTCTATTGTATTTTAGATCGTTAATATGTTCTATTTCTCTGTCCTTTATTTTTCGCTTTGTCATTCCGATGTAGGTTGCAGGTTTATTGTTATTTTCAAGATCGAAAGTAATCTTGTATATCCCCGAGGTTTCTTTAGGGTCAATAATATCTTTTTCATTTCGGATAAACAACATCTGAAGATGACTGCGATAGCACGTCGAAATATATCTTTAAAAGCTGCTAAAGTTGAAGGATCGTTAAAGGTACTTAAAGTTTATTAAAGTTAATTCGTCCTTCTAATTATTTAAATATTTACAAATATATATTCTTATGATTTTTTTTTTTTTTTTTTAATATTGTGAATGTAAAAAACACATCAGTTCAATAAGTAATATTACAATCTACAGTATTAATTTGCCTCAATCACTTTTGTTGCACTTAATATCATTTTTTTTTTTTTTTTTTTTTTTTTTTTTTTTTTACTGGCATTTCTATATCACAGACAAATTGTGTTTTGTTGCAGGTGCAGAAAATTTTATTACTGGGGTTATTAAATGTAGTGTTCACATTTCTTTTAAAAAGGGGCAGGGCGATTTTTTGAAAAGGGCACCTTTTACTGAATAAGAGGGCACTTTTGACCAAGCTTTTTTTTTTTTTTTTTTGAGTGAAATGGAACTTTTTTTGTAATAATTCTCCAATGGATTATGATTCTGAAAATAATTGTATGAATATGTTGCATGCATAGTTGTTTTGTATATTTAACCCGTAACTGGGGACATCAATCTCACAGATCGCATTAGCTTCTTCCTACCATCATCCTCTTTTGCATATTTTGACCAATTGAATGGATTTTTTTTTTTCTAGTTTCATGTTTCCTGACATTTTCATTTGAAAAGTAAATAATTAAAGAACATCTTAGTGAAAAATGAGATATTCTCTACACGACGTATATTATTTTCCCCTTATAAAATTTCCGTATGAAGGGAAAATGAATTGCATGTTAACCCTAGAACACTAGCGTTTTCATATCTGCCACTATCACTAGAGTTACGTAAAATTTACATGCTCCTGTAACCTTTGTACATTAATTTTGTTTTCAAATGTGTTTAATTATTTGCTGTTTTACCCAATATTAATAACTTTTCATTAACTGAATAATTATTTCGAAACATCCAGGGTCAAACAAGTATCAGAAGAGAAAAGAGCAAATTAGTGTTAAACCACATTATAAAATTTACGTACACTAGTGCTAAGGTTGTACCTACAATTAAAATGATAAATAAATTCTAAATATTTAATTCTGTACATCAGCCAAATTCCTCTTTTCTCCTCATGTTATCCTATCAGGTTTTGTTGTTTCATTCTATAATATCCCATTCGAAAATAGAAACTGAAAATTAGTTACTAGTTTACATAAGGAAAAAAAAAAAAAAAACCCCACTTTGAGATTTTTATTAAAACAAAAATAACAAAGTCCCATAGTATAACATGGAAAGGAAAGAAGGTAAATCAAATTTACATGTAGCCTGTAGTGACATTTTGAAAAAGATTTCAGAGGGTAAGAACTAATAGGTTCTAACATAATCTCCCCCCCCCCCCCTTCTTTTTAAGGTATTTTTAATTATGCAGTCATTGTCACAGGAAATTTATGTACATGTTTTTTTTAAGCTATCCCATTATCTCTTAAACAAAACTTGTCACATAAAATTTTCTTTCATCCACTAATGGGCAAAAGTTTAGTAAACAGGGAGGTATATAGTTGCTATATTAACAGAATATTTCTAGTCACTTTTACCACTAAAAAAATTCATTTGAAGATTAGAATGAACAGAAAAAAAAAAAAAAAAAAAAAGTTACAACGAAAATTTATATTTATAAAAGTCTTCACGTTTATTTAGGATAGAATGCAAGAGAAGACAAACATAACTGAACAAAAAAATTTTATTAAACAAATTACACTAGTAGCAAGTATAATAAAAAGCAAAAATGTATAAACAGTTGAACCGAATGTAAACAGCAATACTACTAATACAGTAAGAAGTTCGGGTGTTATTTAATGAACACAACTTAAAAGTGAAGCAGAAAAAGTTTACTATTTGGCCTCAGCTTCTTGCTGCTGCTGTTGTTGCTGCTGCTCTTGCAACTTTTGAGCCTCTTCAACAGCTGCATGTTGCTGGATTATAATAGGAACAACTCTTTCGTTTTTGGGTGGTTCAACCATTTTTCTTGGTGCTTGAATTGTTAGTACACCATCTTTGCTGAGAGACGAGGAAACCTTATCTGGTTCGACGTCGTCAGGCAATTGGTAACGTCGAGTAAACTCACGAGATACAAAACCATGTTCGTCAGCATGTTCTTCATGTTTGCCGTGGATGACAACGAAATTGTCCACAGTTTTTACATCAATTTCATCCGGTCTAAAGTGCTTGACATTAAGCATCACTTTGAAGTTATTCTCATTCTTGGGATCAATCTGCTTGCTGGAATTAGCTTGACGACGAGGTCTAATAACATTGAAATGAACATGAGCAGGGTTTAAGTAATAATCATCATCATCATATGGATCTTCAAGTAATCCAAGCAAAGATGCAAGTGCATGGCGTTGTTGTTGTCGCTGCTGCTGCTGTTGTTGTAATTGTTGTTGGTAAGCAGGAGAATGTGCAAGATTCCAAAAACTACCAATCATTTTTACTGTTGAATTTTTAAGTATAAATTTCAAACGAATTGACAAAACAATATCACCAACTTCGATTGCAAAGAACTTCAGTTATCAAACACCAAATTCTTATTGATATCGCTACTGCAACACTGACGCTAAGCCCTTCAGCACAGCACAGCACAGCACACCGTATTTATAACAAAACTAAAATTCTAGATTCTTCCGGATTGCTTCCGATTTTTCCAGAACGATCAGATGCGCAGCTTTTTGATTGGTCAATAAATCAGGAGTGGCTTATTGCCACTTTTTATGTTATCTTTAGGATTTTTGTTTTTATTGCTATAACTGAAATAATTATAAAAATATCAAAATTATTATTATCAAAAATAAATTTTGCACTGTCTAAAAATTTTCTGCTTCAGACCAACCCTTCAGTTGGTGACCGCAACAAAACATTTTTTTTTAACTCAAGCTCTGTGGTGTGGTGGGAAGTAAGAAGTAAGTAAAAGTAACGTAACCACCCAACCAACAATATATTGTTTTTGTTTATATTCTAATTCTAAATCTTTATTTTTAAACTTTAACAGAATAAAAACTATCAAAACTTGTAATTTTAGTTCTGATTGATAAACTATTAAATATTTAAATGTTGAAACGCAAATAAGGATGGAATTTTCATTTGATTTACAACATAACTTACGATTCAAAAACAATATTGGAAAATATGTTAAAGTAAAAACTGTTGATTCATGTGAACATGAAGGTTGGCTGGAATGCATCGATCCCACAACAGGAAACTTGATCCTAGCAAAATTTGATGAAAATCTAAGTAAAATTTGTAGTACTGTTTTGATTATGAATAAAGCTTGTTATAGCTTAGAAGTTTTGAAAGAAACCAATAAGGAAGTACAAACTTTATTGGAAAATCCTATTGATAATAATTATGAAGAGCCTTATGAAGACATTCCGGATAAAAAGAAACGGCTAATAGCATGGATAAAAGAGAACCGATTGCCTGTGTTCGATAACGAAGATCAGTCTTTAATTGTGGCTGGTAATGTTACCATTTTACCACCATATGATGCCCAGAGTTGTTCAAGCATGAGTGAAATAACTTTAAAAAGTATCCAGGAGTTGGTCGCTAAATTGCCATCTAATATAAAGTGAAATATGTTCAAAGAGATTTATGAACTATTGTGTTGCTATTCATTTAATTGCATTTATTTAAAACTTTATTCTTTTAAGCGAAATTTAATTTGAAATGTGAATTTAACTTATTCTTCTGTTTTTTTCTTTCTTTATGCAGTCATTTCTTAAATTCATATATCCCTCCCAAGTTTTTAAAAGTGTATTTTAATGGTTTAAGAAAGCTATAGTATAACTTAAACACTTTGTTGTTTTGTATATCAGTGTATAATGTTTGGTGTACAGTTGAAAAATATATATTGCAGTTTAATATAGATTATTTTTCCTACATTTTAAAATATTTTTTTTTCTATATATATAACTGGAAGATGCTTAAAAATCAGACAGTTTATTTTCCTATAAGAATTTGATTAAATTAGAAATGTATGCGAAATATTTACATTTACCCTTACTTTGTTTATTATTGGTTCTTTATTACATTATCCTGAACCGTTTGAATTAGAGAGAAGTCATATATACATAAAAACTTACTTTTGCATATGTTGCTTTGTTGGGAAAAAGGAAAACTCTATTTCATGTAAAATAATATTAAGGCAACCAAAAATACTAATATAAACACGGCTGTATAATTTATTATTCATGTTTACAGGCTAATACTTAATACGGAATCTAAAAAAAGGGCCCGTCGAAGAGATCTCAATATAAAAGGCAACCTGTTTTCAAAAAGGCCATTATTGGCTTAAGTTGTTGGCCTTCTTGTTGTAGTTTTTATACATGACAAAATCAAATTATTACTCTTTCTTATATGTATATATATGTTAGCTATATGTATGTAGTAAATACCCAAGCAGAATTTCTCATAATCAAGACTCTACTGGTCTAGTTATTCAATTCATGAAGATTTCAAAATAAGTCACTGAAGCACTAAAATAATTACTCTGGATTACTAGATGCTGATACATTTAATTACATTCACTGATTTACAAAATAAAAACTATGTACAAGAATAGAATATGGTTACAAAAGATTAGCATTTTAGCACTGTCTGTGCTAGTTTTAATTCTAATGAAAATTACATAAATTTGCGAGTACTTATGCTCAAACAGCATCATGGACACGGATAATAGAGAATCATGTCTGACCCATTTGGCATCCAGCGAAAAACTACTGTTTTTCCTCGGAACTCTCGTTGGCAGTAAAACATTGTGGCCATTCAACAAAAACTAATAGTTGGAAGGATAGAAGTAGTAGTGTCTATCCGGACATGAGAAGTTCAAGTGCTTCTACTTCACATTTATTTGTTCTTACAAATATGCTCTAAAATTATACCTAGAGAGCTGCGTATATGGAAGGAAAGTATCAAAAGACACAAAGGCATTAAAAATTTTAGAAAGGGCTTTTGGGTGCTAAAATAAGGTGAAAAAGGGCCGTCGATTGCTGTGCCCTGCCAAATAGATCTAAAGTTAGCACTAGCGCTGTTATGAGTTAATAACAGATATCAAATGAAGGATTTAAATTTTTTTAGTTGTATTATGATAGACTGTTGTGTTCTGCCGTAAATATGCCCAGATACCTGCTTGCTAATTTCAAATTTCTCCATGGGGCATAATTTCGCTAAAATATTAAAGTTGTTCCGCTGCTTCTATGATACTTAAATAGCTTTCATTTCAAGGATACTATTCGTATCATAAATATACTATTTTTACTTTCTTCTATATTCAATAGAAGAAAGTATTGGATTCGTAAAAATTTTCGACCTCGGGTTTTTGATGGATTTACACGTTTTGAGAGCTGTAGAACAGGATTTGACCATTTTTACTTTCTTCTATATGTAATATAGAGAAAGTATTGGATTCGCGAAAATTTTCGACCTCCGTTTTTTGACGGATCTACACGTTTTGGGATGTCCTGAACACGAATTGATAGTTTTTAGAAAATGTCTGTCTGTCTGTCTGTGTGTCTGTATCATTTTTTTGTGGACGCTGTATCTCACGAACATATGAATGAAATTTAACCAAACTTGGTATTTAGTTGCACCCTGACATGAACTGGTGCCCATTAGATTTGGGGATCAATAGCTCAACAGGTGGCGCTGTAATCGCATTTTATGCAAATTTTTAACATGGCAGCATAGGACAAAATTCCGTATAAATGGGCATAATGAGAGTTATTTTAAACTTGTGATTGTAAAATTAATTTGAATTATTGATGATAGTAGTAGTTAACTAGGGAAAAAAATTGTGCATGGGGGGGCATCGGTTCCCCCCCAGGGGGGTTAAATTTTGAAGATGGGTATCATTCGAAAGATCTCGTCAATACCTTTAAAACGAATGGTTGAACCATAAATCTGTGATAATTTAAAACAAAGTTATCGATTTTTTTTACTTTTAACAAAAAAAAAAAACTTAGAAAAAAAATCGTTTTTTTTTTTTTTTTTTTTTTTTTTAACGAAATTTTACCAAACTTGGTATTTTGTTGGTCCCCGACATAAACTGTTGCTGATTATATTTGGGGATCAATAGCTTAACAGGTGGCGCTGTGATAGCATTTTATCTAAATTTTTAACATGGCAGCATAGGACAAAAATTCGTATAAATGTGCATAATAAGAGTTATTTTACACTTGTGTTTGTAAAATTAATATGAATTATTGATAATAGTAGTACGTAACTAGGGAAAAAATTTTGTGCATGGGGGGGCATCGCTTCCCCCCTGGGGGGGAAGTACCCCCCCCCCCCGGGGGGGGGGTAAATTTTGAAGATGGGTATCATTCGAAAGGTCTCGTCAATAGCTTTAAAACGAATGGTTGAACTATAAATCTGTGATAATTTAAAACAAAGTTATCGATTTTTTTTACTTTTAACCAAAAAAAAAGAAAAAAATTCTATTTTTTTTTTTTTTTTTTTTTTTTTAATATTGTTAGTGATTGAATATGTATTAATTTTCACAAAAAAAAAAAAAAAAAAGAAAGGAAAAAAAAAAAATCTTTTTTTTTTTTTAAATATTGTTACTGATTGAATATGTATAGGAAAATATAGAAGAAAGTCTTGTGGTGGCCACAACATACTAGTTAGAAAATGTCTGTCTGTCAGTCTGTGTGTGTATGACAAAATTTTGTGGCAACTGTATCTCAGGAACTACTGCACAGAGTTTCATGCAAATTGGTATGTAGTTGCACCTTGACATAAATTAGTGCCTATCAACGTTTGGTAAAAATTGTCTTACAGGTTGCGTTGCCATCCCGCTTTTTCTAAATTTTTAACATGGTAATATAGGACAAAATTTTGTAAAAAGGTGCATAAAGAGAATTATTTTTCAGTAATCATTATGAAATTCACAAGAATTATTTATAATAAAGATAGTCAACTGGGAAAAAAATTTTGTGTATGTAGGAGCCTCGCCAAGTCCCCCCTCGAGGGGAGTAAGTTTTCAAGATGGGTATCTTTCAAAAGGTCTCGTCAATACCTTTAAATCGAATGGTTGAACTATAAATCTGTGATGATTTAAAACAAAGTTATCGATTTTTTTTACTTTTAACGAAAAAAAAAAAAAAAAAAATCGTATTTTTTTTAAAAACAAAATTTAACCAAACTTGGTATTTAGTTGGCCCCTGACATAAACTGGTGCTGATTAGATTTGGGGATCAATCGCTCAACAGGTGACGCTGTGATCGTATTTTTTTTTAAATTTTTAACATGGCAGTATAGGACAAAATTTCGTATAAATGTACATAATGAGAGTTATTCTTAACCTATGATTGTAAAATTAATATGAATTATTGATAATAGTAGAAGTTAATTAGGAAAAAAAAATTGTGCATGTGGGGGCATCGCTTCCCGCCTGGGGGGGGGGGGGATTTTCAAGATAATAAGTATCCTTCGAAAGGTCTTGTCAATACCTTAAAAACAAAAGTTTGAACTATAAATATGTGATAATTTAAAACAAAGTTATCGATTTATTTTACTTTTAACGAAAAAAAACTTTGAAAAAAAATCTTTTTTTTTTTTTTTAATATTATTACTGAGTGAATTTGTATAGGAAAATTTTGAAGAAAGTTTTGTGGTGGCCACAACATACTAGTTTGAATCAAAATTTGATGCGTGTAAAAAGTTTAACAAAACAAAATTCGCAAGAAAACTGAAATTTTTTAAAAATTAATTGTAATATTTTGTTTGAAGAAATTAGCCTATTCAAAAAGAAAAAAAAAAAGTAAAAGAAATTAATTAAAAAAAATTAATCATCTGTTATGACTGTGGTGGCAAATAGCCTGCGTATTGATGATGATGATGAACTTTGATCAACATTTAATTACTATTTAGCAACATGCATTATTATATACATATTTATAATCCTTAAAAAATATTTTGGTACATTTTATATTTGATAATTTTGATCGTGAAAGTAATAGATATAATGGACTTAATGGATAAGTTGATTTGAAGTTGCCATTTTTTTCTTTTGGAAAGTAATGATAGCATAATAAAGCTCGGGAAAAATAGAAATAGATATCCAAAGAGGATACAATATCATCTGAAGCATTAAAAGTTTTTTTAATATTAAATACTAATTAATAGATGTAATTTAAAATCATGTTTAAACATTCATGCTTAGAATATCCACAAATATTTTAAAAATAAATTGTATCATTAAAAAAAGAAATACTTTTAAAGATATAATGATGTCAATTTTATGTTGCAAGTTTAAGTTTTTACAGAGCTTTATAAATTTGCGCTAGAATTAACGTGCATATACATTTTTTTTTTTTTTTCATGTCAAAAAAATAAAAAAATGAATTTTTAAAAAAATTTAACAACTTTTGAATTTGACAACTTTTAAAATTTTAAGAACTTTTAAGTTTTAGCTAAACTTTTTAATTTTTAATGGCTTTTATGGGGATTTTAATTAAAATATTGAAATTTTGAAGTAAAAAATTTGTTTTATAGAAATTAAATATAGCCTATAGCACTCAGGATAGTGTATCTTTTGATTAGTGAAAAATTTTTTTAAACTGCTGACATACAAAGTTTCTTCTTTATATAATTGTATCAAGGCCGTAGCCAGGATTTTTTTTCGGGAGGGGCCCACCACATTTCTAATACAAGGTCATTGAATATGATATAATAATACACATACCCAACGAAAAAAACATACGCACACACAAACAAGGGCCTAATTAACACAGTGTCACATGCTGCCCCGGGCCCTGAGTAGCAAAGAGCCCTAAAATTGGCCCTGAAAATGCCCTTTTGCCTCTAAAAATGACAAAAGTGGTATCATAAAATGCAAAATTTTGTTATTTTAATTTCATATACAGGTATATATATGTACTTTAGCTGATTCCTGCACAGTACGAATGGTCGGGGTGCAGACCACAAAAGTGTGCTTATCCCGGGCCTCACACGAAGTTAAACAGACCCAGCACAAAAAGACCCTGATTAACTAGCCCCCACATAGTTTCGTGAGCCTGCCTCCTCCTCGCACTGTGCACCAATAAACACAGGTACATATATACCTGTTTATGGAAGTAATATGTCAGAATTCACACTATATGATACCATTTTTAGGGCATAAAAGGCTAAATGACATTTTAAGGCGAGTTATATGGCCCCTGCTATTAGGTCACATGTCTTACATGCCCCTGCTTTAATCAGACCTTGCACACAAATCTTTCATCTATATTTTCCTATACAAATTCACTCAATACCAATCATTTTATTATAACTTATTTATTAAAATTAATTTCCATGATGAAGGCAGAGGATTTGTTTCTAATAGAAATGTAACACTTTATGTCCAAAGAAAGTCAATTTTATGTTCACTAACAATATCTTTAAAAATGTTTTTTGCCCTTTTTTGTTTTGTTAAAAATGAGGGGGAAAAAAAAAAAGAAGAAAAACTTAGATTCAAATTATCATACATTAATAGTTTAACTGTTAGTCTTAAAAATACTGATGAGTTCTTTTAAAAGATACCCATATCGAATAACTGTCCCCCTCTGGGGGGTGGGACTTTACCCCCCAGGGAGAAGCGTTGCTCCTATGTGTCTAAAATTTTTTGCCTACTTGATTATTACTATGATAAATAATTCTTATTGTGTACATTTATAAGAAATTTGTATTATACCTCCAAGTTAAAAACAGAAAAATTCAGACGACAACGTCACCTGTTGGACGATTTTCACCAAAAAGTGTTAGGCACTAATTTATGTCATGGTGCAGCTGCATATAAATGTATATGTAATTCTGTGCAGTGCAGTAGTTCCTGAGATACAATTGGAACAAAATATTTATCACAGACAGACAGACATTTTCTAAAAATGGTCAAATCGTGTTCTGAATCTCTCAAAACATGTAAATCCATCGAAAACCGGAAATCAAAATTTTTTTTCGAATCGAATACTTTCTTCTATTGAATACAGAAGAAAATAAAAAGATTGAATTCATGACGTAGGACAGTCCATTATAGCTTTGACAAGAAGATGGATGAAGTTAAGCGAATAAATATAGCGAGATTAAGGTTAAATGGGTTTTACGGCGCTCTAGAGCTTAAATATGAAGAAGAAAGAACGTAATGGGAAATTAAATTAAATTAATAGGTTTATTAAATTATTTTTAAATACTTTTCAAGACAGCAATGTTTGCCTGATACATACTACATGAAAAAAGTCTTTCATCATTTATTTCGGGGGGGGGGGGGGGGCCTTGCCTACGGCCTTGAATTGTATAGATTAAAATTTTTTAAATTACTGAAAATAAAGTTAAAATTTCTAAAATAATGATGGCAATTTCTAATAAATTAAAATAAATACAAAAGGCTTAAATTTAATAAAAGAAATGAAAATTTCTGAAAGTAAACAAACTTTGTGACACAAATTTGACTATTGAAAAATTATTAATACTATAAGAATTATATATTGAAAGGTTCTATGATTCATGAGCTATAGCTAGCATAACTTCAAAACTACTCAATAAAAATTTAAAAAATTGATAGCAAAAAGTTTTTTTTAATAATTAAAATAAAATTTAGAAAAATTGTGCTATACAGCTTCAGTTTAAAACCCTTGGTGAAATTTGAAATTTGGCACTGAATTAGCTCAGACACTTTTCATCAAGATCTTTGCTTATGCAGTTGTGATAGTCATTTTATTTCACTGCCAAAATGACAACAAAAATTTAAAAGCCACCGAGAGATTCTTATGCTAAAGGTATGTAACCAATGTTAGAGAATGAAACACAGTTACTTACTGCACACCTTCATGTGGAAGAATAAATTAAAATAAGTCAGTCCTGTCCTGGCATACTAAATTAAATTCTGTTTTATGCAGAATTTTGTATTAATAAAAGTAGGCTTAGGTGCTTTTTTTTTTTTTTTTTTTTTTTTTTTTTAATATATTATTTTCTTGAGTTAATTGATCTTGGTACTAGGTCAATTATTTAATCACACCCAGAGCCTGACTAAGTCAGGGGCATACAGGGCAGTTGCCCTTGGCCCCCACATCAGAGGGGGGGGAGGCAAATCGAATTGAAGGTTTATTTTAAGTTTCCTTCCTTAATGAACTATTTTTTAAACAAAATATCAGTATAGTGTAAAATCCAGCTGAATTCCACCCTAATGTTAGCAAGGATGTGAATTTTTTGCAGCTAGATGGCAAAGTTAACAATCAGAAATAAAATGGATCTATAATGAGGTGAAAAATTTAAACACCTCCATAAAGTTTGGTTCTTCATTACTGAAGTAGTTTAGCAGCGGGGGCCCCAAATAAGTTTTTGCCCTGGGCCTCAATTTAGATAAGTCGGGCCCTGATCACACCACAATACATTACAACACAAGAACACTACAACTAAAATACAACATTGAATACTGAATTCAGGACATAAACCAAAACCTTCTCACACAGCTTCAAGTTGTTCCTTGTCATAATTCTGGCCATTGCCAGATGCATAACAATTGTTCTCTTAATTCTTTTTGTTAATAAAGGCTTTTTTGCAGATCTCTCTTTTAAACCACCTTTTTTTAATTCCATTTCCAGAAAGGGGCTGTAAAAGAAATTGTTATGCTTTACTATAGAATTTTAAATGAGCCCTCATTAAAAGTTAATCATTGCTGCACTGTTTTTGAAAAAAAATTATTTTGTTAAACACTTCTTCTGAATCTCTTAAAAATTCTGAACATAATACAAATGGATATTTTAAACAAACATTGTCTTTTTAACTTGCAGTGCAACTGTGCCACCGAGAGCCAAATATCCAGTTTAAACAGCCCATGGCCTACTAGATTACTCCTCGGCACCAATGTGCCAACGTCGGGAAAGCGGCCGTACAATCAAAGATTTCTGCGGAATCGAAATTAAGTTAGGGTAGTCATGCAGTGCCGCCACAGCAGAACTAATTCCAATGCATTTATATGGAGTTGCATTAGTTTCGCATTCGCACGTTGGTGTAGAGTGATCTAGTAGGGCCAAAAAAATTTTATTTATTACTAAAATCCATCTCATTAATGAATCATTAACATTTAATTATTTTGCAGTCTCACTCCAGTTTAAACAGCCAAAAAATTTTATTACTTGCTAAAAACCATCTCAC
This sequence comes from Salticus scenicus, assembly GCA_963930645.1. Taxonomy (NCBI): domain Eukaryota; kingdom Metazoa; phylum Arthropoda; class Arachnida; order Araneae; family Salticidae; genus Salticus; species Salticus scenicus. The sequence goes on along the minus strand of OZ005655.1, from coordinate 214,208,298 downwards.
TGATGATTGACATTCAATTATTTTGCAATTTCACTCATATATAAATGGCTGAGAGATTTCCTTGGACTCTGTTTATTTGTGGACGCAAGTTGCCACCAAATTTTCATACTTTAGTTAATTTAAAAAAAATCTGATTGTCCGATCGATAAGCTGTTTAGTCTGACGGATTCAGAAAAATCGTCCCTTTTATTTGGTACCTTATTTGTAAAGAAATTTTGATAAAATTTTTAAAAATTAATTAAAGTATGAAAATAATAACCTGGTAATAACTTTAAAATTGGACATTTTTTTAAATTGTTGTCAAAAAAAAAAAAAAAAAAATTATGAGGTTTTTTTTTTTTTTTTTTTTTTTTTTTTCCCCAGCATAAAATGAAATATGCTTTCACGAGAAAAATAAAAAATTATAAAATATTAAATTTGCTCATGCATATGAAAAAAGAGCATATGAAATATGAAAATAGAGTTAAAGGAAAAAAAAAAAAAAAAACATAACCTTTTTTAATATACCTCAATTTTAGATTCTTTTTTCTTTTGTGTAAATAGTATGTTTTTGGCATGGATGAATTGCACTTGGCATCAAAGCTAATTCAGCATTATATTAAAGAGCTTTACTTATTGATAATCCTGGGTAATTTTTAAAATTTTGATGCTGAAATAGATCGGACATTTTTTGCCAAGGACTCCACTTTTGCAAAAGCCGTTTTAAGCCAAGTAGTGCATCAAAAATATAAATAAATTATAAAATATTGAAAAACAGAAAAGAAAGAAACAGAAAAAATAACCACATAAATTATGTATTTTTGCCTAAAGTGGCGATAAAAATTCAAAAGTTGACAAGGGGAGCTACATTAAGGCTGTACAATGATCAGATTTACATATTTCATTATTTATTTTTTTATATACCAACTACTATTAACTAACTCAACTACTACTATTATAACCACAAAAGTTGTCTCATGTGATAGACATAGCTGATCATAGCACATTGTAATATTATATTTGGCGTGAAATTGTTATTTTATGATTGATCAAATAAATATAGAAAATAACATGAAAGAAAATATTATGTACACCACGTATAGTGTTGTTCATATGTAACTAGGATTCAAGTATAAAATTGCTACTTCAATTTTTTTTAATACTGTTCGTTTCGAAACTGTCATCTGATAAGCACCCAAATGAAAGCCCACTGGCAAGCTATTGTCACAGGCAATAGGGACAGGCACCCAAGAGTCTGCGAATGAGCTGGTCACTGTGAAGGCGGCGGGTAACTAAAGCGTGCTTTAAAGCAATTTCATGATTTTTTTTTTTTTTTGTTTATAAAGCGATTTAGAAAAGAGTTTTCTTTAAGTATAGTCACAAGTGAAGCAAGCAAAGTCTTTGTTGATTCAGTACCTTCATTGATTTCATGAATTTAAAAATGGTTTCATTAACAAACTTTGATCTATTGGCATGCAAGCAATATCAGGCCAAGTTTTGTACAGTTCGAGTTTGATTTTGAAATTTTTCCCGCATTCGGTTTGTTCCTGAAACGGTGCTTTTCTAGTTAAAACATATTTTGCTTTTCATTCTAAAATTATTTTTGTGGTATTGTTAAGTGCTTTATCCGTGTCATTTTTTAAATACTTTTCAAAATTAAAATTTTTCTAACTACTGTTTTATGTTTTGAATACTTATGGTTCAATCCTAAATCTTACGCCTGAGACACCATAATACAGAAGGTTATCACACTTTATGGAAATGATTTTATAATTTATTTTTCTCTTTTGTAGTTTGAGATAAAAATTTGACAACTTTAGAATAATCATCTGCTACTTTTATCTTGATTGGAATGTAAAAATCATAGAAGATGGCACACGTCAATAGTCAAATACTTAATGTCTCTTTCTAGAGAATTGCCAGAGCTTGCACCCAAAGTACCCAAACACATTAAAGGAGAGTATCCATCTTTGTATCATTTATCGTTGATTGTTGTGGCTGTTGACTCGCTTATTGACTGACAGAGACAGTGATGCTAGATAGTCGAAAATTATTTCCCCAAAAAGGGCTTCAAATTTCCCCAAATCAGGGGGTTTTTTTTTCGAAAAAATCCCCAACTTGATTTCTACTAAAAAGGAAAAGTAAAAATTAAAAAGAAAAAAAAAATCAAGCAAATTTAAGTGGATTTAAGCTCAGATTTATCCCCAAATGAAGGCAATTTTTGAAAAAAATCCCCAAGTAACATAAAGCTATTGAAAATCCCTGGTTGTAGGGATAAATCATTACGTTGCCAACATTGACAGATAATTGAAGAACTCCCCAGATTTGTCTCCAAAAATTTTAGAATTCCCCAAAAAAGTCCCCACAAACATTTGGTCCCCAAAATTGTCCCCAGAAGCCTCAAAAATCCCCAATCTGGCATCACTGGACAGAGAGACCAAACGATTCAAAAATCTCGCCAACCAATCAGATTGCAGCATTGTTACAACCCTATACCCATCATTTCTTGGTTTTTTAAACTGAAATATGTATGCGCCATCTGGCTCCTAAAATTGATAGATGGCTCAAAGGTTATGTAATTGCACTTTCCAAAATGCAAAATTCGTATTACCAAATATAAGTGGTCTAAAAACCGTATTTATTGCATTTTTAAGAAAAGTATTTATAATATATTAACTTTGAAAAGAAAAAAAATACGTGTGGCACTCGAGGACTGCCGCGGTAAAGCTATTGCATAGCATTTTTTATCAGCTTATGCAATTATAATTATTTATTTATTTTATTTATGCAGTATTTTTTTTTCTTTGATATTAATTCAAGTTTTTTCTTTGATATTAATTCAAGTTACACTTTTTGCGCGTGGTGACCGATAAGAAAACAAATTTTTTTTCTTTTATTGAATAAATGAGAATATATCCGCAATGAGAATATATCAAAAATATCCGCAATCGATTTGTAGGTATCGAAAACCTCGATGTACCAAATTTGAATGATCTAACTCTATTTTTTGAGAAAAGGTATTTTAATAGGTTTTTAAAGGCCTGCAAGTCGAATGGGGATATTCAAGTTTTTCTTTGATATAATTTCAAGTTACACTTTTTGAGCGTGGTGACCGATAAGAAAACAAATTTTAATAGAGAAAAGGTATTTAATAGGTTTTAAAGGCCTGCAAGTCGAATGGGGATATTCAAGTTTTTTCTTTGATATTAATTCAAGTTACACTTTTTGAGCGGGGTGACCGATAAGAAAACAAATTTTAATAGAGAAAAGGTATTTAATAGGTTTTAAAGGCCTGCAAGTCGAATGGGGATATTCAAGTTTTTCCTTTAATATTAATGAATAAGATAACAATAATGATAAGAAAACAAATTTTAATATAGAAAAGGTATTGTAATAGGTTTTAAAGGCCTGCAAGTCGAATGGAGATATTCAAGTTTTTTCTTTGATATTAATTCAAGTTACACTTTTTGAGCGTGGTGACCGATAAGAAAACAAATTTTAATAGAGAAAAGGTATTTAATAGGTTTTCAAGGCCTGCAAGTCGAATGGGGATATTCAAGTTTTTTCTTTGATATTAATTCAAGTTACACTTTTTGAGCGTGGTGACCGAGAAGAAAACAAATTTTAATAGAGAAAAGGTATTTAATAGGTTTTAAAGGCCTGCAAGTCGAATGGGGATATTCAAGTTTTTTCTTTGATATTAATTCAAGTTACACTTTTTGAGCGTGGTGACCGATAAGAAAACAAATTTTTTTCTTTTATTGAATAAATGAGAATCTATCCTCAATGAGAATATATCAAGAATATCCGCAATCTATTTGTAGGTATCGAAAACTTCGATGTACCAAATTTCAATGATCTAACTCTATTTTTTGAAAAAAGGTATTTTAATAGGTTTTTAAAGGCCTGCAAGTCGAATGGGGATATTCAAGTTTTTTCTTTGATATAATTTCAAGTTACACTTTTTGAGCGTGGTGACCGATAAGAAAACAAATTTTAATAGAGAAAAGGTATTTAATAGGTTTTAAAGGCCTGCAAGTCGAATGAGGATATTCAAGTTTTTTCTTTGATATTAATGAATAAGATAACAATAATAAGAAAACAAATTTTAATAGAGAAAAGGTATTTTAATAGGTTTTAAAGGCCTGCAAGTCGAATGGGGATATTCAAGTTTTTTCTTTGATATAAATTCAAGTTACACTTTTTGAGCGTGGTGACCGATAAGAAAGCAAATTTTAATAGAGAAAAGGTATTTAATAGGTTTTAAAGGCCTGCAAGTCGAATGGGGACATTCAAGTATTTTCTTTGATATTAATGAATAAGATAACAATAATGATAAGATAACAATAATGATAAGAAAACAAATTTTAATAGAGAAAAGGTATTTTAATAGGTTTTAAAGGCCTGCAAGTCGAATGGGGATATTCAAGTTTTTTCTTTGATATTAATTCAAGTTACACTTTTTGAGCGTGGTGACCGATATAAAACAAATTTTAATAGAGAAAAGGTATTTAATAGGTTTTAAAGGCCTGCAAGTCGAATGGGGATATTCAAGGTTTTTCTTTGATATTAATGAATAAGATAACAATAATGATAAGATAACAAATTTTAATAGAGAAAAGGTATTTTAATAGGTTTTAAAGGCCTGCAAGTCGAATGGGGATATTTAATTTTTTTCTTTGATATTAATTCAAGTTACCCTTTTTGAGCGTGGTGACCGATAAGAAAACAAATTTTAATAGAGAAAAGGTATTTAATAGGTTTTAAAGGCCTGCAAGTCGAATGGGGATATTAAAGTTTTTTCTTTGATATTAATTCAAGTAACACTTTTTGAGCGTGGTGACCGATAAGAAAACAAATTTTAATAGGGAAAACGTATTTAATAGGTTTTAAAGGCCTGCAAGTGGAATGGGGATATTCAAGTTTTTCTTTGATATTAATTCAAGTAACACTTTTTGAGCATGGTGACCGATAAGAAAACAAATTTTAATAGAGAAAACGTATTTAATAGGTTTTAAAGGCCTGCAAGTCGAATGGGGATATTCAAGTTTTTTCTTTGATATTAATGAATAAGATAACAATAATGATAAGAAAACAAATTTTAATAGAGAAAAGGTATTTTAATAGGTTTTAAAGGCCTGCAAGTCGAATGGGGATATTCAAGTTTTTTCTTTGATATTAATTCAAGTTACACTTTTTGAGCGTGGTGACCGATAAGAAAACAAATTTTAATAGAGGAAAGGTATTTAATAGGTTTTAAAGGCCTGCAAGTCGAATGGGGATATTCAAGTTTTTCCTTTGATATTAATGAATAAGATAACAATAATGATAAGATAACAATAATGATAAGAAAACAAATTTTAATAGAGAAAAGGTATTTTAATAGGTTTTAAAGGCCTGCAAGTCGAATGGGGATATTCAAGTTTTTTCTTTGATATTAATTCAAGTTACACTTTTTGAGCGTGGTGACAGATAAGAAAACAAATTTTAATAGAGAAAAGGTATTTAATAGGTTTTAAAGGCCTACAAGTCGAATGGGGATATTCAAGTTTTTTCTTTAATATTAATGAATAAGATAACAATAATAAGAAAACAAATTTTAATAGAGAAAAGGTATTTTAATAGGTTTTCAAGGCCTGCAAGTCGAATGGGGATATTCAAGTTTTTTCTTTGATATTAATTCAAGTTACACTTTTTGAGCATGGTGACCGATATAAAACAAATTTTAATAGAGAAAAGGTATTTAATAGGTTTTAAAGGCCTGCAAGTCGAATGGGGATATTCAAGGTTTTTCTTTGATATTAATGAATAAGATAACAATAATGATAAGAAAACAAATTTTAATAGAGAAAAGGTATTTAATAGGTTTTAAAGGCGTGTAAGTCGAATGAAGATATTCAAGTTTTATCTGATCTACTTTATACACAAATTTTACGCGTAGAGCTATTCACTGTTGTACCAGAGCCTCCTTAAGTAGATGCCTAGCGAGTCGCTCGAAAACTTGGCAACAGTACAAGAAGAACATAGCCAGTAGATGGCGCTTGATACCGTACGTAAAGTTATGTTTATTTCCCGCCCCGCGAGTGCGATGCAATTGAGTTTCAATTGAGTTCTGGTTTGTGTTTTATTAATTTAACAAATGTGAGAGGGTTTTTTTTTTTTTTTTTTTTTTTTTTTTTTTTTTTTTAATAATATGGTGTATTGCGTCGTTCCATTTTGTAAATCAAACAGTAGCCGTGAAAATATATGTTTCTATGTTTCCACGAAATACCAAGCAATGCAATTCAGCGTAAAAAATTGCTTCCAAATATTTCCAGACAAGGTATGTAAACTGCATAAATAATTAATGCAAAATTACCAACCCTCCGGATTTTTGAATATCAATAATATTTTTCACAAAAAACATTATTTTTCTTTATTATCGTAAATTGTGTGATTAAGACGAAGATAAATTTAAAAGAAATTATGATATAAAAATTCGAAGGGTTGACACCTCTCTGTTAGTAAGTTAGATTTAACAAATAAAATAGTTATGCTTATTACAAAATGAAATAAAATTTTTATTTATTGATGTAGGAATACAGAAAAATAACTTGTTCTTAGTTACTTTGAAGTCACTCTATATTGGAGTATTTTGTAGTTTTATTCATAAAATGAATAAAACTATAAAATACTCCAATATAGGAACAAGATTGATTTATATTTTTTTAATACCACTGTTTTTTAAAGACTTGTGTAAATGCGTATAAAAATTTGATTATTTCAGTTAAATCGAAACAAAAGTGTTGGGAATCTTGAAAAGAAAAAATAGAAAATTTTTATTTCTACTTTTGTTCTTTTTAAAAATATTAAGTTTTAAGATTCAAAACATTACTTTTATTAACCTTTTACCACAGAAATGGAATATGGAATTAAAAATTCATGTAAAAATTAAATATCATGAGTACTGATTTGAAAAATTATCAGAAAAATGAAAAATATCCCCACATCCATACACTCACATGTATACACACACACACATATACTGGCTAAATATAAATCAGGGGAAAACTCGATATCGAATTTTTGGACCGAACACAATACTTTCATTACCTACGGTAGTAGGGTAATGGAAGTAAAAATATTTCAAGGATGTTATTAATTTGTCCTTAAATTTGCCAATCTTTATCAAATTTTTCAAATTGAAACCTAATGAGTTTTAAAATACAATTGTGAATTTCCTGCATTTGTTTGTTTTTAAGTTATTCTGATAATAAATATGCATATAAATCAATCGCTAAAAACTAAAAAAAAAAAAAGTTTTTTGTATTCAGGGAACCTCAAAACGTGACTTTTTTCAAAAACCTGAGTTGAAAATAGAACTTCAAAAAAAAAAAAAAAAAAAAAAAAAAAAAAAAAAAAAAATACTTTGTTTACATTATAGGTTCGAAAAATTAATTTTCGTTCTTTAACAGTATTCGTCGACATAAAAAAAGTGTAGCAAAGCACACATTCTACAGAAAAGAACGTTTAGCTTAATTTTGGATAGCCCTGTATGTTTTCAATAAACTATGTGCACATCAGATTGTGCATTTAAATTTAGTCTTATATAAAAAACACCTAACACAAAAACTTGGTGCGAGAGAAAACTTATACTCAAGAAATCCTTAATTTAAAAAATTTAAATCTTAATGGTTATTTATTTATTTTTTTGTGACGGACTAGACAACAGATTGTTTTCTTCTCCAATTTTTATTGCTGAATGTTAACTTATCTCGTTAACGTGCTGGTCTATTTTTCTTATAAATAATATAAAATTTTCGATTTAAGAAAAATAATTCACATCTAATAAGGTAAAAATGTAACGTAAAGGACATGACAAAAAAAAAAAAAGACATGATTTTAATAATTTATCATTATAAATTATTCATTCTGAACTGACACTCATTTAAAGTTCAGAGATTTTAATTTATATAAACGAAACTTTCATCTGATATCTAAATTAAAAAAAATTTTGAAATTTTTATTGAATAAATATATAAAAAATAATTTAATCGCGTGATAGATATGCCATGTTTTTGCTTATTTAATTTTAAATTTCGTTTTTTAATTAATAGTATATTAAAAAAAAAAGGTGTTATTTATTTGATACGTTGTAATTCAATTAGTTGAAAAGCTAAAATAGGTCTTGCCAACTTTCGAAGAAATTTAGACCCTATAATTTTTAAAATATAAGTATTTGAATATTTTATTGAAAATATTTACGATAAAGCACTTTCACATCATTTTTTCAAATTAAAAGAAAAAAAAAATACAATTTTAGACTTTAAATTGAAATTAATAGCTAGATTTTTAGATGAAAAATATAACTTGTCTATGAAACAGCAGAAAATTGTTGCTCTGCGTAGGTGCTGTCACCTAGCGTTAGTTTTGTTTTTTAAATGTTGCCTAATTTAACATTGAGATTCGCCGCGCGTGGAAGGCATCTACTTAAGGAGGCTCTGGTTGTACATAGATGATAGATACCTATACACCTGTATACTTTCTCACAAACAGCTGCTTATGTATTCGTCCGATTTCGGAGCAGCTCGTCTCGATCTGTGCGAGCTTCGTACAGCCGAAGTCTACCGAACTGTGTTAGGTTTTTTTTTCGTTACGGAATTTTTCGATTCGGTCGCCGCGCTCAAAGCCCGCGATAAAAGCTATACAATAGCTTAAAAATAGTCTAATAAGGAAACATTCAAAAGGTGTCGTCGTCAAAAAATATATGTTAATATACTCTTCATAAAACACCAGAAAGTGAAAAAAAGTCCTTCCGGCTTATTCGGAAGGGTAGGTTGATTTCTTTTTCCTTATCAAGTACTTCAAATTATTAATGCACTTGGTAGAAATATTGATGTAGGCTATGCACATATGGAGTTTTAAGCAAATCGGTTCCCTTTTTATGTGAATTTAAAATTTTCAAGTGGCCGGCGCTTGGAAACAAAATCGTGGGTTAAGTTGACAAATATATGAAATGTATTTGTGAGATAAGTCTACTGTACACATATACAGGCTATTCGCACATTTTTTAGACGATTTTATTTCGCAGTAAGAAAAAATCGTTTGCATGGAGAATTTTATTTTCACAACAGTTATATTTTTGGAAGTTTTATTTATCTTCTGATATTTATAATTTTTGTTTAGATGCAAAAATGCGCTTTTAAAATGGCAGTGGATGGAAGGATAGGTTTCTACTCTTTCCAAAGATAGTTTTTAGTGAAATCTTTATGAAAAGCATTTATCAGGAGAAAAATGGAAAAATGTTGCAACAACAGATGAATCTCGGGTCTATTTAAGTGGTTGCAATAAAAAAAGATCAATTTATTATCACAAAAGTGGAGAAAAAAAATTTGCTACATGGCTCAAAGCATCAAAAGAGAGTTTTTCTAAAGGATTTATGATTGCCACTGGTTTTTTCATACAAGCACAAGATAAAAGCAAAAAAATGTCAAAATCAACTCTAAATACTCTCAAGAACATATTTTAATTCCAATTTTAAAAAATGAAAATACAGATCTTTATCCACGATGCTATCAATCCGTTGAACTGCATCAAGACAAAACAAGCAGCCACACATTGCAATCCGCAATTGCTTTTCTAGAAAAAAAATGTAACAAAAAACGGGAATTAAAACCATACCCTTCACTGACATTCCTGCTAAATCTTCTGATGTATCACTGTTGGATTTTTGTGTTTTTCGACTCTTAAAATCAACATTATCCAAACACCGACCTACAACGCTTTGTGGGCTCTGGAAAGCCGTTCAAGAGGAGTAGAAAAATATACCTCTTCCGATATTATAAAAAGCATTATTATCAAAGAAATTATGATGTAGAATGTTAGTTAAGAACAAGGGCTATCAAACTGAACAAATAAAACACGAAATATGAGGGAAATTGCTTCAGTACACTCCATCAAAATCGTCTAAAAAATGTGCGAACAGCCTCTGTAGTTCGAATTAATTCAAAATCTCAAAAGTCACCGTGTTGAAAAATTAAGTGGCTGCCACTTCGATCAAAATGGCAGAGAAAGTTGCTCATCTAAGATATCGTTGCAAATTTGAAAATTATTTTTGTTGTAGAAATTCTTTCAAAGAGGCTTAGTAAGTTGATAAAATGTTAGTTTTCTGCATTTCTAGTTTGTTTTAGCATTAAAATAGCCTAATTTTTCCTTAAAAACGCATTAAAAAGATCCAGTAACGCAGGTAATGAATTTGGCGACTTTTTTGGCGAAAAAATACTTATTCTCGATATACCAAAGATGGACGAAATAACGTGATTGGTTCACGAGTTACGTGAGTTTTCTAGGTTTTTGGTGTTTGGATGATAAATCTATTTTTCAATTTTGATTTGAATTGATTAAGTATTTCTAAAGTTACCGTGATAACGAATTTTCAAGTGGCCGCCAGTTGGAAACAATACAGTGGAACAAGTTGCCCAGCAAACACATCCAAGATATTTAAAGAGTAGGTACACTGTCTAACTGTGGTTTAAATCAGTGCCGTGTTTCAAAAGTTATTATTATGGCAAATTTTCAAGTGGCAGTCTAAGTGGCTGCGACTTGGAAATATAATTGCGGATCAAATTTCTAGTACAGGACATATATATTCAAGAAGAGAAATTAATTTGACCAAACGCTTGACAGAGTAACAGAACGAAATCCCCGCATAATAGGCTACCCACCGTACAGTTCGATATATTTTAGGTTGATTTCTTTTGAAATCGACCTATTGCAATCACTTCGTTTATCTATCTATAATGAAAATTTTGTCATCACGATAACTCCCGAAATAATACTCCAAATCGAACAAAATTTGGACAGTGAACTGATCTTATAAATATCTTGGATGAGTTCGTTAACCAAGTTGCTCCGACTTCTTGTTTTCAAGTGGCAGCCACTTGAATATTTCTAACCCACATTGTAAAAAGCGTATTTAAAGAAAAATTTACTTGAATTTTTATGTAAATCTAAATTACATAAGGGTCTAAATGAACTTTATTGATGAAATTTATCTGCCATTTTTAATAAAGTGGCGGATATCTTAAGTTAAGTGGGCCACTTGAAATCAGGCTATCACTTGAAAATTTAAAATCAGGATAGCTTCCGAAATAATACTCCAAATCGAACCAAATTTGGACAGAGTCTTAAATTCTGTTATGAATATCTTGGATGAGTTTTTTAACCAAGTTGCTTCACCATTTTGTTTTCAAGTGGAGACCACTTGAAATTTTCAAATTCAAATTGTGAAAAGCGTATTCCGAATTTGTTTGAATTTTGATGCATACATAGACTATATAAGTGTCTCAATGAAGTTTATTAATGAAAGTATCGGCCATTTTTAATAAAGTGGCGGGTATCTTGAGTTAAGCAGGGCCACTTGAAATCAGGCTACCACTTAAAAATTTAAAATTCCGCTAACATCCGAAATAATACTCCAAATCGAACCAAATTTGGACAGTGTCTTAACTTGAGTTATGAATATCTTGGATGAGTTCGTTAACCAAGTTGCTCCGACTTTTTGTTTCAAGTGGCAGCCACTTGAATATTTCTAACCCACATTGTAAAAAGCGTATTTAAAGCAAGATTTGCTTGAATTTTTATGTAAATCTAGACTACATAAGGGTCTCAATGAACTTTTTTAATGAAATTTATCTGCCATTTTTAATAAAGTGGCGGATATCTTAAGTTAATCGGAGCCACCTGAAATCAGGCTACCACTTGGGGCGCATTTGAAAGTATTTCTCGGTCACTTCCCGAGTTGGGAAATGACGTCACGCGGGAAGTTCGGGAAATTAGAACTACCATACAGGAGCCTTACGAAAAATGACCGAGTTATAACTACTTCCGTACACATCTCATCTTCCCGGGAAACAAATATGGCTCCTATATGGTAGTTCTAATTTCCCGAACTTCCCGCGAGACGTCATTTCCCAACTCGGGAAATACTTTCGAATGCGCCCTTGAAAATTTAAAATCACGATTACTTCCGAAATAAGACTCCAAATCGAACCGAATTTGGACAGTGTCTTAACTTGTGTTATGAATATCTTGGGTGAGTTTCTAAACCAAGTTGCTCCACCATTTTGTTTTCAAGTGGAGACCACTTGAAGTTTTCAAATTCAAATTGAAAAAGCGTATTTCGAATTTGTTTGAACTTGGATGTATACATAAACTATATAAGTGTCTCAATGAAGTTTATTAATGAACTAAGGATTTTCTCACCAAAAGTCGCCAAGTGGAAAAGCTCGCCAAATTTGGTGCCAAATCCATTACCTGCTACATTGGAGCTTTTTAATGCGTTTTTAAGGGAAAATTAGGCTATTTTAACGTTAAAACAAACTACAATTGCAGAAAATTAACATTTAATTAACTTACTAAGTCTCTTTAAAAGAATTTCTACAAAAAAAAAAAAAAAAAATAATATATATATTTTCAAATTTGCAACAATATCTTAGATTAATTAGTTCACTGAGCAACTTTCTCTGCCATTTTGATCCAAGTGGCAGCCACTTAATTTTTCAACACGATGACTTTTAAGATTCTGAATTAATTCCAACTATATTTGTACAGTAGTCTTATCTCACAAATGCATTTGATATGTGTGTCAACTTGGCCCTCCATCTTGTTTCCAAGCGCCGGCCACTTGAAAATTTTAAATTCACATAAAAAGGTATTTAAGAACAGATTTGCTTAAAACTCCATATGTAGATAGCCTACATCAATATTTCTACTAATTCGTTAATAATTTGTAGCCGCCATTTTGAAACAAAATGACGGCTGTTTGATAAGAAGAAGAAATCAACCTACCCTTCCGAATAAGCCGGAAGGACTTGTTTCTTATTATAATCTATTGATTTATTTTATTGGGGTCAATTTCGTAGTTTAGTTTTCATGCTACTATTTCCAATGCAGCAATCCCCAAAATGCATATTTATATGGAATATCGTCTCATTGCGTTATATTGATAAAATCTTAAATTTCGAATAACTTACGAAATTTCCCTATTAGAATATTTGTAGTCAGTCCTGTACAAACAAGTATCATAAATGTTATTTTGAAGCTGTCTGATATATTTATGGTCCTCAAAATGGACGTTTATGCTCAATTTTGTCCTATTCTGCCATTTTAAGTAAATCGTAAATTTCAAATAAATTACGAAATTTTTTAATTAAAAAGTTCATAGTCGGGTATGTTCATGCCAGTATCTTAAATGATATTTTAAAAGTGTTCTGACATCATTACGATGAAAATATCCCTCAAACTGGACGTTTATGCGAAATTTTGCCCTATTCCACCATGTTAAGTAAATCGTAAATTTCCAGTGACTTACGAAATTTTTAAATTGGAAAATTCATAGTCAAGGATGTTTATACTAGCATCTTATATAATATTTTAAAGATAATCTGGCATCTTTATGACGAAAATATCCCTCAAAAGGGACATTTATGCGAAATTTTACTGTATTATGCCATGTTAAACTAGTATGTTGTGGCCACCACAAGACTTTCTTCTATATTTTCCTATATACATATTCAATCAGTAACAATAAAAAAAAAAAAATTACGATTTTTTTCTTTTTTTTTTTTTTTTTTTTTTTTTGTAAAAGTAATACATATTCAAACAGTAACAATATTAAAAAAAAAAAAAAAAAAAAAAAAATTTTTCTAAGGTTTTTTTTTTTTTTTTGTTAAAAGTAAAAAAAATCGATAACTTTGTTTTAAATTATCACAGATTTATAGTTCAACCATTCGTTTAAAAGGTATTGACGAGATCTTTCGAAAGATACCCATCTTGCAAATTTACCCCCCCCCCCCACCCCGGGGGGGTACTTTCCCCCCAGGGGGGGAACCGGTGCCCCCACATGCACAAAATTGTTTTCGTAGTTAACTACTGCTATTATCAATAATTCATATTAATTTTACAATCACAAGTTTAAAATAACGCTCATTATGTACATTTATACGAAATTTTGTCCTATATTGCCATGTTAAAAATTTAGAAAAAATGCGATCACAGCGCCACCTGTTGAGCTACTGATCCCTAAATGTAATCAGCACCAGTTTATGTCGGGGACCAACTAAATACCAAGGTTTGGTTAAGTTTCGTTAAAAAATATATATATATATATATATATAAGTTTTTTTTTGTTAAAAGTAAAAAAATCGATAACTTTGTTTCAAATTGTCACAGATTTATAGTTCAACCATTCGTTTTAAAGGTATTGACAAGATCTTTCGAAAGATACCCATCTTGAAAATTTACCCCCCCCAGGGGGGGAACCGGTGCCCCCACATGCACAATTTTTTTTTCGTAGTTAACTACTACTATTATCAATAATTCATATTAATTTTACAATCACAAGTTTAAAATAACGCTCATTATGTACATTTATACGAAATTTTGTCCTATGCTGCCATGTTAAAAGTTTACATAAAATGCGATCACAGCGCCATCTGCTGGGCGATTGATCCCAAAATCTAATCAGATCCTTTCCATGTCAGGGTCCAACTATACACCAAGTTTGGTTCTATTTCATTCATCGGTTCGTGAGATACGGTGTAACATACGAAATTTTGCGATCACAGCGCCACCTGCTGGACGATTGATCCCCAAATCTAATCAGCACCATTCCCCGTCAGGTTCCAACTATATACCAAGTTTGGTTGAATTTCATTCATTGGTTCGTGAGATACGGTGAAAAATACGAAAAATTTGTCCTATACTGCCATGTTAAAAATTTACATAATATGCGATCACAGCGCCACCTGAAGGGCTATTGATCCCCAAATCTAATCAGCACAATGCCCCGCCAGGGTCCAACTATATACCAAGTTTGGTTGAATTTCATTCATTGGTTCGTGAGATACGGTGAAAACACTAAACCACAGACAGACAGACAGACAGACACACAGACAGACATTTTTTAAAAACTATCAATTCGTGTTCAGGACATCCCAAAACGTGTAGATCCGTCAAAAAACGGAGGTAGAAAATTTTCGCGAATCCAATACTTTCTCTATATTACATATAGAAGAAAGTAAAAATTCGTAAATTTCGAATAATTTTCAAAATTTTCAAAGCATATTTCTGATTAATGATGTTCATCACGGCATCAAGACTAATACTTAAAAGCTGTTCTTGCATTTTTACGATAAAAGTATTTCTCTTCATGCACGTTTAAGTGAAATTTTGCCCTATTCTCCCATGTTAAGAAAATCGTAAATTTTGAATAACTACTGAAGTTTTTTAATTAGAATGTTGCGAATGAATAAGGTTCTTGCCAGTGTCATAACTAATACTTTAAAACTGGTTATCTGGTACTTTAAAACTGGTCGTGTACACTCTCTGCGATCATTTGTTCGTGAAGTATCGTGTACACAGACTAACTAACGGACTAACAGACACCCTACAGACGGACACCATACAAATTTTGTCATTTTCGGATTCCTCACGTCCGAAAACGTGTAAAAAAGTGAAAAAACCGAGGTCGAAAATTTTCACGATTACCTAAGTTCCCTATACCTATAGTATGATGGGGAACTAATTTCTGATAAGTACAGTGTAAACATCTGTGCACTGCCTTAAACAAATGGAATGAACATATTTTTGTTGTGCATAAAAATTTATACTTTAAAACTGGTTATCTTATACTTTAAAACTGGTCGTGCACACTCTCTGCGATCATTTGTTCGTGAAATATCGTGTACACAGACTAACTAACAAACTAACAGATACCCTACGAACGGACACCATACAAATATTGTCATTTTCGGATTCCTCACGTCCGAAAACGTGTAAAAAAGTGAAAAAACCGAGGTCGAAAATTTTCACGATTACCTAAGTTCCCCATACCTATAGTATGATGGGGAACTAATTTCTGATAAGTACAGTGTAAACATCTGTGCACTGCCTTAAACAAATGAAATGAACATATTTTTGATGTGCATAAAAATTTATACTTTAAAACTGGTTATCTTATACTTTAAAACTGGTCGTGTACACTCTCTGCGATCATTTGTTCGTGAAATATCGTGTACACAGACTAACTAATAAACAAACAGACGGACACCATACAAATTTTGTTATTTTCGGATTCCTCACGTCCGAAAACGTGTAAAAAGGTGAAAAAACCGAGGTCGAAAATTTTCACGATTACCTAAGTTCCCCATACCTACAGTATGATGGGGAACTAATTTTTGATAAATACAGTGCTAACATCTGTACACTGCCTAAACAAATGGAATGAACATATTTTTGATATGCATAAAACATGGTTTGTGCAGATTGCGGTATGGAAATAATTTATTATTCGTTTATAGGGCTGCTCAAAATATTCGGATATAATGGGGCTATACTTGGAAATTACTGGTATTTCATTTTGTTTTAGGTTTTTTTCATATAAAATAAATTTAAGTACACATTATGACGTGCGTGTATAGACAATATATTATACACAATATTTTATAGACAATATATTATACAAGGCTTCCCAAAATTAAGTTAAAGGTTTTCTGTTGAATCTAACTGATGAAAGTGCTTTTCCACATTTTACTATCTCGACGAACATTGCTCAAGAAGGAAAATAAATTTTTCATATTTAGTTATACTATAAACAATTTTTCTATTTTTAATTTTGGTTTTTTGTATAATATTGCATTTTGAGGTTCTCTGAATGCGAAAGTCTAATTTTTAGTGATGGATCTGTGTTATATATCTATTACCAGCATAATTTAAAAACAAGTAATTACAGGAAACCCAAATTTGGGATTTTGAAGTTCGTATCAAGTTGCCAATTCAAAAATTTAATCAAGATTGACAAATTTAAAAATAAATTAATAACAGCTTTAATTTTTTTTTTTCTTTTTCCAAAATAAATGTGGGCATTAAAATTGAACGGTCGGTTGAGGGAAACGGTAGCCCTCCCCTCACGCAGAATTCTATGACTAATAAGAACCTATTAGTCATAGTTAGTTCCTGCACCTATTTTAGTTTATTTTTAAAGTAGATTCATTATTTTTACTTTATTAATCTTACGGCATATTTTGCAAGCTACCTTTATGGTATTGAAATGCAGGGTAAGAGAAAATCGTGTGAGTGACACACCAGATTATTTCTATTTCTTTTGTTTTCAGATAATTTTAACTAAGCGTTCGTACATGTGATTTAAGAAACATGAATCAGTGAAACTAAGTTTGAATTTCAACAATAGAAAAAGAGACAACTGTCATATGTGCAAAATGAAAAGTGATTTAAAAGAGAGTAATGAGTAGGGGTTGGGTGTTTACTTTAGGCACCCTAAGTAGGGGTAGGTCATTGCGTAATACTTGTACTACTGAGAAGGTTTCTATGAAAAAATTTTGAATTCTGACATACTTTTAAATATTTTTGAATTTAAATTCAACCATTAAAAATTGAAATTAAATCCAAATATACTAAATGAATAACAATTACCATTATGAATAGATAAGATTTTAGCTTTTTAACGAAATTCGTATCAATATATTTTAGCATAATACAGTAAAACCTCTCTAAGTTGGACACTTACGGTTTCAAGAAAAAGTGTCCAACTTATAGGGGTGCTTACTTTTCTTGATTTAATTCAACTGTATCTATGCATGCTTTTTAACTTTTAATCACATCTACATATAATATAAATAAGTATCCATGACTTATATACAAAAAATAATTAATTTGCCGATTTAAAATTTAAATTTAAATTATGTTGTGGCCATTATAATACTTTTTTCTATAAGTTTTTATATAATAGCGCTACCTATCAGTTAACATGCAAGAAAATTTAATCAATATAGCTTCTCACAATAAAGATTTTGCACATGCATTTTGGTGCAATTTTATCCAATAGATGCTGAGATAGTCATGTGGAAAATCAGAGAATGTGAGTAAAAGTAGCACCACCTGTATGCTGATCTACACCCAAATTAAGCTGATATTCATTTTCAAAACGGCCATCTCACATATGAAGTTTGGTGAATTTATTCACTCTAGAAACTGAGATATAGTTTTCCGGTGAATGGGGAAAACTGAAGCATAGCAGCAGCACCTGTCAGCTGATATGCATTCAAATTGAATCAGCATCGTTTTTCACAACATATCTCTTTCATATTAAGTTGAGTGCAACTATACACTCAAGTTATACTTGGTAGGAAAAATAAAAGGGGTAAATGAAGAGGAACTCTACCAACCAAAATGTATTTTCTAAAAGCCAATTTTTAAACAGTCTAAATCAAAACATGCCTGTAAGCTCTCGGTGGAATATTTTCAAAAAAAAAAAGAAAAAAAAAAGAAAGAAAAGAAAAGAAAGGATAATTCATGCAATTTAATAAAAAGAAAGATTCTTGCATTATGCACTAAGTTGCAGTAATTTGTGAATGTTTCAATTGAAGAAAAGAAGTATTTTTTATAAGATAAGACTGAGGTAAATATATTGTGACAAGAAACTTTGTTTTTTTTTTTTAGATATTTACAGTTTTTTCTACAAGGGATAAGTAAAATTTCTAAAATAAGAGTGAGAAAATGGAAGATTTATTTCTTTTTTTCCTGTCTCATCGGGTAAAAGTGTCCAACTTAGGACAGTAGTTCACTGTCCAACTTCCAAGTTAAAGGGGTGTCCAACTTATAGAGGTTGGACATAATGTTAATCCTATGGATACATTCCGTTCCGAGAAAAAGCGTCCAACTTAGAGGGGTGTCCAACTTCTGTACTATATCTTTTAGCAAAATGCTAAAAACACTAAGGGCAGTGTATATGTATACACCCCGCGACAAAAAGATGGGTACAAAGGGTTTTTTCTTTGATTTTTCATAAAATAACATTATCTAAATTGTGCTTATCATTTATTATTATCATAAAATAACACTATTCCCGGACTAATTTTTGTTTTAAGACTAATTTAGAAAAAAACTAAAATTTTTCTAATTTAAAACTACACACCGCGACAAAAAGATAGGAACAAAGAGTTTTTATTTTTTTTCTTTGAATATGAATATTTTGAATATGATTCAAATCTATATTAATAAAATCAGATTTTTGTCTGTAAATTTGTCAGAATCGAAAAATTTTGTGATATCTTCACGTTTCACACCCCATGAAAGCCGAAAATGACTTCAGAAAATTTTGCCTGTGTGTGTGTGTCATCGTGTCCGTATGTCGCTTTTTTTGTCCGGGCATCATTTGAAAACGGCTGGGCGGAATTCAACGGCGCTTGGCAGGAATTTAGGTCTTCACCCAACTTAAAATTATATCTATCAACTTTTCAGAAATTCCTCCCCATTCCCCCCTGGGGGGTAAAAAGCTAAAATACGTTTGTCCGGGCATCACTCGAGAACGCCTGGACGGAATTCAACGGCGCTTGGCAGAAACTTAGGTCTTCACCCAACTTAAAATTATATCTATAAAAATTTTCAAAATTATGAAAAGTGTTTAAATTATGGGTAAAACACGCCTACGCATGCGCCATAAATATTTTTTCATTAAAACGCTTTGAATGGAAAAATAAAATATAAAAATAAATTTTTAAGTTAAAGACCTTTTTATTCGCGTGATTCGGACTACAAATTATGAAAAGATTGAAATGAAGTGTTGCCATCTAAGTTTCATACTTTAGTTAATTTAAAAAAATCTAATTGTCGTATCGAAAAACTGTTTACACCCCAGGATTAAGAAAAATCACCCCTTTCATTTGGTACTGAATTTGTAACGATAGGTCTGATACTTCTAATTTATTTTTCCCTTTTTACGTTTTTCCGTTGCCACTCAAATTTTATACTTTAGTTATTTAAAAAAAAATTAAATTGTCGCATCGAAAAACTGATTGCACACCTGGATTCAGAAAAATCGCCCCTTTCATTTTGTATCAAATTTATAAATATAGGTCTGATATTTCTAATTTATTTTACCCTTTTTCCGTTTTTAACCCAAATTCGGCAAAAGGTTTTATATTTATATAAAGGCATTTATCTATATTTTTATTTTCCTGAAATAAAATGAAATATTTTTAAATTCACGTGAATAATAATAAAAATTAGAGAGAAAAATACCTACAAAAGTTGGTGATTTTTTTTTTTTTTTTTTTTTTTTTTAATGAGGAATATGCACGTGGATAAATATTTTCATAGAGATATTGGAACAACTATAGTATTTCCTCTCAGCTGAATTTGGCGATTTATTTTTTGGGATTATGGCTAAATCATAAATCTAAAATCATATATCATAAATGATAAAATCATAAGCTAAATTATGAATCATAAATCATAAATCCAAAGTAAATAGCATGCAGGCTGCCATATTATATCGCAAACAATCCAGAACGACATCGTTATCGATGAAATCGGCGCCAAAGAAAAATCGCCAAATTCAGCTGAGGGGAAGTACCGAGTTGTACCGAGATATTTGGCATTAGTTTAATATTTTCATTTAATTAAGCAGTACTTTTCTTTCCTGCAGTAAAACAAAATTTTTTGTTGTTATTATGTACCTTATGAGGTTTTTTTTATGTTCTCCCCTTAATTGTAAATGATTATAATTTGGATTTTATTAAGATTTTTTATTTTTATTTTGTAAATATCAGAAAAGAGTTTTTATTTTATTTTATTTATTTTATGGATTTATATTTATTAGTGTATGGATTTATATTTATTAGTGTATGGAACAGCTTTAGCATTGGATCCCTTTGGCAAAATTTGAAATTCGGAACCGAAGTAGCTCGGACGTTTCTCGCCAAGATCTTTAATTGCACAATTGAGATAGCCAATTCAGTTCATCGCAAAAATGGCTTAAAATATTTAAAGTCACCAAAGGGTTCCCATACTAAATCTGTGCGTTTTGTATTTATTTATTTATAATATTTTCTATTAAAGACTTCTGTGGTCACGAAATTTGGTGCGTGAATTGTTTGTTTGCATCCGGCACTTATTGTGACTGGATTTCACGAAATTCGAACCCCCCCCCCCTTCTCGGAGTCGGAGGGCAATAAACGGTATAACTTCAGTATAACCCCACAGATGAATTTTGCGATTTTTCTTTGGCGTCGTTTTGAAGGATAACGATGTCGTTCTGGACTGTTTGCGATATTATATGGCAGCCTAATATGTTGTTTATTTTGGATTTATGATTTTATGTTTTATGATTTATGATTTAGATTATGATTTTATCATATATGATTTATGATTTAGCCATAATCGCCAACAAAAAAATCGCCAAATATCGTTGTGGCGTTATACTGAAGTCGTTCCCAATAAACATGTGTAAAAACATGTTTTTCCGTTTGAATTCGCTTTGAATTATCTTAGAATGGCGAATTTTGGTGTGCGGATATTGATTAAGTGTACGCATTATGTACATTAGTGGGATTTTGCAAAACTTCGAACTCACCTGCTGAGGAAGGGGAAGTAAGAAGTGGGTAAGTTGTGCCGAAGGCAGTGGGGACCCAGACTGGATATTGATTAAGTGTACGCATTATGTACATTAGTGTGATTTTGCAAAACTTCGAACTCACCCGCTGAGGAAGGAGAAGTAAGAAGGGGGTAAGTTGTGCCGAAGTCAGTGGGGACCCAGACTGGATATTGATTAAGTATACGCATTATGCACATTAGTGTGATTTTGCAAAACTTCGAACTCACCCGCTGAGGAAGGAGAAGTAAGAAGGGGGTAAGTTGTGCCGAAGTCAGTGGGGACCCAGACTGGATATTGATTAAGTGTACGCATTATGTACATTAGTGTGATTTTGCAAAACTTCGAACTCACCCACTGAGGAAGGGGAAGTAAGAAGTGGGTAAGTTGTGCCGAAGACAGTGGAGACCTAGACTCCTCACTTTGCGAGCGAGAAAACCTCTACCAATCACAGCGAGAACTTAGGTTATTAATAAAGATATGGGATTTTGACAACTCATTTAAGTTTAATGTCCAGCGAAGCGGGCAAAGCCTGCTAGTATTTAATATATTTTTGATATGATAATAAATGATCAGCCCAATTTAGATAATGTTATTTTATGAAAAAATAAAAAAAAACCTTTGTTCCTATCTTTTTGTCGCGTACTGTAGTCTTAAATTCGAAACATATTTTAGTCATAAAACTTTTCTAAATTAGTCTTCAAACAAAAATTAGCCCGGGAATAGTGTTATTTTATGATGATAATAAATGATAAGCACAATTTAGATAATGTTATTTTATGAAAAATCAAAGAAAAAACCCTTTGTACCTATCATTTTGTCGCGGGGTGTATACATATATATTTATCTTGTTTAGTGCTGTATGAACGTGTTAAAATGTATCAACAAGGAAAAAAAAATAATAATAATAAATCAAGTAATTTCCCTACATGGATAATGATCTAGAATATTCTGAATTCTAAATCATTATGTAAGGAAGCTACTTTATTTATTTTTTATTTATTTTTTTTATTTTTTTAAATATCAAGTTTGGAGATTCTGCTAATATTAGTTCTTGAGTTACGCTGCTAACAAACTCAGGAGTATTCTGAAGTACAAATCAACTGTCTAAAAGCTGATTTTTGGAGGTCATGTTAAAAATGCTGCTTTTTATTACCTCTTACCCATAAGGTAGAGAAAATATTGTTTTTGAGTCAAATTTTCGAAATTGAGATTTTGTTATATTTACACGTTTTGAGGTCCTCTGAATCTAAACATCATGCTTTTAGCGGTTGGTCTGTATGTGTGTCTGTCTGTCATCAGTATATCTCAAAAACAAATTATAGCAGAAAGTTCAAACTTGGTATTCTAAATGTGTATCATATAGGGATGCTACACTTAGCTTTTCGTTGAGATCAAGCAAATGGTTCGTGTACAGGGACACCCAAAAGAATTCAGATACATTGCGTCTATTTGGGGAAATTGCAGGTAAGTAGAGTTTAACATCTGTAGATTCCACTATACCAAATGAAACGAATATATATTTTTTATATGCGTAAAAACATGTTTCATATAGAATATGGTATAGGAATCATCCACTGTTCGTTTACTGGGCTACACAAAAGAACTAGATTATAATGCGAGAATACTTGAAAATTGATTGGAAGCATATTTCAGGTTGTGCCATGTGTTATTAATATAGGATTATATTTATGTGCACTATGTGATGTGTACATAACTTTCAGAAGATGTACAGGGATGGTAATATTTAAGCCATAACATTCTTTCTTTCTTTTTTTTTTTTTTTTTTTCGTTAGTGGAAGAGCTTTACTATAATATACTATATCATATAATATTTTACCATGTCCAGGAAAGCTGCTCAGGAATTGAAATTAATTCCTCAAAGCCATATGGTAAATAATGTATTTTATTAAGCTAAATATTCATCGATTGTTTTCTTGTATATTTACACGTTTTGAGGCTTCTTGGGTACTGAAGTCAAGTTTTAGAGTTTGATCTTTGCCTGTGTCTGTGTCTGTTAGAGTAAATTAAAAACAAATAATTTCTGGTGATCCAAATGATGTATTTTGAAGTGAATAAGTTGGTTAGAAAAATTCGTTTAAATCTGTAAAAAAAAAAAAAAAAAAAAAACTATTAAAAATAATAAGAAACGTTATCTGAATATATATTTTAATGAACAAACCTACTATAGTCCAATTTGTAAATATTAAATGGAAATATAATCATTTATATGAAACCATCAGTGGTGCAAAGTCAAAGATCCCCTGACTGAAGAAAACAAGTAATATAAGAAAAATTTTATTTTAGTTATTTTTTATTAAATAATAATAATGAGCACATATAGTTACCCTCATCCGTGGCTGATTCTGTCACAACTTAGGCTTAAGAAATTTCCTTGGACTAAGTCTCCTAATTTTCATACTTTAGTCAATTTTTAAAAATCTAATTGTCCGATCGATAAGCTGTTTAAGCCAACGGACTCAGAAAAATTGCGCCTTTCATTTGGTACCTTATTTGTAACGAATATATATTTAAATTTCTTAAAATTAATTAAAATATGAAAATAAAAGCTTTAAAATACATTTAAAATTTTAATTGGTGCTCTTTTTTTTTTTTTTTTTTTTTTTTCTTACAGCATAAAAGGAAATATGCTTTCCCGTAAAAAATAAATAAATAAATTTGCTCATGCATATGAAAAAAATGACGTCTATAAAATAATAATTTTAAAGGTAACGAAGAGATAAACAAAGTGAGAAAAATTCGCACAGGCTTGCTAGCAAATTAATTATTTAAAGTGAGAAATAAATAAAATAAAACGATTATTTTTCAACGGGCGCCTTAGTCGCCCTACAACAAACTAGTTACAAATATAATTGAAATAATCTGGTGTGTCACTCACACGACTTTCTCTTACCCTAAAAATTAATACTATAAATGCAGGTTGGAGTTTAAGAGGTAAGATAACGAGTACTGCAATGCAAACCTATATTAAACAATTCAAATGAGGCTTCGGAAGAGTTTTATATGATAATTAGTTCTGTGTGAGGGGGGGCTACCGTCCCCCTCAACCCCCCGTTTCATTAATGCACCTACATTTATATAGAATTTAATTCGGTTATTAAAAAATAATTCTGTTTCTAAAAAATAATTTATTTAAATTATTATTTAAAAAAATTATCTTTTATGATAATGCAGACGATTTCCATATTAGAGAAGTAGTATAACAGCAAATATAAAAAAAAAGTCCATTTTATTCTCAATATTAAAAGAAAAAAAAAAAAAAAAAAAAAAAGATTTTTATTCTAAGTTTTTTTTTTTCGTTAAAAGTAAAAAAAATCCACAACTTTGTTTTAAATTATCGCAGATCGATGGTTCAACCATTCGTTTTAAAGGTATTGGCGAGCTCTTTTGAAAGATACCCATCATGAAAATTTACTCCCCTCTTGGGGGGACTTCCCCCTAGTGGGGGGGAGGCGAGGCTCCTGCATGCATAATTCTTTTTTTCCCAGTTAACTATCTCTATTACAAAAAATATATATTCGTTTCATTTGGTTTAGTGCAGTCTATAGACGTTAAACTCTACTTACCTGCAATTTCCCCCATAGACGTAATGTATTAGAATTCTCTTGATTGACCCTGTACACGAACTATTTGCTTGATCTTAACGAAAAGCTTACTGTAGCATCCGTATATGATACACATTTAGAATACCAAGTTTGAACTTTCTGCCATAATTTGTTTTTGAGATATGCTGATAACAGACACACACATACACAGACACACATACACACAGACACACACACAGACATACACACAGACCATTTGCTAAAAACATGATTTTCGTATTCAGGGGACCTCAAAACATGTAAATATAACAAAATCTCGCATTCGAATATTTGACCCAAAAACAATACTTTCTGTACCTTATGGGTAAGAGAAAGTAAAAACTGTATTAACATCAATTGTCACCCACTACAAGTTTAAAAAAATGTGTTTGAACTTGAGTGGATAAATAAAAAGTATTTTATTAATTATTGAAAAACTGAACAAGATATACAAATATATATAGGGAGAGTGTGAACTAATAGTAGGAATTGAATAATTATAAGATTAAAAAAAACTTTTTTTTTAAACAGATTTTAAATTTTCTGATTAATCACAGAGCTCTTATCAATGTGCATAAGATTTTTAAAGTGATATTGACGTCAATTTTTCTGAGATGCATAATTTAACTTTTTATAATTTTTCAACGTTCACGTTTAATCCGCGTTTGTAATGATCGATAGATGGCGCTTTCTCAACTGAAGTTGTTAGTAAATATAATAGCCACGTGTGTTTATTATTGTTCTTTCTCCGCCATTACATCATGGAAAATCGATTGCATAATAGGATGCAATGAAAATTATTGCGTTTTATTATTTAATAATTCCACTGTATTTTAACTGCATCTATATGTTATCTTACAAAAAAGGTACATTAAAAAAAAAAATAAATAAATAAATAAATAAAAATAAAGATACAACTATAGAGTTGGTCCATAACTGGATTTGGCGATTTTTCTTTGGCACCGTTTTGAACGATACCGATGCCTTTCTGGGTTCTTTGCAATACAATTTTGTTTACGCTTGAAATCCATCGCAACCATTTGCAAAAACGGCATTTCGCCATAATCACCAAAGAAAAATCACCAAATGCACTTGTGGACCAATACTATAGTTGTTCCATGACATTCATGAAATGTGATCGTTTTGCTTTTGCTCGTTAGCGAAGGAAACGATCAGCTTTATCTAAAATATTTTATAATTAAAACAAAATTAAACGTATTATTACTTGTGAAATAGTGAAATCCTCAGGTGCGAAATGTTTCGAACAAACAGTCATTCTTGACGATACTTCTTTCCCAATTCGTAAACGTCTAATCCTTTCAGACTTTCTACTAACTAAAGCTTTATTTCCGTTAGCGGAGGCAACTGGAATTTTAAATTTGTCATTTGGAAACAAATGGAAGCTTAATTCCGGATTTCTTGATCCATTGGAGTTACACTGTTGCACACAGCAGCATGTGTTATCTTTTTTACCGGATTTATTCATCCTATCGAACATACAGCAGCAACAAGCATTGGCGTCTCGACGAAAGCGTGAAAGCTATCCGTTCAGTGGTTCTGTTAATTCCACCTTAGCCCACCAGAGGGCGAGCATTTCATTACAATCGAGGATTAAATGTATTTATTTTTATGTCAAAAAAAAAAAAAAAAAAAAAAAAAAAGATTTTTTTTATTTTTTTTTTTTTTTTTTTGCAACAATTAAATTATAGCTAATATTTTAATGGCTATTTTAACGCTATTAGGATATTATTATTTTTATATTTTAATTAATTATAAGAAAACTAATCAAAAATTTGAAAATCAGACTTCGAAGTATTGTGTTGTCATCTGGTTGTGAGCTATTGTAAAAGTTTCAAATAATATTTTTCAAATAATAAAGTTTCAAATTTCATTGTAAAAGTTTCTAGCTAGCTAGCTAGTAGGAAAGTTAGTTAAAAATAGATTGCAAGATTTGAACAAGATATATATAGGGAGAATGTGAACTAATAGTAGGAATTGAAAAAGAGAGAAAAATCGATCAAGTACTGATATATAGTATTTCTTATCTTAAACTTTAAAAGTGTATCTATAATAATGTAAAGTAAGAGAAAGTAGTTGGAGCATCGCACCGGAATACTTACTAATGCTACAGTTTTCTATGAAAATACAAGAAGAAATTCCATTAATAATTTCTTTTGGAGTTTTCTTAAAAATGAACTTATAAACTGAATGTTATTTTAAAGGAGAAACGTACAAATTTTAAATACTGAATTATTTTGTGTAGAATTACAATTAGCAAAATATTTTATCATTAATATTTTTGTGAATGTATTTGGAATCTGAAGTTAGTAATAATATTAATAATAATAACAACAGCGCATGAATGAGAGACATATAACTATGAATAAATATACATAAGAAAAACAAGAGGTATAAACACTACTACACTATAATTACTATGCAAAAAATTGTTTTAAGATGAAACTTTCTAGTATAAAGTAATAAACTTGACTGGAAATAGAATGAAAAAGGAAAAAAAGAGGAGAGAAAGAAAAATGTGTCTGGCTTAAGTTTCTAATTACTATTAGGGCAGTAGTCACAGACCAAAAAGAAAAAAAAAGTTATTTGACTAGAACTCTTTCTAGGATTCCCAGTACTGCGGTATCTTTTCGTTTGTCTTTCTGGCTCTTTTATAGAGAAGATGGCTCAGTGGAACTATAGTGATCACGTGACTTGAAGACCACTTCCGGGCCCCGGAAGTTGAGCCATTAGCTTGCATGTGTCGTCTCTGAAAGAGTGAGAGATGAGAGTATCAAAGGGTTACTTGCAGAATATTTTTTGTTTCAACATTTTATATCTTTTATGGGCACTGTTTAATAGCTTGGAGGCATTTTATATACAGTTTTGAATTTTATTTTTCAAAGAATAAAGGATAGAATTGAATCTTTCTTTCTTTCAAATACATTTTGACAAAATCCAAATTCGGAAATGCGGTCTGTTGATTAGGGAGCGCTTTAACTTTCCGAGCATATATTTACGAGAAGTATTGTAATCATGAGAAATAAAACTATGAAATTTTGGTGTATCTTATTTAGCAAAAAATCAACTGTTAATTTCTAAAATGTGCATTGATTATCAAATATTTTCCATTTTTATTTGCTTAGAGTTCCAAAGTATTAATATTTGGATTATTATTTATTTATTTTATTTAATTTTCAAAATAGTGGACCGTAGTTAATATACATCTCCTATCTAATAGCCAATTTTATTTACTGAATATTTGTTAAGTTAGTTAAAATTTCTTGACATTTTTCCGTCCATGCATTAATTTACTAAAAAGGGAGTATTTCCATACATTTATATTTTGCCATTTAAGAACCTTAACTGTTTAAGGGAAAAATACTCACTTTTTGCAGATTATAACTTTTAATATGAAAAAAAAAAAAAAAAAAAAGATGTGAAGGATTGGTGTGAAATTCTACACAGTCAGAAAATTTCAAATCAGATATCTGCTGGGCAACGCCCAGCAGATATTCCAAGCAAAGCCCGTAAAAAAAAAAAAAAAAAAAAAAAAAAAAGACCATAAATGATGCATTACCCCGTAATTTTACGTTGTGACAAACATACAACTTTGAATTAAATAAGGAAAACAATAGTTCTTTTATATCAATTGTTATTTGTATGATTGTATAAATAAACATTCTCAGCCTATAAAAGTACAATTATATTTTCAGTTTCAAATACGAAGGGCTATATGACGTCTCTGAAAAGCTACAGTCGGCAGCAAAATTACTAAAGTTCTAGCAATAGTTCCTATTTAAAAGATGTGCACCTAATACTGTTTTGTTAAGTAAATATTTGTCGCGTCTTTATGCTGTTTATAAAAAAGCAAGTTGATGATAAAAATTGGCAATCAAACTAATATATATATATATATATGTAGAAGTGTGTTTCAATAATTTTGCTGACGACTGTAACACTTTATATTTGAAGGGATTTGACCGTAAAAGCAAATTACATAGATTAATTGCTTTTGCCCGTAAAAAAATGCCAGTATTTCAAAATTTTACTTTCAAGACATCAATTTACGGACTTTGACCATTTAGCTAGCAAAACGGTCATTTCCCGTAAAATTACACGGTCAAATCCCGTGATTATATATATAAGCGACAAAAAAAAAAAAAAAAAAGTCGCACTTGGATATTTTCCTGTTTACCTTCTACAACCGCCAATTTTATCGTTTAAAAAGCAAATTTTGGAACAGATTTTATTATGCTGTCCTCCACATACACTTTAGCTTTGAGTCCAGTGTTAAAAACAAAATGCAATTGTCAGGAAAATTATAATTTTAGAACTTATTCCAAAAATGGTAAGAATAAGGCAGTTAACGATGCCAAAAATAGTATTAATTTTTGAATGAAAATCAAAAAATATTTTAATACGTGAGATGGCAAAATAATTAAATGTTAACGAAATATTGGTAAAAGGGTTTTTACAAGATATAAAATTTTTTGGCCGTTTAAACTGGAAATTTGATTTTAGGCGGCCATGTTGCTCATCCAAGCGAGATGACCGTAAAGCCATTGCTTATAAAATCGGTTTGTATTACATTTAGAACATAAAAGAGATTCCGAAAAAGCGTTTAGCTGCATAATTTCTTTAACTACAGTACAGCAACTATTAAACAAAGCAGGTTTAAATGACAGAAAATTTGAAAAAATTCCATTCTTAGTGAAGAGAAATAAGAAAGCAAGACCTTAGTAGGCTAAAAAAATTAAAAAATGATTAGTTAATTATTGGGCTGAACTGGTTCTCTTTGATGAGTCAAGTTTAACTTATTTCGAGCTAAAGAAAACAAGCAGATCTGACAACGAAAATATGACCGACTTAATGAAAATCGCACTTTTAAAACAGTGACACACTCTCCGTACATTATGGTACGGAGGTGCATAACTTTTCAAACAGTCGGGCAAATTTTTATGCTCAAGGGATCAATTAACTCTAAATAAAACACAATCTTCATAAAAGTGGTACCTGACCGACTATTTTGGAGGTATCTTGTACATTTCCGTAAACAGCATTTCAAGATGATAATGCACCTTACTACACGGCATCTGTGGTAAGTTTATTCACTTCAAATTGTCAAAATTTCCTATCCATTCCCATGAGAACCTATAATTTTGTAAGTAATCGTATCTTTTTTCACTCTAAGTTAAATCCCACAAAGGATATAGTAGAATTTCTTCTTTACTATACCTGGATATAGTCCTAATCACGATCCGCTCGAAAATGTTTCGTCTATAAAAAGGCGGGGAAGAGGGGAGAGGATTCGAAATTTGCAGCCTATAACTCTGCAGAACTAGAAAATATTATTTGTGATATTTGGTACATTGAAATTTCTGAGATTTATATTAAAACACTGTATAAAACTATGCCATTGCGCATTAAAGCAGTAATTCCATATAAAGGTGGAATTAACCCAATTCAGAATACATATTTTTAACAAAAAATTGTTTCGATCTAACAAATAAATAGTTTTATTTCACATATTAAAATATAATTTGTTTATTTCATATAATAAATTATAATAGAATACAAAGTGTATGGCTATTGCATTATGTTCAAAAAGAAAGTTTTATTCAGATTTTTAAAAAGTACTTCGTAAAGTGCAATAAAGCGAATTATTAAATCGAAAATGTACATAGGTATCATATCATCACATTGGTATTATGCATACAAGACAGTTTTATTCGTTTCAAACATTAATTTTAAAGTTATTACAAATAAAAAATGTTAAGTCATTTTTTTCTGCAGTGCGGTTGGGAAAACTTTAAACTAGTCGTTTGTCACTCAAAAATTATATGAAAACAAATTTTCAATTCTTTAAATTATTTTCATTTACTCTCAAATTGGCTCAAAAGAAGAAAGTACAAAATAATGGTGCATCAAGCATGCAATGAATGAATCAGTGCTTTAATGTTTCTTTTCTTTTCTTTTAATTTTTTTAAATACTTTTTAAAATGATTTGTTATTATAATTTTACACTATATTTTAAAAGGGCAGTTTTATTATTATTATTTAAATTATTCTTTAGATGTTTTTTCATTAATTCGCTTCTAACAAAATTTTCGTTATTGAAATTTATTTTATATTTTCCCGGTTAATACAAATTAAATACTAATACTAACTTCTCTATACTATATCAGGTATTGGATTAATTCTCTTTCCTGTTCTGTAATCTTAGATCTTGATCGCAGATTTGTGGCGACGGCGACACCGTTGGTCGAAAGCTTAAGGATTAATCTCTAAAGGAAAGGTCGCGTGCTTATAGGGCTACTAGGTCGGGAGGTGTAGGAGGTCGCGTTCAGCTGCCCTTTATTGTTCAATACTATCGCTGAGGTCAGGAGGTATGGGATAGTATTAAAATGAACATCAGCAGGCAGGTAATAAAGCAGATGTCATTACATTCAGCTCTAGCGGGACAATGTTTAGCCTAGTACTGAAAAAGAAAAGTATTACTTTCAAATGCATGGAGATTTGTAACACCTGGAAATGGTATACTGACAACTTCTGAAGATTAGAGTTTATTATGAGCAGGGCAGAAGAAAACAGTTGCATTTAGTTTCTTAGAAAAGGGTTTTAGTTAAACCGAGTATCGAATGAGATTTTTCAAAATTTTCAGATGTGAAATGTAGTTTATGTTGTCCCAAAGACTCCACGTACATCTCTGTACTTTTTGATGCTTTGGAACTTTCTGGAAAAACTTTCATGGAACTTCTTGGTGTTTCTAAAATAGAAATAGGTACTAATTTTGTAAAATATTCTTTGAAAAGCTTATTGTCATCATGCGCTTTTAAAAATGAACTACATAAAAATGAGAAGATGAGCCACCTCATATTTTTTTCAGACGATTATTTTAAAAAAATGCGGGAGCTGTTACTTTATCAAAAATGGGAATATTAGTAAAAATAAGTATAATTACTAATAATTTAATTTCATGAAAGGCGTTACGATAAAGGCTTTTAATTTGTTTTTTAAATCCTTTGAATAATGTACACCGTTAAAACACACTTCTCAAAAATAAGGAGAATCTTTTCAAAAATAAGCAGGATCTTCTGATTTTCAAGAAGTTTTATTTCTTATAATATCTTCGAGTAGGAATTTCTCATTTTGAAGAATTTTGTTTCCCATTTAACTATTTATTTCATATTCACTCATGTAGCAAAAGTTGTTTCGTTTGTGAACACTGTGACTCCGAGGTAAAGCATCAGGCTATGAAACCAGACATTATGGGTTCAATCCCTGTCAAGGGAGGTTGCTTAAAAATAGTTTCTAAATTGTATATTTCTCATTTATTCATTGCGTTAATTATGTTTATGTTAATTATTCAGTTAATGCTATACAATTAATAAACTTTTCGAAATCTATTTAGAATATGTTGTTCTAGAAAATTCATCAATTATAGATAACATGATGTAAAATTTGAAATGAATATTTAAAAAAAAAAAAAATTAAAAATGAGAATTTTTTGCTCGGAGCTATATTATAAGAAATGAAACTTCTCAAAAATGAGAAGATTCTTCTTATTTTTGAGAAGTGTGTTTGCTGACAACTAAGTAAAAACGTATTTGAAAGATTTTCTAAATCTGAAGTAAACTAGAAGTAGAATAACATTTTTTAATGTCTTTACAATAATAATAATAATAAAAAAAAATACATTACTGATATAGATTTTATTTCAGCTCACAATTCTTTTCTTTCATTTCTTGTAAAAAAAAAAAAAAAGTATTGCATGTATACTACTGTCATTAGATTATTACGCATGTATCCTCTAAACTTTGCTAGTATTTTTTATTTTTTTATTTATTTTTTAATAAAAAGAGTATAATTTTGTCAATTACTTTTCAGTTTTTTATAGCTTTTAGAATTAAGATATGTTTCGAGTATTTTTAATTTTCAAATGACATTTCTTAGGGGTAAGTAATTAAGGGAAAGAATTTTCATTTTATATGACATAAGAAATTTTTGATTTTACAAACTTTATTAAACTTTGAATTTCAAATGTACAGATATACTATAATAGTTTAGTTTCCTCTTTTACAATTAATATCACTTGACAAAACAATTTCACACACACACACACACACACACACACACACACACACAAAATGTTTTAGATTATGGGAGCAAAAAAGTATATTAACCCAGTTAATAGCGAATATTAGAAAGAATATTCTGCGTAACAGTAATCATTACTGAAAAAATTTATTTAATATCAATTACTGCTGAACCGTCAGTGGGATCCATTTTTAACACTTTCCAACAAGGTTGAAAAGTGTTTATGACTTCGATTTGTCTGTCTGTCCGTCTGTCTGTCTGTCCGCTCTCTAACTCCCGTAAATATTTATGGAATTTCTTGAAACTGATATATGTTATTCAAGTTCACTATCGTATGTTCCCTATTGAAAATGGAGTTTCTAACTCTACTGGTTTGTGTACAGGGACCCCCGAAAATATTTCAAAGCATTGTGTTCTATGAGAGGCATTTCTATAAACCATATTTTCATACCCTGTATTTCGTACACAAACCTTAATGAAATTGAAATATGTCATTCAAGTTCGCTATTGGATGTTTCCTGTATAAAATGGAGTAAATACCACCACTGATTTGTGTACAGGGATACACAAAAATTATTTCAAAGCATTGTGTTCTATGAGAGATATTTCTATAAATCATATTTTTATATCTTTACTGTACACATATCTTAATCAAATTGAAATACGTTATTCCAGTTCACTATTGGATGTTTCCTGTATAAAATGGATTAAATACCACCACTGGTTTATATACAGGGATACCCGAAAGTACTTCAAAGCAATGTGTTCTATGAGAGGTATTTCTATAAATCATATTTTCATACCTTTACTGTACACATATCTTAATGAAATTGAAATATGTTATTCAAGTTCACTATTGGATGTTTCCTGTATAAAATGGATTAATTACCATCACTTTTTTATATACACGGACACTCAAAAGTATTCCAAAGCATTGCGTTCTACGTGAGATATTTCTATAAATCAAATTTTAATAACTTTACTTTCCACGAAGTTTTAGGAAATTGAAATATGTTATTTATATTCACAAAAGAATGCTTTGAATAGAATATAGCATGGTTATCTTTAGTTTTACAGGGTGACAGAAAAATATTCAGTTATATTAAGAGCTATTAATAAAAGATTGTTAGAATTGTACTTTCGGTTACATTAAGCGTTTTTGACACTTTCTAACATTTTTTAAGTGTGAATATGATTTCAATTCGTGTATCTGTCTGATTGTTCTTCTGTCCATCTGTCTGTCTCTCTGTCTGTTTTCTGCGCTCTAATTCCCGTAAATATTTATGGAATTTCTTCAAACCGATGTATTCACGTTCACTATCGGATGTTCCCTATTGAAAATCGAGTGAATACGTCTTCTGATTTGTGTACAGGGACACACAAAAGTATTCGAAAGCATTGTGTTCTTTGACAGGAATTTCTATATACCATATTTTAATACCTTTACTGTTTAGAAACGTTAATGAAATTTTAATATGTTATTCAATTCTCTATCGGATGTTTCCTATGTAAAATAGAGTACATTTCTAACTAGTTTGTGTACAGTGGCACTTGAATATATTTCAAAGCATTGTGTTCTATGAAAGTTATTTTTATAAACAAAATTTTAATAATTTTATTTTCCACAAAGCTTATTACAATTGAAATATATTATTCGTATGCACAAAAAAGTGCCTTCTATGTAATATAGTATGGTTAGCATTTGATTTACAGGGCCACACAAAAATATTCAGTTACATTAAGAGCTTTAATAAAAATTTACTGGAATTGCACTTTCGTTCGTTTACATGAGCGCTTTAACACTCTTATAGTTTTAGTGGGAATATGATTTCAATTTGTGCATCTGTCTGTCCGATTGTCTACCTTTTTATCTGTTTGTCTCCGGCTTCTAGCATCCTTGAATATTTTGAGAATTTTTAAAAAATAATACACTCGAGTTCCCTATGGAATATTCCCTATTTAAAATGTCATTAATAGGCCCTGTACAACTAGTTTGTTTACAGGGACAACAACAACAACAATAAAAAAAAGCCAATGCATTACGTTTTAGGACAGAATTTTTTAAAAATTAAATTTATAAGACTTTCTACTGTAAAATTTATAAAAACATTGACATGTATTATTAATATTTTAAAATAATGTTTTGTATAGAATATGATATGATTAATTTTCAGATTTACAGGGCTACAGTAAAATATTCAGAGAGATCAAAAGCTGTAATTATAATCAAACGGCTGCATTTTCTTTTGCGTTAAGCCTTTTTAACACTTTCCAGAATGCCTAAGAGTAATTTTAAAATCAATTAGTCTATCTGTATATTTTTCAGTCCTTCTGTCTGTTGTGTGATAACGTAGGCAAAGAATATTAAAAGTTATTCGGTACAACAATTGCGTACAGTGGGAAAGTGTTACTAATCAATGCGTATTGCATGATTCTTCTTTCTTGTTTGAGACATGACAAAACTTTTGGCTTCTGTGTGTGTATTTCTGCGTGTACCATGATAATGGCCACGAAAATCACTTGACTGACTTGCAAATTAGTACACAAGTTCATGAGCCACACAGAATTAGCTGTATAGTTTTGAGTGTATATTCTATATGTAGTTCGTGTAGAGGGGATACACCAAAGTTTTTCCTATCATTACGGCCTATGAACAGAATTTGTCTGTAGCGGATAGAAGCTGCAAAAATTACACGATTGATTTGCCAATTGGTTCAAATGTTCACGCGCCATACAGAAATAGCTCTATAATTTTTATGTCTATATTGTATATAATTCGTGTACAGAAACACACAAAATTTTTTTTATCATCACGGTCTATGGACAAAATTTTGTTTAAACGAATTTTAATGTAGTTACATTGCATTAAACAAAATGAAATTAACATGCATGACTGAGACGCTTAAAAGCATATTTTCTGTATAAAAATATGTTTTTAGACTCAATAATTAATGTACAGTGCCTTACAAAAGTGTTCCAACAATGTCAAGTAATCGTTCAAATTATGTCAAGTTTCGAACAATTATTCTTGAGTACATAAAATAAGTTGTACGGTTTTTACTCATTATATAATGTTTTTATCTATATTATGACTTATGATTATATAGTATTTAGGGGCACACAAAAGAATTTAACATTAGAGCCTATAGGCAGATTATTATTTAAATGCATTTAAATGCGTTTGTGCTGCATTCAACTTAATGGAATTAACATGCATTATAAAGATGCTTAAAAGCATGTTTTCTCTAGAAAAAGGTAAGTATAGAGTAAATAATTTATTTACAGGGTCACACAAACGAATTCCGACGACATTCTGTAATTATCCAGATAATGTTAAATATGGATCAAATATAATGTGTTACAAGGAATTAGTTGCATAGTTTTTATTGGTGTACTTAATATTTGTGGCTCGTCAGTAGGGAAACACAAAAGAACTTCATATCATTACAGTTTTATAGACCATAGATATATAATAGATTATTATTCTATGTTATAGACGGTATTTCTTGTAAGCGCGTTTCAACATGATTAAACTTCATTAAACACAGATAAATAAATAGTATATGTTTTTAGAATGTTGAAAGCTGGGTTTCTGTAGAAAAGGGTTGGCATGTAATTAATAAATGATTTACAGGGCTTTTCAAAATAACTCCTATATGGTATCCCTTTGGCATCAAATTTAGTACAATTATTTATAAGTTACAAGGAATTAACTCAAGAGTATAAGTTAGAGAGAAATATATATATATATATATAAACAAAAATACGGATAGATAATAGACAGCTACAGACAATAGGGCTTAAGGGGGTGGTAGTCCATTTCAGAAATATATCTGAAACTGGAGATTAAAATATCTTAAAATATATTGAAATCTGAACATAAATGTCTATTTTGCATTTACTGTACTTAAAAAAAAAAAAGGTTTTTTTTTTTTTTTTTTCTTTCTTATTTTAGTATGTTAGAACTATTTATCCCAATTTGCAATTTTGCGTTGTCACCATTTGTAGTGTTCCACCTTGAATTTTAGATTTATTTTTACGTCGGGGTAAAAAAAAAAAAAAAAAAAAAAAAGAGCGTGCAAATATCTTTTTAAAATAATTAAAACGAAATTTAAAAAAATCGTGCCGAAGAAAGGGAACAGCTTCAGTATATAACGATATATATCATGTATTATTATTATTATTAATATACACTATGTTGAAAAAAAAAATTACTAGAAAAATTCACTTGCATGTATTCATTTTGATTTTAGAAGGATATGACGTCTTTAGTCAACCAAGAAATTTATTTAAAAATATTTAGAATTAACATTTTAAAAAATACTGAAAATAAAGTTTCTAAAATAATGATGACAATTTCAAATATATTAAAATAAATGGGAAAAGCTGGAAGAGACTTGAATTTAATTATAGAAATGGAAATTTCTGAAAGTAAACAAACTTTATGACATAAATTTAACTATCAAAAATTTATTAAAATTTTAAAAATAGGTATATATATATTATGTAAAAAAAAAAAAAAAAGTGGAAGCTTTATATTTATATATATATATTATTAAAAGAAAAAGAAAAAACGTTCTAAAGAAATGTGACAGCTTTAGTATAAAACCCCTTGGCGAAATTTGAAATTTGGCACTGAAGTATTGTAGCTCGGACATTTCTCGCCAAGAGCTTTACTTACGCAATTGTGACAGCCATTTTAATTTCTCATCAAAATGACTACACAAATTTAAAAGTAGCCAAGGGACTCCCGCGCTAAAGCTATATCAAAGAAATTTTAATAAATTAATTTAATTAGGGATGCTAGGGAATGAATCACAGTTACACAGCTTTTACACTGTAAAAAATAGGTTCTTAAAAATAAGTATATATTGCCTCAAAATAACTCCGAAACAATATATACTTAAATTTGAAAACACATGTACTCATTTTTGAGTACATTGACATGTCAAACATGGGGATATTGGGATTCTTATTGGTCAACCCCATTTTTGAGCATGTCAATATACTCAAAAATGAGTACATGGGTTTTCAAATTTAAGTATATATTGTTTCGGAGCTATTTTGAGACAATATATACTTATTTTAAAGAACTTGTTTTTTACAGTGTATATATGGAAGAATAGATTAAAATAAGTTCTGCCGTTCTAAATTAAATTCTGTTTTGTGCAGAATTTTACATTTATTGCTTAGAAAACAAACATAAGCATAGGGTTTTTCTTTTTCTTTTCTTTAAAACAAAAACAGAAAAATGATATAAATAAACCAAAAATAAATAAATAAATAAACGAACAAAAATAAACAATTAAGTTACAAAAATTTTTGATAAATAATTATAGTAATAATAATGGTAATAAAAAAGAATAACTTTCTTCCCCCGACATGCGTAAATATTAAAAATTAAAAATTAAACCAGAAATGTCAGATTTTAGATGTTATTTTTGGTATGAATTAGGCTTATATGAGTCACTGATATAAGAATATAAATAAACCTCTTGAAAAAAAAAATAATTAATTAATTAAAATTAAAAAATAAAATAAAATAAAATAATAATAATAATAATAACATAATAAAATTGAGGTTTGTTTTAATAAAATTGAAAAATAGGACATTTTAAATTACGTTTTGATTAAAAATTTAAAAAAATTTTCATTTATTTTACTTTTATAAAAAGTTTACTGGATTTCTTTTATATCGAATTTGGTTTTCCAACTTCATGAAGGGGGGGAAAAAAAGTTAATAAATCTCCTCCCTCCCCCCCCAAAAAATAAGTATTCCTCTCCCCCCGCATTTTTTTTTTTTTTTTTTTTTTTTTTTTTTTTTGCGGGGGGGGGGGGGGGGGACTAACAATAATTCTCATTACGTGCATTTATACGAAATTTTGTCTTGTAATGCCATATTAAAGTTTTTGAAAAAAAAAAAAAAAAAGACTTTTTCGATAATTCCGTTTTGATACTGATTATTATTAATTTTCTTTTCTTTTTCTTTCTAAGGGGAAAAAAATATTTTGATGAAATTCTGACAGAAGCAGAATTTAACTTAGTATGGAGGACTATTAGTTTTTTTTTTTTTTCAAATTATAACATCGCTTTTAAATTATTTAATTATATTTTCGATAAATGTCCAACTATCGTAAAACTGGTATCGTAAAAATCAATAGATTGAGACTAATAACCCTCAGTCCTAAATAAATAAATAAATAAATAAAAATTAAAAATTAAATAATAATAATAATAAAGATTAATGAAACGATAGTAAAATTAACATTTTTAAAATATTGTGCAACACAAAATAAAACTATACCGATTACTTCTTACATCAAAAACAAAAAGAAGTGAACTTTAAATTAATAATTTTACCACAGTTTGTACTTTGTTTAGTTTTATTATATTCTTTTGAAATAAATATAATTTACTACAGAAATAAAACGGCTTTATTACAATTAGAAATAATGGTTGATATTAAAATGGGACAAGAATTAATTTTCAAAATAAAACTGCAAAACAACAAAAACAATCTTATTTTTTATTCTATTTATTTATATATATTTTGTGTAACACAATAGTATTACGCAATATATATATATATATATATAAAATTTTTGTGTAAAACAAAAGTAATGCAATACTTTTATATTAGAGCGACATAGACTTAAAAAAAAATTGGGAAATATGTAGAAAATAGTACAATACAGAATCCTTATGGTAATTATATTGATAAATACAAATTTATTTTGGTGATAATAAATACTTTCATTTTCTCATATAATAATTGAAAAATACAAATATTAAGAAACAGATAAAATTAATAATTTAATTCTGAAAGGCAATTTAATTGTTAACTTCTAGGTGTGACACTAATTAAAAAATAATAATTACAGTTATGTCTAGAATTAAAACCTGAATTCCACAATCTTAATTTTCATGTTACTAAAAGTATTAGTTGTTTTATAAATTTTCTTTTTAAATTCAAAATATGTATTTCAACTTAAAATGCAATGATGTAGGGTAGACACCAATTAATTGTTTTTTCCATATTATATCATTAATTAATTTAATTTGTGTTGTATCTATTTGAAATTAAATTTTATTTTATGTTTGAACATACTTTGCAAATCTGTTTTTCAAATTTTAGATATTCTGAAAAGATTTATATTTTAGCTCAAAAAAAAAAAAAGTTTCTTTATTAGTTTTTTTTTTTTTTTTAAATATATATATATCTTGATAATATTAATACTTAGACATCATTGTATGTAATTTTTTTTAACGGAACTAAAAAAGCAATGAAATTTAGCTCAGGCTGTGAATAAATGCATAAAGAAAAAGCTAAATTCAATAATTACAAGATAAAAAGATCTTTTTATATACCATGTTTTTAAATTTTCTGTTCAATCATATAAACGCTACCGAAGGCAGCGGGAACCCGGAGCAATTGGATAATTTTTCAAAAAAATTCATTGCTTTCGTGTTTTGAGCTATTATAAAAGTTTCAAATGTCTAGCTAGCTGGGAAGTTAGTGAAAAATCGATTGCAAGCTTTGTACTGGTAACGCTGCCGAAGGCAGCAGGAACCCGAAACATTTGGTTACAAATATTTAAAAAATGCATTTTCACCGTATTCTGAACTATTCTGAAAGTTTCAAATGTCTAGCTAGTCAGGAAGTTAGTTAAATAAATTTTCTGTTGAATCATATAAACGCTGCTGAAGGTAGTAGGGACCTGAAACAGTTGACTAAAACTATAAAAAAAAAAAATGTATTGTCACTGTATTCTGAGCTATCCTGAAAGTTTCAAATGTCTAGCTGGTCGAGAAGTTAGGGAAAAATCGATTGCAATCTTTGTACTGATAACGCTGCCAAAGGCAGCAGGAACCCGAAACATTTGGCTAAAGGTATTAAAAAAATGCATTTTAACCGTATTCTGAACTATTCTGAAAGTTTCAAATGTCTAGCTAGTCGGGAAGTTTGTTAAATAAATTTTCGTTCGAATCATATAAACGCTGCCGAAGGCAGTAGGGACTTGAATCAGTTGACTAAAAGTATAAAAAAAAAATGTATTGTCGTTGTATTCTGAGCTATCCTGAAGTTTTCAAATGTCTAGCTAGTCGAGAAGTTAGTGAAAAATCGATTACAAGCTTTGTACTGGTAACACTGCCGAAGGCAGTAGGAACCCGGAGTAGTTGGTTAAAAATATTTAAAAAATGCATTTTCACCGTGTTCTGAACTTTTCTGAAAGTTTCCAATGTCTAGCTAGTCGGGAAGTTAGTTAAATAAATTTTCTGTTGAATCATATAAACGCTGCCGAAGGCAGTGGGGACCTGAAACAGTTGACTAAAAGTATTAAAAAAATGTATTGTCACCGTGTTTTGAGCTATCCTGAAAGTTTCAAATGTCTAGCTAGTCGGAAAGTTAGGAAAAAATCGATTGCAATCTTTGTACTGATAACGCTGCCGAAGGCAGCGGGAACCCGAAACAGTTGGCTAAAGGTATTAAAAATATGCATTTTAACCTTATTCTGAACTATTCTGAAAGTTTCAAATGTCTAGCTAGTCGAGAAGTTAGTTAAATAAATTTTCTACCGAATCATATAAACGCTGCCGAAGGCAGCGGAACTTGAAGCAGTTGACTAAAATTATTAGAAAAATGTATTGTCACCGTGTTGTGAGCTGTCCTGAAAATTTCAAATATCTAGCTAGTCGGGAAGTTAGTTAAAAATCGATTGCAAGATTTGTCCCTGACAAACACACAAACACACAAGAATCGAAGTTAATAAAAACATGGTAAAATAGTAATATGACTTTTAAGTTGAATATTCAACTTAAAAAAGTGCATGTTACTTTTTTTTTTCTTATAGAAAAAAAAAAAAATTTGAAATTAATATTTTAGCGAAAATATTGGTTCATAAAAAAAAAAAAAAAAAAAAAAAAAATTGTGTATGTAGGAGCCTCACCGCCCCCCGAGGGGGAAGTCCCCCCTCAAGGGGAGTAAATTTTCATGATGGGTATCTTTCAAAAGGGCTCACCAATACCTTTAAAACGAATGGTTGAACCATCGATCTGCGATAATTAAAAAAAAAAAAAAAAAAAAAAAAAATCAATTGAGGTAGTGAAATAACGAATGCTTTGCCAGCTTCGCTGGTCACTATATGTTTAAAGGGGACTAATGTGCAAGTTGTACCTGACGGGACTAAAGTGAAAGTTGTACCTCAAGGGACTAATGTGAAAGTTGTACCTCACGGGATTAATGTGCAAGTTGCACCGAACGAACAAACTATTTCTTTCAACGAAAATGCCTACTAACCCTCGACGATAGGTCTAATATATCGTATCATATTATATATCGTATTTATCGTAATATAACTCAATACTTATTTCGCTTCCTTCTTCGACTCGTTTTAATACGCATTTTTTATATGCATGAGCAGCCCCCGAAAAACAAAAACATTAAATCATTAAATTCATTTTTTTACTTATTTTTATTTCATATTATTTCACGCGCACTTTTTATTTCCTAATTCAAAATTATTAAAAAAAACTTTTTCGATATCGCTTGTAACGATACTGATTATTATTAATTTTCTTTTCTTTTTCTTTCAATAATAATAATAAAGAAAAAAGATTTTGATGAAATTCTGGCAAAAGCAGAATTTAGTTTAGGACGGAGGACTATTAGTTTTTTTTTTTTTTTTTTTCTTTTTTTAAATTATAACATCGCTTTCAAATTATTCAATTATATTTTCGATAAATTTTAGATTTCGACAAATGTCTAACTATCGAAAACGACAACGCAAAAATCCCAGATTGAGACTAATAGGCCCTCAGTCCTAAAAAAAAAAAAAAAAAAAAAAAAGAAAGAAATAATTTTTTTGGAATCTGATTTTTTTATCTGATTATTTTAAATCTGATTTAGTATTTTTTTTTTTTTTTTTTTTTTAATGTATTTACATAATTATAATCAAAATTTTGTAAAATATTTTTCCGAAGATTTTAATATATCATAATTCTAACAAAGCTTTTATGTAAAATCGTTACGTAAAATTAATATATATATATAAATAACATTTAGAATAATGTTATTCAGAAATTTTATTTAACATTTTTACTTTCCGAACACTATAGTGAGGAAAGTATTGTAATCATGTCAAAAATCCGAATTCGAGATTTTGATGTTTCTATACGTTTCGAGATCCCCTGAGTCCGTTTTCTCTATTTTTGCGATGATGTATGTAATGTGTGTATGTATGTATGTATGTGCGTGTGTATGTATGTGTGTGTATGTCTGTGAGTGAACACGCTAGCGTCTAAACGCTTTGTTCGAATAAGCTGAAAGTTGGTGCGTATATTGTAAGTCACCATAGTACGAACCCTATAGATTTTGGTGAATCTAGCACTTATAGTTTTTTTTACAGGGACACAAAGAAAAATTCTTTATCATTATGGTCTATGGGACCAAAATCTAAAAGTGCGATAGCATCTAAACGTCTTATTCAATTGAGCAAAACATTTATACACATATTATAGGTCACAGTTACTCAATCTGTATAGAGTTTGGAGAATATGGCACTTACAGTTTTTTTACAGGGGCACAAAGAAAAATTCTTTATCTTTATGGCCTATGTGGCCAAATTTTTAAAAGTGCGATAGCGTTTAAACGCTTATTTAATCTGAGCAAAACATTTATACACATATTATAGGTCACAGTTACTCAATCTGTATAGAGTTTGGAGAATATGGCACTTACAGTTTTTTTACAGGGGCACAAAGAAAAATTCTTTATCATTATGGCCTATGTGGCCAAATTTTTAAAAGTGCGATAGCGTCTAAACGCTTATTTAATCTGAACAAAAAATTTGTACACATGTTATAGGTCACAGTTGCACGAACTGTATAGATTTTGGTGAATTTAGCACTTACAGTTTTTTTACAGGGACACAAAGAAAAATTCTTTATCATTATGGCCTGTGGGACCAAATTTTTACTTTCTTCTATATTCAATAGAAGAAAGTATTGGATTCGTAAAAATTTTGGACCTCGGGTTTTTGATGGATTTATACGTTTTGAGAGCTGTAGAACACGATTTGACCATTTTTAGAAAATGTCTGTCTGTTTGTCTGTCAGTCTCTCTGTGTGTGTGACAAACTTTTGTGGCAACTGTATCTCAGGTACTAATTCACAGAATTTCATACAAATTGATATGTAGTTGCACCTTGACATAAATTAGTGCCTATCAACTTTTGGTAAAAATTGTCTTACAGGTTGCATTTTCTAAATTTTTAACATGGTGGTATAGTACAAAATTTTGTTTAAATGTGCA
Source organism: Salticus scenicus (assembly GCA_963930645.1). Lineage (NCBI taxonomy): Eukaryota > Metazoa > Arthropoda > Arachnida > Araneae > Salticidae > Salticus > Salticus scenicus. The sequence goes on along the minus strand of OZ005655.1, from coordinate 214,163,876 downwards.
TAAAGAGAATTTTTTTTAATAATCATTATGAAATTTACCAGAATTATTTATAATAGAGATAGTCAACTGGGAAAAAAATTTTGCATGTGTAGGAGCCTCGTCTTCTCCCCCCCCCCTCGAGGGGAGTAAATTTTCATGATGGGTATCTTTCAAAAGAGCTCGCCAGTACCTTTAAAACGAATGGTTGAACCATAGATCTGCGATAATTTAAAATGAAGTTATCGATTTTTTTTTCATTTTTAACAATATATATATATATATATATATATATATATATATATATATATATATATATATATAATGTAATATTGACAATAAAATTGACTTTTTTTTTTTTATTTAGTGTTATACTACTTCTGTAATATGGAAATCATCTGCATTATCATGGAAGATAATTTTTTTAAATAATAATTTTAATAAATTATTTTTACTGAGTGAATTTGTATAGGAAAATATAGAAGAAAGTCATGTGGTGGCCACAACATACTAGTTAAAAGTGCGATAGCATCTAAACGCGTTATTCAATTGAGCTGAAAATTTATATGAATATTATAAATCACTGTTGCTCTAACTATAAGCATTTTGGTGAATCTAGCATTTATAGGTTTTTTACAGGGACACAATGAAAATTCTTTATCATTATGATCTATGGGCTCAAAGTTCAGTAGCGTTCAATAAAACATCGTGTAATATATGGAGAAAAATACTCAAACACTTTATTATGGTTTGATCTCTTTTGTTTGTTTAACAACTCCTCTTTCTTTACTTTATCTACAAAACTGTTAATTACTCAATGTTCGGAAAGTCGAGTGGAGTCAAGCCAGATTTTTAGTTGAGAGTTGAATAAAGATTAAGATTAAAATAATGCAGTGTGAATGAATTGTATATCTATGAATTATGTATAAAAATAATTAAATAATAAACAAACTTTTCTGATTGATTTCTTATATAAATAAAGAAGGAATAATTATAATTTTATCTTTAAATATCGCTTAGAAGTTATTCATTATTATTTTATGTTATTTGGGATAGGAGCTGATGTAAATAAGTTCAAATTTTGATTTTTTAAATACTTAAATAAAATGGATAAAAAAATAGGTAAGACCTATAAAAAATCTAAAAATTATTCATATTAACAAAATACATTTAAATAAAAAATGCAAAATTTATTTTGTTAAACTTTTTTATTTATTCAAAGTGTTAGTTAAAATACTTTACATTGTTTAAGATAAAATAAAGTATATATTATACATGTATACAGTTCATCTAAAGAGTGAAAGAAAAGATGATTTTTTAATATAAATTTAAAGATTAAGTTATATTCTTATTTCAATTGAAGTAAAATGAAATATATTTCTTTGAATTCATTAAAAATATTTCATTAATTAGGTACCGGATGAAAATTTTAGAGTGTAATTGAAACTCGAATTCAACTTCTAATGAATGCATGGTCAACTTCAATATATATATTTTTTTATTTTGAGTATCATTAACCAAGTTAATTTATTATGTATCTACTTAAAATTTTATTGATATTTTTACTTTTGAGCAAGCTATATGGAAACAGTTTTAAATTATTCTTTAAAGATTTTATGTTAGCTCAAAATTAATTCTTTATTATTTTTATTATTAACCCTTTGCGGACAAGTGTCTGAAAATTTAAAGATTAAGTGATATTCTTATTTTAATTGAAGTAAAATTAAATATATTTCATTTTTAATTCATTAAAAATATTTCATTAATTAGGTACCAGATGAAAATCTTAGAGTGTAATTGAAACTAGTGCTGCACCGAGTAGCACTTTGGCCGAGTAGCCGAGTACCGAGTACTCGGCCTTTTACTACTCGGCCGAGTACCGAGTAGCCGAGTACCGAGTAGTTGTAAGAAAGAATAATTGAAATTGACGCATATATGAAGAATTTTGCACATCTTGAAACTTAAAAAAGGCTTTTTGAACACAAAATTAAGTTAAATGGCAAACAGCATGTTTACATGAAACGTTTCAGAACTTTTGTAGTGAATATACACAATTAGGTTCATTGTTATGTTTGATACTTCCAGCTTAGTGGATTATTAAAACCATAATAACTGATAACTTCATTCTTTATTATATAGTCTTTCTCAGATGCGAATCATTCTCAGATAATTCTTAGAGAATATAAAAGTTCTTTATAGGCTTAATTTAAGATGCATGAAATTTACATATGAAATGAGATCATATAAATATTTTATCTTCATTTCAAACATGATAGACTTCATTAATCTTCAAATTCTAGAAGAGTAAAAAGGTAGGTGGTTTCGGGCCATAATTTACAGAACAACAAATTTGATAATATATTTTTAATAACATTTTAGTGTATTTACCTTTTTCATAATTATTATTTTTTTAATTAAAAATCAATCTTTTTTTTACAGTTTTAAAAGTGTCTTACTTTTATTTGCACAAATACGTAACTAAAGTTTTATCTTCTTTTGTAATATTATATAAGGGGTTCTTTTTTCTAAAATATTTTATTTTTGTCTGTTTTATAGATACAATTTTATGTACAAAGTTTTTGTTAAAAAAAAAAAAAAAAAAAAAAAAAAAATGCATATTACGCACATACAAGATGGTTATACTTAAATTCTTGTAACTAAAATGGATAAGCTCAAATCATGAATCATCTCTATATCGAGTTCAGTGGCAATCTACTTGCCCGTTTTAACTGCAGAAAGCTGTTTGCAGCAAAAGTTTAATGAATATGTTTATATTTTCATATTTTTTTAGTATAGTTATTAAAAAACAACTCTTATGAATACACTTCTTTCAATAATACATAAAAATAATGAAATTCTTACAACTACTCGGTATTGGCCGAATACATAGTCCATATTTGGCCGAGTAGGCCGAGTACCGAGTATATAACGAGTACTCGGTACAGCTCTAATTGAAACTCGAATTTAACTTAAAATGCATGGACAACTTCAACATTTTTGTTCTCTTTTGAGTATCATTAACCAATTTAATTTATCATGTATCTATTTAACATTTCACTCATATTTTCACTTTTGAGCAATATATGATAAACTGTCTTTCAAATTATTCTTTAAAGTTTTTATGTTAGCTCAAAATTAATTATTTATTATTATTACTTTTAACCCTTTGCAGACGAAAAAAAAAAAGAGAGAGAGAGAGTAGCGCATTTAAGCGTTCCTTTAAAACAGTACATTATTAAAAAAAAAAAAAAAAAAAAAAAAAAAAAGATTTCGCTTATTTTTGTTTAACCCGTTAAGTGCCATAGGCTTGTACTATATGTGATAGTGGCAAACCGCACCATGGCTTTAATACGAATAAGTAAAAATCTTTTGTTAATAACAGTAATGTTTTACAAAAACGGCAAAAGGCGTTACTACTGCGTTTAAAATAAGAAAATCTGCCGTCAGCAAAAGAATAGAAATAAATAAAAATAATCCTAAAAAAAAAAAAAAAAAATGATTTTGACTAGACATTGCTTTTAATTAAATGACTTATATTTTAGAGAAATTAATTTGTCATCCGTTGCATTAATTTTATAACATAATATACTACAACTACATGAATAAAATTTCCTTTTTTCAGAACGAAATTTTTTTTCATATTTTAATCATCATTATTTTATTATAAGGAAAATTTAAAAAATTTAATTGCTATTGATAATTTAAAAATTATCATGTTAATATAGAATTTAATTTTTTGTTGTTTTAAAAATAAAAATTGATTTTATTATTATTATTATTAATCATGTTATTGTGATAAAAAAAAAATTCCATTTTTTTTTTTTTTTTTTTTTTTTTTGGTATTCTAATGAAAAAATAAAATATATACATATATATATATATTACTGATTCATATTAATGCTTTTTAGATGTAGAATTAGTTTTTGCGTAAGTTATATTAAAGAGTATGAGATAAATTTAATATTTCTACATATGAAATTTTTTTAAAATAAATTTAACAGTTGTGTCATTTATTAAGACTGTTCATTCATTAATATTTTAAAATATTATTACACTTAAATTTAATATAATAAGTGCTAAAATATTGACAAAGATTTAATATATATATATATATATATATATATATATATATATATGTATGTATGTCTCTCTCTCTCTCTCTCTCTCTATATATATATATATATATATATATATATATATATATATATATTAATACATTTCTAAATCCTTTCTCTGAAAATTTTTGAGAAAAATTTGTTTAGTAACAAAATGTTCAGAATATGACAAAAAGGTTATTATTAGTGATACTTGTTCCTCGTAATATATGTATATTTACATTAAGTTTGCAGTATGTCATTAAAAATGAATGCTTTTAAATTACATCCAAAATATTGTTTGTCATAACATTAAAGCCTCAGATTATATCCAAATTTCTAATTGTTTATTAATATCTTCACATACCAGAAAAAAAAATCTTTTGTTGAGAAAACCAAATTAATTTTGTTGACTGGTTTTGTAGATTTGTTTTGTCATTTTAAATAATTTCGTACAATTAATCAAACCAACTTGCTTCGATTGACTAAAAGAATAGGGTTGAGAGAAGAGTCGCTGTCACATGGATTGTCTGATATGTTACGTCATAGATTTCTCTGTAAACAGCCAATAAGCAAGCGATGTTCTTATTTCGACTCCAATAGCAAAATTTTTGTAAGCAAACACCCGAAAAGAAATTCTTATATATTGGATAAATAACAACACAGCAATTTCAAAACTAATTTAATTTCTTGTATGCATTACGAATTTGGTATCTTTTCAATGTTCAAAAGAATGCACAGTAGTGTTGTTTACATGCCCAGAATTTTAAACTTTTTATATTGAATGTAATCATCCTTTTCAATAGTCTTAGATATCAGTTTTCATTAAATTTTATGAAATGTTTATTTGTATAAAATTTAATCATGTTTATACGTCTTAAGTACAGACAGGCTGAGTAGTAAATATTCTTTTACCAAATCTTTGACGATTATAATCACAATAAATTGTTCAAATATATTCACAAGAAGGAATGTTTGACTATGAATAATGAGGATAGTGACTAGACATGTGACCAGAATGATGATGAGGCAAGGCATGGGTTGTTGGAATATTAGTATAAATGCTGCTGCTGGGATTGTTCCAGTAACTCGTAGATGTCGTGAAGATATTACTCGTTGGAGCAGGCACAGGACTATGATGAGGATTCATTCCAAAATTCAGTTTCGGAGAATAATTCGGTAAGAATAAGTCTGTTGGATATTTGTAAGTCGAAGACGTTTCTCCGAATGTGGGTTGAGTTGAATGTTGCGTTAATCCATGAAAGTCAAACTTGTAAGCGTAACGTTTGCCGTGAACTTTTGTCATGATATTTTTGTCGTAATAGTACCTGAGAGCTCGACTAAGTTTGTCGTAATTCATGTTCGGTTTACTTTTTCTTTGTCCCCAACGTCGTGCAACCTCGTCAGGGTCTGTCAGTTTAAATTCGCCGTTGGTTCCTTCCCAAGTGATACATGAGGAATTGCTACTGTCAGACAATAATTCTAGCAGAAACTGCCATAGTTGAATCTGTCCACTTCCTATAAAATAATAATAATAATTAAAATAGTTAATTAGTTGATTTGAATTATTAAATAAGTAATTTAAAATATATAACTATCTTTAGATATTTTTTTAGTTCACCTATGCTTTATGCATTATGTCGTTTTAGTCAATTCTTACATTTATTACTTACGTTATATATATATATATATATATATATAATTTGATAACCAAACATATAGACCAACTTATATTTAAAGCCTTGTTAAATATCGTAAAAATTGCGAAATACATGTAAAAAAAAAAAAAAAAAAAAAAAAAAAAAAAAAGAATAAGTTGGTTTTTAATTCTTGACTAAAATTTGTTTTTCAAATAAGCGATATTTATAATTTTCTATTTTCATTGAGTATCAATAAAGAATTACATTGAAACATATAACTGATGCTTATTTAATAATTTTAAATAAAAAAATAAGTCTTACCCAATATTTATTGATATAACGTGTAAAATAAAATTTGTTACATGTATAAATAATTATATGCATTTAAAGCATTAATAGATCTTTTGTAATTGAATGTACTTATCAACTGAATTACAATGGAAACAGCAATTTGTGAATATCCCCTTATTTAAAAGTAAAGTTTATTCATTAACTATTAATAGATCCTACTTTTTTTTTTTTCTTAAAATATATTAAAGTGTTATGTACACTGTGTGTATTCTTTTTTCGTTTTTAAGCCCCCCCCCCCAATATATATATATATATAATGCTTGAATACTTACAAAAAAAAAAAAATGAGCAAAAATGTTTAATATTTTATCACAATTCCATTAAACTAATTTTGCATGATTATGAAGCACATTTTAATAAAGCAAAATTAATCTGTAATTACTTAATTCAATGTTTAATTTTCTACTTTAGTGAGCGTCAATTAGCCGAACTACACAATAAAAAAAATAATCTGGTGTGTCACTCACACGACTTTCTCTTATCGTGAAATTTAATACTATAAATACAGCTTGTAGATTAATAGGTAAGATGACGAGTACTGTTATGTAAACTTGTGTTAAACAAGTCATATTAGGCTTCTGAAGAGTTTTATATGATAATTAGTTCTGTGTGAGGGGGGCTACCGCCCCCCTCAAACCCCCGTTTCATTAATGCACTTACATTTATATAGAATTTAATTCGGTTATTAAAAAATAATTTATTAAAATTATTATTAAAAAAATTATCTTTTATGATAAGGCAGACGATTTCCATATTAGAGAAGTAGTATAACACCAAATATCCAAAAAAAAGTCCATTTTATTCTCAATATTAAAAAAAAAAAAAAAAAAAAAAAAGAAAGAAAAGAAAAAGTACGATTTTTTTTCTAAGTTTTTTTTTCGTTAAAAGTAAAAAAAATCGATAACTTTGCTTTAAATTATCGCAGATCGATGGTTCAACCATTCGTTTTAAAGGTATTGGCGAGCTCTTTTGAAAGATACTCATCATGAAAATTTACTCCCCTCGAGGGGGGACTTCCCCCCCAGCGGGGGAGGCGAGGCTCCTACAAACACATTTTTTTTTTCCCCAGTTAACTATCTCTATTACAAAAAATATATATTCGTTTCATTTGGTTTAGTGCAGTCTATAGACGTTAAACTCTACTTTCCTGCAATTTCCCCCATAGACGTAATGTATTAGAATTCTCTTGATTGTCCCTGTACACGAACCATTTGCTTGATCTTAACGAAAAGCTTACTGTAGCGTCCCTATATGATACACATTTAGAATACCAAGTTTAAACTTTCTGCCATAATTTGTTTTTGAGATATGCTGATAATAGACAGACACACAGACATACAGACACATAGACACACATACATACAGACATACACACAGACCATTTGCTAAAAACATGATTTTCGTATTCAGGGGACCTCAAAACGTGTAAATATAACAAAATCTCGCGTTCGAAAATTTGACCCAAAAACAATACTTTCTCTACCTTATGGGTAAGAGAAAGTAAAAAAATTATATAATTTTTTAAAAATCAAAACCACAGAACAATACACACAGTGTGTATACATAATACTGTAATAGATTAATAAATTAGCAAAGAATTAATTTCATCCCTTTTTGGTTTGTAAGGGTGTCGTTTTTATGACATTTCGAAGACCTGTAAACTGTAAAGGGTTAAAAACCATACAATTGCAATTAAATTTTCTCATTAGTGTGATTCCTGAGAGTAATTTGTGTGATATTTTATTTTGTGGCTTTGTCCCCTAAAAAAATTATGCATTATAGAAATTAGTAAACATTTTACTTTTGATCTTGAAATTTGACCTATTGTAATTATTTTAGTTATTGAGTTACAGCAGTATAATTAAGCATGTGACACCTTTACCTTATCTATTTTAATATTAATATTTAAAATTAGCACTCATAAATTTAATTCAAGCAGATTTGTGTCAAAATATAAAGATCTAATAATCCCATTTTTAACCATGAGAATGACTTTTGATGACCTGTATAAAATACAAGGTCAGTAGTAAAGAAAAAACAAAAGTTGTTTTAAACATTTATCATATGTACCTATAAGGAACACAAATTTTAAAAGAATAAAAAATAGTCGAGCAACACACTTCCTTGAAATTAATTATATGGAACGACCCCTTTTTCAGTGAAGATTTGGTTATGACAATAATTTGAGGGCCGACAACAAACTGAGAAAGAAAAAAAAAAGTGATGTCGATGTTCTTTTCGTTTTCAATGATAAAGAATATTTTACCAAGTATACAATTTATAAACTGAAAAACTCATTTGATTTTTAAAATAAATATTTTATAAATTTCACTTATTTTTTTTCCTAAATAACAAGTTTTATAAGTATTATTATTTCGTTTAAGATTCAACCTGTTTATACAGCTTTGTTGCTCTTATTGCTTTTAATGTTTGATATCTTATATGTGATTCTTTATACATACATGAGTCTTTTACTATGAATGCATACTTATGTAAATTAAAGTAAAATTTATCTAGAATATATGAATGATAGTTATTCATTTGATTCAGCATACAAGCAGATAAATTAAAAGCGTACTCACCAGAATTTGCAAGTTTTGTAGTTGTAGGGCCAAACATTTGGTATGCATCTATAAATAAATAAGTAAACAAATTTTCATGAAAGAGTTATAACATGCATAGAATTACAACAACTAAAAATTTATTTTATCTGTATTTTTTAAGCGAAAAACCGTAATAATATTTAAACATTTCTATAAAATAAAAGGTAAACTCATTCTACGTTCAAGTACATATTAATTTTTGACTCATTTTCACCCATTGATTTGAAACGTAAAAAAAAAAAAAAAATCTTCTGCGATTTATTTTTTAAATTATACAAACGAAGTAAATGTTGAACAATTATATGTCACTTGGAAATTATTTCAAACCCTTCAACTTTACTAACTCACTTTCGCTATCGCTCTTCTGTTATTACACACTGTATCAGTAATATCTATATTCGCAAAGTATTATTGTTATTATTATTAATATTTTAAGTCTCAAATAAAGTTTTAACAGAAACCGTTTCTAACAATTTTAACAGTTTCTAAATTTTTACATGCGTTTTTTTATATTATAACCACTATTCCAGAACAGTTATTTCTTAAATAATATTATAGCATTAAAACTTTAAAGGTTTTATTATTTTTTTAAATAGTAACTTGAACTTTGTTTGAACTTTGTTTAAGTGTGGGAGACAATTTTTAATACTGTTGGACTGTTACAACTTTATTGTGAGGAAAAACAGAAATGGAGACGCACAGTGTTACTTAATCCTGTGATAATTTTATTTTTGAAAAACATAATATAATTCAATTTTTTTACATAATCATTCCTTACAGAAAATGTTGAAAATGTTCGCCACCATTTTGAATGCAAACATGAACACGTCGAACCAAGTTTTCGGACACATTTCGCAGCGTTGTTGGTGTTATTGATGAAATTTATTCAGTTATCTGTTTTACTTCATTGATGTTTGCAGGACTTCTCTGGAAAACCCTACGAAGTGGTAATGTAAAAATGATAATGATAATGTAAATGTAATGTAGGAATGATAATATGAAAAATTTGAATTAAATTTCGTTTTTCATAAATAAAATTATCACAGGATTAAATAACATTGTGCGTCTCCATTTCTATTTTACCTCACAAATAAAGCTGTAACAGTCCAACAATGTTGGAAATTGTCTCCCACACTTAAACAAGGTTCAAACAATTATATTTCAGTGTTAGAATAGTTGCCACATCCGTTATATTTAAGGGTAATAAGAAACACCAACGGGTTCTCTTTTAAATTGATCACCCTGTATATGCATATACAGATATAAATATTCATTATTTATACATTAGAAAGAATATATATATATATATATATGTGTGTGTATGTAAATGAACACTTATACTTTTATATATATTCTAATTTTCATTGATATACAAGTTATTCTTTTTTAATTATTATTTTATTTCTTGGAAGGTTGTTTCTTTTTTTCTTTCTTTTTTTTTTTTTTTTTTTTTTTTTTTTTTAAACTCATATCCTAAGAGATTTTTAATTTATTTTTTCTTGACTATAAAAATTTTAAATGTAAAAATGTGAAAATTTTTAAAGTAATAGTAAAATGCAGTACAATGCAGTGGATACGACAACACATATAAGAGTACAATATATTTTTTTACTTTTGTATATTTTTGTAGTATCTTTTAAAATGTTTAAATGTAATGTAATTGGGGAAAATATATATATATATATATATATATATATATATATGTGTGTGTGTGTGTGTGTGTGTATTTAAAAGGAGGTAGAAATATAGGTACTCTAAATTTTTAGTGCTTATAATTAAAACGCTAAATATATCTAATTTTTATACAAGTAACAAAGACTTGATTATCAAAATTATAATTTTCTTACCTTGAGTTTGAGTAGGCGCTGGCGTGCTCCAAGCAGATTTATAGGAACTTTCTGGAATAAAAAATGCGAAAGTATAAGAAAACGGATATGTGATATTACGAGAATTTACTAAAAATATATAATTATTTGTCACATATCATGATATTTGCTAATTCTTTTTTAATTGATAATTTTGTGAAAAATATCGCTGTCTGTCCAAAATAATATGTTCCTTTTATATAATTTAATCATAATTACTTTGAATCATAATCAATAGTGTATTTTATAAGCAATGTTGTTTAATCCAATTATAACAGGAGTAATTAGAAAAGTAACATTTTTGTAATAATTATTTATTTCGTGTCTCACTGATTATAGATACGCTTTTGTAGAGCCCGTATCTTTATTCGCATATTTGCACATTTACAAGATGTAGAATGAATGAAATTTATATCGCATTTATTCTGATGTTCATACTCCTGTTTTCTCTTTTGTATTCTTAGCCTGTAATTTTTCATTTAGCATGAGTAACTCATAACTTTTTAATTTAGTATGAATGAGATTTCATTGAGTGAGTTATATATACATATATATATCAAACAAAATTTGTATGGCGTATTTTTTGTCAATTTTTTTTTTTTCAAAGTTTTATGTGAATAAAAAATAATAAAAATAAAATTAATTCAAATTTAAATTATATTTATAAAACACATAAAATATTACTTAGACAAGAAAGGGCGCTATTACATTTTTAATGGGCGCGTAGATATTTGTATTATAGAGTAGCTTTTACACAATTCTGTCAAAATTAACGAATGGTTTGATAAACGAATACGAATAGAGCGATAACGAATGTATTCGATAATGAATGGAGCCGAAGATCGTCGTGTAAACAATGTTGACTGGTGCACGTTAAACATGTCATGGTCGCAAAGTCCTCCAAGTTGCCGTTAACATTATACCTGTGGGGACACTGGATCAGGGATTACTCGGCCCTGATCTGGATCGAAATTGCAAACTCTTTTTGCTGGTGCTGCCATCTTTCGCCAGTTTCTCGAACTGAAATCATATTTCTACATAGTGCTCTTCAAAGACGAAAAGCGCTTCCCTCTCGTCTTAATTCGGGTAATTTCACTATCGGGCTCGGAGTTTTCGAATGGCATAATTAACAACAACAACAACAAAATTAATCAAGCATTTAAGCTAATAATAAATTAAACAACTTTGTATTTAAAAATAAATAAACAAATTGTCAATATATATAAACAAGTGAAAAAACTTTTTAACTATTTCACCGTACAACTAATTTGAATTTGGAAGTAATTTAAACTCTAAGAAAAATTGCATTACTTATTTTGAAACATTATTCTACTATTTTATAACAATGCTTCCTAAATTCTCCTTTATAAATAAATCTACTTGAACAAAGACAGTAACAGGTGTACCCGAAGGGAGGAGGGGGGATGTACATTTAAAAAAAAACTTTATAATTGAATTGTATAATTGATTTTAATAATAATTGAATAAGTTCATTTACAGTTGCATTTATCTTGTATATTTTTCATGGCTGACTAACTAAAATCAGATAGAAACTTATTTAGATATCATTTGCTGAGAAAAATGATTCTGAAAGTATTGCGTTAACAAGCAGTCTTGTGGCGTTTATCTACTTTCGTAAGGACCAGATTAGAAAGTTTGAGTTATTTATTTATTTTTTTTTTTTTTTAAACTTTAATAGTAATAAAACTATAATGTCGTGGTCATCATGACTTTCTTCTAAATTTTCCTTTACAAATACACTCAGTAAAATAATTAATTAAATTTGTTATTTATTAAAATTACCTTCCATGATGAATGCAGACGATTTTATTCTAGAGAAGCGTAATATAATTCTAAATATTATTCAGAGAAAGTCTATCTTATTTATGATTTTAAAAAAAATTAAATAAAAAAAATCGATAACTTTATTTTAAATCATTACTGATCGGTTCAACCATTCGTTTCAAAGGTGTTCACGTATTCTTTTGAAAGATACCCAGAATGGAAATTTGACCCTCCCAATGCTCCTACAAAAAAAAAAAAAAAAAAAAAAAAAAGAGAGAGAGAGAGAGAGAGAGAATAAAAAAGAAAATTCAAGTTAACTATTACTATTATAAATATTTTTTTTTTTTTTTTAATTTTATAACAATTCATTAAAGATAATTTTTATTATGCATATTAATAAAAAATTTTGTCATGCTAAAAAAAGATGATTTTCACAAAAAGTCGATAGGCACTAATGTATGTCAAGATGGAACTACAAATCAAAATGTATGATTTGTAACGTTCCATATTAAATAGATTTATCTCATATTTATAAAATGAATGTTCTCTGATCATTATTCTAAAAAATATATTTACGTTTCTTAATCAATCGCATTAGCGGTCCATGAAACTTCAAATAATAAATTTAGTGGTCGTTGGATTTAAAATATTGAATTTAGTGGTCCGTGAAGTTGAAAAGATTGGTGACTGGTGATCTAGAATTTGATTTATCTAGAAAAAATAACATAGATGTGTGGAAGCCCTGAAGTAGGACAAAAAAGACCTAAATTTATTCAATCAGGTAATTTTGTTCATTTATGACTTAAAAGATTTTGAAAGAGTCTTGTAACATAAATAAATAAAAATAAAAACAAAACAAAAACAACTCGGCTTTTAACTAAAATTCGATTTCGTGGTAGGTCGTAAAAGTTTATTTCCAAGGCTTTTTCTATCGTTTCAAAAAGAAAACTGACTAGTCTCTGGAACTTAAAATTTCTTATTCTTAACAAATTGCAATATGCATAAATGTACAAAAAAAAAAAAAAAAAAAAAAAAAAAAATCAAATTTTAATAATAAAATTAATTTTTTATTTTTTTATTAATTTTTTTGTACTAAACTATCCAAATTTAAGTGCCCTTAAAAATTGCTACAGTTTTAAATTCCTCTATGACAAATATCATTTGTTAAAGAAATAACTGAAATGTAATATTTTAAAAGACTGGATTTTAAAGGACTATTTACGAGTTTTATTTAACACCTTACAACATTAAAAAATACACTACCACAAACGTATATACAAAATTTACAACCTTAAGAAATGTACACATTGCGACGATTTTCGACTTGAAAATTACATGATACGCAAAATCATATAATATTCCTAAAGTATTGTACATAGCTTGAAAAAAAAAAAAAAAAAAAACCTATTTTAGGTAACAGATCTCCCAACCTTTTTTAGAAATTGAGATCATACAATTTTATATTCTTTTTGAGGTAACGTTTTGATGTTACTTGATACATTTCTGATTGTTAATGTCCTTCCTAAATAATTAAAGTTAAAATGTTATTTCACATTAATTTTAACATAACATATAACGTAAAAAACTTTCATTAACATTTGAGAATTTATTTTAGATATACATCCTAGTTTATCAGTATTATTATTATTGAACAAATGATTTTTTAACATAATTGGTTGAAGCATAACACATTGGTTGATTTTTAGAACTTGGGTATAAGTAAATTAAAACATTTAAAAGCAGTTTTTTCAAGTATTTTAAAAATCTAATTATAATTTACAATAATTATAATTACAATTATATATTATATGTATATATTTATTTACAATATATTTATAAATATACGTTGTAAAAAAAAAAGTCAAAAGGGAAAATTCTACTTTTTTTTTTTTTTTCTTTTTTCCCTTGGAAAGTTCCGTAAATTAAAGTACCGCAATTTTTTCCACGAGGTTTTTTTTCCCCGATAAATTTACATGAAATTTCCTTTTAAATAAAAGAATGAAACTAATTTTACTAGGCTTTCCTTGAATTTTTGGAAATTCCCCCCCCCCCTGACATTTAGAGAAATCTCGTTAATATGAGACACAATTTCTTTCTTCCTTTCTTTATCTCCTCCCCCCCCCCTCACTTTACAGTGTCAGTAAATTATCCATCAATATCACCAATGCATATATTTTCTTGTTTACCAAATACAAAAGGCAAATACTTTTAAGGCTGGTTAGCTTTTGGTAAATATTCTGTTTCCAGAAAAATACAAAAAATTGTTTTTGAATAACAATTAAAAACTTCGTAAGTAAAAAAAGCGATTCTTAGTGTTTATTTATTTATTTTTAGTTAAGGGCGCATATTTTTTTTTTTTTTTTGTTTTTTTTTTTTTCAGTTAAAGGTGCATTTTTTTTTTTCTTTTTCAATTAAATGTGCATTATATTACAAAAGTGTTTGCTTACAAAGTGGTTATTTATAAAATCTCCCATTTCTTGAATGTACTTAGTTACTAATTTTTCTTTCCAATTAATTTATTTTTATTTATCATTATTATTTATTTTTATTTTTGTCGGTGAAATGAAAATATTTTCCCAAATAAGTGAACTTTTAGCTTAAAAAGTAACTCAAAACTTTAAATAAAAAACTAATATCAAAATTAAGGAGCAAACATTCAAACCATGTTTTTTATTTATTTATTTATTTAAGAGTTAGTGATTTTTCTTTTAACACAACATAAAATAGTATTTCTACATACTTTCTGTGGTATGCCTACATATCTTCCTTGTGACTAGCAATACATCAAAACAAACGATAATTAGGGTTTAAGTTTAGTTATTTTTTAATTTATTAAGTTTTTTTGTGTTTTCTGAAACATTGTATCCGAAGGAGAAAACATGGTTTGAATGTTTGCTCCTCAATTTTACAGTTTAAAAAATATAAGTAAATAAAAAGAAAAATATGCTAAAAATATAAAAGTTTTGACTGAAAAGTAAACATAATTATACATAGTAACATAAAAAGCTAACTAATAGACGTTTTTCAAAATATGTTATTTTTGGTAAGGTACTACTGACTATTTAATATTTTTTTCGTGACAGACTTTTATAAAGTACAATGCATATTTTTAATATTCAAGACAGGATTAAAATATTCCTTTCTTTAGACCATTCATTTCTAAGGGAAAATTGAAGAGACACTTTTATGCAAGATTAAAATTATCTAATAGCTAATGTACCTTCGATAATTTACTCTTAATTAATTAAAAGCAAACTACACATATGTATTTACTTTAAAATGCATTTATAAAGGGAGTAAATCACATAATATTTTTCCTTTCTTGAAAATATCATATGGGGGGGGGGTTAAAATTATTATAATTACAGAATCCCCTTTAGATGGAGAATGAAACGAAAAAGAAATTATAACATGAAATATATATATATATATACAGTCGGTAACAAAAGTCTCCGAACACTAGCAAAATTTCCTATATAGAAAAGGTACACTTAATACAATTTTGTTAAATAAATCCTTGTCAAATCCTATTTTTAGACTGACTAAGAACAGGATTCGACAAGGATTTATTTAACAAACCTGTATTAAGTGTACTTTTTTTTATATAGGAATTTTTGCTAGTGTTCGGAGACTTTTGTTATAGACTGTATATATATGTGTGTAACATAAAATTATTTAAAATGCACAATTATTAAAGGTATTTATTAAATACTATATTGATTACTGTGACAGAAAAAAATTTGTATTTACCTGTGAAAAGCATGATTGTATCAGAAGAAACTTACAAAAATTAAAACTTCATAAAGTTAGTCTAGAGGTGTGTGCGCATATTAATTTAAAAGTTTTCAATTACATAAATCTTTTAAATCCAGTTTGAATATTTCTTCCCTTTATTTTAATGAAGATTTATTGATAAGCATTAGCAGCTGACGTATTAAAGGATAACCGTTATAAACCTATTAAAATAATTTAGAATTATTTCGGTCCATTCACTAATCATTACTTGCTCACAAATCACCTAGCAGATCAGAAGATACGCGAAATAAAATTAAAACTGGGAAAGCTGTATCTTTCCAAGCATCCGATTCCCTACATCAGTAGGCGGATCTACCCTTTGTTGGAGGCCAATTGAAATAGAGTATGAGATGATGTCATGAGACAACAAAAGCGTTCATTGGCTAGGCAGCCGCGAAACTTGATATGGGTATCGCACGGGGATGGAAGGGTTGGAAAGTGATTACAATCAATACTTCTTTGTTATTTTTATTAATATTTATTGTTTTAGGTAAAATATTTGTTCTGATTTAATATTTTTTAAATATAGGCAAAATTAGTTTTCTTATTTTCTGAGCTGAAGTAATTTAATATCTAAATATTTTTTCTTTGTCTATTCCCGGTTAAGATATGTATTAAAAATTAAAAAATAAAAATATTATTCTCTCTGTAAAAACCGAAACATAGTGAATGATAAGTAATAATAATGCTAGAATTTAGTTCATTTTCTAAAAGTTACTTTATAATCATGTATATCAATATATTAAAATAATACTGTAAAACAAGTTTTATGGCAAGGAAGAAGCTCATGTGCTAATGCAAACATTTAGGCGTTGGTTTCGATGCCTTCATTTACATTTCGTAGCAACATAATTAATTAATTAATTAATTAATTATATGTGAGTCTAATACAGTGATCACCATCTTATGGTATGGGACAAAGTTTTGGTGGTCTGTAGAAAAACCTTGACATTATTTACATTTTTTAATGTTTTAATAGAAATTAAACTGATGTTAATTTTAACTACATTATTTTCTGAATCACTTAGATTTCAGAATTTCGTGGATGATGAGAGAGAGGATAAGTTTGATATCACAAAAATTTCAATTTTTAAGTATATCAAATGTAGTTATGGCTTAGAATTTCTTATTTGCATTTGATATATCAAATGCAAATCAGAAATTCTAATATATTTTATATATTTTGTATTCTAATATATTATATATTATTTTGTATTCTATATATTAATTCTAAATATATTTAGCTAAAAATTATTCTAAATTTATTAGAATAATCGAATTCTTCAAACGTTTAAAATGTACGTCGAAAATATAATTTTCCATTGGGGTTTAAAAATCTGACATTATAATATATAAATTATTAGATTTGGTAAATATAGTTTAATATAAAGAAATAGTCCTTTATCACTGTATTTAAATCTTTCTTCTGCTTCATGATATGGAAATTATGAAAAGGTGTTTACCTTCTTTCTCTATAATTATTTTATTATAATCATACAACTTTTAAGTATCGTTTTTATGATTAAATAAATATTTACATTTTTCTTATGATAGAAAAAAGCATTTTTAATCTTTTTCCATAAAATAGGTTTATTTCATATTTATAAAATGGGCGTTATATGATTATTATTCCAGAAATATATTTACGATTTTTTTAATCAATAATATTAGTGGTTTACGAGATTTTAAATAGTAGATTCCGTAGTCCATGTGATTTTAAATTGTTAATTTAGTGGTCCATGAAGTCGAGAAAGATGGCGACTACTACAGTAAATTTTACCTTGAAGGAGTATAGGAAATTTCCTGTTATTTTTTATGTAAAATTTGCTTTAATTCGTAATTAATTTCAGTTTTTAAAAGCATTATTTATTATTAAATATTCTATAATTTTAATTTTATTTATTTATTTATTTTTTTTTTTTTTTTTTTTTTTGTATACTCAGGGGGAGTTGGTAAAGCAAAATCAGCCTAGCACCATCACGATTTAATTCACGTTTGAAAAATAAATCAAAATACGCATTTGTTAAGAATTATTATTATTGAACGAAATTAAACGTTTTCTAAGAGTGCTTATACGAATTTTGTAGTAAAGTAAGTAGCTTATTATGAAAATAGACTTTGGTCATAGGATTTAAAAATCGGAAAATGTCTACTTTTCAAGAATATCGAAGACAACTTTTTAACAAATTTTACCAAATATTTACAGCGGCAATGATTTTTGATTAATAAAATGATTAACGGTTTTTGTTAAGCAAATAAGCAAAATATTTTACTTTTATTGCTAAATTTGTTTAAAAATTCCATATATATATATTTAAATCATCATCAAATACATGTTACAATAATAAATAAATAAATAAAAAATAAATAAAGGTTGAATATAAAAAAAAAAATCTCGTTCCTTCTTATATTTTCTTTTCTGTTCTTCCTTCCTTTTTTTAAATTTTTATTTACCGGGTTCGATTTCAGTCCGCGCTCGTCGGTCTAGACGTTTGAAGTTTTCCGTGGTTTTCTCCTAAACCTGCGTAAATATGGGTTAGGACCCGTTAGAAAGACGTCTACGAAAGGCACTCTCCCTCTGGCCTCGGACCCTAGTGCCATTTCTTCCCAAACACAAACACCCCGGCGCAACTTCGGACTATAGCCATATGGACTCCTCGTTATATAAGACTCTCAAATTAAACATTCCTCATCAACAATCATCTCTGTTTTTAATCTCTATTGCCCTCCTCATTAGAAGCCTAAATTTTGTCTTTTTAATTAACTGCTGCCCTCTGTCGCGTAGGATTTTATATCTGGCAGCAATTGTAAATTTTATTTATTTATTTATTTATTCAATAAACAACGGAGGAGACTTAACCTCTAGAAACGGGCTCTTTCACAATTTCACATTGTTATGTGACATTTGTCGTCAGAGCCCCTCTTTGGAGGTTGAAATCACTCAAAACCGCTGCATAGTGGTGAGCGGCTTCTTTCCGTCTTTGAATCTTTGAAACACAAACACCAAACACATCTTCCTATATTTTATTTATTAAATCTGGAATTAAAGAATTTGAAAGTCATTATTTATTTACTTATTTATTTGATATATTGCAAATCAAAATCATAAACTTGTATTCAGAATAGGAAATTTTCAAAAAGGCTGAAGTCAATTATTTAAAACAATTTAATTTATATGTATATAATATTTTTAAAATTTAAAAATTAGCAGTAACAATAAATCTTTTCAAATTACTTTTATAAATGACTCGATTTCCCCCCTTTACTACAGTTTATATATAAAGAACGGAGGTTTATAATTTTGGCCATATGTTTTGTTTTAGATTAATTTCCAAGGTTCTAAGACACCCACCGTCAAATGGGATAATTAATTCGTGTGTTGCTTTCAGTGAATCTCCATGCTTATGTGTTTCTGTAAATAATTCTTGTTATGTTATTATTGTTATTATTATTATTATTTTAAATTAATGGTATATTAGATTTTTGAAATTCAATCTCTCTCTCTCTCTCTCTCTCCTTTTTATCATTATTCTTTTTTTTTATTATTAGTTAAATACATAGATATATATAACCTTCTTTTCATCAGAGTCTAATTACACGGTCGTATTTTAATTTTCAACAGGTACTGTTGTACATTGGATTGGCGTCAGTGCTATTGTTGAACTTGATAACTGAATCAGTTTGGGAAATCTTGTTGCTTTGTTTGGCGTGTGTATGTCTCTTTGGTGAATTGTTTGACTAACTATTCTTCGTTCTCATTCTTTGTTTCTACTAACAAAAGGATTATATATATATATATATATATATATATATATATATATATATACATATATATATATATATATATATATATATATATGTATATATATATATGTTATATGTTGACAAAATACGCTTTCCGACACCCATTAACACTTTCGCGACCGCATGTTTTTGTCTTTTTCACAGTAAGGTCCGCCTGTGGGCGTTATTCTCCCCAGTTACAATATTTCAAAACAAAAATTTCCACATTCACAATTATATTACAAATGGATATACATTATAGCTATACTCTTTCTAATCAAAGCATTTATATCCATAGTATATTGATAGTACAATATGAATATTGGGTATATTTTTAAGAAATAAATAACATACAAATTGCGAAAGAAACGCCCATTAGTGATTCAAATGACGTGAATCTACGTCAGCGGCGGCAAAGGCGTTAAATAAAAATCCTTAAAAGGTTTTTAAAAATTAAAATAATTATTTTTATTCGAATAATTTATAAGATAAAAATAGACGTTTTACATCAATAAATATCTTGTTTTCATGTGAAGTGAAACAAGCATAAAATCATTATATCCTATTGAAAGGTTCTGGGTATTTCTCCATATTTTAATAAATATCAATCGAAAATAACAGATATTTAATAGTTTGTAGATGTTTTTTTAATAACTACTGTTTTTTAATATTTCCTGTAATTTTCTGAGAATAACAATCTCAGAATTCAGCATTATAACGGCAACATACAAAACTTTAAGTATTAAAGAATTATCACAAATGCCGAGTGAAAAAAAAAAAAAAAACACCGGGCGGAACGGGAGAAAAAATATTGATACAGAAATAAGCACAGCATTGCTATAAGTTTCTTGCAAAAAGTATTCGAAAATAACACGTCTTTATATAAAGGGCAATAATAAAACAATGTTAGAAAACGATGTTATTAGTAAAAGAAAGAAGGAGAAATTCTATTTATTTAACAACGTAGTTTATTGTTTAGAACTGTTTGTGGATGTGAACATTTTATTCCTATATATTTTCTGGGTTGTATCATTTTTAAACAGTTATATGAACAATTTCTATTACGCATTGTGTTTTAAAGAGTTAAAGAAAAATCAAGACGTGTGTACACGTCCTGCGCTAGCTGTAGCTCACCAAAAGATCTGTTGCAAGTTCTTTGCCTCAGCGTACATGGCATGTTGAAACGTCACCACACATTTTACTTTCCGCATCAGTATGGTGTTTCTTGTTCAGTTTTTGTGGATGAAATAAACGTATATAAACAATTTGCAAGTGTATTTAAAAAAGTTAAATTCGATTAACGAAGTTACTTTTTCATATTCTTCTTTATATATTGAATATTTTAACAAAACAATATGTTCATCATATGTAATTTTGATATTAATAAATATATCGAATTATTTTAAGTAAAAAGTTTCTTTTTTGGAAAAATGGTGTAATTAGTTTCGTACAGTAACAGCACTCTTAAATTTTTTAATAAATATGGTCTTACTTTTATTGTTATGTCAGTTAAATTGAGCGATGTCACTTGCTTTTAATCCAAATCCGATAATTACATCACTTAACTTGCGTCAGAATTGTTTATCTCTTGGTTGACGTTATATTGTAAACAAGTTTGACTAGTTAGATTTAGTTTTAAATAATAATCGTAAGTAAACACTTAATAAATTAAAATTACCAGGACTTGTATTGTATTATCTGAAGTAACAATATTTTTTACAAGTCATAACTGAAAATTCATATATTTTTCAAAAACCTATTGGTATTCGAAAATAAAATTAGTTGATGTAGAAGTGCTCCATCCCTATTTAAATTAAAACGTGTATAAAATCAAATAATTTTAATCTAGTTAAACTCTTTCTCTTTCTCTCTCTTTCTTTTTTATTGTTATTTGTTTGTTTTTCTTTTTTTAATCAATCTAAAAATAATATCTTTTATTATTAAAAAAAAAATATATATATATATGTAAAAAAAAAAAAAAAAAAAAAAAAAAAAAAACTATTAAGTTATAATTTTTGTGATTCAGCAATTTTTATTTTCTAGTTTTTACCCTACGTACTGTACAATTATTTCTTTCCGTTTAAAATTTTCACAAACATGTATCGTTTTATTATGTCACACTATATTCTGCTGGTTACAGGACAAGATAAACAAAATCATTTCTCACGCCTGTCTAACAAAAAAATAAAAGTTGTCAACGAAAGTCATTGTATCCTTAGCGCATCCCAACAAAACAATTTTGATCCGTTAAACTCCCACGCATGCGTATTTGTCTGTGAGAAGACAGTCTCACAGTTGGAGGCCTTGGGTGTTTGTTATTGCGAGATAAAGGTGTTGATACCGAATTTCCGATTTGCATTCGTTTTTAAAGAATATCATGTATGATGATGTTCACATGCATCAATCATTATTTACTTGTATATTTGAGATGAAAAATTACATTAAATCTAAAAAGTTTTCTGATCAATTACCCTCAACGATAAAAAAGTTTCTAAAATCTAGAAATGAAAAAAAAAACAATATATATATATATATATATATATATATGCATATATAATTTGAATAATTTAATACCATTGTAACCCTCAGCAGACAAAAGATAGAAGAAGATACCAACATATAATTAAATTTTAATTAAGATTTATTTCGAATAAAAATTGCCACGGTAATAATTTAATTTGAGTACCAATAATTAGTAAAAATATGTTAAAGTACTTACGCAGAAGAGAAATGACACTGACATATAACACATAAGCCTAACGATGAGATAATTTGCAAAAACCATTAAATAATAGTATAGCAGTCAACACTTTAGAGAAAAGAGAAAAGGATAAAATTACCAAAGAGTTCCGTTAAGAGGGGACAATACCTAATCCCGCGGACAGCCGTGGCCAATGTTATTCTATGGGAAAATTTGTTTCGACAATTACACATTACCTAATGTATATTTTTTAATTCTGTTTTCGCAGTCAGAAAATTCATAACCGTTAAATGAGTACTCATTTTTGAAAAATTCAATTTTTTTAATTTTTACATTTTAATTTTGAGTTCAAAAATGCGATTTTTCACAAAATGCCTTTTTCTCATTTTCTAGTCGCAAAATGAAATACTAAAAAAAAAAAAAAAAAATCAATTCTTGGAAAACAAGTACTAATTTAACGCTTACGAATTTTCTAAATGTGAAAACAGAATTGAAAAATATTCATTAGGTAATGAGTAATTATGTAAACAAATTTTCATATAGAATAACATGGGCCAAGGCTGCCGGCGAGATGTGGTATTGTACGCTCTTAAAAGGAAAAAAAAAAGGGGGGGGGGAGGAGTTCATGAATTGAAAATTGGAGTTTTAAATGCTGAAAAATAGAAATGTTCACTCATCAGGAAACTTGCACTTCTATCAGCATATGCAAGATTTCGGAAAACTGTATAGCTAATTCAAGTAAATATACAGCTCAAGTCTCCATCTTGCAACAAAAAAAAAAAAAAAAAAAAAAAAAAGAAATAAAATTAAACAATAACACAAACCAAAATTGAAACAAGGAGTAAGTATTTTAAGCAATCCACATGTTAAACGATACATAGGGAGATAGTATAAATAAACAGGTTGCCAAACGAACATTAGTAAAAATTCTATCGCTTATCTTTTTATTAAAATTAAAAAGGAATTTAAATAATAGTATAGCAAATTTAAATTCGCTTTATATTTTGTTTTATTTCAGCATTAAGATAATAAATTAACAAATTATTTAGTTATTTATAAAATTAAAATTAAAGTATTTTAAGTGTTAATGAAAGTATTAATGAGTTTTAAAAGTATTTTTGTACATTTTTATTGGACACTGTTTATATTATAATTATTATAATTAATATGGTATATTGGTAATAAAAACATAATAAGGTAAAGCTGTATATTCTCTCTCTCCCTTCCTCTCCAATATATCATTATTACAAATGTATCAAACTTAGAATCTTAAACCTTCAATAACTTATATTTTTAGCTAAAAAATTTAAAGTTAATAATTACTGAATGTGAAATATAAATGTAAATCAATTTTTAACATTTATTCTATTGTAAATGAATATATATATGTATATATACTATGAGAACTATGTTTGCAAAATAATGTCTTATATGCATAAAAAAAAAATTATAATTTAATCATTTAGTTTTTATGTAATAGACTTACATGTTTTATAAGTTTCATTTTCACACAAGCATATGTATTACAAATTTGTATAATTCTGTATCATGTTTTTAAAAATCTAGAAATTCCCTATAAGTAATACTCAATTTTAATTTGTTTATTAATATTAGTGTTAATGCAAGACCGCAAACAACAGTATTGAATAACCGATGTTATTAAATTTATAATTTCAATATTAAATTAACGATGACAACATACTTTTTTTATACAAATTATAATGAAAAAATAAACCTTAATGAATAATTTCCATTTCATAATTGTCAAAAAAAAAAAAAAGATATAGTTAAACGTAATAATAATAGCGCATCTTTTTAAGATTTATAGTCTTAGTAAATGACGAAATTTTTATTCACATAAAAATAATGTACAAACATGTACAAGGATTTCCTAACTACTATATAGTTCCAGAAATTTAAATCGTTTGAATTGCGGAATGTCCTAGCAAATTAAAATGAGCAATTTTATTATTGTAATTTTATTTGCATTGTCTAATTTTACTTTTATATTTATCATTTTTTCATGCTATTTAATAAGAATTTGTATGTATAACTTGAATAATTTAATATTTTAAAATAAGTTGTAATAATAATAATAATAATAAAAATAATAAATAACATAAACTTCTGATCATACAGGGAATTGAGGGCTATGTGCTCCGCGGATAAACCACTAAAATGCTGAATGAGATATAAACGGGCAAAAAAAAATTTCTAGCTCAAAAACTTGATTCTATTACATATATAACAAAACACAAACGTAAAAATATTGACACTATAGTAGAAATATTTGTATTTTATATATGTACCAAAGTATGTAAGAACAATAAATAGAAGCGTGTGGTTACCATGAAGCCAGGGAGAAACTGTAAACTAATTCATGCATTAAATTAAACAGTACGATTGTGTAGCGTAGAAAAAATAAAACAAAAACAACATAGTTATAGGTATTTACATTTTTTGAAAACTCAATCATTTGTTTTTATTCCTTTTTCAGAAAATACTTTCCTGCACTTTCTTGATCTCGCCCTTTTCCCGTACCCGTGGATAATCAAGAGTTTACTGTAGTCACAGACAAAATATAAAATCTCTGAAATTATTTTTTTCTTTTTACACTTTTCACATTACAATTGTTAATATTCTATTACGTTTAGCAGAAAAAAACACTATCCAGAGATTCAACGAAAATAAACTATGGATACATGTTCCTGATTATACCATTTTACCTTATCCTTTGATCAAGTTATAGGAATTGCAAACACAGATCGCAGCTTTCTGGTGGGTCTGACACCGGATATCGTGGTTTAAACAAAACATGTCAATTGTAGGTGTTGAAGGGTTAAGTTATCAGTTCTCCTCAATGCCAATTATCCGGCGCCATAAATATGAAAGTCAGATCCCAATAGCAAAAAACAGCACACTGTGTGGAATAGATAAGACTCCACCATTACTTGAAATAGTTTGATAATGCATTCTCAAATGAGTACTTGACATTTATTTATCTTAATATGTTGTTCTCAGATGATATACTTGCGCTTACAGTACGCTAAATCTAAATATTTTTTGCATGAGATATGAGCATGTATATCAACATACAGGGGTTAAAAATATATTAAGGAGCTATTTGATGCACGATTTAGTTTTTCATTGGTGTAAAAGCTTAATTTTGCCCCATTAACCTTTATATATATATATATATATATATATATATATAAATGAAACTAAGGATATTATATTTGTTTATTTACTTTTTTCCATATTCATAGAAAAAAGTATTGGATTCATAAAAAAATTGCGATTTTCGGTTTTTGATGGATTTATATTTTTTTCTGAACACGATTTGATCCTTTCTAGAAACAGGGGTGGCGCCAGCTAGGGGGCCGGGGGGGCACAGGCCCCCCCGTCGGGGAGTCCGTGACCCCCCATCGGGGAATATTACTAAAATCTGTCGGGGAAAAATTATGAAAATTTCAGTTTTTCTCCTATTAGCAGCACTTTTTTTTCCTTTTACAAATTTCGAACAATCCAGTTTTTACTTTCTATATTCAATAGAAGAAAGTATTGGATTCGTAAAATTTGTCGACTTCTGATTTTCCATGATGTTACACTTTTTGAGAGGTCTAGAACACGTTTTTACCATGACATTTGTAGAAAATATCTGTCTGCCTATGTGTGATAAAAAAAAATTTCCAACTGTATCAAGAACTACTGCACAGAATTACATATAAATTTGCGTATAGTTGCCCCATGACATAAATAAGTGTCCATTAACTTTTAGTCCAAATCACTCAATAGGTGGTACAGCCGTACAGCAATTTCTTTCATTTAAGGGAAGGCTACATCTCAGGTTCTATTTTGTATAATCGAACAAAACTTGATATACATGCTTGCCAACCATCTCATTATGAAGCGTAGTACTTTTTGTCACCACCTTTTTTTGTACACCAGTCATTTTTTAGAGTAATTTCATTCTTATTTAATCGTAACACTATTTGGAGAGAATTGCTCTAAATATAAAGTGGTGTGGGAAAAGGGGCGTATTTTCAAGGGGCGTTAACAAGTCTACGCTTATTAATGAGATGGTTGGCAGTCCTGGATATATGAGAGGGTCATTATAAAACATTAAGCTGATTTAATTTAGGCGCATATTGGCAGATAAGTGCGTTGTTCTGCTGCCATTTTCCCCGAGATTATCTCAGTTTCTATTGTATAATATTGTAAATAACTTTGTATATGACAGTGCCATTATGAAACACTATGTGGAATCAGTTTGAGCGCATATAGCTCGATATGTGAGGCTTCTGTGCTTCAAATTTTCCCGTGAACGGGGAGGCTATATATTCGATTCTATGCTATACAATTGCATAAAACTTGGTATATGACAGGGCCATTTTAAAACACTATGCTGAATCAATTTGGGTGCATATGAGCCAATAGGTGGTGCTGCTGTTATGTAATTTACTCCACGAACAACAGGGAGACAACGTCTATTAAAAGGCCACCCCTCTGGATAGAGAACCAATTTTCTACAGCAAGATAGGTGGCCTTCTTAGGAAAATTTGACTGTATCTGTGATCAATGGATACGAAGATTAATTTTTTTAAGACTATACCTTCATGTACTCTGTACATATTTTATTCTATGGAACAAAAATAGTATACACTCAGAGAAAGGCACGATGATCTCCAAAACCACAAATGGAATGGTACAAATATTAACAGTAATGTTATTAATAACAATATTGCTGTTTTTGACGGACAGTCATATAATAAACTCTTTCTACACAATGCCCCCCTGTCGGGGAGGTGGTGTCCCCCCGTCGGGGAATTTCTGGTGCCACTACTGTCTAGAAAATATCTGTCTGATTTTGTGTGACAAAAATTTTCTGGCAAATCTAGGTCATGTCACAGAAATCCATACAAATTTATATTTAGTCGCGCCTTGATATAAATTCGGTCTTATAAACTTCAACTTCTAATATGTATAATTTCAGAAAACTTTATATGGAATAGGGCCATTGTGAAACACTATGCTGATATAATTTGGGTGTATATCGGCTCACAGGTGTTGCTACTATTACAAACTTTATGCGATTTTCCATATAGCTACAACTCAGCATCTATTAATTCAAAATTATACCAAACTGCTTATGTAAAATCTCTATTATGAGTAGTTAAGATTGAATTTTTGTTAACTGATAAGTGACACTGTTAAATGAAACAATACAGAAGAAAGTTTAAAATGACTACAACATAGTAGTTTTTCTATTCATGTTATCCTATAGAAGCTTAATTTTAATATATCCAGAGTTTTTAATACAAATGAATACAATATTTTTATTTATATTTTTTAAAATTTTGTTTGTCTCACTTTATGTTATAAAAGTACATAAATATAGTCTTAAAATAAAATCAGCTTTCTAAAAGATTTCGAGAAGAATTTTAGTGATTGTTTTTTCGGCATTTACATTACTTGCATCTATTTTTAATTTTATTAGGTGTATCTTCACATTAATAATTTCGTTTCAAATATTCTGATAATTTGATTATTATAAGGGAATTTAAATTTTATAATACGTTTGAAATTCTATGGTAGTTTAAAAATATATGATAAATGTATTCAAATAATAATAATAATAATAATAATAATAATAATAATAATAATGAAGAAGAGTTAGTGAAAGGGTTAAATGTTTTTTACGCACACTAGAGCTACGCAATGGACAATTGGCGATGGTCTAGGATTTCTCTCAAGTATAAGTCCGGAGAAAACCATTACAATTTTGATTCTCCGCGGAGGGGTTTTTTCCCTTGTTTTGATAACCTACAGAAGTATGATTTTTAGGGAACATGAAAAACATTGCAGCCAGGATAGATTTTACATACACCAGACATCATTAATATACATTCAACCTCAGAGTTTGAACCTGATGCTCTATTAACCAGACTACCACCTCCTGCCCCCCTTAAAAAAAAAAAAAAAAAAAAAAAGAAAGAAAGAAAGAAAGAAAGAATAAAAAAGAAGAAGCAACCGAAAAATCTATGTTTCTCATCTTATAAAGAACAATAGCATATGGATTAAGTAAATATAAAATCAATGGCTTCAATATGAAGATTAATTAAAATAAAATATTTTATTTCAAAAGAATAAAATTGTATGAGCAGATAAAGTTATAAGAAGAAAATCACAATATAATCATTGCAAATACAGTTTAGTCGTCCAAAAATATATTCAACTTTACAGTGGAGTTAAAAGAGCTCCCCTTCAATTAATTAATTAATTAATTTAATTTAAAATTAATAAGTACAGAATTATAACCGTCATGAACTAATTATTAAAAAATAAATTTGAACTTGTAACTTGCAAATATGTATATTTAGATATATATATATTAAATATTTTTTAGTTTGAAAATTATTTTACAGATATGTATACACCATAAATTGCATCACAAAATTCCAGAGAGCAACTATTTTCGCAAGTTGACATGCATAACATCATTGATTATATTCAAATATATTAAAAAAAAAAAAAAAAAAAAAAAAAAATCCAAAGCTTTTATTTTGTCATTATAAGGAACAATAACGTCTCATATTAGTCTATAGATACACGTGTTTATAAGATTATATGCAAATATAATATATACTTATAAATAATAATTTATTTGAAAAGTAAGTCATATCTTGTTGAATTTTAGCAAAGTTACGATTCCCTTACTCGAATGTAGTTTTCTTTTCACATAAATGAGCAATTGTTTTTAAATAAGAGTTATTACAACATTTCACTCAACTATTAGTATTATCTTGTTAAACAATGGGTTCTAACCTTTTTCTTTGTTAGTTTTCAATAGAAAATTTTCTATTAATATGATAAATAAATAATTAAAATTAAATTAAACTGTTACATTTCTGCCAAGAGACTTTTACAGTGACAAGAAATAAAATAGAATAAAAATAGAAATTAGTTTAATTTAATTAAAATGAAACTAATTGAATTTAATAAAATTTCAACGCAAAATTTTCGCTCTATGATATGTATATATATCATGTTTTTTTTTTTTTTTTTTTTTTTTTTTTCTAGTTCTTCATGTGACCCTTGGTTTTATCTACTGCGATGTTTGAAAAGACTTTCAATATATATATATATATCAGTGCAACGTTAAAAAATGTTAAATTAGGGTAGATTATTATTAGGATAAATATACCACAAAATTTAACATACAGGCTAGATTGCGTAAGAAAAAGAAAGAAACACCGATCGTAATGTTTAGCACCGAAATCGGCTGATTTTGTTCACAAACCTAAATTTATTTTCGTATGTCCTTGAACAGAAAAACCGGAAGGTTCTCGAGTTGTTTTTGCTTTTTATTCTGTGGACGTCAAGCATACCGGACAAATTCAATCATTACCAAACGTGACGTTACTCATTGATCTAACCCTAGCATAACAGTTTTTGTTAGCCTTCACGCCTTTCGCACGCGTCTTGCCGTCAAAGCATCATTGGAGATATTTGACGAGGGGCAACATATTGGACCACTCAATCACACAGCTTTTGTACCAGAGAAAGGACGGGTCTCCGTTCGTCTGTTGACTGATACCTATCTCCAGTTTTCGTAAACATCTTTTATGTAGTGGGTGGCAAATGCAACAGTGGCATAAGAACGCCAAAATAAAAATGGAAAGTAACAGTAAATAAATAAAAATGAAATAGTTAAAATGAATAAAAGAATAAGTAAATAAAGAAAATATCTACACTTTATGCGTATGTGTCTCAAGTGTACTTTTATAAGTCAAATTTCACACTGAAAAAAAAAAAAAAAATAAAATAAAATAAAATAAAATAAATAAATAAATAAATAAATAAATAAATAAAGGAAATAAAAAAAGGAGCAAATGTGTGTCAAATTTGAGTATATCATACTCAAAATAGCTCTAAAACAAACATACTTAAATTTAAAAATCCCATGTGTACATATAATTGGGTATGTTTACATTATATATGTTGTATTATACATGTATATGCTAGGATGCTCAAAAATGGCACTGGCCATCATTAATCCCAATATCCCAAATATAGGGGCCGCGGTAGCCCAGTCGGTAGAGCGCCAGACTCGCAATTGGAAGATTGTGGGTTCGGTACTCGAGCCGGCCATAGACCGCCGTGTACACTAATGGTGCCTGGTGAACGTAAAATCTGTCGTGGCCGCAATGTCCTCCATGTTCCCATCAAAAATTATATATCTGGGGGTCACCGAAGAGGAAGAGCCATCCATTCCGTGGAGGATCAAAATTGTGATGCCATGTCTCCGGACCACCTCTAGGGGTGAGTCCCAGACCGTCGCCAATCGTCCATTGCGCAGCACTAGTGTGAGGTAAAACCCAACCAACCAATTTAAATATAGATTCTCATTAATGTAACGTTCCACAAACCAGTATGAAACCACCAGGAAAGACAGTTCTGGAGATTTCAGGGAATAAAATTTGTGTTTTAACTCCTACTGTTTAAAAAGAAATTTTATTAAAGAACTTCTTTTAGTTTACTATATTTCTAATAAATTATGAAGTGAACACATATTAGTTTGAAAACATGCGCTAATTCATAAATGAGGCAGGCATGTTTTCCTTTTTCAAACAAAATGACTCCTTTCGAAATGCGTACATTTATTTACTCATTTTTGAGCATTATTTTTAACAGTGCAATAAGTGCATAAAAAAAATGCAAACTCTTGATTTTTTTTTCATTTACAACGTTTGAATATCAACAAATCTTTATTCAAAATATGTATTTTATTGTATTTATATTTAGTTTAATTTAGTCTAATTAAAACCTGAGTGATGTTTTTATTAAATTTTAGACAAAAAAAGGTGTATACAGAACAGAGAAAATGTTTTTTTTATTTTTTTATTTTTTAATAATAATGATAATAATAACAGTAATAACTTGATTGTTTATGTTAAGTGAATGCCAAATTATACGCACATGAAAGGTTTGCTGCTGTTGAGGAGCATTCATATAATTATTTATTATTATTAATATTTTTGTCCTTTCGAATTTTAGGAATAACGCCATTAAAGCTACTCTATAAAATAAATTCTGTTAAAAAATATAAATGATCCTGTAACTTTCCTACAAAAAAAATCTGTTTTCTAAAACTACGGAATTTTAGTGAAAAATTACATCGCTGTCTAATAAAAAAAAAAAACATTTTTTTCTGTAACGCAACTGTAATGCATATTTCATCTGGTCGTTACGGTTATTTTCTGTTTTGCATACAGAAAAATTGGTATATCAAAACTGGATTGGAACATGCTGAATAACTGCACAATTTATACTTTCGTAGTTGCGAGGTCATATAGTCGCCTGCGATGTAGTTGACTTTGGTTTGGTCCTGGACGGTAGCACAGGAGAGTTTTATTTCATGTCAGATTTATTTACAGTGTGTACTATTCAAGAAATCTGTTGTATACATAGTCTCATTATTGTTTTCATACAAAAAATTTTTGCCAACGTTTTTTTTTTTTTGCATAGCATACGTATATTTTCTAGGAATTTTACTGCCAGGAATTTTCTCCAATTAAACAGACTATTTTCCTCCCCATAACAGTGTACAAACATTGTGATATAACCAAAAATAAATAAATAATTATAATATTTAAAATAAGAGTAAATATAAATTATATATATATATATATATATATATATATATATATATATATATATATATATATATATATCCAAAGTCTAAATTAATAATCTACCATTTGGTATCTTGAATCGTACAATTCCAAGTGGTATTAAAATTTATATAATTAAAATCTTCAGACTTATTCAAATTGAAGAGCATTCATAAAGATTGATAAAATGATATAAATAAAATTTCGAGGTTTAAAAACTTTATATGTAAATATTCTCAACAAGACTCGTAAAGTTGTGAATAAAATTTTTAATAATTCTTATTATTTAGTGTTTTAACTAGTATGAAATGCATTCAATTAGATCATTTAGTTTTCAATGATAATTATAAATTAGTTTACATGATAACAAACATATAGTTTAAAGTTAGCTACTAAATCAAATAATGTTGATAATAATAGTAACAAAAGCAACAACAATAATAATCGTCATTATTACTATTATTATGTTTTTAGAAATGCAACTGAAATACAATATATTTATTATTTATAAGTATATTACTCATGTCCAGTATAAATTTAGTATGTTATGTTCTGAAATATAAAATAATCGAAATTCCAAGATTTCCATTGCTATAGGAAATAAAAATATAAGTTAGTAGATTTTAATAGTAGATTAAATCAGTTGGCATTTTTTAAAAGATTAATGCAAAGTTACTCTTTAGAATTTTAATGAAAATAGATAACACGATGCTTAAGATTTTTTTTTAATTCCATCTTTATAATATATACGAGTATATATATATATATATATATATATATATATATATATATATATATATATATGTGTACAAATTTCTCGTTTCCAGTATCAGTAAGACTGTAGAAACTAATAAGAATTTTCTATCATAACTTTTAATGGTATAGTAATGCTACAAGTGTAAAAAAGAAAATAATAATAATAATAATAATAATAATAAAATATAAAGAAGAATTTAGATGTTAATTGTTTGACTGAAAATAAAGAAACTTTAAATAGTTCAGAAGTTTTATTTATGCTTTTTTATCTGTACTTTTTTTTTTTTTTTTTTTCAATTTCGCCCATTTAAAATAATAGTAAATGTAATAATTTTTCTTTCACATTTTTCACTTTCTTTCTTTTATTCATAAAAAATACTTTACAAAATTAAAATGTAAGTTTTGAGTTTTGTAATAATTAACGTTAAGTTTAATAATTATTTTTAACAAGTAATTATTTTCGATTACAATTTAAATAAACATTTAAAAGGAATAAAAGAATATATTAAGCAAATAAGTAAATGAATAAAGCGTTAAACACATATTTAAAGTTTTATGAAAGGAAGAATAATCTATTTTCTGTTTATAAATAAATAAAAGTACCATATCACGACAATATTATCTTTGGTGTTATCATTTAGCATAAAATTACTTCATTTGATTTCAAAATTTAATGTCGACCACAAGACTCAAACTCATTGAAAATAAACCGTACTTCGCATTTCATCAATAAATATTTATCGAATAACGATCGTTTCAGCTTGTTTTTGTACAACGGATGGCTGAAAAAAGTTTTAGCTTGATCCTTTTTTCAAAGAAGGGGGACAAACTGATGTACGGGAGATAAAATAGCAAAGCGTATTTTATGAAAATTCTTTTTCGTTCTGTACGGGTTCCCTCTAGTATTATAGATGTAGCACGTTACAGTTCCTAGAGGATTTATTTATTTTTATTTTTGTTTTTACTTTATTTGCAGCTGAAAGTGAGGCTGATTGTTCAGAAAACAACATGATTTTATATTGGTTGTTTTTCAGGCGAACGAGAAAGCTTCACTTCAGAGAAAGAAAACTGCACAATTCGTTATCATTTTGTACAATACCACTTGAAAATTGTTTAAATTATTTAATTGTCACAATATATACTATTTTCTTAAAAAAAAAAAAAAAAAAAAAATAGTATTGATGTTTACGACAATAAAATTATTTTTCGAAAATTTGGAAATACTATTTTTTATTCAGGCTCCTAGTTCAAAATTTAATAAGACGTTCTTGGTTTACTAATATATAAAAAGAAAAATAAATAAATAAGTCTTATATTTTTTTTTATTAAATCTCTTCGATTTAGGAAACACCTAATTTCATAAATTATGACTT
Organism: Salticus scenicus; assembly: GCA_963930645.1. Taxonomy (NCBI): domain Eukaryota; kingdom Metazoa; phylum Arthropoda; class Arachnida; order Araneae; family Salticidae; genus Salticus; species Salticus scenicus. The sequence goes on along the minus strand of OZ005655.1, from coordinate 214,129,480 downwards.
GAAAGTACTACAGTACTACAGAACCTCTTTTGATACATTAAGAAAAGTATTTAGAAAGGTTTCATAAAATACATTTAAATATATTTTAATTATATGTAACTTAGTTAATTGGTTTGGCTTTATTTATTCTAATACATTTATCATGAAAAACTCTTATGAGTGCAACTTATGCACGTGCACATATTTTATTAAGTTTTTACGTGCATAGACTAAATTTATAACAATTTTCGGCTGTTTTACTTAAGAATTTTATTTTAAGTTTCAGCCAAAGAATTTATTTCTAGCAAATGTCGTAATATATATATATATATATAATACTAGCAGACCCGGCCACGCGTTGCTGTGACTAAGTTATACGTTGAATTATACGGCTGTAAACTATTTAGTACAGTCAAATTATTATTTACGAACAAAGACGAAAACGTTGTAGCCGATGTAAAAACCCACAGGGTTGAGATTTGAAACTTAGGTCAAAATTTGGAAGCGATTGATAAAAATTTTCGTAGTGTTGATATTAAGCACAAATTAATTTTATTGTAGGGTCCTATAAATTTTAATGGAGAAGTGATATATATTATTTCTAATGCTACTTTGGATAAAATTGCTAAAATGACTAATATATAAATTAAATTCTATTAAAATTCTATTAAAATAAAAGTATAAAAGAAACAGACGATTTTAAAATCAATTTTTATGGAGGAGTGAAATATAATATATGCTATAATGGATAATTTTACTATAAAATGACCTCATCATTTTAAATATTTTAAAGAGGGCAACAGCTGTAGTTATAAAAAGAAAAACAATAAGGCTAAACCAGAAAAATAAGTAAATTTGATAAATATTTTAAAACTTTAAAATTGGAAATCTTATGAAATATTGGACATTTAAAGTAAATACATGTATCATTTTAAATAGAAAAAAATTTTGGAAAAGTTTAGTGTATTTTAACGAAGTGATGAGAAGTTTTTGAGTATGTTAAAATTTTAATAGTAAATTCAAGTTAATAAAGATGGGAAACATTGAGGATTAAGATAAGAATAATTATAAGATAAAAAAAAAAAAAAAAAAAAAAAAAAAAAAAACTTTTTATATACCATGCTTTTAAATTTTAATATACTAATAATATACTAATTAAAAGGAAAATGATAAATATTCTATCATAGTTTGAAGTCAAATTTGTTTTCAAATGTCTAAATAAAATATCTGATGTAAGATACTAATATTTTGCAGCGGAATAGATTTCATTTCTGTCATCCTTGGCGAAAAAAAAAAAAAGAATATCGCCAAATTATCTGGCGAAAATATTTAATTCCTTTCAAAAATCATGGTTATTTTAACAACTTATATTAAAAGAGTAATGAATAATATGAAACAATATTTCGTACAATACATATTACATGTCATACATACGTACAATGAATAATACATATTACATTTCGTACAATGCATACATCTGGCATGTATATTTTCGTGTTACGCCTTTGATCGCCAAATAATAATAATAATAATAATAAAAGCCAAGGGCGACAGAGTTTTGAAATTTAAAATTAAAATTTTGTCAATTTGACAGCAAAATAATTCAATCTAACACCCGCGATAACTAATACATATCTATACCTAAATATAAGGATTAAAATCGGGAAATAAATTTCCTCGATTTTTAATAATTTCTTACAAAAAATACAGTGGGCAATTAACATAGGAAATCCTTTTCTTGGCTGCACAGACGGTCAGTGAGTCACACTTCGCTTGCGTATAGAACTCATAGATATAGTATAGCATATATAGAATAGAGTGATCATTGGGGAGAAAAAAGTTATTCCTTTTCATTTGGGAAAAGACGACGTTTTTACCAAAATATGGCCGTCTTTCCCCGAGTGAATACACACGGGAATACATACTAATATTTTAGCAAATAAAATTTATGAATAATTTATTTGCTAAAGGGGAATGGAAGACTCCAGATACAGTTTCAAATTCATGTTTCTTTCTTTCTTTCTTTCTTTTTTTTTTTTTTTTTTTTTTTAATACCACTTAATGGCTGTTTCCAAAGCTTTTTTTTTTTTTTTTTTTTTTTTTTCAATACCACTTAATGGCTGTTTCCAAAGCTTTTTTTTTTTCCGGCATCAAAAATCTTTGTACGATAACATGGGGATGAGAGATCTGTATATATTACTATATCTATGATAGAACTACATTAGCACTTTATCAATGTGTATAAAATCTTTAAATTGATTATGACGTCAATTTTCGTGAGATGCATAATTTAACTTTTTATAATTTTTTAACGTTCACGTTTGATTAAATGTATTTATTTTTATGTCGAAAGAAAATGAACTCGTATTTTTTTTGGCAACAATTAAATTAATGGAACTCACAGATATTTTGGAGCAACTTTAATAAAGGTCTATAATTAACAAATAATTCCAATAAAACAATATTGTGACAATAAATTGAGATAAAAACTATCCTATCTCTCAAGTTGGACCAAACTGCACACAGTGTGCAAAATTTCATTAAAATCGGTTCCTTAGTTTAGGAGTTTACCCCGGACAAACATCGTGACACGTAATTTATATATATATACAGATATATATATATATATATATATATATATATATATAAACATTATTGGTTATAATCGCACATCATAAACGTTTATTTTACGAGGCATATTCTTCTTTTTAAGATACGATAAGCCGGTGGTAATTATGACCCCTTATTACATTTTTAACCGACTTCAAAAAAGAAGGAAGGTTCTCAATTCAAACCGTATGTTTTTTTTATGTTTGTTAGCTCATAACTTCTGAACGGATGCTCCGATTTTGATACTTTTTGTTTTGTTGAAAAGGTCTTGGTCTGAAATAGGTCCCATTGTAATATCTTTACGATCTAAAGAAAATACAGGGTACCCAAAAAAATCAGTCCCAACTCTTTTAACTGCTAAACAGCTGCAACTATTATGATAAAAATGATATGTAAGTACAGCAAAGTGGCCCTGAAGTACAAGGTTAAACCGCTTGCAGCACCACCTGGTGGAAAATAGCGGAGTTAGTGTTTTTATCTCGAAATCGGTTCTAAAGAAAAAGTGATTTACAAAGCTGAAGAGTATCACCTATTTAGTACCAAAAGATAGTTTAGACATTCATGCTAACGTTTCTATCTCGGAAACGGTTTAAGACAGGGGGGAAAAGTGAATTATAAAATTGCAGAGCATCATCGATTTTGTACGAAAAGATAGTTTTGACATTGACGCTAAAAATACAAGGCTAAAAACGTGCATTTTTTTTTCGCAATTTGTTACACTATACACACTTGAGCTACATTGCTCACGTTGTAGCGTAGCTGGTGAGACATACGCTATATAGTTCAAAATACGGTTACTTGATACTTTTTGTTTTGTTGTAGAGATCTTGGTCAGAGGTAGATCCCATTATAACATCTTTACAATCTAAATAAAATAAAGCGCCATCTGGTGAAAAACTGCGGAATTAGCTCTCCTGTCTCAAAAACGGTTCAAGATGGGAGAAAACTTAATTACGAAGCTGTAGAGCATCATCTATTTACTACGAAAAGACAGTTTTTAGACATTATTGCTAAACATAGAACGTTTAAAACGTGCAGTTGTTTGTTCGCAATTTTCTACATTGTTCCTCCTTGAACTACGTTGCACACTTTGCATCGTAGCGGATGACACGTATACTCTGTGGTTCAAAGTACTGTTACTGTAAGCGGTCACATCGATCACCGCAAAGTCGTTTTCAACCAACTTCAGAAAGGAGGGTGTTCTTAATTCGAGCTATGTGTTGTTGTTGTTGTTTGTAAGCTTATAACTTCGTAAGAGATGCTCTAATTAACCGACTTCAAAAGGGTTAGGTTCTCAATTCAAAGAGTATGTTTTTTGTTTTGTTTTTGTTTGTTAGCTCATAATTTCTGAACGGATGATCCGATTTTGATACTTTTTGTTTTATTGTAAAGGTCTTGGTCTAAAATAGGTCCCACTGTATGATCTTTACGATCAAAAGAAAACACAGGGTGCCCAAAAAAGTCAGTTCCGACTCTTTTAACTGCTGAACAGCTGCAGCTATAGTCATAAAAGTGGTATGTAGGTATAGTAAAGTAGACATGTGCTACGCGATTCAACCGCCTAAGGCGCCACCTGGTGGAAAAGAGTGGAGATAGCGATCCTATCTCGGAAACGTTTCAAGGCAGGGAAAAAAAGTGAATTATAAAATTGCAGAGCATCATCGATGTAGTACGCAAAGATAGTTTAGACATAAATGCTAAAAACAGAACGGTTAAAACGTGCATTTGTTTGTTCACAATTTCCTATTTTGTGCACACTTGAACGACATTGCACATCGATTAACGCATAGACGTTTTAAACCGACTTCATAAAGGAAGAGGTTCTCAATACAAACCATGTTTCTCATTGTTGTTGTTGTTGAAATTTGTTAGCTTATAACTTCGTAAGAGATGGTTTAATTTTAATTTTTTTTTTGTTGTTGTTGTTGTCGTAAAGATTTTGGCCTGAAATAGGTTTCATTATGATTTCATTAAGATATAAACAAATTACAGGATACTCACAAAAGTCTGTTCTCATTCTAACTGCTGAATGCATGCAGCTACACTGGTAAAAGCAGTATGTAAGTATCGATGTTGAAACTTCTGTCCGCCAGCTGCAATGCATATTTTGCTCTTTGTTTGAACTCTACGCTGCGCAATTTCCAGCGCAGTGGGTGACACGTATTCACTGTAAAGTTCAATATATATGCCTAACAGAATTTTCTGTTACGAATACAGCGTTTCCGTTCTTTACATTTCTAAAGACCTTTTTAATTTAACGTATGTTCGTTCAATAGATAGTTTTTTGCTCATATCCGATAAAGGCAAGAAAAGTGACACAACTTAAAAATGCAGCATTTGAGCAAAATCAACTTAAAAATAACTTGACTAGAATAAAACTGGCACAACTGTCTCTCGAGTGGATAACTTTGGAGATGTAATTTTTTTGTTCACATTGGGTGCATTTCATGTATTTTTCAGTGACATAAACCATTTTTGGAGTAATGTCAGTTTTCTTGGAACGGATGATTTGTGAAACTTTCGTCGAACGTCTTATGATGCTTCGCTATATAAATAAGTTTTCACTGAAAAGAGAAAAATAAAATCTTTTTGTAAAAAAATAGAACCGACTCCAAAAAGGAACTACTATTCAAACAACTAAAAATGAAAGAAAATTGGCAGAAAATGGAACTGTAAATTGCGCCTAAAAGTATAAAATAATTTCCTTCGCCAAACAACCTATAACACTTCAATTAATCATAACTTTTGAAGTCGGCGCAAAATTAAATAAAAATTGATACCTTTATTCAATACAAAAATCAAATCCTATTGAAAATACTTATCTCACATTGTTACCTGCAAAACGCAGCCGAAAACTACTTTGATTCAAGAAAACAAATAAGATTTCGTAAGCAGCAAAAGTTGGCGAAGATGCTGGTATCTGACGTACTTGGTGAAAAAAAAAAATCGCAAAATTATCTGGCAAACATATTTAATTTCTTTGGGATATCATGATTGTTTTGATAAGGTATATCAAGAGAGTAATCAAGAATATGAAACAACACATCGTACAATATATATTATAAAAATATACATCTTGCGTGTATATTTTTGCCTCACGTTTTGTTCGCCAAATCCAAAAGCCATCAAGAATGATAGTTATGAAAGTTATACCAAATTTTCAAAGGAAACTCTAACTTCGTAGAAATATAAATACCGCATTGTGAAGAATGTTCACTGTTCTGTGTAGATGCTACTAATGGACCAATTGTATACAGTGATAAAATAATAAAGGAAACATGAAAATGGATCATTCGAGACAACAGCATTTGTTGCTACCGATCTAAAGACAAACCTTTAATAAAAACTAATTAAATTTTATTTAATTTTGCGCCGACTTCAAAAGTTATGATTAATTGTAGTGTTATAGGTTGTTTGGCGAAGGAAATTATTTTATACTTTTAGGCGCAATTTACAGTTCCATTTTCTGCCAATTTTCTTTCATTTTTAGTTGTTTGAATAGTAGTTCCTTTTTGGAGTCGGTTCTATTTTTTTACAAAAAGATTTTATTGAACTTTGAAAATATTTTATTATTTTTCTAACGAAAATAATTTCGTTTAAAATAATTAGGGGATAATTTTCCCTTTGAAGAAAAGCCATTAAAATTTTACTTCTTTAGGTTCCTTTATTTGAAATTAATTGGGATGGTTATAACTACCCAAGGAAAATCACAGAAGTAAAAAAAAATCTGGAGTGTCACCACTCGACTTTCCGAACATTGAGTAATTAATAGTTCTGTAGATAAAGCAAAGTAAGAGGAGTCTTTAAATAAACAAAAAAGGGAAAATCATAATAGGGAGTTTGAGTATTTTTCTTTATACACTACATGATGTTTAATTTAACGCTATTTTACCGAACACTTAGATCATAATAATAAAGAATATTTTGTTGTGTCCCTGTAAAAACCTAGAAATGCTAGATTCACCAAATATTTATAGTTAGTGCAACAGTGACTTATAATATTTATATAAATTTTCAGCTCCATCGGTTAAGGCATTTAGACGCTATCGTACTTTGAAGTTTGATCCCATATGCCACGATGATAAAGAAATTTGCATTTTGTCCCTGAAAAATAACCATAAGTGCTAGATTCTCTAAAGTTCATAAAGTTCGTGTTACGGTGACGTACAACATGTATATAAATTTTCAGTTCATTTGAATAAGGCGTTTAGTCGCTGTCGCATTTTAAATAATTTGAGCCTATTGGTCTTAATGATGAACAATTTTTATTTGTGTCCCTGTAAAACTCGTTAAGGGCTAGGGTCACCAAAATATATATAGATTGTGTGATGTTGGCCTATAACTCGTATATAAATTTTCCACTTCAATGGATAAGGCATTTAGATGCTATCGCACTTTAAATAATTTTACCCCATAGGCCATAGTGATACAGAATTATTTGTTGTGTCTCTGTAAAAACACTAGAAGTCACCAAAAGCTATGCAGTTCGTGCAACTATTACCTACAATATGTGTGTAAATTGTTGGCTCAGTTTAATAAGGCGTTTAGACGCTATAGCTCTTAAAATTTGGTCCCGTAGTTAATAATGACAGAGAATTTTTCTTTGTGTCCCTGTAAAAAACTATAAGTGCTAGATTCTCCAAAATCTATACAGATTGAGTATCTGTGACCTATAATATTTGTATAATTTTTTTTCTCAATTGAATAGGGCGTTTAGATGCTATCGCACTTTTAAGATTTTGGTCCCATAGGCCGTAATGATAAAGAATTTTTCTTTGTGTCCCTGTAAAAGAAACTATATCAAAATCAATAGGGTTCGTGCTACGGTGACTTGCAATATGCGTACCAACTTACAGCTCATTCGAGCAAAGCGTTTAAACGCTAGCGTGTCCACTCACACACATACACACACACATACATACACACAAATACATACATCATCGTAAAAATAGTGAAAACGAACTCAGGGGACCTCAAAACATATAGAAACACCAAAATCTCGAATTCGGATTTTTGACATGATTAAAATACTTTCCTTACATATGTATGTTCGGAAAGTAAAAAGTTGGAAGTAATTATGACCTCCAATAAGAAAATTATAAACCTTCTGTTTTTTCTATATACTAACTAATATAAATTTTCTTGTGGGTATTGAGATCACTTTTATTGTTTCGATTTGGTGTTATAGTGTTTCTCATTATACGTAATTGTAATTGATTTTATTAAAAACAAGAAAGAAAAATCATACGGTTTGTATACATTATACTTACCTGTTATATAGTTTCGCCTTTAAATGTATTCTAACTCCGTAATGACACCTTAAAAAAATATATATTAAAAAAAAAAAAATTATGGTAGAAGAAAACTTTCAAAAAACATCTTTATGGCTTTGATTTTAAAGAAAAATTTTACAATACGTTGTTTCTCTGCAGTCCTGTATATTGTCTAAACACAGGAAGGCTTTAAAAATATATATTGTTTTTTAACTCTGACAGAAAAAGTCTCACAAAAGTATCTTTATAAGCTTTATTTCTAAAGAAGAAGTATTAAAAAGATTGCCTTTTTGAAGTCCTCTATACCATACCCATTATATAGTGTCGAAAAAAAAAATCATATTACGAAAATTTACGTTGAGCAATTTCAATTTATATCGCCTATTGCATATGGACATCCTTGCGACGTCTTGTAAACCAATAATTTACGCTAATATTTCATAATTCTACAGTAAAAAACAAGGATTATGTATCTTCATAATGTAAATTAATTTCGTTGTATTATGTGCAGTATAAAGAACTGTTAAACAAATACTTCTCCTAGACCATAATGCATTGAAAATTTTTTGTGAGTCTTTGACCACTTTTTCTATTTTTACCATTTCGTTTTATTTATAACATTTTACGCTACCATTTAATCATACCATAATACCCAATACCATTTTACTATTATTATATTTCTACTATTTCGTTTTATTTATAACATTTTACGCTACCATTTAATCATACCATAATACCCAATACCATTTTACTATTATTATATTTCTACTATTTCGTTTTATTTATAATATTTTACGCTACCATTTAATCATACCATAATACCCAATACAATTTTACTATTATTATATTTCTACCATTTCTATTTATATGTTTCGATTATATTCCATTACTCTAGCTTTGCTATTTATACCATTTATTATACCTCTTACAAGTTTTGCTATTTCTATCACTTTAATTAGAGAACATGCATTTTAAATTTTTTGATAAATTGTGGACATCAGTCGGCATCTAAATTTGTTAAATAGTTCTTCCAATACATATCCACACACACACACACACACACACACACACACACACACATATATATATATATATATATATATATATATATATATATATATAGTAATATAATATTATCAGTGCAAACATTTGAAATTTAAAGATGATTTAATTTCAGTATTCAAACAATTTATATATATATATATATATATATATACAGTGGAGCACCTTTTATACGTTTCTCATTTATACGTTTTTCTCATTTATACGTTTTTCGACTTCGGTCCCAAATCATTCCATTGAATTCTAATGTTAAAATATTTCGTTTATACGACACGAGTAAATTCTTAATTTCACTTATACGTTTTTTTTTTTTTTTTTTTTCTCCTTGTAGAATCCCAAGTTTGAGTTTCATTCCAGGATTAAAAAAAGAAAAAAAAAAAAAAAAAAAAGGAATGCTCTTTATGTTTTATTTTTATCTTTTTCGATTATTTTTTCTTAGAACTATGGTAACAAAGTGCGGCTATAGAACAAATTGCGACCTTCATCGATAGCCTGGGGCAAGGGGGGTGTTTTTCGGAGATAAGCAGTTGGCGACTGGGTTGAATGGTAAGTATACAAATAGCCAGTGACCACCTGAAGACCTCACACTTTTAATTGATTCCAGGGATGGGATATCAAAGGGAAAAAACCCACAACTTTATAGGCATTTTGTAAACTTGAAGATTTATTACTCACCTCCATTGGGCGACTAAGGTTTTTGTTATTTCTTATCGTGTTTATTTGACATTACAATTGGGGAAACAAGGATTTTTCCCTCCCTTTCTTTTAATCGTTTGCAAAACTGTGAAAGGCTTTGTCTTTGAAGGTTAAAATCGAAATCTTGAGAAAATTTTCTGAATTTCGGTATTTTTAATTAGCATTTAATTTTTATTCTACCTTTTAAAAATATTTTAAATTTAATTAAAAATATATATTATTCGAATAAATGTAAAGGAAATCATGAAAATTGATTAGACTTTTATTATTAATATGCTACTTTATTGTGTATTAATGCTAAAACGAATTTTCAGTTGTACGTTTTTTTCAGTTATACGTTTTTTAGGAACGGTCCCTTGAAAAACGTATAAACGGTGCTCCACTGTATATATATATATATATATATATATATATGACAGATAACGTAATAAAATTTAACCTTAAAATTTAGCAGTTAATAGATACAAAACAATACCAACACAACAAAAATAGAACTGATTTTAACTTATAGGTAAGACTGACGCAAAAATGTTGCGATACAGATTAAGAACCAGCAATAAAAGACAAAAACAATTTAAATTACTTACGCTGTATATATATGAGAATCTCCACATTTTTTTTTTTTTCCTTCAAAAATTAGGCACTTTAGAATAAAATGTTTTCTTCAGAAGCTTTATTACATTCAAAAAATATTGTTGCGAATTTGTAAATTTTTTTATTCTTACAAAGATGATGCAGCGATAATGAGAAATACTCAGTTTTCGCACATTAATAGTCTTATTGCTGGGAAACAACATTGACAGGCAAAGGTGCTCACTGTTAACATGACATTATACGAAAGTCCCTACGATAAATTTGGGAACATTCTTGTCAATTTTGTCTACCTCTATAATAAAGGGTCTGTATTTATAAATGTGTTCCTTTAATTTTGTCTCTTTCCGTTTCAATAAATCAGCTGTCAGTAACCTTCTGCTCTTTAGAGCCTTGTATTTTCTCAAATTATATTGAAATAAGTGCTGTGAGTAATGCATTTTATACTTTAAAAATATTGATAAAATTAATTTATATGATTAAATTATTTTTTTTTTCTTTTCGAGAGAGAGAGAGAGAGAGAGATGAAAAAATAATATGAAATTTAATAATAATAATAATAATAATAATAATAATAATAATAAATTTTTGTTAAATCAGTTTCGAGTAAAATACGTTATGATCTTTGGGACAATAAAAATTTAATGATTTTGAGATATTTGTTGAAGGGTAAGAAATAGAAATAAAAAACAGGCAAATATTTTCCCCACACTTCTCTTCATGTAAATCTAGTGCATAAAAAAAAAAAAAAAAATCTTAAATAGTATTTCAAATTCTCAATGAAAAAACAAGTAATAAAAACAAGTGAAAAAATCTGGTTGTAGATTTAAAAAAAAGAAAAAAAAAAGTAATGAAAACAAATGGAAACATCTGATTGTAGATTTGAAAAAAAAAATAATAAATAAATAAAAAGGCATAAAAATAAAAATGTTTTAGCTACTTTTTTTTCCCCCTTCCTTTATGGATCATAAATTGTTATAATAAAGAAAGAAAGAAAGAAATACAATCTTACATATTTATTTTTAAAAGAGACGTCCTAATACATTGATTATACATTAGGTGGCTTTCTTTCGCAGTTAAAATGATATATATTGCAACATTTGCATTATCGTATAATTATAATAAAAACTGTGTTTAAGAAACTGTTTTACAAAGGGAAAAAATGTTCTTTTTGCAATTAGTAAAAAGAGCTTATAGTACTATGTCGCAGATAGCTATTTAGTTTTTAAAATATAGAGTTTTTGATTTCAAAGGGATGGACAACAAATGCAAAAAAATTAATTAAATATAATAATTTCAACAATATTTCCATATAGATTTTTTTTAATTATTATTAATCAACTTTGCCAACGAATATTATGTGAGAAATGCCGAGCTGGTTATCATCTAGGGTAACTCAGTTGTAGAACTCCTGCGCGTTAAGCGGAGTGCTCGGGTTCGATTCCAGGCTCTGGTATTTTTCACATAGTTAGTATAAAAATCAGCATTCCAATCCAATTTATCGGAAATATTTTCATTGTTTATTGTATTTCTTTCTTTTTTTTTTTTTTTTTTTTTTTTTTTTCAATAAGCTTCTAACCAGCATAGAAGTTATGCATCAAAATTACTCTTTAAAAATCAGTTTTCTTTTTCTTTCTTTCTTTTCTTTTTTTTTTTTTTAATAAGCTTCTAACCAGCATAGAAGTTATGCATCAAAATTACTCTTTAAAAATCAGTTTTCTTTTTCTTTCTTTCTTTCTTTCTTTTTTTTTTTTTTTTAATAACGAAATATCAAGTGGGGAGAACAAACAGTTATTCCATTAGATTGTTTAAACTAACATACAAAATAACACCGAAACCCACCTGATTCTTTAAAAAAATGTTGAAAAGTTATCAGAAAAAAAAAAAAAGGAAAGAGAGAGAGAGGAAAAGAAAAAAATTTCAATGAATTATAAATAAAAAACAAATATATACTACGAAACTTTGTTATTAAAAACTATATAAGCCTTTATTAGAAGATCATTTAGAACAGAATATTGACAAAGGTGTCTTTAAGTTCGGAAAAATGTCTTATTTTAAAATAAAAGTTCACCTTTTTTCTTTTTCTTTTTAATAATATAATAATTAAAAAAATACTTACACGATAAATATTGTATCAAACTTCTTTTTAAAAGATTTTGGAATATCAACTTTTATCTTTTTCATTAAATTGCGTTTAAAAAAAGTATTTAAATTTATGCTTGAAAAATTTGTAATATTTTTAGCACGAGTCGTCAGAATTTGAAAAACTTAGAAAATTAAATCACTTAACAACCTTAAATTAATATATTTCCAAAAAGTTTTTTTTTTCCTAACAATTTTTCAAATAAATAAATAAATAAATAAAATTAATTAATTAATTAATATGATTGCAATCTCAAAAAAAAAAGAAAAGAAAAGACTATTATTGTTACAGTAAAAGAATTAGTGAAAGTAATTATAATATTTTTTACACTAAAAGAAATTTCTGAAAAATAAAATTAAAGTAGATTGGTACGTAATATTTAATTTCTCGAAAAAAGATTTCGAAATATCCCTAAACTCACAAAGATGATTGTGGTTACTTCATGTTATTCATTTTGCAAGACTAATTTATACATTCTTATTGCATAAATATTTCCGGAATGCTGTGACAAATAAAGCATCCTGAATGACACGTGATATATATGACGTTTGATAAAAAATATTTATAGCATTATAAGAAAGTTTCTGTAACGTTTCAATACACAAACTATAATTTGAGAGTTTTATGGCATGTATAATTTTCGATTTACAGTTATTATTGCAATGTAAATGTACTTGTTTAAAGTTTAAATAATTGTATTAGTACGTCTGTACTTACATTTCTATAATTAGCTACGCACTCACAATTCTTCTATCATGTTGATTTGAAGATGGTGTACAAGTTAAGTACAATTGTTTACCCTAAGGACGTAGACCTGAGGTTTATAGACTCCATGGGTATTTTTTTTTTTTCAATGGAATCCTAGCTTTTATTATTGCGAGTTTTGGAGAAAACCAGAGATATTTCTGTTTTTCTCCAAACTTCTGGTTTCGCGTTCGTCGGCTAGGTCAACGAAAGCGACTGAGTTCGAACCCTACACCTTCCGTCTACCAGCTTTGAAAACAGAACCTCTTGACCATTATTGGTTTGAAAAAGAATGACTTGGAAAATGCAGAAATATTTCTATAAAAAGAATTCGATATCTTTACTCTTGGAAAGTTGCAAGTTTATGATTGTATTTTAAAAGTAATTTATTAACAAAAAAAAGTTTTTTTTTTTTTTTTTTCAAGCAAAAGTAGCAGGTGTTTTTTACTATAAGGCTAAGGCTAAAATTGATTCACCCTTACTTTTTGTATGTTTTTAATTACTGTAGCAAGATCATTTGATTTACTTTTATTTCAACTAAACTAAATTTTTCACAATATTCCATTCACTATTTTTGTTTAATATAACAGCGCCAAAAAAGTTTTATTTTATTTTACTTATTTAATTTTACGTAACTTAATTATAGTTAGGTAATGCACTGAACTAAATTATGATATTATCATAAATTTAAGCTTTGATATGTGCAGTTATAGCAACATTTATTAAATATACTTCTCATTGTTAACATAAATCTGATTTGGCCTATATGTTCCAGTTTTATTCAAAATGCGAGGATATTAATTTTGTTAATCTACGTACTCTTAAATTCTTTCTTTCTTTTTTATTTTACCTTAAACTCTCTCAACCAAAGAAGTTAAAATAGAAAGCTTTTTCGATGTTGAACCGCGCCGATTTTAAAGGGGGGAAAATGTATGGAAGAATTTAAAACTTGAAACATTAACTAAAACTTAAGAGTTTAAAAAAAGTTTAACTTAAAATATACTTCAGTTTCACATATATTTTTCACGAAATAAGAATTAAAACGAATTATAATTTTTTCAATAATGTGCATATATTCATATTCATATGTATATGTATTGCCATTCCGAAAAGAAAAGAAATGTATATATATGTGTATATGCATATATAATTTTTCAAAAGCTTTAACCATTAGGTTTTTTTTTTTTTTTTTTTTTCACCTGATTACTTAAAATACGAATTGTATCAAATTTCATGGAAAAATCTAAAAAATAAATAAAGGAAAGAAAGATTTCTTTGAATTTAAACATTTTTTTCATATACAAATTATTCGGAAAAACTTAATTTAAATTGTTCCATTTCATTTTAATGTTAAATCAAACTTATAAGAAATTATCACAAAAGTATGATATTTTATCTCATGATATAAATAATTATATTACGTCAAAAAATAAACATATTTAATGTTATTTTAAGTCCTTATCACATAATATACTTTTAGGGAACTCTAGCATACATAGCATTTTATATAACTGTATCATTTACCTATGTACTGCTCATTAAAAAAAAAAAAAAAAAAAAAAAATCATGCGACGACATAAAAAATTAACATATGCCAACGGCTTACATATTCTCTGAGCTTACTAGGGTGAGAACCAGAAAATCACCGTGCTTAACTCATTTGCATTTGGCCATAAAAATCAGTTATAAAAACAGAATATAAAAACACCATTTTTCAAGTACCCGTGGCTTGTTCTCCCCCACAGAAATACACGGGAAAAGAGCAGTTTATTTTCGGAATCTATTCATTTACTAAAGTTGATCACGCGACATAACAATAGCGCCACCATACGGGGTGCTGGGAAACTAAGTGCCAACACGCACGCATATTTTGTCGCTGATAGATGGATGCTCTGCTTTCATGAAACTTGTCTCAATGAATGTTGAAATTTAATTGATTGCCAACTTCCGATTCTGTGCTGGCACTGTTCACATAGGAAATTAGAAAACGTGATGGTTATAACGTCAAGGATTTCTTCCTATAGCCTTTTGTATAAAAACACCTAATTTCCATCAAAATGCTGAAAAATCATTGTTTAGAACAGTTTGATGTATACAGCACTAGTTTATAAGTGCAATCCGAATTTCCTTAACTGTAATAAATATTCCTATTCAATTATAAAAGGGAAAAAAAAATTAAACCTTTTTATAAGTACAGAGGTTTTCAAATAGCAATTAATCAAATAAACTTTCGAAGATTCAAATTTTGTAATAATTTTTCACAATACCAAATTAATCTATCATTGGTCATTATTAAGTTTAACAAACGAAAAGAGACTCCCAAGCATGCATATTAATATAACATTTAAAATTTCCTGTAAATATTTTTCTCCGTAATCTATACTCGAAGAAAGAAAGGAGAGGGAAGAGTTGAAGTCCTCATTTAAAAATGCAAGTGAAGAAATATTCTTCCAACTTGACATCATTAGTGAAGGCAATCTGTACAATCCTACTGGCGCTCACAAAATAAGTTTATTTTGGGGAATTTATCACTATTTAGATTTGAGCCTTTGACCTGTGAATGTGTTTCATCATATTTAGTTACTGATACTAGAGCAACATAATGGGCATAATACAATCGAATTATATTTAAAAAATATAAAACCTTTTAATTTTGGTGCATAAACCAAATTAAAGAAAGTTACAGAAAAAAAGAAGGTATACTGAGGAAGATGCTCAAGAAGATGGAATAGTTAATCACAAGCTTGATAAAGGGGAAGTAATGTCCTCTATTAACCCGCAATGACAAGACTTATCTATCGTTGAAATTCTTCTTTTAATTTATCAAAATCAGAAACAATTCTTCACCCATTAAGAAGTCATACGAGTGTGCATGGAAAGGAACTGGCAGACTAACTATTCGAAAAATAACCTAGGATGCAGGCACTACAACTCCACCCGCACTCCCCGCTCTTTGACATCTAAAATATTAACTTCAACAAAAACTATTAAAGACGCACAAAGTTTTATGAAACACCTCGGACTAATCCGGATATACGATAAACTAATTATAACGTAACACACAATTATAACTCAGATAGTAAAGCCTTATTTTTATTTCCATTAAATCATGGTCTCTTTCAAATTTAACATTTATTCAAGATAGAGAAAAATAAATTCACTCCTTTTTATATCTAGAACATTATCTACACCATTGCACTACTGCATTGTCACTTCGTTATTTTACCTTAAGGGCCCTCTTCACTCACCGCCCCCGGAAGCCGAAGCTAATGTTATTCTATGGGAAATTTTTCTTTACAAATAACTTATTAACTAATACATATTTTTAAATTCTGTTTTCACATTCTGAAAATTCCCAGCTGTTAAATTGACGGACCTTTTTTAAAAATTATTTTTTTAATTTTTTATATTTTATTTTGAAGCTGCAAAATACGAATTTTCAAAATGTGAATTTTTTTCATTTGCAATTTCAAAATAAAATATTAAAAATTAAAAAAATACACTTTTAAAAAAGGTCCGTCAATTTAACAGTTGGGAATTTTAAGAATGTGAAAACAGAATTTAAAAATATGTATTAGTTAATAAGTTATTTGTAAAGAAAATTTCCCCATAGAATAACATTGGCTCGGGCTTCCGGCGACGGTAAGTGAAGAGGGCCGTTAAGAGGACGCTTGGCTTGCGCTTAGACGCGTAGTTAAAATTAATCATGTACCTCTTTAAGAAAGTAAATAAATAAATAAATTTCATACAACACATGGAATTTCTTTTTCAAGACAATTCTCGCCTTATTTTATTTATTTTTTTCCCCCTCTCGCAGTTAGATTGTTCTGGATGATCTAGACTAAATAAGACGATGTTCGATTTATTTTCTTTTGTAATTCTGTAAATATTCTTTTCTTTCTTCTCCGTTTTTTTTCTTTTCTATTTTCTTCTCTTTTTGTTTAAAAAAAATATTAAATGACGAATCAAGCATTTTGAAGGAGAATCTTGCTATTATAACGTAATTCTTTGCAGATGTATTGATATAAATACGGGGTATGATGATATAAATATAATGAAAATGATATAAATATAAATTTGTAAATATAAATCAAAGAATCAATAATACATCGTTTTGTAAAAGATAACGAACCATGTAGCGAAATCCACTAGTGAACATTCCTGCAAGATTGTATATGTACTCAATATCTGAACTTCATAAATCCAATTAACATGTATACACATTCAGATTGTAAATGTATCCAATATCATAAATGTTCTTGTCCTCCGGGTGGATCCCTTAACCTCAGAGTAAATATATTTACTCAGAGCCCTTAACTTGCTTTGAAGGAAGTGGGGCTAGATAGCAGTTAGGTTTTTGACCAGTCGTGATATACTCCAATAAGGCTTTTTAATTCGGACACGACTGGATGTCCTAATGTCCCAATATATTATAGAAATATTCTCTTTATATACTCCAAGAGTTAACATACTAGTTATAGAATCTTCATAAGGACACCTCTTCAAACGTTTTGAACTTCTTTGTCTAAAGCTTCATTCAGACTGAGTTATTTAAGTTTGTTTATTCAGATTTGTGAGTTAACCATTTGAGAAGGGCTTGTACAAAATACTATGGTGATGCGTGAAAACTTCTGCCACAGCCTCTCTCTAACCTTTAATAGATTCAGAATTAAAACTGAATTATCACTAAAGAAAAGTTACAAATTAGCTATAAATTTGTAAAAGTAAAACAAATCAAATTTATAATCATGCAAATTGGATAGTTTTGGAATTTGAGTTAGCTTAAATAAGCTTCTAAGCTTCATGCAGAGTATATTATCACAAATTTAAGAATAATAGGAGCGATGAAGAACATAGTCCCTGGAAAAAGCCACTAAAATCAAAAAGACAGATAGACAAGTAGGAAGTCGGCCGAAACGAATCAAACAGATTTCATTTAAAGTTAATATTAACTCTTTTGTTTCTAATCTTATATGCTTTTAGACGGACATATTTCAATATATTTTCTTTAGAAATTAAGAATTCACTATGTATTTACTGTAAATAATAATAATAATAATAATCGATAGGGAACAAATTTTAAAAGTGAAAGAAACAAGTTTTTTCTTTTTTTTTTTTTTTTTTTTTTTATCTGAATAACAAGATAGTACGTCTTAATTAAAAAAAAAAAAAAAAAAAAAAAAAAAAAACTTTGAGTTCTTGGTATCTATTGTTTGTTATATCTATTTGTTTATCTAGAGCTATCTATTTATTTTTTGTACTAAACAATATTTCAGCAGAAATTTTATTGTTTGATTAATCAATGAGAAAATTTAAAACATTTTTGTATGAATTTTGTAAGAGTAAATTAAGCCTTTGATTGATGTATTATTCGAGCTTTATCAAATTCGCAACTCTATGAATACTTATTTGGAAACTCTTACACCTCATCCCTTTTGTAGTTTTTTTTTTTCTTTTTTAAATATGAAAAAGCTCTGAAATCCCCACACCATGATTGCTATAATTCAAAAACAACCACTTGAAGACCGTTTCTTTCAAAATTTACTGACTCCACACATTTTTTATTCACTCGTAACTCTCTAAACTAATGCAAGCTCATAGAAAACAGTCAACAAACAATAAAACTTCTTTCTCCCTCCAAAATTCTGAATGAACTTCCGAACATAACCACTTTCTACGCTTTTCTTTGAGTATTAAGTATTCATAACCGATCCGATCCTTGTGGGGAAGACCCTGAAACGGATCTGGGAGGGGAGGAGGGTTATCAAAATGGGGTGGAAAAGTATCGTGCGCTACGGCACGCGTACGGTATTGTGGGTTATACTTCGCGATCGGATATCGAATACAGATTCTTCATGACGTGCTCAGCGGGCACGTGCCAGCATAGAGTGGCACAGACAGTGATTTTAGTTGTGCCGTTCGTAGATTCAGCATTAAATCCAGATGAACTATTAACATGTCGATTATGGATATTAACCATTACATACGTATATTTCTGTGAAAATTACCCTTTCATGTATGGGTGACTGATTTTTGGATTTATCAGATCATGCCATATGAATTGGCAAATTTATTCGGAGTTTTATTCCACAATGCCGATATTTTTATGGATTCAGAAGCTTAATTTTGTCGTCAATAAATATGATGTCACACTTTATTGTTGTTGCACCCTTATTAAAAAGATTTTTTTTTTTAATGATTATGACAGAAAACTAGCTGGCGTAGGTTGACTCTGATCATTTCCCCTATCATATAATTGTTCACCTAAAATTCTACTATAGGACTTATTACATTCATATTAAGAAAAATGAACTCTGTCGACCATACAGCATGGACCAAACTAAAATGTTTCATTGCCTAGTCACTAGACAACCCTAGCTCCAATTTGATAAATTGACATTATCCTACTTTGCTGATTAAATTTATTTGAGTTAGTGTATTCAGCCTTCATGAACTTCAGTAATATTTTTAACACAAAAATCCCCATTATGCACGTTTATGCAAAATATTGGTTTAATTTAACGATTTACTTGTTTGCAAAAGTTACATTTGGAATTAACCCGTTTTTAATCTTTTGATTGTCTAAATTTTCAGACAGAGCAATTTTTTTTTTTTTTTTTTTTTTTTAATTATGAAAATCGAATTTGTAATTACTCAGCTTTCTTTGCCAATTTTCCTAAAAGTCAATATTTTCAGTATATAGAATTGAATTCATAATTTATGTAAAATTTCTTTCTACAGTCTACAGAAAATAGTAAACTCTAACTATTGAGAGAAGTGCCATTTATAAATTAGAATAATAGATATACGAACTTTTCTCCCCATAACGTTATTTCAGTTGTCATTTTTGAAACGACATATTATAATTAAAATTCTATTTTGTTACAGTTTTTTTTTTTTTTTTTTTTTTTTTTTTTTTTTTTTTTTTAATAACCACTTTTAATGTTTGATTTGCACGGTTAAATAGTCCAGGAAAAAAGTGTGTAAGCTGAAATTGTGAAATTTAAATTCATTTCAGCAGAACAATTTCATGAGTTCAGAAATATCTATATAATATTTCTCTAACGTGGACCAGTTACGATTACATTTTGTAGAAACGATACGATAGTGACAATAAAATACGCGAGGATAAAAAATAATATACAAGTAATATTTAAGCACGCGGACTCAGTTCAGGGATATAATAAAATAAAATGACGACATTTGTCTGATTAGACCATTTTATATCTATATATATATTTAAAAAAAAAAAAAAAAGTTGCATCTTGCACGCATAATTTTAAATCCAGCAATACTTTAAAGATAATAATATACAAGTAATGTTTAAGCGCGCGGACTCAGTTCAGTGATATAATAAAATAAAACGACGACATTTGTCTGATTAGATCATTTTATAAAAAAAATTGTTTTTAAAAGTTGCATCTTTACAATCCGTGCAGGCGTCATTTTGAATCCAGCAATACTTTAAAGATAAAAACAAAATATGAACTTTTTCATAAATTGACTAAGAAACGCAATAATGAAAAGTATAATCAAAATAGGTACTAAGTGTTTTTAATAAAAAATTATGCCAAAATGAACAAATAATAAAATAAAATAAAATAAAAGGGATCTCGCCAACATTGCGGCAAAAATTTTAAAGTCGCCATAGGGGTATTTTATTAAAGCTGTCTTGCATGGGGAAATATGAAAACTGGGTCGTCAAACAAGAATTTTATTTTGAAACTTTTCTTTGAATTATTTGGTTTTATCATTAGCGTTTCAACCCACAAAAACTAATAATAATTTGGCTTCTGGCGAATTAAAATTTTAATTGGATGGGAAAAATGGCATATAAGACTTATAAGTTTCAAATTTTAAAGGTAAATAGAAAAAAATATAAAGAAAGAAACTGCGAAAAATTTGCATGGGTTTGCTAGTACAAAATAAAACTTTATATTCTGCCCCAATTTAATGTATAAACGATTTTTTACTCAATAAAAATATTATTATAACCAAAATAGAACATTGATTTAAGCATGGCGTTTGATTTTTTCTTCGTTGGTTAAAAAAATAAATAAATAAATCACACATATTTAAAGAAAAGAAATAGATAAATACAATCAAATAAATACTTTAAAGTTATCATTCAAAAAGATTTATTTTTTAATGCATTATATTTAGCATTTACATAATTTTTTGTACTTAAATATAAACTCAAAATATCTAAGTAAAAAATTTTCATTAAAAAAAAAAAAAAAAAAAAAAGATTTAAAATTTCTATAAATAAGAAGTGTCGATGTCGACTTCTTAAGACTTCTTAAGATGTGTCTTCTTAAGAAGAAATGTCGAACAAAAAAATACAATTTTGTATATTTTTGACAAGGTTAATCTGAAATATAATTACTACTAAATAGAAACCCTTTTCCATATTTTCATTATGTAAATTTATGTATTTCTGACCTCCATACTGAGAATTTTTTTTTTTTTTTTTTTTTTTTTTAATACCCTTTTTGGTTTATATATAATTATATTCATTAAACTTCTCAACTAACGTGAATGGCTAAAAAACCAAATTCTATTGACCATTGGACGAAATATCTCAAAGTAATACTTCCCCCTACTACAACCATCAAATGAAAGAAATTCAACATAAGTTTAGATTTGGTTGGACCTTGACTTAAACTGCTGCTGTTTAGCTTTTGTCGTATGGCATTCAACAGGTGACGCTGTTGTATCGTTTTATTTAAAAAAAATTAATATGACAACATAAGAAAAAGTTTCATATGAATGCACACAATCAGAATTTTTTTAATGAATCATATGCAATTAAAAATAATTAATTATGGCAGTCATAGCCAACTAGTAAAAGTTTTTGTATAAGTAGAAGTATTGCTCCCCAGGGGTGGATGTATAAATTTTCAATATAAATATCTTTCAAAAGAACTCGTCAATACCTTTAAAAGGAATGGTTGGACCATAAACCTGTGATAATTTAAACAAATTTGTCGATTTTTTTTTTCTTTTTAATATAAAAAAATCCGAATCATTGCATTTCGTCTGTAGAGCGTAAAATTGACTTTCATTGCATATTTAGTGTTATATTTTTCTGAGATGAAAACAGTTTCCATTGAAGATGTAAAATACCTTTATTAAAAATTATATATTTAAATTTGCAAATATACAAGAAAGTTTTGTGATGGATAAAACATAGCAGTTTTTAAGTAACTGTTGCATAATTTCTCGAGCTATTTTTTTTATTTTTATTTATTTATTTTTTTTTTTTAAATAATTTTTTAAAATTTATTTCATAACCTCCCCAGAAAAGCGTTTGAAAATAGGGATTGTGAATACCCTTTTATCTTAAGCATTCTTAAAGTTCGAGCATACAAACACGTGTACAGATCAGCGCTTGCCGTAGTTTTAAACCCATCGCAGGAGGGGGAAAAAACGTGCAGTACTCTATGTTACTATTCCGATGAATGAGTGAAGTAGATTTTTTTTTAAACCAGCACGACTCACTTTTAAAAAAGAAATTAATCTCTGAATACGGTTGTTTGCAATAAAATTTTTAAAGTGGTTCATTCGTACTGTTGAAGAGCATTTATGCAGTTTTTTAGATTATGAGTATGCAATATTCGGATTAGTTTTAGAAAGAGTTTAGATAAGCATGCCTGGATTTTCACGCCTATTTAAGTGTGCCAATTAAATGTATTTCTTTTTTTTTTTTTTTTTTTTTTTTTTAGAGAATGTTTTTATTACTTATTTGCTAAATAAAAAATTATATGCATTATATATATTTATCAGATTATCTGTGATTATATATATTTATCTGCTAACCCTGACAACAAAAGAACCATAACCTGTATTTGAAACCTGAAAATTCTTAAAAATATTAGAAAATTAACCAGAGAATTGCATATAAGATATATTCATTAATATATATATATTATGTTGACAATAAGAATGAGGATGAAAAATAAACAGATGAATTATTTACCATGACAACCCACAAAAGCCAATTTATTAACTAGTTAACATGATTACGATAAAAATACAAAACATATAGTATATATATATATATATATACATACATACTGCTGGGCCGATTTAGGATTAGGTTCCTTTATTATAACGTGATTGGCTAAATAATCAAATTTTATCGTTTAATTTTAAGCGTAATCGCTGCATAATTTTTGTAGACAGTTTATTTCATGTATGTATGTATATAATAATAATAATAATACAGTAAAAAGCCAAATTGGAAACTAAAATCAAAATTAGTAGTTCCTTCATAATGTCTATATTGTCAGTATAAGAAAGGGGTTTCATAATTTATGAGAGATACCTGATTTTACTTTCGTGTTTTTTATATATGAAAAAAAAAAAATAATAATAATAATTTTTCTTATGGATTTGTTTTATATAGATGTAAAAAAATTCCTAATTAAATGTTTTGTAGAACTCTCTTCCCCTCCCCCACCCTTTAATTATATATAATATAGGTCCCACACAATCGAGGACATTTTTCAAGAGAATTCATGAAAATATTAGGCTTCCCAAAACTATCGCGAGTAAATTATCTATTAGGAGCTTTTGCATTCTATCATGCATTTCAAAGATAATATTGGATCTATTTTAGATGTTATTTTTAAATGTGTACAAAAATAATTGACTCGTTGTTCTGAAACTTCTGTCTTTTAAGGACCTTGCTTAATATTACACTTTACAGAAGTGGTACAGCTATAAATGTCATTAACGGCCCTCTTCACTTACCGTCGCCGGAAGCCCGTGCCAATGTTATTCTATGGGGGAAATTTTCTTTACTTATAACTAATTAACTAATACATATTTTTTAATTCTGTTTTCACATTCAGAAAATTCCCAACAGTTAAATATGCGGACCTTCTTTGAAAATGTATTTTTTTAATTTTTAATATTTTATTTTGAAATTGCAAGATGAAAAAAATTCACATATTGAAAATTCGTATTTTGCAGCTTCAAAATGAAATATAAAAAATTAAAAAAGTAATTTTTTAAAAAATGTCCGTCCATTTAACAGCTGGGAATTTTCAGAATGTGAAAACAGAATTTAAAAATATGTATTAGTTAATAAGTTATTTCTAAAGAAAATTTTCCCATAGAATAATATTAGCTTCGGCTTCCGGTCCTTCCTTAAGGACCCTCGTATAATCTAAAAAGAATACAAAAATGTATACAAAAATCTTGCATAGTATGAAACTGAAAATATCGGTAAATCTTATGCAAGATTTCATTCATCAAACAGAATGTCTTAAACATTTTCTGTGGAGTAGCTTATATATTCACGATAATACAGGCAGTTCTTTTTGAAAATACATTTTTGTCCTTTCATACAGTGCGTCCCAAAAGTTTATAGACAACGGTTTTTTCTTTATTTTACCATTGAAAAAAAAAATGAATAAAGATTTCAAAATCATTTTTAATTATAAGTAATATCAAGACAATAATAATATTATACAAAAATATTATATTACAATCCCTGACATTGTGATAGAAACTAAAACTGAAAATTTACTGTCCCAAAAGTTTATAGACAACTCATTATTTTTTCTTTAACATTCAAATTTTTGAGCCATTTTTCCTAATCACTTCAAAAACTCGATCAGACATACTCAAAACAACAGTTTGAAGAATTTCTGGCTTTAGAGAAAACCAACTTATTTCAATTTGCAACATTCGATCTTGAACTGATGCAAATTGACGCCATTAGCATATACGTCTCTAGAAAATATTCCCCAAACGTTATACATTGGGTTGGTCAGGACTTAGGACTGGCCAGTCCATAACAGTTACTTGGTTTTGTCTAAGCCATTGCATTGTAGACTTTGACACGTGAATGGAGCAATTGTCTTGCTGATATATCTATTCTTCCCCACTTAGCAACTTTCCAAATAGAAGTAACCATACTTCTAGTATTTTCTGGTAATCTTCGAAACATTGACGACCTTTAAAAATATATATATATCGGTAGTGACGGTAGTTTCTTTAAAGGAAAATGCTCCCCGCACCATGAGTGAACCCCCTCCTTGTTGAGTGCTGAAAAAAGCTTGTGGTTCCTTGCAAATATCGAGCCAATAATATTTTCAACCATCAGGGCCATCTAAATCGAACTTCTTTTCATCTCTAAACAGAACACTCAACCATTCATATGTCTAATTCACATGATTTCGAGCTCACCAAACACGAGCGTCTTTATACCGTTTTGTCAACTTTGGTGAACGACGCTTTTTGCGATAAGCAAGCAATTTACTTACCTGGAGCCGGCGATGTACCGTGGATTTTGATACTGGAACGCTCATCTCACTAGAAATTGACCGTACAGACAGGTTCTGGGTTGAAACTAATCTGAAAATCTCTATGTCTTGTCGTTTAGTTGTTTCCTTTGGTCGCCCAGAACGTGATTTTGTTTCAAAATTGTCACCTTTTGAGAGAATTTGGTAAATACCAGCCCTGCTGCGTCCAGTTTTTCTTGAAATGTACACAACTTTCATTCCACGAGCTTTGAAACAATAAATTTTCAAAATTTCATTATTGGAAAACTGCACGTTGCGAGGCATCTGTACAATCAGTCAAAAAAAGAAAGACAGCTTCGCTTTTATCTCAGAAACTATTACGCCACAAGTACATAACCTTGGAATATGCAAATTTGAAGATCAGTACTTCAATCAGCTTTTAACACCGATTGTCTATATATTTTTGGGACAGCATTATTTTCGTTTTATTTTTTTTTATATTAAATTTATGTGTGTTTAAAGTTCTTTAAGTATTTCATTATTTGTATTACGCCAATAAATATTTACATAATTTATTTCGTCTTTCTTACTCGTTTAATTAGCTCTTAAATAAAAAAAAAAAAAACTGTTGTCTATAAACTTTTGGGACGCACTGTAGTAGAATTAATTTAATTTAAAGCGTTAACACGTTCAAAACAACAGTTAAAATTATAATTTAACATAATATTATCTATCAGTTGTTTATTATATATTAAACCAATCAATTAAGTATCACATTGGTAAATATTTATAGTTTTACTCTAAAGTCATTCTACAATAACAGTAAAATATCAAGTAATTGAAACTACACATTAAATTATCTACATTTTAATGTAAAATCATTAGAACAATTAGAAATAGGAGATTTCCCATTATACTCAAATTCAAACATCGCTTCCAGCATTACTCAATTTATATTTACCTGTTCTAAGGTAACATGCATTGTTATACGGCAAGTACGTTTGAGAGAATCTATGTTTCAAATCGTTGAATTTAATGCTTAATAATTAGTCTAAACGAAGCTATAGGTAATTAAGTTACTAAGAAAGCAGTTAATGAAACTTTCAGTTTGTCAGTATTGGATAGGCAATTTATACTTGTAGTACTTACTTGTAATACTGTAAACTGAATAAGTATGCAACTGTAAAAAAGAGAGGGCTGAATTCACTTTCTTCTAGTAAATTCGTAAGAAGTAAGCGTAGTTTTTGTGAGATATTTTACAGTCAGTTTTTGATTGAGTTATTAAAATATTCTTTGGAAAAAACGATAAATGAAATATTTATATTTATTTTACAGGGCTTTGTAAAAAAGGAATTTCAATCTATACTGTTAAAAACTAGCATGTTGTGGTATCACAAAACTTCTTTTATATTTCCCTGTACAAATTCACGCAGCACAAATTATAAAAAACTATTTTCCATGACGAATGCAGACGATTTCCATCTCAGGGAAGTATAATACTAAACATCGAAGAAAAGTAAACTCTGTGCCCTACAGACATATAAAAAAAATGCGTTTTCTCAGGATTTTTATTTTCTTTTAATAATAATAATAATAATAAACGATAACTTTGTTTTAAGTTATCACAGATTTTTAATTCAACCATTCGTTTTAAAAGAATTGGTGAGTTCTTTTGAAAAGTACTCCAATTGAAAATTTACACCTCTCGGGTTGACAGAAATCAATGCTTCTACATATTAAAAAAAAAAAATCTGTTTGACTATTACTATTATAAATAATTTTTTTCTCCAATTCACAAAGATTAGTCAAAAATAACTGTTTTTGTGTACATTTATACAAAATTTTGTCCTATACTGCCATATTATAAATTATGAAAAAGCATAATGGCAACGCCAACTGTTAAGGGATTTGCACCAATAATAATTTGCACCGATAATCAGTAACTTATACTGAGGTTTAAGTACATAAGGATTTATATCAAATTTTGTGCATTCGTTGTTGAACTAAAGCTTCCACAAAATTTTTGATGCACACAGAAACGGACACACAGACATTTTTTTAAAAATGGTCAAATCGCATTCATTCTTGAAATCTCAAAATATGCACCATCGAAAATAGGAAGTCAAAATTTTTTATGAAACCAATATTTTCTTCTACTCAATATAGAAGAAAGTAATAAAGTATTAGTGCCAGTTTAGACAATTTAGCTGCAAGCAGTAATTTCGTACTAAGTTTCACCATTTTGATGACACCATTTTAGTAGTAAGCACCGTTAAAATGGTGAAACTTAGCGCGAAATTTCTACAAATATTGGTTAAGTTAGCCTAAATCGTCACTATTTGTTTGGTGAAAAGTTATTCAAAAATGTATGGCCAATAATTACAAGAAGTACATTTTTTAATTAGCTTAAATTTACTTTTTTTTTTTTGTGCACCACTAATATTAGTTGTGACACGAGCTCATATTTTAAAGATATCTGCAATTTTTCGTGACGTCTGTATGTACGTATGTGCGTGTGTGTATATATATATATATCGCATAACTTAAAAACGGTTGGACGTAGAACGTTGCAAATTAGTATATAGGTTTATCATAACATCTAGTTGTGCACCTCCCTTTTTGGTCTTTCTATGGCTTTCCATTTTGGAAATATTTATGAAAATTGTGTTTATAATGACCAAAAATACAAAATTTTGGCTATTATATATGACCTTACCACAGAGATATCAATAGAAGCTAAAATGATAGAGCCCGTAATGATATTGTTACGAAAGTTGTCGTCATTCTTGTGTTTGAAAAGTAGTTCATAAAAAGATGGATAGGTTTCAGTCGACAAATGCTCTTATTTAATTAATATTCTGAAAAACAACCGAATAAAACTGTTTTTCGTTCCACAAAAATCAGTCATCAATGAATATTCAGGAAACAATCCAGTTAAATAGTCAATCTTACCACAAAACTTAAATAAACAGCGTTAAACACACCATAGAAAAGAAATTTCGCTAATTCAAGAACAATGATAAACCGCTAGCAAAGGTCTGAATAGAATTTGAATTCATCGAGAATCTTGTCAGTGGCTTACAGAATTTTGGAGATAATTCTGTGGTAGAAATCAGTGAATCGTTCTGGAAAATTCTAGAACTTGGTTCCTATTTCTATTAAAGTTAGAGATTCTCAACTTTGGAAATCCTAAACTACCATTTTTACTTTTCGTCAAATTTGAGTGCAAAATTGTTTGACTCCAAGTCGCGAATTTTACCATTAACGCCCACTTTTGTGGACATGGAAAACCTGCTATTTATTTCTGTTTTAATTGTAATACCATGTAGTAAGTAGTACGTAAAGAAATAGGTAGCTTCTAGTCGATAATCATCAATAATAACTCTTTTCTTTTTTTACAGTCTCATTAATGATTTATAAAACTTCCGAATAAGTTAATTCTGAGTTAGAAACCAAATAGATTATTCCTGAAAATTTCAGAACTGAGTTTCTATTAAAGTTAGAGCTTCCAAACTTGACAAACCTAAACTGCTATTTTTCGCCAAATTTGGTCATCAGGTCGCCAAAGCCAACAAGTTTGTGTAAGATTTAAATCTACATTGGTGACGAACTTGGCGAACTGGCTACCAAATTTATCTTAAAATAGTAATCAGGGTTGCTGGAATCAGTAAGTTCTTTTACAGTTTTAACGGAGGTTATTATTGTTATAATTATTTTAGTAAAATGTATCATTTTTTAAATTAATTGACATTAATTTGTTGGCATTAATTGACATTAATTAATTAACTGAAATTAATTGACATTAATTTTTACCAAAGAGTATAAAAGTAAGCCATCTATACTCGAGTGAATTGCACTGCACTTTAATCTGTGCATTTACCAATAAGAGATTCTGTAATAAGCTGTGGAATACTATTCCTGAACAAGCGCTGTTTGTGCTTTGTGGTGTACACAATCATATTATCGTGAATTTTGTGGCTAATGTAATCGTTTTCTTTGCTTATTTTTGGAAATGGGTCATTCCATGTCAAATCAACACAAAAAACCTGCATTTTTAACCTGACACCTGAGATTTTTGTGAAATTGGACTCATTTATTTAATCTATTGAGAAATAAATGCATACTAATTAATAAGTCCTTATCTCTTTTAGTTTTTAATATACAGAGGTGCAAAAATGGCAAGAAAATGCCAATTTTAAAAATTCGTCTACTTCAAATGTACCCATATTTTCTTCCCTAATTAATGTAGAGGTATAAAGTTGGTATCATTAGAAAGCTTATATAGGCTTTAAAATAACATATCATATGTATATATATTTTTTAAAAAAAATTATTATAAGGGCAAACATTTTGACCTTCAATATCTCGAAAAGTACATATTTAATTTTCTTTTAAAAATTATGTATTATTCTTACGCTTATCGCATATAATTATTGTAAGTTTCAACATAAGACGGTAATGGGATGCTGAGTTATAAATTAAAATGCAATCCTCCATCAATATTTTCATACTAACTTAACATAAGTTTTACAAAAAAAAAAAAAAAAAATTCTACAAATATAATAAAATATACAATGTAAGTGACACTTAATTGCAACTTTTAATTGCTCGCATTCAATATTTGTACTCTATCTACCAGGGATTAATGATAATTGGGACCTAGGTGCTGCTTAAATTCCCGAAAAAGGAAAAGAAAATAACGACCCCATAACAATAATTTTTGGTTGGTTTACATTATTATATTGTTTTTATTATTATTATTAATATTATGCATGAATGACAGTTAATACAGTGAAGACACATACAAAAAAGTTTCATATTGTTTTACGTAAAGGAGGCTTTTTAAACAAATCAAGGATGAGTATCCAGACATTAAAATTGGCTTTTTTACATTTGCAGAACTAAAGCCAAAAATCGGCATTCTGGCTATCGAGGAGGTGTAACATATTCGATCTGTGTTTGTCACATATAGGAAAAAGTTACATTAATGATGATTTAGTGCAATTTCTAGGAACTGAGTAAAGAAGAAAAGAATCAATTAAATTGATATAATGATGGCATAAATTTTATTGGTTTATAATCCCGATAACTGCGCCACTGGAAAATCTTACACTCTGCCTCATGAAGAAATATTCAATGCTCGTGCATCTTTTAAACCAACTGTAAAGATTGTTCACCGCTGCAGAATGTCCCGAATCTTTGTAAATATATTTGTACTAAACTGTTTTTTTTTTTTAAAGACAAAATGGGAAAAGATATGTTTTATTATTATTATTTAATAGTTTTAAATTCAGATTTAAATTTTATTGTAAGTTATTTATATTTTCAATCTATTATAAACCAGAGGTTAAAGACCTCCCCCCCCCCCTCCCCATACACACACGCATTGATACTAGCTGATCTCTACTGTTGAAGCCTTAAATTGTCGCACTTTTAGCAGAACATTTAAAAGGAAATGCTCAACAAGCAGATTAACATTAAAAATTGCAATCTGTCATCATTCAATTTTTTTCCTTTTCCCCCCCCCCCCCTTTTTTTAAGTATCACGTAATTATTAATTTAAAAACATATATTTTCCTTTAAGATAATTTCTATGCATGCTAATTTGGCCCACCCAAATGAAACCATAAAATATTCTATATACAATTTGTGTACGTAAATACTGATGGGGGGTTTATTTTAATTTATAAGTCAGTATCTCATGGCTGTAGCTCATGTTGAAACTTATAATAATTATAGACAATAAACGTAAAAATAACATATAATTTTAAAAAGAAAATTAAATATGTACTTTTTGAGATATTGAGAGCCAAAGGTCAAAGCGTTTGACCCCCCTAAAATGAAAATTTTTAAATATATATGCATGTGATATATCATTTGAAAGCCTGTATTATAAGCCTTCTGATGAATCCATCTTATATCTCTAAGTTAATTAGAGAACAAAATGTAGGTACATTTGTAATACAAGAATTTTGAAAATTTATATTTTTTACCCATTTTTGCAACCCTGTATATCAAAAACTAAAAGAGGTAGGGACTTATTAATTGGTGTATATTCATTCCTCTACACAGTCGGCAGCAAAATCATTCGAGTGCTAGCAGTAATTCCTAAGTGAAAAAAGTACACTTAATACTGCTTTGCTAAATAAATCCTTGTCGAGTCATGTTCTTAGTCAGTCTAAGTTCATGATTCGAAAAGGATTTATTTAACAAAACAGAGTTAAGTGTAGCTTTTTTTATATAGGAATTATTGCTAGCGCTCGAATAATTTTGCTGTCGACTGTAGAACAAATAAATGAGCCCAATTTCATAAAAATCTAAGGGGTCAGATTTTTAGCTGTGTTGATTTAACATGTTGATTTAACCACACCTATAAATGTTAAAGGACTAGTACCTACCTCACCAAAAATAAATTCAAAAACTGGCGTACAGACAATAGCAAGAAATTAAAACTTCTTCACACACCATAAATTTTAAATCAGCACAACCGGTTTCGAAAGGACGTAGCCTTTCTTCATCAGGTGCAAACACGTGCAACTGCCTTGGAGGCAAAAGCAAGACTTGGAGGGAAAAGCAAGACTGGACAGTCTTGCTTTTGCCTCCAAGGCAGTTGCACGTGTTTGCACCTGATGAAGAAAGGCTACGTCCTTTCGAAACCGGTTGTGCTGATTTAAAATTTATGGTGTGTGAAGAAGTTTTAATTTCTTGCTATATTACCTACCTGTTTATTTTCGAACCAGACCACAGACGTAAATGTCTATATTTTTACAACAATATATATATTTTATAAAAGAATATTTTTATGGGGGGTAAAAAGTAAGTTTCTTATTTGCTTTTTAATGGCGATATTAGACTTTTTTTTAATTTTATTTCCCAATAATAATTTATAGTGTTTTACAAATGATTATATTCAATACATATTTTGATAGCTACTTTTTTTCTGCACGATTTACAAAAACTAAGTTTAAAAATGTTACTAAACTAAGTTAAACTAAGTTTAAACATGTTTAAAAGTACAAAGAGTTGCAAGGCGCTAATTAATATCGGGACGTGGTATGAATAACATTGTTCTGGTAAATTTCAAGGGAAAAATAAAATAAAATAAAAACAGAAAAGCAGAGTAAATTATTATATTGGCAGAGTTGAAATTAAACCTATGATCTTATAGATATTAGTATACACTTCTCAAAAAAAAAAAAAAAAAAAAAAGATGAACAAAGTGACTTTTATAGAAAGCAGAGTCAATCTTTCTTTTTGCCAAATATTTTGTCCCTATCATAGATAGAGACTGCTCTCATACATAAAGACTACAGTCGGCAGCAAAATTATTGACGCACTAGCAATAATTCCTGCTTAAAAGGTGCGTACCTAACACTATTTTGTTAAGTAAAGTTTTGTCGCGTCATGATCTTAGTCTTATACTGTTTATAAAAAACTAAGTTGTTGATAAAAATTAGCGATCAAACTAAAAAAAAAAAAAATATATATATATGAAAAGTGTGGATGTGTGTTTCAATAATTTTGTTGCCGATTGTATTTTATTTAGGTTAGATTTGGTTTTATCATATTTTTACATATATTTTTTATGAAATATATCACATTTCCAAATCAAAATTTAGCTTCTCAAAACTATATTGCCAAATGTTTGATTTTATTAACAAAAATAAAGTAAAAATGCAATTTATTGTAAAAAAAAAAAAAAAAAAAAGTGTTAACACTAGTCCCCCTCCCCCTTCTTCTCCCTATATGTAGACGAGAAAATACCTTTTCTGCGTATAATTGATTATAGACGTTGCACGAAGCAGCAATCATAACTAGTTACATTTTATTTCCCAGAACGATGTATCACAAGCCATCCATCGTGGCGACGCAACTTTTGTGACGGGCACCATAAGGAAAGAAAACCAGGACCATCCCCAACATAGAGTCCCGCACGCGCCCGGCGGACCGTGTCACGGTACACTTCTTCCCACGATTTCGTATGTTTTGACTTGTCCCGATTTCGAACAAAGATGACTGGTTGATGATAGTTCAGTACAGCGTATAATTTTAATTTTGTATTTGGAGGGGTGGAAGTTCTATGAGAATATGTAAACGATCTGTCATAAATTCAATCATATGCTGTTTTTTTTTTTTTTTTTTTTTTTTCTTTTACAAATTCAATAGTTTTTACAACGTGTACAAGATTTTTATTTATTTATTGGAACGTAAATTTAATTGCTTCTAAAAGACCAATAAGAGATTTAATATTTTTTAAAATTAAAAACTATAACTTTTATTAAAAATAAAAAATCAGTTTAATGGTTTTACTTTGCTAGTAAGTTGTATGAATATACATAGATATATACAAGTAGAATATTTTTAATTTTATTTTTCCAATACAAGCCCTGAATATTTATTACTATCACTGATTATTATTTATGTTTGTCTTCCACTTTCACAAATTTTACACGGGAAATATTGAATTGAGATATGAAATATAGATGGAAGAATTTTCTGGTAATATTCATTAAGGTTTATTTTGTTTAATATAATTTTTATTTAGCTTATCAAAGGTAATTATTTTTTTATTATTATTATTCCAAACTTTGAATATTTATTACTATTATTATATTATTATTTATATTTCTCTTCCTCTTACATATGTTTTACTCTTGAAATACTGAACTAGAAAAGGAAAAATAAATGAGAGCATTTTAGAAACTTGCATCAATAGAATTTAATTTTTTATTTATCAAAGATAACTATTTGTTTTTACTATCACAAACTTCGAATATTTATTATTATTACTCATCATTTATGTTAGCTCCTTCTTTTATAAATTTTACATTTGAAATGTTAAATTGAGAGATAAAATATAGATGACAGAATTTTCAGAATGTATCCATTATATTTCATTTTTTTTTTTTTTTTTTTTTTTTCATTTAAATCATTAAAGGTAATTATTTTAAAATTATAGAAAGCGTTTTGGTTTATAGTAAATTTGTCAAAAAATAACAGGATACATAATTAATGTACAATATTGTATTTATATACTTTTCGATCATAATATATTGCTGGAAAACGTATGAAATGGTTAGAAGATGAGCAAATAATCTTTATTATTATTATTATTATTATTATTTAATCTAATAAATAAATTCTTATCTCCCATTATTTGCAATTTTTCCCCCTCCAGCTGATCGTTTAGATTCTATACAATGTACAGAGTAGAGATCTGCATTGGGCCCCTTTCGGTTTGAATGTGGGTCAGGTTTGCATGAATTTTTGACTCGCATGTCTGTCTACTCGCAAAACTTCGAATATTTCTTATGTTATCTTTTATGAATTTAATCTTTTGAATGCAAAAGTTGGCTTTTCTCCATAGTAATATGAGCCATAACAGGAATTTAATTACAATTACCCGAATATTAATACTTAACGTTTAAAATTTTACATGCGAAAATTACCTCTCTTCCATTTATATTTCCTTCTTTATTTTACATTTTTTTGCTAAAATATTTAAAAGAGTGGATTTTTCAAATATGAGTTTTAATACATATGAAATTTTGTTATGTATTAGATTAAGGATCTGTTTATAATTATACATATATACTTGTAGTTTTTTTTATGCAATATTGAAATCTGTAAAAAGTCTGTTGAACAATATAAATTTATTTTGTGTAATAGAATTTTAATTGAGTGTTTTATAATATAAATTTAACATTACTTTATTACAGGTACGTGAGTTAGATTGCGGGTTGGGTACGGGTCATGTTTACTCGATTCAAATGTATTTGAGTTATTTTGAGTGGCTCTATACATTGTTTATAACGTGCAATGAGAAAAAAAAATATACCGCCTTCATTTAGAATGAATAAGTGGTCATTTTCTAAATCCCTTAACTAGAAATATAGATTTCCGAGCAATGCGCATAAGGCACGCCAATAAACTGAATAGACGAAATGGTCGAGAATTTCTAGTCTATACATTTCTAGATGGTGAAACAATATTCTGAATCTTTTGTATTGCGAGAAATTCTCGCTTGATTTTCTAGAATTGGGTCATAAACCAAGATTATAGTTGCTGAAACCCACCTCTTGTATTCACATTTATTTGTAGAGATTTTAAAATAACTTTGCCCTCTAGAATATACGCAAACGCTCTAGAATTCTAATAGAGGTTTCTAGAACTCGCTTTCAAAGGGAACTAGAATTTATAAGGATGACATGGAACTATTTTTTTCTAGAGCCACAATTTAGATTCTAGATGTCAGTTGCAGAATTTTCTTTTTTAGTGTGTATGCGTACCATCTATTATATATATTTTAAAGACATATATCCGATCTCAATGAAAAGTTCCAAATAACACCTGTATTATTATGAAACCCATTTAAAACACTGAGTCTATGTCTATACTTTCTGCTAATATCTGTTTCTCAGTTATATTGATAACAGACACGAAGACAGATACACGGTGAATCGCTAAGGCAAAACTTTACAAATAAGGGGATCTCAAAACGTGTAATTAAGTAAAAACTCAATTTCGAAAATTTAATCCTAAAACAAAACTTTCTCTATCAAATAAGGGTAGGAGAAAGTAAAAATAAATTAAAATGCAGCATAATCTAATAAACTGTGTGTAAATAAAATTAATGAAACTCAAGATATTAAAATTTTAAAGATCTCGGGATCAAATTTAGATATTATCGTTAAAAAAAAAAAAAAAAAAAAAAAAAAAACACGCAGTTCACACAGATTGTAAAAAGAATTATGAAAACGTTTTCATCTCGAACAAAACCCTTTATTCAATGAATAGCCAAGAAACATAACTAAACTTGGGCTTTATAAAACTAATGCATTGCATTCTTTATTTGCAAAATGCCAGTAAAAATAGCAAAGAAAGTGCACGAGGTGCGGACCAGCAGTTTCTCAATTGTCGTGTTAAAAATAAATTTTCGCCAAATAAAGCCTGAAAAATATTATTCAAAACGTTTCAAGAAATAAATTCAAATGAGTCACAATAAGGTATCGGCATTATTTTGTAAATCCATATCATAGGCATTACTTGATAAATGCATTACATAGTGAAAAATGCGCTTATAGCAATTATATCCTATTACTAAGCGATGTATTCGAATTCTTTTGTATATCCCTATATCCTGTCTATAAATTTTATGAACACGATATACTGTATTAAAATTTAGTTTAAAATGTATGACATAGTAATAAATGCCTTTCCATTCACGAATGCCCATAGACTATAATGTACCTGATTTATTCCAATAAATTATTATCGCAAAAGCTAATTGTACCTTTTTTTGTTTGTATGTTTTTTGAAACGACCCATTAATGCTACATACACCATTTTCAGTACCCAAAACACTTCTGTGAACACCCATTTCATCTGTAACATTTTCACTGCGATATAAACGTATTTATGATAATTCGGTTGCATACGAGGAGACAGACATATAAACAAACTAACCGAAATTTTCGATGATTTTAAAAGTGTTACAAAAATAATTTCTTATTGGGAAAAAAAAAAAAAAAAAAAAAAAAAAAAAGGAAAAATGTAAACAATATGGACCAGTGTTGATAAAATTATTTTTTCGTGTATTAATTTATTTTCTTTAAATTTAATAAAGTTCCACTCCTCTCTACCCCCTCCCTGCACACACACATAGACTTAAAATAATAATAATAATAATAATAATAATAATAATGAAATTGAAGTTCTTTTTCATATTTATTTTAAAAAAAAAAATGGCTGCTTATCTTGAATTTTAACGGTACCTCCGAAAACACAAATACGAGATTCTTGTGGGGAGGAGAAATAGTCTCGTAAAGATTCCAGTAGGGAAAAACCAAGCTTTATCTCGCAAGTGCAGCAGCCTTTATCATAGATAAAAACGCATAAGCTTATTTCTTATCGAAGAATTCTGCATGTTCATGTTAAAATCCCATGCATGGGGAAAAACCATTGCAATTTTCTTTTTATTATTCTTTTATTGTTTTAATGAATATATATATTCTTGTAAGGTGCAAATTTGTCCTTTAAGTGATGTTTGTTACTGTATAATAATAACAACAATAATAATAATAACTCATAGTTATAATGATCAAACACTAGGAAAGAAGCATTGAATTAATCAATAAACAATTACATATGGAAGGAAAGCTTTATTCAAAGCAAAATATATTGAAAAAGTTAATAAATATAGAAAAATAACTTTGTAATTTCCACAAAAACAGCTATATCTTTATCAAGGGTCATATAGCAGCAGGGCGATAAAAAATCTGTTGTTATTGCGACAGTGATATATGCGATCACATAAAATTACTATCATTGACAAAAAACTCAAAGATTTTTAACAATAAATTAAAAAACATTTAAAATGAGGGGAAAAAATACCAAACATCATCTATTTGTATATTGATTTACACTAAACAAGAATAATCTAAGAGTATTGAACACGATACAATATTAATGTCAGAAACAATAAGATGTAACTTTTTTTAAACTTTTATGTTACTATTAGTTAACATACAGGTTGGTTGGTTGGAGGATTAAGGCCGATTGACTCCTTATGTGTCCTAGGCCTATAGGGGGAATGCCCTCCGTGGGGGTCTTTCTAAGGGGTCCTAGCCCGTATTTACGCGAGTTTCGGAGGAAACCACGGAAAACTCCGAACGGCTAGGTCGATGAGCGCGACCTGGGATCGAACCCGGCACCTCCCATCTACCAGCTTTGAGCGCAGAACCGCTCGGCCGCTGGTGGGCCCCGTTAACATACAGGCAAATGAAAACACAAACATTTAGATTGATCATCAATAAATATAATTAATATTAAGTAGCAAAAAAATATCTAACTTTATACCATAAAAGCAGCTAATTATAAATGTATTACCGTACAATCACCATTTTTACGTGGATATACCCAATATTCGGAAAAAAGACGAGCTGATTAACTTTAATCAATAATTATGTTTATTAACATTTTATATTATTTAAAGATACTAATTAAAATTAATTTCAATCTGATATAATGAATTAACTGTTTGTTACCTTAAAAATCTTTATAAATAACCTTACTTAAAAAAAAAAAAAAAAAAAAAAAAAAAAAACAATTACTGTGATGTTAATTTAAACTTTATCAGTTATTTTTATGACCTCCATTTTAAAGTGAAATAGTTATTTAAATCCATAAGTGTCACTTAGTAAGGGTAATTATCAACAATAAAATTGTTATAATATACTTAATATGAAATAAGCGTGCAAAATTAAATACATAGGATAAGAAATTAATAGATACTTTAAATGCGGTGATTTTCATATATATATATATATATATATATATATATATGTGTGTGTGTGTGTGTGTATATATATATATATATATATATTAATTAAATTCAACAACCCACCCAAATATCCAAGCCAAACACCAACACCCTATCTAGTTAATAAAACCTCTGTCCATCCATTCTCTACTTTTTTCCCCCTCGTATTTATTATTATTATTATTATTATTATTATTATAGCCTCACAAAGAACATAATCCTTACGAATAAATTAGTGAATAAACAATTTTATTGGGAAGGCTAAAATTATTGCATCATAAACCATTTTGCTGATATTTTTATTTTTAAATTTTTATGAACACATTCTTTTTTTCTTTATTCTAAATAGATGGTTCCGAATTGTACTTCTAAAAACAGATATGTGAAATCAGGATTTAAAATGTGCATATATGTTAGCTTTAAAACTAAAATCATATAAATATTGTCATATAAATCAGTAAACGTTATGTTGTCTTATTTTTTATTTAATCTTTAAATCGAGAAAAATTATAGTATTATTAATTACGCAATTTTTAGTTAATGTCAAGTTAGAGTATAATTGAATATAAGGTCATTAATGTTTTCATTACCTGTAAATATTACTATTATACCATCAATATATCGTGAAAATTGAATATTGTTAAAGTTAAAATTGCGTTTGTAGTAATAAAGATAAAAATCAGCAAACATACTGGGACTGCTGCCCCTTTGTGAGAAGCCGCCTTTTTAAAACCTAAATTTACTTATTTTGAAGAGGTAATTATGATTAATTATCTAATTAGTATGTGAAAATAATTCGAATGAATATAATTTAAAACTGATTTTTATACGAATTAAATAATAAATTTACGGCATTGTTAAGTTCAGTCAGTTTTATATTATCAAATAAATTCTTAAAGTCAAAAGTTTTCATATTATTTGCATTTTTAATACTTTTAAGATAATAAATAAGTCTATAACTGTTCTTTAAATAGTGTTTCTTATCATTTTTAACTGTGAATAGATATATTTGATTTAAAATATTAAGAAGATATATACAATTCAAGAGAAATAATCTTTAAAAAAAAAAAAAAACATAATCACTAAATTTCAATTTATTTGTTTATTTTTAATCATTATGCAACCCTTAACAGCAAAGTTATACAAAAATTGAAACATTTGCAATTACAGCGGTAAAAAATAAGCAATTAGTTTTTCAATGAAGCATTGATTAATTTAAATCTCTATTTTTGAACTTTAAAAGTTTTTAAAACACTAGAATTTTAAAAATCCCATTTTGAATTTGTGCACATGATTGCTTAAATATTTTTAAACGTAAAAAAAAAAAAAAAAAAAAAAAAAAAAAAAAAACCGGTAAATTTTATAGATTTTTTTCTTTTATTCGTTTCAATTCAACTAAAGCTTATAAATTAAAGCAATACTACCAAAATTATCAAATTTCAAAATGAAAACACTGTATGCATCTGTAAATATCCACGTCTTTAATATTTTTTTTTTAATTATTATTTTCTTTACCAGTGTTGTGTGTTTTTGCATTTTATGGTGTGTTTGTTTATTGTTAACCGTTCAACATTCTTCATATTTCATCTTTCAGTTTTCATTTTTTTTTTTTTTTTCTGAATAAAGTAATGCATTATTTTTAATCATTAAGAATTTTTAACTCCTATTTATTTGCGAGGTTTAATTAATCTGAATTTTTAGGATCACAAAATTCCCTGTGATTGCCGCATCCGGAGCTCTTGCTTTCTGCGACTACCGGAACTGGGACATGCTTCTAACGATAACTTCTAGAGGGGTCAGTGTTTTTCCGGATGCTCTTCCTGTATATATAATTATGACTGCATCAGTATCTCTTCTGTTCGGATTTGTGTCACCGTTCTGATGCGATAGAAATAAATATACATAAAATAAAACTTGCTCTTTCGACGAGCTACGAAAAAGGAAAAATCATCATCTACTCGTTATAAAATATCTTATACATAAATATATTATATTTCTGCATATGGAAAATAAATATTAATTTAATTGTGTTTAAGTGCAGTCTACAGATGCTAAAATGTACCAATGACAATTTTCGCCCATATATATAATGTATTTGAATTCTTTCGCATGTCCCTGTGCACGAATTATTTCTCCGATCTCAATAAAATGTTCCAAGTAATATCTGCATATGATAGAGATTTAGAATACTGAATTTTGTCTATCTGCTGTTACCTGTTTTTAAGTTCTTTTCATAACAGACACACACTCACAAACAAAACTCAACAGCAAAAAAGCTGATTTTCGTATTAAGAAAACTTTATATGCACAAATACAACAAACAATTTCTCTACCATACGTAAGAAAAAATAAAAATGATTAATTCTTTTGAAAAACGTGGGAATATAACCAAATTTTAATCATCCGGCTTTAACGTATTACTGAATATTCTAAATTGGGATATGATCGACTGGGAATAATACATCCCAATCGACTACATCGATATTTACAAATTTTAATAGGAAGCCTGACGAATACTTTCTTGTCTCTTAGCTTTTTCATTACCCATTTTCAAATAAATAAATAAATAAAATAAAATAATTACGTATATATATATATATATATATAATTATACGTTTATTTTTGCTAATTACATTATTGTCAAATATCTTTATTCTTACGTTAATTTAATTTTTAGGTGCTCTATTTCTCTTATTTAAATAAAAATCGCTTGCGATTCTCTTACTTTTTATGACTAATCTATCATAATTAAGAGGGTTGGGGTTGTGTGGGTTAAGGCTGATTGATTACATTAGGGTTCTAAGCCTGCTAGAATGCCTTCCATGGGGTCTTTTTAAGGAGTCCTAGACCGTATTCATGCGAGTCTCGGAGAAAACCACAGAAATTTCTGAACGGTTCGCCACGACCTAATGAACGCAATTTGATATTGAACTGGAATTCTCCGCCTTCCAGTCTGAAAGTAGAACCTCTCGGCCACGGATGGACCATGTAACTGAGAGGGTGACCGATGATATTCAAACGCTCCTCCCCATGCAATCGCTTTTTTGATGCATTTACCTTACCATAATTTCTTATGTTTTTCTTCAATTGTCAGTTTATTTTTATAACATCACATATGTGATAACTTAAACCCCTCCTCAATCATAGTATTTTATACAGTTTCTGTCTTTTCTTTCTTTCTTTTTTTTCTCCCCTAGCGAAATGCAATTTAATGCTAATGTGATAAAAAAAAATAGTTTACAAAGTATTAAAATTTGATTCAGATAATTTAGAAATAAAAACTTTTAATAAACTTCTACTACTTTTACTTTTATTTTCGAAAAATTTATGACTTACCATAAGCTTGAGGTCTTTCGGGATACACCACATTAAATCCATTCTCAGAAGGCCTGAGAGGAGTTGGTATTGGACGGTATATTTCTGTATGTGTCGGACTGCTGCTATATTTTACAGCAGGGAATCCACCAACGACATCTGTTTGGTTGACGATATCGGAGGGATATTGCAACAATTGGTTTGGGTAACCCAAATAAGGGTCTCTAACAGTAATCACTGAATTTCCCAAGTTTCCCCTCTCAGAAAATTCCGAGTATTTTAAAGTTTCATATGTTTGGTTCTCTTCGTATCTACTTTCGGAATCGAGATCTCTGTAGCCTGAAAAGAAAAATAAGTAGGATTAGTTGAGAGTTTACACATAAAATCGTTATTTTCTGATCACTATATTATAAAGACTCTTATAATCACTCATTTATAGCGATTTTTCGGAATAAATTAATGAATAATTGACTTTTAAGCATAACTCATATAAATAGCTTCAGTAATCGATTTTCACTAATTTAAAAAAATTCCAATATATATATATGTGTATATATATATATATATATATATATATATATATATGATTAGCTATATTGTTTTACGAAATCGATGCAGCTTTCACAGCTTTATGAAGTACATGCCCCCTGACGAGTTTTTACTTCTAATTTTAAGCATTTTTATGCAATTATTATTTCTGTGGTCCTTTAGTTATTTTCTCTGTTATTAAGTTTAATGGTACTTTTTTTTATTATTATCATTCGTGTCGGCGTAATTAATTTAAATTGTTTTTGTCTCTTATTGGTTCTTAATCTGTTTCGCAACATTTTCGTGTCAGTCTTACCTATAAGTTAAAATCAGTTCTATTTTTGTTGTGTTTGTATTGTTTTGAATCTATTAATTGCTAAATTTTAAGGTTAAATTTTATTACGATATATATCATTTATATATATATATATATATTCCACATGTGAACTATAGATTCAATATTTCATACATTTGAAATATATAAAATTTAATAAAAACTCATTAATATGTTTTGAACACTTAATTAAATCTTAAGTGGGGTATGTGTAAAAAAAAAAAAATGCAATAAATGTGAATAAAATATATTAAAAATGAATATAACACATTTGCAGCTCAAAATTTAGTATTTACCATACATGTAATTTTTTTTTTCTTTAATAAAATTTCTTGAGATTTAGTATTTAAATTTTTTTCTAAAATAAATAAGTAAATAAACAAACAAATGAAAAAGACGTTAAATGTAGATATTACTGCTAAAAGGTATTTGTAGCTTATTGATATTACAATAATGAAATGCATCTAACCTTATTCATTTATATAATTGTCTATATTTTTATGAACTATTAAATATATTGGTTTCCAAATGCTAAGTAACAACCTAATTTTTTCTCCCACATCTTAAACAAAAGAACAACTTAGACAACAGTTTGATATTGTAGAAAAATGATGTTAACATTAGGCACTGATGTTAAAATTTGTACAGTTTATTTCTATTACAATAAACAAATTTATTTCAGCTTTTTATGTATACGAACTACTATTAAACACATTGGTCTCCAAAAGTTCAAGAAGAACTTTTTTTGTTTTCGTTTGCACATAACTGTTAAATTAATGGCCATATGGGCATTAAATTTGCATGACATCTTCGTTATCAAATGAAATCAGTTGTTGAATTTTATATTACTTTGACATCGGAAGTAATTTTGAACTGAGATTAACTCAATTTTTCTTCAAAGTCCATTTTTGAAGAAAATAAAAAAAATAAATAATTTTAGAAAAGGAAACGAAATTAAAGATGGTAACGATAATGTATTACGTTAAGCTCCCGGTCGCTTCTTTTTCTATTATTATTAATATTATTATTTCATTCTATAATAGATGTAAAATATATATATATATATATATATATATATATTAATTTTAAAACTAATAAACATCACTAAAATATTATTATTAATAATAATAATCAATAAATAATTTCATAAAAACTACCTTATCGAAATTTCATATTCATATGTATATATATTTTTATTTACAGGAAAAAAAGAAAGAGAATCAAATTAAAAAGATAAAAAAAAGGCTTTGATTTAATTTGTGACAGTATGTATATATTCAC
Organism: Salticus scenicus; assembly: GCA_963930645.1. NCBI lineage: Eukaryota > Metazoa > Arthropoda > Arachnida > Araneae > Salticidae > Salticus > Salticus scenicus. The sequence goes on along the minus strand of OZ005655.1, from coordinate 214,085,349 downwards.
CTAACTATATTGCATCGTTATATATTATCTCACATTTAGTTTCCTTTGCTAACATTATTTTAAACTTTTCTTTTTAGAAATACATTTAGAAGAAAAATTAAATTGATATCACTTTTAGAAATCACTTCAGATATCAAAGTGATATACAATGTATGGAGTAGAAGCACCGTTAAAACTTATTTTAGATGATTTTATTCCATAGAAATTAGACGAATATAAGATTATTGTGTAAAACTATAATAGTGTCACTTATAGAAAGCGACTACTTTCTAATGGGGAGACATCAATCTCAGGAACACTATAAGTTGACACTTCACTTACACAAATACTAAGAGATTTATGAAGTGTATAACTATCTTGCCCTTAATCTAACCTATACATTGTTATTCAGCAGGGATTTTTACATTAACTTTTCACTCATTTATCACAGTATTTTGTTTTTTGTTCTATTTTTGTTTATTTATTTTTTATGTAATGTACAATATGAATACATATCTTAATTTTGAATTTTTCGATTGGATTATGCTGTAACATCTTTATACAAAAAAAAAAAAAAGAAAGAAAGAAAGGAAGAAATAATATATGTAGAGTTAAAAATAACAATAAAAATATTTATTTTCTGTAAAAACTGTATTGGAAAAAAGATTCAATCCGTTGATAAGAAAATTCTAAAGAATTCAAAGCTTAAAATTATTAGACTGATGACTTTACTGAAAAAAAAAAAAGAAGAAGAAATTATTCAATTTTTTTAATAAGCTTGAAGTTAAAACATAAAAGATGTTATAAGCTGAATGAAAAAAATATTCAACGACTGCCTGAAAGACTATTGTAAAGGAAGGAAAAGAAAAAAGATTGGTTAAAAAAATTTGATTTTTCATTCAATATTTTATATAACACGTTTTCAATGTTTGCACACTTGCTTTCATCTTTGCTTGCATTTTGAAATACGTCAACTGAAAAAGGAAATAACATTGCAGATGCATCTCAAAAGCAGTAAGTATATAGATGTCTTTTAAGAAATTCAAAATACTTATTAGAAATATTTTATTCAAAAAATATACCTCTTAACAATAAATAATATACTAAGAAAAAATAAACAAGAAAAAACTAAAATATATGTTGAAAAAATTTTGTCAATTAGATGTATATTTCTGGTAGTTGGTTTAGAACTTAGATAAAAAATTGAATATATTTTTAATCTACTTCTCTATCATTACGGTAGTTTTTATGTTAAATGTTTTATTGGTGATTTACGGCTCAATTGTACATAATTAATTGAACTGTGAAATATTTGTTATTATAAAATAGATAAAAGTATTTTAACAAAATTAAGGATCACTTACAGTTTTCATTGCTTCTTTCCTCTTCTAATGTTTCTGGCCTTCTTTCTGAGGACAACAGACCTTGATCACAACCTGTTTCCTTGATGGCTGATACTCTCTCCACAACTTCGCACTTGACAGTAGTTGTTAACCATCCAGTCCCACAATCGTCCGGATTCCCTGGTTCCGGCGGCAATCCTTCATTATACAAAGTATGAGACACCTCCAGTAATCCGACGGTTCCTTTTTCCGGTTCTTCACCGGTTTCTGATCTGGAACCATAGTCCGGCTCATAACGTTCCGATCCGTCAAACATTGTCCGATGTTGCCGCGAAGAAGTCTTCTCAGCAGTAATTGAAAGTAACAGACCTCCGGCCTAATTTCCTGTAGTCCTCCTTCCTGGAAGTCAAATATGAAAGTTTTTCCGGTGCTGTTTAAAACTCAGCTACTTCCTCCAGGAAGGATATTGAAGCATCGCAAGGTGCTACTATCAAATAATTTCATTTCTATGCATATTTAGCTACAACAACGAGTTCGATGACTTAGATTAAAAACGAAATAGCAATGAGCTTTTTGGTTGTTAAAAACGAGATAAAGTTGGGAAAATTGCGGCAGTTAAATGTTTCTCAAATGAATGCAAGAAAGTTTATGAAAACTATTAATCTTTGAATACAGCATAGAGACATTTGATCCTTCAATTTAAATTAGAACTATCACACCATTATGTATGTTCTGAAGACTGAAGCTTTTTCAAAACAAAAAATGCTAGGAAATAATAAAGCGAAAAAATGTAATAGTTTATTTGACTTTAATGAGGACCTTACATTTGCCAAAATAAGCCTTTAACTGGAAAACATTTGGTCCGAGGTTACATTTACTGTTAATGAAGGCCTTCTATTCTAGGATGTAAACTTATACCGAATATCCAAAGCTGTCATAACGAAGCTTGCAATATTTTTCGATTTTTAATCCATGAAAAAATGGTAGTTTTCCACTCCAACATGATAAATTTTAATCAATATTTGCTTGTTTAATGTATTAATCTTATTTTATAAATTCATAGATTTTTAATCAAATTTTAAACGCTATGTATTAAAAAGGAAAAGACACAAGGATATCAATAAACTAAAAAATTCCCATATTTAAATTTTCTTTCATAAATTGTGATTTGTACGTTCTGGAACAAAATAAATTCAATTATCAAAGTTTAATATTGCATGCAAAAATTCTGTTCAAGTAATGGAGTGCTAATGCACACATATAATAATAAATCCTTTTGATTTAAGCTAGATTAATACTTTTATAAAAAAAAAAAAAAAAAAAAAAAATCGCAATAATATTTTTCATTTTGTTAAAAATGCAAAATTTTTTACTGATCCGTATTTGCTAGATTATAATTTTATGACTTTTTCAAAGTTTTTTAGCTTATATAAATTTTTTGTGTCTTTGGAAGAAATTTTGCTCGTTTTAGAACTTTTTTGTTTAATAGGACTTATATACAGGTTTATTTCCTTTAGTGATATTAATAAAAGTCCATATTTCGTTTTGCAATATATAATATAAATTGTCAGAATAATTACATTTACAAAAAAAAAAAAAAAAAAAAAAATCTTGAATAAGACTCCTTTCCTTTCTTATTTTTCTTTCTCGTGTATTTAAGATACCTTTGCAAAAAGCAATAAAAATATTATCACTTCTTTTCAAAATGAAATGATTTTAAAATTAATCCAGTATTTAACTAGCAGATACAATCACTATATATCACAATCGTTTATAGATTATCATCACTAATTTTACTACACAGCTATATATAAGCAGCATTCGCGGCCAACTAAAATTAAATCTAACGCAAGATATACAGTAGATAGTAAAAAGCATTTATTAATGTGTCCTAAGCCAATAAAAAGGAATTAGGGTTGTGAGAGGGGGTTATTGAATAATTCATGGATTTGAGAGGGTGAAAATTTTTTGTTAGACATTTTATTCATTTTTGTACAACGCTGACTGAGATCCTTGATGGATGTGATAAATATGATGGTTTTGTTTCTCACACTTCACCGGAAAATAGACATCTCTTTTTTTGAAAATCCCGTATCATCAAATGAATACATAAACAACGCGTGTGGAGGTCGCGCGTCAGAACGTGGACAAAGTGAACATCGCGTGACTAAAGGGCAAAGAGTGGGGGTCTCGGAGATGCTCCTTACAGATTCGAGATGGGAATATTGTTACGTGTTATTAAATCTAGTTTGCGTGTAACAATGTATTTTTAGAGAGTAACATATATATACCACTATTGCGTAACACGATGAGTGAAAAATAAATTGGATGATTCCATGAGAACGTTATTTTTCCACACATGAACATCACCATACTACATCATAATTGCTCGAACGTCTGCAAAACAGCTCAATCAGCTATGGCTGTAAAATATGTTATTGGGAAAAATTAATGCCATTGCGGGTTTTGGCTTATACTAATTGGTGATATAAATTATAGCAAGGATGCTAAAACATTTTTTTTTTTTTCAGTAACAGCTTTGAAATACTTAAAGAACATTTCAGAAGCAGTTTTTGAATCTTATTATGATGTATAAGACGTGCAAATTTAAGAAAATACAATTTTTATTCAAAGCTTCAAACGATTCGTAAGTGCATGCAAGCTAGCTTCACAAAAAATTCTGACTTTGAATTTAATTAAATTTTTTCCCCCCATAAAATCTGTAATTTTCAAATTAATGTATGACTGGCCTCGAATCTAATCAATTATTATTTTTCTATAAAATGTGTAATCTTCAACTGAATTTAGTTTTTTTTTTTTTTTTACTGTGTGCTAAAATCGGTTGAAAATTCGTGATTTTTCATAAAAAGCTTTATTGTATTCTAATCCGAAAATCCATGTGACTCATCTCTAGGATGAATTGAGAGTTGGAAGACTGACAACTCTCAAATTTTAAAACATCAATGTAAGCGACACCGAAAAAAAAAATCGTATTTTAATTAATTAAAAAGAAAAAGAAAGAACCCTACGAAACAGACTTTCAACAAACATACCTAACAATTATCCCTATTAACAAACTTTTCTCAGAAAAGACAGAAAGAAAAAAAAAAAAAAATCTGGAGTGACTCCACTTGACCTTCCGAACATTCAGTAATTAACAGTTTTGTAGATAAAGTAAAGAAAGAGGAGTTGTTAAACAAACAAAAGAGAGAAAACCATAATAGAGTGTTTGAGTATTTTTCTCCATTATTACACGATGTTTTATTTAACGCTACTGAACTTTGAGCCCATGATCATAATGATAAAGAATTTTTCGTTGTGTCCCTGTAATAACCTATAAATGCTAGATTCACCAAAATGCTTATAGTTAGTGCAACAGTGATTTATAATATTCATATAAATTTGCAGCGCAATTGAATAAGGCGTTTAGATGCTATCGCACTTTTAAAAATTTGGTCCCATAGGCCATAATGCTAAAGAATTTTTCTTTGTGTCCCTGTAAAAAAACCGTAAGTGCTAGATTCACCAAAATTTATACAGTTGGTGCAACTGTGACCTATAATATGTGTACAAATTTTTTACTCAGATTAATAAGGCGTTTAGACGCTATCACACTTTTAAAAATTTGGCCCCATAGGCCATAATGCTAAAGAATTTTTCTTTGTGTCCCTGTAAAAAACTATAAGTGTTAGATTCTCCAAAATCTGTACAGATTGAGTATCTGTGATTTATAATATGTGCATAAATTTTTTGCTCAATTGAATAAGGCGTTTACATTCTATCGCACTTTTAAGATTTTGGTCCCATAGGCCATAAAGATAAAGAATTTTTCTTTGTGTCCCTGTAAAAAAAACTATAAGTGCTAGATTCACCAAAATCAATAGGGTTCGTGCTATGGTGACTTACAATATACGTACCAACTTTCAGCTTATTCGAACAAAGCGTTTAGACGCTAGCGTGCTCCTTCACCGACATACACACATACATACACACACACATACATATATCATCGCAAAAATAATGAAAACGGACTCAGGGGACCTCGAAACCAATACAAACATCAAAATCTCAAATTCGGATTTTTGACATGATTACAATACTCTCCTCATTATAGTGTTCGGAAAGTAATAAACGCATTGAAATTGGTCTATTTGTTTGACGGCTACAATGTCATAGATAGACAAACACACACAAATAGGCAAAGGCTTCAAATTTATAACACCCCTCTCCTATTTTTTGGTTTGAGTTAAAAATGTATAAAAAGAGAGAATACATAAAATGACATGTCAGTCAACGAATTTATTATACATTTACTTTCTATTGATGCAACTGCTGCGTGTCATTATAAAATGCTCTGATACAACGCAGATAGCACATATTGCATTTGTTTAATTCTATTTTGTTATTTCCTTCCGGTCAAATGACACGGATTAGTAACATGACAAAATTTAGATCTAGCTGTTTACGTCAGCTGAGAGATAAAGTGGTGAATTTTAGATAAACTACTGCTATAGCACAATATTCAGAATTGTTAACGTAATCAATCAGTATCACCTAATTTCAAATTATTATTTTTTCTTCACTTTGAAAACATGATTTATAATTAGTATGTTGTAATCTTCTTAAAACTTTCTTCTATATTTTCCTGTACAAAAATTATTTTTCATGGGATGAGTCAAGAGTGAGTACTGAGGAGTTTCTTTTTAGAAAAGTAAATGTCAAAAGAATGTTAACTCTGTGCGTTACTGACATATGATAAAACGCATTTGCTTTTTAGGTTTTTTTTTTTTTTTTTTTTTTTTTAATAAAAGGTAAAATAGATAACTAACTTTGTTTCATATTATGAAAGTTTTATGGTTCAACCAATTGTTTTAAAGATATCAACAAGTTTATTCTTTTTTCCTTTTAAATACTAGTATTAAAAATCTACACTCCTGAGAGCGGCGGAGGGGGGCGGGGGGGGGGGAGCGATGCCTCTACATATGCAAAATACTTATGCATAGGTTAAACGTTATTATTATTAATTAAATTTTCCTAATGAATGGCCAAAACAATAATAATCCTCATTGTGTCATCATTATTATTAATTAATTTTTAAATCTGCCTAATGAATGGTCATAATAATAATAATCTCATTGTGTCATTTATACGAAATTGTGACCTAGACCATGGCCGCATCCCTCTCCCCCCGAAATTTTGCAACTTGTTGAAAATTTGTGAATTAAATTTCTTTTCTAACATTCAACCTTATGGACTAAATTTCAGACCCTCCGAAAAAATTTTCTGGCTACGGTTTTGCTTTAGGTTGCAGTAATTAAAAATTATGAAAAATGAGGTGATAGCCTCACCTGCAGAGCGATATACAGGAAAAGTTACGTATGTTAAAGTGCAACTATATATCTATAGATATATACAATTTCATGAAATTCAGAGATTTAGCTCTTGAACTAGAGCTTTAAACCTTATGTGTTACATTAAACACATATGGCATTACCCGAGAAACACCACGTGGAGGTCGCTATGTATTGTTCCTCATGGGGAGTTTTGATAAAGCAAGTCTTCTTGTCTACTGCCAGGGAAGTTCTGATAGGGGAATTTTGATGAGGCAGGTTCTCTTTCTTACTGCCAGGAGAGTTTTGATTATGAAGACTCCCATGCTTACTGCAATCAAGCATCCCAAGGAAGTTTAATCTTTTACATTACGAATGCAACAACAATATATTTTTAAACAATTTCTCAATTTTCTTTTTTTTAAAGAAATTGCGTTGCGGGGAGATAGAAACTGGTCGATTTTCATTAATTGTTGTTCACTATCACTACCTGAGACAGAACTGATTCCACTTCGATTTCCAGCAGAGGTTTGTCAGTAACAGAATCAGATCGTGAAGCAGAAATTATTTAATTTTCATCAAGTGTGTCCACTACCTGAAAATGAACTGAGTCCACTTCGGTTTGAAACGGAGGTTCGCCAATAACAGAATCAAGCAGTGGAATAATGGGGATTTATATCCAATTTTATCCAATGGGGATTTATCTCTTTATATCCAACTTTGGATGCTTGCGGAAACGAACTATTTAAAGAAACAAATTTTGGACTATTGTTACTCTCTATCACACCAAGTCCAGTAAAGGTGACAATCACTGGACACACAACTTTCGCGAGCATCATCCACAGGATGATACTCGAAGAGTTTAAAAATAAGCCATATGAGAAACTTTTGTGCAAAGTAACTCAAGAAAAAAACACCTAAGAACAGAAAATGTCCTTTTCTGATGAAGGTGAGTAATTAGACTGAAGAAAATTGTTAAAAAGTGAAGCTTTTCATTGTTATAAATATATACATATATACAGATTGTTGATATTGTTTATTAAACAATTGTTGTATTTATTCTTTTAATTGTTGAACTGCATTATTGGGTACATTGTTCAAAGAATTTAACATTAGGAATTTTGTATTCCACGTGGATACGTTAATCAAAGTAAAATTATTATAAAAAATACATGTACAGACTAGTAGGTCTATTCGGCGTTGTCTGGGTTGAAGTAATGTTTATATAATTCTGAAATCGTTGGAAGAACTAAGCAAAGAAGATGTGAGATGATTTTTAGCTTTTCCTGGAGGAGCACAAATATAAACATAGTTAGAAATTTCTACATGGGAGCATCAAACATGCAATTGACCGCGAGAGAAACAATCCTCCTTCAACAATAAACTTACAAATTTCAATGTCTGCCCTCGAGATTTGTTGATGGACATGGCAAGGGTGAGTCTAAGTGAAAACTACAGTATTTTAAACTGAAAAGCTAACACTGAAGTGATTAAAGTTATGCGAGGAAGTAAAACATGTTCCCTTTTCCATAACCAGTTTGAATAATTGCTTCAATAATGTGCACTCGGCACGGCAGGGATTTTATTAAAAGTCTTGTGCCATTACATAGCCTCGGTTCATTTAAATTTCTCAGAAGCATGATAGAAGATCTAACTTTTACCTCTAGTATGTAAAGAAAGAGCCATTTCTGGAACATCTAATGAATTAAGGAACTCTCTGTAGGATACTTGAGAATCTCTGTTTCCTCAATCGTGATATCAATCGATTTGTAAATTGAAGATTTTCTGTAATTTTCTGAAGAAGCTAAACAGTGATAAAATTAATTCAAGTTTATTAGACTGGGAGGAGCATGGGTTACCAGTGAATGCTAATTTTCTTGTAGATGAGGGTAAGTTAGATCGAATTGTCATCTAAAAAAAAAAAAAAAAAAAAAAAAAAAAAAAAGCTTACCTCATGTAACAATAAGGAGGAATTAGTAAAATGAATCTTTTCTTGTATATTACCATTTGCTTCCATACAATATACAGGGGTGATTGTGACTCAAAGGTAAAAACCCTGAAAATTAGAGCCTCAAGCTAGAAAAAAACCTAAAATATCAAATAATACTCAAACTATTTAGGCCAGAAGCCCTCAATCCTTTTACATTTCATTCACATATCACCTGGATAACAAATGAACAACCAATGAAAGCAAAAAATTACTTTATAGGAAATATGAAAATACAGATGGGTTAGAGTAAAAACCCTGAAATCAGGGGTAAACCCTGTATTAAATATCATTAAACATTAGTTCCCTAGAAACTTAATATCCATTTCTCAAATCCAGAAAAGAAATAGGGGGGAAAAATATCTACAGATGGCAACAATTCCATCTCAAAAATTCCCACGTTAATAAACTAAAGGAAAAAATAAAATAACAGTTGCATCTCTCAGGGAAAGTTATACCAGCTTCAGAAAAATTTTATCCATCCAAACATACTGGCCATGAAAAAATTCTAACTATACTTCAATATTAAATTTGCAAATAGAAGTAAAGTTTATTTACAACAGTGGCACATCACATAACTATGAAAGAATGAAAAGTATTTACATTTGAAAAATGAGGTGTTTTGATAGTTGGATTTAAATGTTTTCATTGATTTCTCTTGAAATATCACATTTCAATGAATTTAAAATACTCTAATAGTCGCATTCATTAGTAATACGTATCACCTGTTTCAGAAAAAAATTTCTTTTTAGGTATCATCTCAAAGAAATTGGAGCAATACTTTGATATACCTGCTATCTTAATTTAAGACTGGATGACTTTCAAAAAATAAAAATCAAACCTTGCCTGTCTGGTTACAGAAAACCAGGTTTCTGCCATATTTTACACCAGATTCAGCATGAATTATCAACGAATGCTAATTTTCTTGAAAAGGAGGATAAATCAGATTGGCTTTTCTACCTTAAAAAAAGGAACAAAAATACTTAACCCTAATTTTTTATGAAAATCATTAGAGCCCTTTCCAAAAAACCCGGGTCATTTATACAAGGATCACTCTGAAATTTTTGAGGTATGGCTAAACAGTGTATGTTAAACTTACCAAATTTTAGGAGTGTTCAAAGTAATCCATTGATTAAAGTAATTCAATATACTTTCGTATCTGATTTTACTCAAGATAAAATGTTCAAATCATCCATTTCTTGGAATCCATGAAAAATATGCCTCTATAGCCTCACCAAGCTCATCCTACAAATGAAAATGAAGAAAAAGTAGCCAAAAGTCATACATAGCAAGATCAGGGGTATAAGGTTGATGTTCTATTACTTTCATGAATTTTTGTTCAAGAAATTCGACTGTCAATCTTACCATAATCCTTTCACGTCTATTGTCACACATATGTGCCAGAATGAAGCACACTAATTTTTCGGCTATCACACATTTGTGCCAGTGTTCTTGAACATTTAAAAAACTATAATTTTGGCCACAAGATGGCATTGTATGTCAGCAGAATTTGAGATACATGTAGATTTGGCTTTCTACTCGAAATAAGAGTGATATGACTCATAAGCACATGTATTTTGATTATATAAATATAAAGGGAAAGGAATATTCCTGATTCTAAACGACGGCTGCAAAAAATTGACTTTATAAGGTGTGAAGCTGATTTTTTTTCTATAGATAGAATTCATTGTTACAATGAAAATCTGATAGGGTTGCCTGGTCAAAGCCGTCAATTTTAAGAGAAACAACCTCACTTCCGGTCAAAATTTAAACGATTTTCGAACCCCACAAGTGTAAAGATGAAACCGGTGCTAAAATGTAGAGATTAATAAATATGCTCTTTAAAATGGCATAGAGTTGCCTGGTCAAACCCGTCAAGATTCGGAGGTTGCCTCGAAAATAGGGGTCAAATTTAAACGATTTTCGAACCTCTCAAGTGTAAAGATGAAACTGGTGCTAAAATGTATAGATTAATATGCTCTTTAAAATGGCATAGGGTTGCCTGGTCAAAGCTGTCAAGAAACAGCGGTTGCCACGAAAAGTGTGTGTCTGTGTGTGTGTGTGGGGGGGATTTCAGCGGTTTGCTTACCCTATAACATATTTAAAAATGAAACCGTTTATAAAATGTAGAAAATAATATTCTCTTTAAAGTTCATAGGGTTGTCAGGTGAAAATTCTCGACAAATAGTGGTTGCCTCGAAAAAAAAAAAAAAAAAAAAAAAAAAAAAATCTGATGTGGGCACCACATGACTTCCTTATACACTTTTAGAAATATACATAATGTTAAAAAACATTGACATTGGACCCGAAACAGATGGCTAAACATATTTAAAAAAAAATGAATTATCACCGTGTTCTGAGCTTTTCTGAAAGTTAGTTAATAACCGACTGCAAGATTTGTACTGGTAACGCTGACGAAGGCAGCAGGGACCCGAAAAAATTGGCTAAAAGTATTAAAAAAAGGCATTTTCACCGTGTTCTAACTATTCTGAAAGTTTCAAATGTCTACCTAGTCGGGAAGTTAGTTAAATAAATTTTTTGTTGGACCATATAAACGCTGCCGAAGGCAGCAGGGACCTGAAACAGTTGGCTAAAAGTATTAAAAAGATGCATATTCACCGTGTTCTGGACTATTCTGAAAGTTTCAAATGTCTAGCTAGTCGGGAAGTTAGTTAAATAAATTTTCTGTTGAACCATGTAAACGCTGCCGAAGGCAGCAGTGACCCGAAACAATTGGCCAAAAATATTTTTTAAAATGCATTGGCACCGTGTTCTGAGCTTTTCCGGAAGTTTTAAATGTGTAGCTAGTCGGGAAGTTAGTTAAAAATCGATTCCAAGATTTGTACTGGTAACGCTGCCGAAGGCAGCAGGGCCCCTACACAGTTGGCTAAAAGTATTAAAAAGTGCATTTTCACAGTGTTCTCATCTAGTCTGAAAGTTTCAAATGTCTAGCTAGTCGGGAAGATAGTTAAATAAATTTTCTATTGAATCGCATAAACGTTGCTGCTGAAGGCAGCAGGTATCGGAAACAGTTGGCTAAAAATATTTAAAAAATACATTGTCAACGTATTCTGAGCTATTCTGAAAGTTTCAAATGTCTAGCTAGTCGGAAAGTCAGTTAAATTGCAAGATTTGTCTAAACCGTTTTTGAGTTATTATCGTTTTTTGATACATTATGGCCAAAACCTATGTATTTTTGTCATTATGAACCTAATTTTCCTGAATATCTCCAAAACGGAAAATCATAGAAAGTCCATAAAGGGAGGTGCACAACTAGATGTTATAACAAACCTATGTACCAATTCGCAACTTTCTACGTCCAACCGTTTTTGAGTTATGTGACATACACACACACAGACACACACACACACATACAGACGTCACGAAAAATCGTGTAAAATCCCTTATATCTCTAAAACGAGAGCTCGTGTTAAGACGACACTTGCAGGTGTGCAACTAGACATCATGACAGTTACACGTATAAATTGGCAACATTCAGCGATCATTCGTTTTCGAGCAATGTGAAATACAAAATCCATTTCGCAAATCGGGATTACTATACTTCCTTATACTTTGTATAAGGAAGTAAAAAACAGCTTATTTTGAAGGGTTTTTTACACAATGTGAAAAAAAAAAAATAATAATAATATATATATACATATAAAGTATTTAAAAAAGAAAAAAATAAATAAACTGTAATGAAACTGTTCTAAAATTTCCCATAAAAACAATGAATTAATAGTAAAAATTAAAAATGTAGCATACGGATACGGATAAGAAAATACGCCCGCAAAAGTTAACAGAAATGAAGATAATAATGCCCAAGAAATTCATAATAAAAAATTCTGTTAGTATACAAAATAAATAATTAAATAAAATTAAAAAAAAAAAAAAAAACTTATTTCAGATTTGCAGCAAGATTTACAAATTTCAATTTCATAAATTAATTCATAATTATTAAGAAATGCGAAAAATTTATAAATTTTTTAAAAATGTTTTTCGCTTTATTTGTACCCATAATTAATTTGCAGAAGTTATTATTGATTATTTTTAATTAGATATAAAAAAAAAATTGAGAAATTTTTCTAAAATTGACAAATTTTTAATATAACTAAATCGGCACAACCCAAAATTTTCGTATAAAATTCTTCAAAGCAGCCGCATACATTTCTTCATGGAATCTATCTCCTAAATACTTTGACACAATTTGAATATTTTAAGTATTGAAAAATGGGGAAAAAACGAGCTTGTGAGCTGAAATTAGTTTTATACAGATTAGAAAAAGAATGGTTATGCATAATAATTTAATTTTCTTTATGCTTTAAAATCATTAAACAAATAGAATAAACGAATATTGAAATTCGCTTCCTTTTCTAAGCTGACCGCTATACCTTGACAGGTTTGAAGCACCAATCGTAAGCAGATTGAAAAGAGTTGTATGTTCTACATTTAGCTCGCAATTTCATCTCTTAAATATTAATCATTTTGTGTTTAACCTTTTTTAAATAGTCTTCATGTGTGTTTCACTTTATGTTAAACACCTTTAATATTCGTTAACTTTTTGGAGACTGACCGCTATTTCTTTACGAATTTTAACAGGCAAACATATGCCATTTTAAAATAACTTCTATGCTGTACATTCTGGAACCAGCCACACCTTTGAAATATTCATATAATTTCATCTTTATTCATTTTCTTTGTTAATGATATTCATATTTTTTTACACTTCGTTAAGAAATCTTCAAAACTCGCCTATTTTTTTGATTGACTGCTTTACTTGACAGATTTCACCAGGCAACCCAATGCCATTTTAAAGAGCATATTAATCTCTACATTTTAGCACCAGTTTCCTCTTTACACTAGTGGGGTTCGAAAATCGTTTAAATTTGACCCTTATTTTCGAGGCAACCTCCGAGTCTTGACGGTTTTGACCAGGCAACCTTATGCCATTTTAAAGAGCATATTAATCTCTATATTTTAGCATCGGTTTCATCTTTACACTTGGGTAAATCACTTTTTACTTGGGTAAATAAATCGTAAAATACGTCCCCTATTTTCGTGGCAACCTCTGTTTCTTGACGGCTTTGACCAGACCAGGCAACCCTATGCCATTTTAAAGAGCATATTAATCTCTACATTTTAGCACCGGTTTCATCTTTACACTTGTGGGGTTCGAAATTCATTTAAATTTGACCCCTATTATCGAGGCAACCTCTGAAACTTGACGGCTTTGACCAGGCAACCCTATGCCCTTTTAAAGAGCATATTAATCTCTACATTTTAGCACCGGTTTCATCTTCATACCTTTTGGGGTTCGAAAATCGTTTAAATTGTGACCGGAAGTGAGGTTGTTTCTCTTAAAATTGACGGCTTTGACCAGGCAACCCTATCAGATTTTCATTGTAACAATGAATTCTATCTATAGAAAAAAAATCAGCTTCACACCGTATAAAGTCAATTTTTTGCAGCCGCCGCTTGGACTATGAATAACATGCTTTATTACGGCTCTTTAAATGAGCATGTGGTTTTTATTTACATGGGGTTACAAGTAGGGGAGTTTCATTTTCACTACAGTGTTGGATATTTAGGCTTGCAGTGTGGGTTTTATCAATAATTAGATCTTGGAGATGTGAAAATTTTCTTTTTTTTAATATTACATGTAAAAGCGTCAAAAATGTTTAACTGAACTTGAAATGATGGAAAATGTTTCAGATATTGATTATGAAACAGACTCTGGGTATTGTGATAGTGACACTATAGTTACTCAGATTAACTGAAAGACATTTTCTAAACTTTGTTCAAAAGAAACTGCTAAGAAAGTAAGACAACAATGCTTTATTTGTTCCCCTTCCTGCAAAAATCCTCCAAAGCAGAAAATGAGTTATTACAAGTACACGGATTGTAACGTAGAACTAACTGCGTGTACATCCCTATTTTCAAATTTTTCGTACTAAAAAAGAATTTTAAGTAATATATTTAGTTGTCAAATATATAATTTCAAGTCATTAACTGGTAAGTAAATATTGAAAAATAAAAAAAGGTTAAAAAATGTATTTAAACAAGAAATATCTTAAGTAAATAAAGTGTGTAATTAAAAAAATATAAAGCATATGCTGTTTATATACTCTACAGAATATTATTAAGCAATACTTCATATTTTAATAATTTCATAGATTTAAGCTTAATAGCAAAAAAACCTCCAGCCCTGAGCAGACGCTAGCAAAAGAAAGTGCAAGCCTGAATGGTAAGCACACGTTTGTGCCTCACATCATGAAAAGGATAAGAGAAGATGTATTATAATTGGGAAGCATGAGTCCTCTTACAATCACTTCTTCAATAATTTCTGGACGACATTTAGTGGAATACTAATTAGCTGTAACTGACAACTGTCTTCTGTCCCTCTATCTTGATAGCTTTGATCAGTCTTATACTTCTAAAGAAAATAAGCATACATTATTATTTTTTTTTTTTCATTTATTGTTGTCTTTTTACCATTGTTAGCTTAAGATCATTTTTAAAGAACTTTATTTTCTTGATGTATTGAAATGTAAAAAAAAAAAAAAAGTATGTACATTTCATCAACAGTTATGATTTTAGAAATAAGGCAGTGTTCACCATTATTAACTAAATTTAAGATTTCTTTACAGATTCTGACATAGTCCACTTTTTGGTTTTATGTTAAAATAAGGTGGTCTCAATGGTAAACTAATTCTTTTATAAGCAGCTCATGAATAATTTTATGTCTAGCTGTGTATCCAATGTTAAGTTCCTTCTACTTCATTTGGTAAGTGCAGCAATTATAATAAATTGGCATTTTTTGTATGGCCGGTACATTTTCTGGGACTATAGTTGACAAGGGTCTTCCCTTCCTGTGTATTCTTCATCCAGAAGGGAGCTTCAACTTTTGCAAAATTCTGTAAACTCTTGGAATATAGTAGCACGAGATGGAGCTTCATTTCCATATACCAATTGTAGACATTGAAACCAGCCATTCTTCTTCATTTAATTCCACTTTAAAATTATAAAAATTCATAGTATGATAATACTCTCATGTCAGCTTCATTTTGAAAAATCTTTCTTTCAAAATTTATTCTACGACAGCTGTATTGGAATTGTTACCATAAATTATACTCTACGGTCTTAAAAGAGTTCAAATTTACATATTTAACCAATATATATAGTTTAGCAACAATCATCTGCCTCTGTCTAAAAAATTCCAGAGTTACTCTCATACATTACATATACAAGATTAACTTATTTAATAATGAGATAATGCTCTAGATTAGCAATTATGAGTAGTAGCCAGTGGCAACCAGAGTCATAAGAAATGGTAGTCAATTTTGCACTTTTGGTAGCCACTTTTAGATAACGGCTAATCAATATAATTTGCCACTTTTTATCTTTTTAAAGCTGATTCCCGAAATTTGTGATATTTTTGCAGCCGACTGTCAGAATATTTCATTTCTAGTCAATAAAATTCACACTTTTTCCATTTTCGAAAATACGCATTAATTTTGCAGCCTGTTAATGAAATACAGAATGTCAAATCTTAAATTTAATAATGCAAACAATTCTGAAAATTTGCAATTACTCAGTTATATAGACACAACATTATTTCCTTATTCACAAAGAAAGAACACATACATAAAATAAAATAAACATATTGCCAGTACTAAATTAATTTTCTAAAAGTAGAAAAAAAAAGATATTTGCGGAATTTATTTTATTTTTTTACACCAGTGATAACATTTTTATTTCCCTGTGGAGAATGACATCAGTGTGGAATATGATGTAATAAGAGAAATTATTTCTTTAATGGCAAATAGAGTACCTTTATAAACCCAACGTTTCTAATTAATAACTTCATTAATTAAGATGATACAGATTTCTAACTACCTGAAACACCTTCCTTGAAGTATTCGGAACACATTGATACCTCTTATGATGCAGAGCATTTTGCCCTCCGCAAGAAGATACCTTCGCAGAGGAAAAAAATTGATGCCAGCGACAAGCTCTTTTTTAATATATAGAAAATTCTTGCATTTCTTGAAATTCTTGTTTTTTTTTTTTTTTTTTTCAAAGATATTTTGTGAAATATATGATAGGTTTGTAACCTAATACTGAAATACGGAATTATTTCGCCATTAATTGTCAAAATTTATTTTTTATATGTCAAATAATTAAAGAAATTCAAGATTAATTCATCACAAATTAATAGAATTCGAGTTTTTTTTTTTTTTTTTTTTTTTGAGAAGATATCTCTTGAAATATGTAATAATTTTATTGATAATATGTGATAAGTTATTAAATGCACAATAATTTTTTGTCGCTAATTATCAAATTTACTTTTGTTAATTTTCGTTCGAAATTTGTTAAATCGGGGTTCATTAAATCAGCGTCTGACTGTATATATACATATATATTACAGTAAATGTAATAAACTAGTGATTATATATAATTTCCGGTGATTCTTCATAATCACCACTAAATTTTAAAATGTGATAAATTATTGAATATTTATCACATTTCCCAGTTACTTTATAAAATCTCCAACTCATAATGGGAAATGTAATAAAAGTCGAAAACTTTCCAAAATTCATTCACTTTGCTTAGCTGTATGCTGTTGCTAAGCAACGCGGGTTCGTAGACTGTTATTGGCGGTCTCTGTTGATGTCAGATTCACGTGATTTCAGTAGTATTTCTAATTTTGTGCTGGAGAGACGCTGTTTTCGCTACACTCTTGTTTTTATTTAATAAAATATTGAATAATAGATACTGAATACCCTTATCTCAAAATGCATGAACTTGAAAAATATGCAAAATTCTGTACTGCATCAAACAGTATTACGCACGTCTGTATGCTTCGTGGGCATGGAAAAAAAATAAATAAATCACTGAATACCCCTATTTCAAAATGCATGAAGCTGAAAATTATGCTAAATTTTGTACTGCAGCAGCCAGTATTACGCACCAAAAAAAAAAAAAAAAAAAAATCACTGAATATCCCTATCTCAAAATGCATGAATCTGAAAAATATGCAAAATTTTGTACTGCAGCAGCCAGTATTACACACGTCTGTATGCTTCGCGTACATAAAAACAAAGAAAAACATCACTGAATACCCCTATCTCGAAATGCATGAATCTGAAAAATACACAAAATTTTGTACTGCAGCAGCCAGTATTACGCACTTCTCTACGCTTCGCGTACATGGAAGAAAAAAAAAAAAAATTACTGAATACTCCTATCTCACAATGCACGAATCTGAATTTATTACATTCCCCATTACGAGTTGGGGATTTTATAAACTAACCGGTAAATGTGATAAATATTCAATAATTTATCACATTTACCAAATTTAACGGTGATTATGAATAATCACCGGATTAATCACTTTTACTGTAGCCATATATATATATATATATATATGTTATTGTAATTAAAAAAAAAAGGATTAAATGAATGAATAACAAGTTAAAAGCAATAAATAGATTTGGAAATTTCTATATGGATATGGTGAATTCCTTAAAACCATCGATGTTTTTTCTATGGAATTTGTAGCTATTTATTTAATAATGTGTCCTGACACAGGAAATTTTTTTTAACTTCTACTGAATTTAGGAACATTTCTACAAACAATCTCAATGTGTGATTTGCAGACGCAATATGCATATTGTCTTCTAATAAAAAATTAGAGAAGAGCACTTCTGCTTTAATGATCTCAAAAATCTTTTGTATCAGAAGCAAATTGTAGTTTATTTGTTTCAGGAGAATTTTATGCTTTTTAATGATGTTACCTCTTTTAGCATGGGCCACAATATCTGTTTGTCCACCATGTTTGATATAAACATCCAAGTTGCATGTAAAAAATTAAGGAACATGCAAATCCCCTAAACATGATTCATGAATAAATTTAAACTCCTTAGAATAGTTATTTAAATCAAATTGGAGTGTAAAGGTTGATATTTTTATTTATTACCAACTATGCGAAAAATACCAGAGCCGGGAATCGAACCCGGGCACCTCCGCTTAACGCACGGATGCTCTACCACTGAGCTACCCTGGCTGACAACCAGCTAGGCACTTCTCACATAATATTCGTTGGCAAAGTCACCGAGTATGCAAACGCAGATATATCAGGTGAGACAATAATAATCGTAGCACAACTCCATAGACCACGAAATTTCAATTATTTATTTTTAAATTGAAATTTCGTGGTCTATGGAGTTGTGCTACGATTATTATTGTCTCACCTGATATATCTGCGTTTGCAGACTCGGTGACTTTGCCAACGAATATTATGTGAGAAGTGCCTAGCTGGTTGTCAGCCAGGGTAGCTCAGTGGTAGAGCATCCGTGCGTTAAGCGGAGGTGCCCGGGTTCGATTCCCGGCTCTGGTATTTTTCGCATAGTTGGTAATAAATAAAAATATCAACCTTTACACTCCAATTTGATTTAAATAAATATTCACAGTTAATGAATTCATGAATAAAAAAAAATTCCTTAGAATAGTGTTTGATAAACTGCTGATTGACTGATTCAACATATTTAACAAGTGTAATAAGCAAAACCAATTAAAAAACACAGTAATACTTTCATCAATTCTATGAACAAAGCACATGAACAGTGAAATCACTATTTTATTTTAATTGCACTTCTTCCATTCTTAGACCGGCTTCCATTCTTAGTTGGCAATGAGCATGTGCAAAAACTTCGATTTCTAAAACATGAGCAATCAGTGTGGATACAGACAAGCTCTGCAGAGCAATATCTAATCAGATTGCAAATTGATATGCAATCACAAAATACCATAAAATGCCAACTTTCCTTTCTTCTTTTCTTTTGTGTGTGCAGAAATGAAGAAAATTTTTTACACTGTACAAGACACAAAAAAAAAAAAAAAAAAAAAAAAGAAGAAAAGAAAATTAAAAATTAGGAGTTTTTATAGAAAAATCAAAATATATAATAAAAATAGGAGTAACTCCGAGAAAATAGAAGTACTTTTCAGCTATGCTTTTTACATTTAAAAAAATTATTACATTTACATATAGAGATTAACTTTACTTATTTATACACTGCTCAAAAAAATTAGGGGAGCACATCATTTTAACGAAATTAAGTAAGTACTTATACTGATAATTAATGTCAAATGAAACATCCATAATTTAAAGCATGGCAGAAAACAGAAAAAGAAAACTTTATATGCAAATCAACGTTCATGACGTCAAAAACTAGAAAAAGAATATAAGTGCAGAAATCATGATTACGCAGAAGCTTCTTTTTCTCACTGTCTCAGTGGTGAAATTCAACCATTCGGCTTTTGTTTTGAGAAAAGATGACTTGAAAATGTCATGTTAATGTGATCTACTGGCTTAACATATTATTGGGAGACTTACACGGTCAAACTCAAAAAAGTGTAGCGGATGCTGTTGGAGTGGCAAGAAGTGTCATTTCAAGAGGGTAAAATCAATTCCAAGGAACAGAAAATGTTAGACGTCGACCAGGACAAGGAGACAAGGTCGTTCACTTGCTACCACAGCAAATAATGACTCATATATCTCAGTTACAAAGACAATTTCTTTTGGCAACAGAACAAAGGGTCTCAAGCCAAACAATCTGAAATATGCTTAATCAGGGTAATCTCTATGCCTAGGCCAATGGTGTGTATTCCGTTGACAGTAAGACACCATGTGGACCGAAGAAGGTGGGTTGCTGCTTATCGAGATTGGATGCAAAGTGATAGGAGTTAAATGATGTTTTACTGACAAGTCCCGATTCACTTTAGAGTATGATATCAGATGTGTTTTGGCTTAATGCAGACATGCCAACCTTTAAGGAGTGCTCTCAGGAGCATTGATCAAGGATTAGTTGGTTGATTGGTTGATTGATTACTAAAACCTAATATATTGAAAATTTCAAGGGACGGCAAGGACATTCGTTATTTATTACAGCTCAAATTAACAAAATATTAAATTGTAATGTTTAATACTTACATTAGATAAATTCAACTTGTAATTAACTTTTATCAATACATTATAGTTAAATTATCAAAAAAAAAAAAAAAAAAAAAAAAAAAAAAACCTTAAATAATTATATGCACAAAAATTTAAAAGCAAGAAAAAAGAGTTGTTTGTCAATATAAAGAAAATTAGGGGACTTGAGGAATGCAAAATATAAATAAATAAAAATCAAATTTTAAAAAATTTCTTAAAACCTTAACAGTGCAACACTGTTAAGTAATATAGAAGGAATAATAATTAAAACTAAAACATTTCTCTTACATTGCATTCTAGTAAATAAAATGGGTCTCACAGACCCAACTCATGTACTGGCGAGTTGAAATCCAGTTTTTGTTATAAAGGGCAGATAAACAGAATTTTAGAATAATTAAATTACAATTATTTAATTTTAAAAAAATTATAACTTAATCATCAAAAGACTTTTTGGAAAGAAAAACAAATTAACTTACTTTTCAGTCATGATATATATAAATCAAATTGTAACACATAAAGAATTGTTGTACATTTAAAAAAAAAAACAATTATTATCACTAAAAAACTATTTATTTCTGGTTTGTCAATGACAGACTGGTTGCTTTTTTGGCAACCAACAGCTCATTTTCTGAAAATTTTTGTTTGTAACAACAAATATCATTGTTCATAAATTTACATTTTTGAACTAGTAGAGATTCTAATGTCTTTCTCCCTAAATTTGACCGAAATTCATTTTGGTTTTTTCTTACAGTGCTAAAAATTCTTTCACATGCCGCATTACTGTGAGGCAAAAGTAGAATGTTTAACATTGCAGCAGGAAGCTTTTTATACTTTATAGCACCATTGTGATCTTTAAGATTAGCAATAAGGCACCAAGATTCATCTTCTCTTTTACAATTTAAGATTTCTTCACTTAATTTGTCAATCTGAAGTACAGCAAATTCTTCTTCCAGAACATTCATTTCTTCATCTGTACAGGATTCACTAAACATATTTAAAAAATATTTCACAGAGTGAAAAGAAGATTTTGTTCTTAATTTTACATCAGCAACTTCAGCATGCTGTAGCATTTCATCTTGCACTGGAAATTTTTCCAAGATATATGAACATGCTTTCGCATAGTATGATCGGATATTGTTAAAGAATTTCTTTTTCTCGGAATCTTTTATATGTTCATTGTCTTGAAGATATTGTTTTGTTTTACTTCTAATAATCAAATTTTTACTAGATTTTTGCACTGCTCGATCATTGAAATCAATCTCAAAAATTGATGAAGAATTAACAATAGCTGTTGGTTTTACAAAACGTGATAAGCAGGAAGAATACAGAGAAATAAATTTTCTTTTTAATTTATGTATTAGTGGAGCCTCTTGTTGTAGAAAAGTATTACAATCAGTAAACAAAGGCAAGACACTTTGTAAGAAAAGAAGATATAACTTAGTATTAGGATTCAAAATTTTTTTTTTCAAACGTAATAAAGCATCCGAATCTCCAGTTTCTTTTTCACAAAAAAACATCTTTAATGGTTCCCACTGTTCCAAGATACGATTTATTACATTTTTCATGGATAACCATCTAGTGGAACCATATTTCAAAATTTTATGTATTTCCACATCAGCCAATTCTTGACACAACTTTAACGAATCAAGTCTCTTTGAACTTTTTTTTAAATAATAGTAAATATCCGTTAAGAATTCTTCAATAGGAAAATCTAGTTGTTTCGAAGCATGCTGAGCAACTAAATGTACTAAGTGGCAGGCACAAGCACTTAATATGATATTAGGATTTCTCTCTTTAATAAATTTTATTACTCCTTTAAATCGGCCAGTCATCACAGAAGCATTATCAGAACAAAATGCTATGCAATTGTTCCAAGGAATATCATACTTTTTCAGTTCAGCATCTAGTACTAAAAAAATATTTTCGCCTGTGCAGTCACCAGTCAATTTCGGAAGTGAGAGCAACGTAGTCACATTTTTGGATATTACAGCATCAAAATAAGTCACTAAAACTGGAAATAACTTTTCGCCATTTGAATTGCTTCCATCTGTTGCAAGCGAAAATTTCGTTATTTTCAATGCATCAGCCAATTCTTGAGTTGTTTTCTGGGAAAAGCTTTTGATTATTGCTGTTGTTTTCGTTCTCGCAGATCCATATTTTGAAGCTATTTTCGAATCCGGAAACATTTTCCGAAATAGCGGACCGGCATGATCCGCTGCAGCTATGGGGATGTTATGCTCAACTAAAAAGTTGGCAAATAAACTTTCCGCATTAATCACATTTAAGTCACTATTTTCAATTAGCATTGATTTTATATTTCTGTTCGATGCTTTTGTTTTCACGAACTCCAAATGCCGCGAAGTCTCCACGTGCCTCCGGCAGCCATCTTTACCGCCATGCGCGATCGAAAAGTTTAACTCGCAAACCGAGCAATAAACAAAATTTGCTGAAACTTTCGATCGTTTCAAGACTGGCCACAAAGCCTCATACGATTCTTTGAATTGTTGATTATGCTTCCGTTTCGACATCTCAAATGCAAAAATGATAAAAAATAATAAAACGCGCACATCAAACAGTAACAGGAAAAGCGTAGCTTACTAATATTTACTAAGCGTCAGTACGGAGAAAAGAGAGGAGTTGAGTAAAGCTGAAGCTGGCGCTGAGCGTAATACGATAATCCTTTCTCCACTCCCTACGTAGTCTGTGACGTATGCATGCTCCTTATTAGGCACGCCTCCTCGAGTTCGTCAAAGCTTATCAGTCAAAGAGATCAGTTTGCTTCGCTCCGCGCCGTTATTCCGGCAGGAAAGCGGTGAGGCAGGGAAGTAGAGCGAAAGGATGCGAAAGAGATCGATCGTATGGTATTTTCCGGAGCATTTACGAGATTGCCCGGAGTTATAAATATTTCTTTGTTCACCGGAGTACTTGGTATGTCTGTTAATGAAAAAGGGACACTCAAAATAACCCTATATTCGTTCGAAAAAGATCACATTACAGATGAGGTGGTTTGATGGAACGGGCTGGAATCAGCATAGGCAGACATACAGGCCTGTATAGCATTCGGAATAGCAATTTCACAGACTAAATGTAGCAGACGAAATTCTGAGACCTCATACTGTACCTTACCCTGCAGCAATTGGTGATTCCTTTATTTTAATGCATGATAATGCCAGACCTTATACAGCTCGTCTTGTAGAGAACTTTCTTGAGGCTGAAACAGTACAGAGTATGAAGTGGCCAGCATGTTTTCTTGTTCTGCCAGCATGTTTTCTTGTTCTAAATCAGATCGAGCATGTTTAGGACATACTCAGACGAAGTGTTCCTGCAAGACCAAGACCTTCTTTTACTGTCCAAGACTTGGAGATCACATTTTTTTCAAGAGTGGAATAGTATTCTCCAAAGTCTTATCCATAACCTCATTGCATCCATATCAAACAGATGTGCGGCAATCTTTGCAGTTTGGGGGGACCACACACCATATTAAACATCCTGTATCATTTCCAAACATTAAGCTTTTTGTCATTTACATGTAACCAAATTGTTAACCTGAAGCATCATTTAATGTTGTTCTACCATTTGAAAGAATTAAAGTTCCATACAATTGTTTTTTGCTTCTTTTTTTCTCTATAGCACTTTGCTGCATGTGTATTCTTCATTTTATGCCCATACATAGCTATCATGCAATGGTTTCTTCACTTTTTTGTTTCCTTCCCTAATTCTTTTTAGCACTGTAGATAATAACTTTATAAATGAAATAGAGATACCCCCCCTCCACAAATTAATGTAAAGCTATATAATTTCAATATTTGAATTTTCTTTTTTTTTTCAATGATGTGTATAGCTACATAATGACAACAAACCTTTACAAACCTATATGCATTTATCTGCAATGCAATTTTCATATTTATTTATTTTTTTAAAGAAAATTAAAAAAACCTTAAAAATGAATTTGGGGCCCCCCTTTGAAATTCAGAGGAAACACATAGCCTTATGGGCCTATTCATTAAGAAGCCCCAGAACATTTGTAGATAACATCCAATTTTAATATTGAATTCAAGATGCACAAATACATAAATTGATACGATTTTTCAAAATAATCAATTTATACTTATAGTAGTTTATATTCACTTTAAAATTTTGTAATTGAATTATGCATAAAGAAATTTAAGAAAATTTCAAGACACATTTTTTTTTTTAATAAAATACAGAATAGGCAAATAAATTCTCAAAATTTTATTTACACAATATAGAATATACAAAAGAATATTTTTAAAATAATTCATTAACCTTGATTTATATAGATGCATCTCCTAATTTATATATATACTTTCAAATATACATAGCTAAATCAATCAGAGTATGCAGCACATAATGTTTCTGTAACTATATAAGCACTGTGACAAAATTCTTTTTTAAATACCCATATTTTTTACAAAACACATTTGTACACTTTTGACAACATTTAATAAAATTTTTTTTTTTTTTTCAGTTACAGTATGTATTTTTTTACATTTGTTTTCAGTCCCCATTTTTTTTTTTTAAGTAACTATGCTAAATGCTTTAGTAGCTGAGTGTACATTAATTTCTTGTTTTCTAGCACATAATTTGCAAGAAGGGATTAATAAAAAAAAAAAAATCAAATTAAAAATATTATTACAGTAAATTTTTGACTATCTACCAAAATATATAGGGAAATATATAATTTAATGCTGTGGATAATATTTCAATGCCACAGATAATCAAGATCTACTGTATTTAGTTTTTTTTTTTTTTTTTTTCCTGATTTATTTCTGAATCTAACATCAGCTAATTTCTTAATATGTTGAAAAGTTAAAAAAAATTTTCACGAGTCGATTAATGCATGGACCATTCATACTATATGTTTGGACTGCGGTGAAAATTAATTGCATTATTACGGGTCTTAAAGCATATTTCAATTCAAAATAACTTGCATAGTACATATTGTTCTTTAAAAGTAACAGTTAAAATGATTCAGATGCATTTTTAGTTTAAAGAAAAAAAGCAGACAATCTCTATAAATTAGAATCTTCTGCGTATATTGTAAAATCTGCCAGATACTTTTATTATAAAGAAAAGATCGATGATTCTGTTAAGGTATGATCAGGGGTAATTTTTAATAATAATAATAAAAGCTGAATTGCACCAACATATCAAATTTTCTTAAACGAAATTTTATTATATAATGTGTATATGATTCTCTTTTTAGAACATGAATTTATAGTTAAAAATGAAAAAGGCATAGAAATAATTTATTTTCTATAAAAGAAATAAAAAACATTAAAAGATTTTTTTTTTTTTTTTCAGAATAGGCAGCCATTAAATTTTCTGAACAGAATCACCCCTGGATAGTAAAATATTAGCTCTTTTTAAAGTTAGGCACTAAAATATTTCTTTATTTATTTTATTTTATTTTATTTTTTTTCACGCTTTAAGATAACAGTGAATTTCTTTTAGAGGAAAAGAGAGGGAGGTCACTTCTCTTAAAGTAGCTTTTTTCTTTTTTCTGCATAAGTTTGCTTTTTTTTATATTAAGTGAATAATCATTTAATAATATATAAATAAACAACTTTCAATATATCTTCTAAAAACTACTTATTATTTTGCATTTTATGTAAGGATTTAAAATTAAGGATCACCATAAATCCTAATATATCTGGATTTTCAAAGTGTTAAAAAAAAAAAAAAAAAAAGAGCTTTACAATGACATTTTTGAAAAGAGGTGTTACAATCATCAATAAAAGAAACATTTATTATTATTTGAGTATTTATATATATTTATGGAAGACATAAAAAAACATATTTAATATTATTAACACATATTTACATTTTAATATGTCCTTATAAAAAAACATACATGAAATGAAATGAGCAATGAATTTAAATAGAAAATAGTACTATGAAATGTAACAATATATCTATATTCTATGGTGACTCAATTTATGAAAGCAATACATGATAATGCATTCGAAATTTTTAAGTGCTTTTGTAAAAAATTATAAACAGAACAATAGCATTTTCCAAATTATAAAATATGTACTTTAGCAATAATTTCGTGATAGTTTGGAAGATATTACTAAAAGAAAAAATAAAATAAAATAAAATATTAAAATTTTCAATGTATCCCTGTAAAAATCTACACAGCAGATATACTAATATTTAGTATGTGAAGTTATACTATGTAACCTAAAAAGACACTGAAATTTTGAAGAAATCAATTTGTTTTTATAAAATTAGAACTTGAAAAGAGATACATACACATACAAATTTAACCTTTTCAAATTCTAACATTGTTTGACCAAAGCACCATGAGAGAAAAAACCCTTTTCAACAAAAAATGAGTCAGCAACATTGGAGCACCTTATTGAAAATAATGTATGAATGCATACTATATAGTGTTGAACTGTATAACTTTTTTTTATACTTGACTGAAGAGTACTATAAATTTTATGAAAGTCTTCTTTTTTCAACTGCTTACTCCCCAATTTCCCCAACCATACCAATGATTCCTTTTATTAATTTCTAAAACCCTCTCTGATAAAATATTTATACTTTTTGTTTCATAAATGTATATATTTAAACAATAAACTATCGATTATTCCTTCATGGATTAGTCATTTAGTAAATTATCTATTACTTTCTTTTCTCCCTCTCTCTCTCTTTTTTTTTTTTTTCAAAAATAAATTATGGTCTACACAAAAAAAAAAAAAAAAAAAAAAAAATTCATAACAGTAAAATAAAAATTAGAGTTAGGCCTATTAAACATTTCAACAGAAAGGTAGACAGGGTGGGGCCAAGTGTAGACAATGTTTGGGGAGCAGTTAAGCAGTCTATATTATTACAATTCTGAAGGAAGATTTTACCAAGAAAAAACATGTTACTAAAACTGCAAAATACTTTGTTAGAGGGTTCATTATCTATGACTTTCTTTTCTCTCTCTCTCTCTCTTTTTTTTTTAAATAAATTACGGTCTACATAAAAAAAAAAAAAAAAAAAAGAAAAAAGAAAGAAAAATCCATAACAGTAAAATAAAAATTACAGTTAGGCCTATTAAACATTTCAACAGAAAGATAGACAGGGTGGGGCCAAGTGTAGACAATGTTTGAGAGCCAGTTAAGCAGTCTACTTTATAAAAATTCTGAAGGAAGATTTTACCAAGAAAAAAATATGTTACTAAAAGTGCAAAATACTTTGTTAGAGGGTCGGTGTTGAGAAAGAAAAAATTTCTTGATTTAGCTAATTTAGCAATATCTATTACTGTAGAAGATAATGTCAAAGAAAATAAAATTGTTGTGTGTGAATTAATTGTGACATCAATGATCCCTGCTTCTTTTATCTTACTGATGAACAAATTATAAGGGAGTTTGGCAGTGGTAAAAAGTTTAATAGAAGAATGAGGAAGACGACAAGACACAGATGCAAGTGAGCCGTGATGCAGTGCTTACACACATTGGTGGGCTTATTCAATATTTGATAGAAGACAACATGAAAAAAGATTTTAAAAATTACAAATTAAAAAAGAAGTTCTTTGATATTTAAAAAAACAAAAAAATCATAGACTGATTGCTTTGTTACGTACATCATACATGTACAGGGAGAAAGAAAAAAAGTTTTATGAGTATGTGTGGACCTCCTTCTGTAAACAAAAATTAATGGACTCTTCCCAGTTTCGTCTGCCCAATCATGTGATAGAGGAAAACGAATAATCGAATTCAATTAAATATTGTTCTTCAGAACAAAAATGTTAATATTTAATATAAAATAAAATAAAAGTAATATTCTGCATTTGTAAACAGTAGAATAATTGTATTTGTAAATTTAATAATTTTTTAAAAACATTTTATGTGTTTATTTATTTAACTATAAGAATCAATTTTTGTATATTGTAGTGTAACTGTAACATTAACTGATCTAGCAATAAATAATAGCTTCTTGTGGAATGTTTATGGATTATAATTTGAAATTTTAAAATGTTTTAATTTAATTTAATTGCATAAAGGTGTTACAACAAGTTAATTAACTTAGTTACTGGTCTAAATGGATTCATACAGTACAATATTGCATTGTCATTGATTTAAGTACCAAAAATCAGAGTATTTAACATGTTCTTCATGAACATCAATAACAAACATAAACTAAATGATGATTGTAAATGTATACAGCAAACAAAATATGATTAATAATGATATAAAATGGATTAAAAATGATGATGCATAAAAAAATAACACAGATTAAATACGATTGATCAAAAATAAGAATAGAAAATATGTTATTTCAGCAATCGCTATAGATAAACAAGACTTTGTCTACTATTTGTTTTTCCTCTATCATGTGACCTCTGACGTCAGGTGGGAAGAGCCCATTAAAAACATATGCAGGGGTGAAATTACCTAACATGCAAAAACCCTGAGATAGAGGAGACTTATTAATGATAGATCATATGGATACTTTTATAAGTGATAGTTTGAGGGTTCTTAATGTATTTTGAATGTTTAATAAAGCAAATGAAACATTCAAATTGAGAAATTTCTATAAAAATAAAATAATTTAACATGAAATTCAGAGACAGCAAAAATTTCAAAAACTTTGAATTCAGAGTTCACCCCTATATCTGGTTGTGTATTTTTTGACCATTTTGCAAATTATTAAAAAAATTCCCTTATTGTGATTGCCTTGCTACCTAAATCCACTGATAATCTGAAGTTTATTGCATTTTACATAATCCAAATTTCAAATAAGAAAAAATAATGCTTTTAAATTTATATATAATAATAAAATTGCATGAAACTTTTTTATTATCTTTGTCAGTTTTATACCTTGGAATGAAAAGTTTCAATAGTTGGGGAGCAAAAACAATAAATAAAAATAAAACATTCATATTGCTATTAGCATTAAATAAAAGCATCTGTATTTTTATATATGCAAACACCTTTATACACAAGATTAATGAATTGATAATAATTTAAAAATCATTTGTATCATTAAAGAAGACAAGCCTCATTTAGAGCAGTATAGAAAAATTGAAAAAAAGTTAGAAAAAAGTAAAGAATCAAAAAAATGTTTTGTTATCAATTAACATTTCTTGTTAAATTTCGAGTCTGAAATTATATTAACATTGAAAACATATTTCATAATTATAAACTTATTTTTACCCAATTTTTTGCAAATTACAAAACAATGGATATCTTTTGAATAAATTTTACAAAAGCAAAAAATGGTTCTGCATGCAGAGCTGCCAACCTCATGACTAAAAATTTAGGAGCAAGAGACTTAAAAAATCAGAGCAACTATTATGATACGAAAATTTTAAACAAGATTTCCATGTATAATCTACATTTACACAGTCTTAATATAGATTTCTTTAAATCAATGAAGGGGGGGGGGGAGTAAAAAGAAAAATCTTCTTTATAGGTTTTTAAGCCTAATAAAAGCAAGTGTAAAATGAATACTGACAGTTATTTTGTGATGGGAGAAAGATTGGGGTAACAAATGGCTTCCGATTGCTAATCGATAGTTGGAAATAAGAAAAGGGGGGGGGGAATAATTATATAAGCGAGTAATACTGAATAATTATATTTCTTTATACACTCTAGAATCTCACAAAGTAAGTTTAAAATGAATATTAGCATTTATGTTGTAGATGGAAAAAGATTGGGAATCAAAAGTCTTCCGTGAAGCGATTGATTCCCAATAGTTAATGTTTTTTTTTTTTTTTTTTTTTTTTTTTAGTAACGAACGATTTAATATTGGAAGCCGGAAGATTCACTTAAAAATCGGAAAACTTCTGCCAAAAACGGAAAAGTTGGCAGCTATGAACAAAAGTGAAAAAAACATATAAAGTAGGGATGGACCGGATATGGATTTTACCGGATAACCGGATACGGATATCCGGCATTCCGGATATTTTTTTACTTTGCCGGATCCGGATATCCGGCCGGATATATCATCGGATATCCGGCAGTCCCCTTCCCCAGTTCACATGAAATTTTCAGTTTTTTAAGAGCACACAATAATTAAACTAGTATATTGTGGCCACCACAATACTTTCTTCTATATTTTCCTATACAAATTTACTAAAGGCAAATAATTTATTAAAACTATTATTCATTAAAATTATCTAACATGAAGAATGCAAATGATTTTTATCTTGGAGAAAACTAAAACCAAATATCCAAATAAGGACAGTTTTATTGCCGATAAATAAATCTTAAAAAATGCGTATTTATTATGGTTATCTCATATCTCATACAAGTTTAGATATAATCTTCCCGTTATCAAGGAAATTTTCAGTATAGAAGCGCCATCTATTGGTCTATAAGCATCCAACTTGAATCAGCGTAATGTCTCATAATGTCCTTCTCACATATCAAGTTTTGTTTGATTATACGCCATAGAACCTGAGATATAGTCTTTTCTTAAATTGCAGAAATCTCTGTGTGGCAGCGGCAGCTGTTGAGCGGCTGACATCAAAAATTGATAGAAACTAATTTATGTGAAGATTCAACTACAGATAAATTTTAATGCCATTCTGTGCATTAGTTCCTGAGATATAGCCGTCCCTTAAATTGCGGAAATCGCTTTTTTAGCAGCGCCACCTGTTGGCCGATAAGCATTATTTATTAAAATTACCCACCACGATAAATGCAGGCGATTTTCATCTTACAGCAATCTAAAAAACTGCACTATAGCAGCGTAACCTATTGGTAGATATACATCCAAATTGAATCGGCATAATGTCTCATAATGGTCTTCTCACATATCAAGTTTTGTTTAATTATACCCAATAAAACCTGAGATATAGCCTTTTCTTAAATTGCAGAAATCGCTTCGTGTGCATCACCTGTTGAGCGGTTGACACCAACAGTTGACAGATACTAATATATGTCAATGTACATCTACATATAAATTTATATTCAAATCTGTACAGTAATTCCTGAGATATAGCCTTCCTTATATTGCAGTATAGCAGCGCCATCTGTTGGACGATAAGCATTTAACTTGAATCAGCATAATGTATCATAATGACCTTCTTACATATGAAGTTTTGTTTGAACATACGCAATAAAACCTGTGATATAGCCTCCCCTTAATTTGAGGAAATCACTGTATTGCAGCGCCACCTGTTGAGCCGTGACACCAAAAGTTGATAGGCCCTAATTTAGGTCAAGGTGCAGCTATATACGAATTTATATACAATTCTGAGTAGTGGTTTCGGAGATAAAGTTGCCACAAAATTTTTGTCTCTCTCTCACACACACACACACATTTTCTAAAAATTGTAAATTCATGTTCTCAGACCTCCCAAAACGTATAAATCCTTCGAAAACCGGAAGTCGAAAATTTTTACGAATCCCATACTTTCTTCTATTGCATATAGAAGAAAGTAAAAAAGATATTTGCATTTCGTTTTTATACAACTGAATTCCATTCGCATAACTAGTATATGATGTGGCCACCACATGAATTTCTTCTATATAATTTTACACAACATTCATTGAACATAATTTTTTTATTAAATTATTTTTTATTATAAATACAGATGATTTTTATCTGAATGAATTATATCACTACATGGTGAAAGAAAGTAAATTTTTTTGCCAATATCAAAAGAAATAAGATTTTTTTCTAATTTTTTTTCGTTAAAAGATAAAAAAAATCTATAACTTTGTTTTAATTTATCACAGATCTATACTTAAACCATTTATTTTAAAGGTAATGACGAAGTCTTTCGAAAGGTGGCGCTAACAGGTGGCGCTGCTATAAAGGAAGCAATTTAAAGGAAGGTTATATCTCAGGAACTACTGCACATAAATGCAGATAGTTTCATACGCAGATGCAACTTGACCTAAATTAGTGTCTGCCAACTTTTGTTGTCAACCGCTCAACAGGTGGCGCTGCTATACAGTGATTTCCGCAATTTAAGGGGAAGGCTATATCTCAGGTTCTGTTGCGTACAATCGAAAAAAAATTTAATATGTAAAAAGGCCATTATGAGCCCTAATACCAGTTCAATTTGAATACTTATCGTCCAACAGGTGGTGCTGCTGTACAGCGATTTCCGTAATTTATGGGAAGGCTGTAGCTAAGGATCTACTGCACAGAATTGCATATAAATTTACATGCACCTTGACGAAAATTAGCACATACTTAATTTCCCCCATAGACGCAATGTATTTGAATTCTCTTGGGTGTCCCTGTATACGAATCATTTGTTTGATCTTGATGAAAGATTTAGTGTAGCATCCCTATGTCATAAAAATTTATAATACCATGTTTGAACTTTCTGCTATAATTTGTTCGTGAGATATGCTGATGATAGACACACAGACCAACCGTTAAAAATAGGATTTTTGGATTCAGGGGACCTTAAATCGTGTAAAAAATAAATAAATAAATAAATAAAAACTCGACTTAAAAAATTTGACCCAAAAACATTACTTCTCTACCATTTACATGGGTAAGAGAAAGTAAAACTAGTACGTTGTGACCACCACAAAACTTTCTTCTATATTTTCCTATATAAATTCACTCAGTTAAAATAAACTACAAATACTATTATTTATTAAAATTATCTACCATGATGAAAGCAGGCTATTTTTTTATCTTGGAGAAAACTAATACTAAATATTCAAAGAAACACAGTTTAACTAAAACCTTAAAAAATAAGTTTTCATACTGGTTATCTCATGTATGAAGTTTTGTACAGCTAAATGCCATAGAAGTTGAAGCATGCATTCCCGTTATCTGGAAAAAACTGCACTATAGCAGCGCAAAATATTGGTAGATATACATCCAGATTGAATCGGTGTAATGTCTCATAAAAGCTTTCTCACATATCAAGTATTGTTTGATTATACACACTAGAACCTGAAATTTAATCTTCCCTTAAGCTGAGGAAATCACAGTATAGGAGCGCCGCCTATTGAGCAACTAGTTCCAAAAGTTGATCCGCTGTAACGTACGTTAAGGTGCATCCACGTGTAAATTTTTAAGCAATTTTGAACAGTAGTTCCTCAGATATTGCCTTCTTCCAAATTGTGGAAGTCGCTGCATAGCAGCGCCACCTGTTGATTGGTTGACACCAACTGTTGATAGGCACTAATTTATGTCAACCTGGCAGCGGGAACACAAGAAGAGCTTTTGAACGATTTCAGTATTATTTTATTCTTTTTTTAATAAAGCGATATAGAAAAGAGTTTCCTTAAATATATAATGACCAGCGAAGTGGGCAAAGCCTGCTAGTACACAATAAAACTGTCTTTCTTTGAATATTTAATGTCAGTTTTTTCTAAGATGAAAATTATTTGTATTCATCATGTTAGATAATTTTTACAAATAATAATTTTAATAAATTATTTGCCCTTAGTGAATTTATATAGGAAAATATAGAAGAAAGTCTTGTGATTTCCACAACATACTTGTTTTTAATTAAAAGAAATGAATTGCAGGAATCTACATCTATAAAGGCAGATCTCCTGACTGACGTGCTTGCTCGCTCAGCAATGCCGAGTCAAACTAACGGAGACACAAATGTGTAATTTTATGATATTATTGATTTAGTGACGTGATTTAAGAAGCTATTTTTTGAAGTTTCCCCGCAAACGGAGGGAGAAAAGTTGCTTCTCGCATTTCTCACCATATTTTAATGAAAGAAAACAAGAAAAAAAGCAAATATTAAAAAACCGGATATCCGGCATATTAACCGGATATCCGGTGATTTTGATCCGGATATCCGATGATATTTCGGATATTGAAAAATCAGCCGGATATGCCGGATACCGGATATTTTCCGGATATCCGGTCCATCCCTAATATAAAGAAATGTCAAGTTTGAAAAATCGGAGTTTTCTGATAATTTTCGGATTAACGGAGCACGCCGATAAAAATCGGAGTACTTGGCAGCTATGGCATTGTACACATAATTATACTTAAAAAATTCAGAGTTCACACTAGAAAAAATACTGAGTGGAATTTTCCCACACTAACGAAAATTTTAAGTGAGATTTTGCAATTTAAATGATAAATTACATTTTGCAGTTTTTTTTTTCAAGAATTACAAACATACAAATTAAACAATTCTAAAAAATTGAGTAAATGTTAAAAAAGGAACTTTAATAACTTTACTTTTCTTTTACTTTTTATAGAACCAATACTGTTTCTCGAAAACAAAAATATCCAGAATCTAAATTTTCATCAGAAATGCAGAAGAAATCGCTCAAATTCTTATAACTTAATTTGATTTAAAATTAATTTTTATTTTGAGTACTTAAAGAGTACTCCACAGCGAAAGGAATCTAATTGCAGTCTTTATCTTCTGTAAACTTTCTTGCTGTTTGTTAATTAAGTACATACATTTTCACATATTATACTCAATGTACAGTGTAAAAAAAACTTGGGGGAAAAGCTTCCTCGTGATATATTTTTGAATGGGATTCTCGCAATCCCACTCTCTAATGTGAACCCTATAATTACAAGATTTTGATTAAATTAATATTTTGTAATGCTATTTAAAATTGTAATTAAAGAAAGGATATGTGCAAAGGAAAAAAAAAATCTTTAAGCAAAATAAAATTTTGTGCTATACATTTTAGAATAATTGAAATATATTTTTATCCATTCTCATATAAAATGAAAATAGCTTAAAAAGCTATTTAATAAAATAAATAAATAATAATAAAACAAATAATTTAAAAACAAAACAAACATTAACTATATTTTAAAATTGTCCTTTTTATTTATTTATGATGTTTTGTCTCTTCTCCAAATATACAAAAAGAAAGAAAAAAAAAAAAAAACACTTTTGAGCATCAAATTATTACTTTAAAATATTATTTTTAGCACTTAACGAATTATTACTATGATTTCAGCTTAAAAACACAAGAACGAATTATTTACATGCTGAAAGCTTTAGAGAGGAAAATAGAACTTTTGAGTCATGTAATCCATTTGGATTAATCAAAGATTTATCAAAGCTGCATACAAAGAAAGCTCACATTCTATTTATTCCTTCTATTATTTTCTGTTATATTTACAAATCGGAATTTTTACTATTATACAGGGAGTATATTAATTAAGATATGCTCAACAATATTTCCATAACATTCCATTTAAAGTCAAATTTTATTAATTTGACATTATAAAAAATAGCATTCAATGTTTTAGAAAACATAGAATGAATGTAAAATCAAAAGTACCAATTTTGCAAACAAATACATACATATTTTATTTGTGAAACAGAACATTAAAATATAAACAAAATTCTAAATGAATAGAATGAAATTAAAATGAATGATGAGGAAAAAAAAAAAAAAAAAAGAAGAACACAACAGCAACAAAAAGGCAAATCTGTAATCTTTATTCAACGGCCAATTTCTTCTAAATCCATTATTTTATTGTTGGAAACAGTAAAAATGTTCTTTTCATAAGAGAAGATGTAGTGTTAGGAATTATTGTAGATGGGTAATCTTCAAAACATCATGATTCAATCAAAATAATTAGCAGGCACAATAAGGCCTAAAAACAAAATAAGAAAAAAATTATACTAATATAGCACTGTATTACTAAATTAATAAAACTGTCATGCAGACATGAGTTTTATTGAATATGCTTCACCAAAGCAAAGTTGTTTTTTAAAACTCCAACTCAACAAATCTTTTATTTTTAAATAAACCATAATTTAAGACTTATTTAAAATATAAGATTCTTTAAAATCAGTAGAACAAATAAAAATTAGACATTAAATAAATAATAATAATAAAAAAAAGAAATAAACAAAATGAATGAATTTGGCTTTAAGTAAGTCTCTCATCAATATACAAACAGAGACATTTTGTCTTAATTAGGAATGTTTTAAAAAAGAACTGAATATTTAACCAGATAGATAACTGTTTAGAGTGGATAAGTGAAAATTTATAAACAATTATTCTAAAAATATTTTGCTTTGTAATTAATTTAATTTTTGACTTCTAGATTTAGAAGAATTTTCTGTTATTAAATTCAAATACTGCATGAGTAGCTATGCACTGTTAAAAATTTCAACATAAAACTCTGTGTAATCTATTATCTTAAGTTTTATGTAAAATTACAGAGAAAAATAAATGGAGATGTTAAAAAACTTATTTTATACATTCATTTTACTAACTAATATTAATTAATTATTGGTTAGAATATATTTAGGACTTGGAATGCTTTTTCTAAAGTAGAAACAGTCGTTTTTTATTTTAATTAAAATTTTAAATAATGAAATTACGTAAAAATACAAAATAAAGATTGAGAATCTCGATTATTCACTTTTACCTAAGAATTACTGTAAATTTACAGAGACTCTGGATAAATATTTACATTAAATTTACAGAAATTTTTAACAGTATGCTTTTTATTACACTTATTCAAGCAGGCTTATACAATACTTCACATTTTAATCCTTTCTATCAGCAGCATAAAGTATATTTTGGTGTACCTCCGTAGCCATCTTCTGTTGCTGCTTACTTGTTTGCCGCCATTCAGTTTTTTGTTTTTCTCTCTTCCTCACTTCAATTCAGTAATTACTTGTTGCCATTCAGAAGGGATGATGTTGTGCTCTCTGTTGTGTGGCAATGGCAAGCAAGACAGTAGTTAATAAGCAGCAACTGAAGATGGCTACAGACGTATGCCAAAATATACTTTATGTTGCTGATAAAAAAGATTAAAATGTGAGGTATTTAAATTTGAAATAACTATAAATCCTTTATCTTTGCTAAATGTAAAAAAACATATTTGTTAAAAATGTATAATGAGAATACAGGGTTGCCACAAAAGAAATATAACAAAAATACTAGTTGCTTTAGTAGCCTAGAAACATTAAAATAGTTGCCTAAATAGTAGCCTAGTGACCAAAATACTAGCTTAAATATCACATGCTAACGATCATTAAAGGTTAAAACCATACGCATTTTCTTACTATTCAATATAAATATACCAATGAAAAATAAAAAAAAATAAAAAATTCGTAATGTGAAAACTGAAAAAAAAAAACATTAGGCAATGAGTCATTGTGGACAAAAATTTTCCCATAGTTTTCTTTTGCTGTATTCACCCTTTTCTGATTTACTAAAAGAGCTTTCTTTTATAATTTTGTTATTTTTTCTTACATGAAATCAGGGTGAGGAAGGACATAATAGGTCACAGGAGTGTACTAGTAATCATTTGTAATAAGCAAATTGGCCAGTTTAATAGGTACATATCTCATGTCTGGTGCTATTTCTAAATTCTCATTGGATGTTCTACCTGTTTCAAGGTCAGTATCAGGGATATACCATACTTTAAGGTGGTAAAAAAAAAAAAAATAAAGAGTGAAAAGATTAAGATATGGGATTGTTTATAAAATGCATAGAAAATATTTCTTTCTGAAAGATTTTCCTGGAAGAATTTTGCAAAAGGTGAAAAATAATCTCCCAATAGATGCCTTTTTGTGAAAATAGTTGCTTTTTCAAGCTTTTTGGGTCAAGAAAGTTGCCATAGTCTCCTCAGGCCGAAAATACTCGCAAATAGTTGCCTTTTAGTAGACTGTTGCAACCCTGGAATAGGTAAATTTCACAAAACATTCCTCACTATTTATCATCTTCCTTTCCTAACATTACACTATCTTGGCGTTAATTTGTTATATGATCTTATTTACAAAGATCAAATGAAGAAAACTCAACCAGATTTAGTATGTCTTTTTTATTTTTATTTTTTTTTCTGCAATAATCTTGTAAAAAAATATGAAAATTGATGCATAGTTAAAATGATGATGGCAGCAATTTGTTATTGAATTTTTCATAGATATTTTCAGCAAACACAAAATAGTTTTGTGAAAACTACAACTGATTCATAAAATAGTGCAAGGAAACATACATCATTCTAAATTAAACACTATTGAAAATTTCGGTAATCAGATATATCTTCTACAATTTTAATGTAAAAATATTCTATAACATCGTATATAATTTGTATCAGAAAGTGTTTGTATAAATCACAAAATGCAATATGCAAAGATACATATGATTTTGCAATTTTATTTATTTATACATTAAAATTAATTCATAAGATTTCTCACAAAATTATTTGACAACTGTGACTAAAACAGGATTTTTTTTTTTTTAATTAGTTATGAGATTAAAATTAACAACTTCTGAATTGATTTATATTTTAAAAGACCATTGCAAAATTCTTGGATAAAAATTCACTTTATCCACTGGATTTTTCCAGTATATAGGAACTTTAAAACAGGCATGAGAGTGCAGAAAATTACAAAAAGAGGAAACACGCGTGTTCATAAAATTAATTTCAAATGAAAAATAATGCACACAGGGGAAATTATACAAACGTGTTCATAAAATTTATTTCAAATGAAAAATAATGCTCACAGAAAAAAACTTTTCAAAATATTTTTAAAGTGACAAATTAAACTAAAAGAATAACACATCAACACAATAAAACATGTGTTTAAAAAAAAAAAAAAAAAAACATTAGCTAGCAATCAACTTTCAATAACATTGACTGGTAGTGGAAAATGGGTAGGGAGGGGGGGAAAGTAGTGCATGAGTGAGCAATATTAAACACAATTCTACTTCTTTGTGGGTTCTAGAATACCATAAAGTAAGTTTAAAATTAATATTGACATTTTTGTTGAGGATGGATAAATATTCAAAAATAAAAGGCTTCACGCAGAATGTTTGATCGGCGATGGTTAGAGATGAAAAAAGGGGGGGGGGGGACAAAACAAATTACATGAGTGAGAAATATTGAATAATTCTGTTCTTTTATATGTTATAGAGTCTGATAAAGCACGTTTAAAATGATTATTGACATTTATATTTTGAATGGAAAAAGATTGAGAATCTTAAGTTTTTCGTGGAGCGTTTGAACACTGATCACTATTGGAGTTTGATTTTAACAAAATAAAAAACCGCGAAATCAACGAAAATCACAAAAAAGCGGAAAATCGCGGATCCGCGGAAAATTCTCATGCCTGCTTTAAAATCAACTGACTGAAGCAGCATATATTATGTAAAAATGCACAGAATCTAAGTTTTAAAAATAGAAAGGCAGCAACAGCAAAAAAGAAAGTACTCTGAAAGTAACTGTAATTCTTTCTAGTTTTAAAAATTCATAACTATTAATGCATAATAATCTGAGGGGGAAAAAAAGAAGAAGAAAGGGCAAAAGTTTATACAGAAATAAGAAAAAAAGAAATTGAAATAATTAAAAGTGAAAACAATGTGAGAACAATGCCTAAATGAAAGAAAAATTGTAAACTATACAACCATCTCAAAACTTCTTAAGTTCCTTTCACAATACTAATAATGAAAGATTATAAATAATCTCTAAAAAAAGAGTTAAATTGAACACGTGTCATTTGTTAAATATATTAAAAACACTTTAAACACAGGTAAATTTAAATTTTATTTAAAAGATGTTTAAAAAAAAAAAAAAAAAAAAAAATTATCCAAAGCTTTTTGCTTTAATAGTAAAGCATCATCAGGGATTTTTATTATTCGTTTCCAATGAGCAGTTTTTAAATATGTTTTCTTTTCACAGTTAACAGTTAAGTCTTTTAATAACGTGAATATCAGCAAAAGCAATTTGAAGGCAATTATTTTTCTTAGCTCCTTCATCCAACCTCTACCGGACTTCAAATTGCCTTTGCTGATATTCACGTTATTAAAAGACTTAACTGTTGACTGGGAAAAGAAAACATATTTAAAAACTACTCATTGGAAATGAATAATAAAAATCCCTGATGATGCTTTACTATTAAAGCGAAAAGCTTTGGATATATATATATATTTTTAACATCTTTTAAATAAAATTTAAATTTATGTATGTTTAAAGTGTTTTTAATATATTTAATAATGAAAGAATTTGAACATGATAAAAAGAATAAAGAAAGGAAAATTAAAACCCCGAACTTTGTCAGGCAAGCATGTTGGCAAGCAAAATCCAGACTGTGTTGAAGTACATTTTTAGATGATGGACACTTTGCAAAAAAAAAAAAAAAAAATGAAATATAATTATTGAGCCAACTCTGTTTTGGCTATGATAGAATGTCACCATTTAACCATGTTTTTTGTGCTCACTCAAATTTAAAAGCGCATTTCGTTTGGCTGATATACGATCTGAATTTCTGAGAAGCTTTCCATATTTACAAAAAATCTAACTCAGGTTACAACTTATTTAGAAATACAACCTCGATTTTCCCCTTTCCACCCCTCTTTTTGAAATGGTTTCTGTACTACGCTTTCTAATAATCCCCACCCCCCTTAACTGTATCATTTCAAGTTTTATTATACCTGTGACACTTTCCACAATTTGCCTTTATGACCCAGGTCTTGGAACATGCTCGCCTGACAAGCTTCAAGGTTTTAATTTTTGTTTCTGTATTCATTTTTACTTTTCATCATGTTCAAATTTTTTCATCTAACTAGTACTAACGTAGGAACTTATGAAGTTCTAAAATGGCCATTTAATTTTTTATTTTCTCTTTCATTTGTGCGTTTTAACGACGTTTTTTCTTTTTCTTTTAATATTCCGGTGCAAAGTGTCTACACTTACATTTAAATTCAAATAAGTTTTCCTAATTCAAAATTCCAGTTTATTAATATTCACTGAAGTGAAATTTTAGACAAATGTATAATTTTTTGTATGTAGAAATAAAATTTTCATATAACTTTAGTCTATCAACCGACATTGGCATAGTTTATTTTTGCTTTTACTTATCTATGGATAGAATACAATAAGAAAATTAAGTGCTAAATAGAACAATATAATTAATGATATTTGGTTACATAAATATGAATAAGCACTACATAAGTCCACAAACTGTAAATTTATTTTCAGTATAAGTCACACATTATGCTTTTTACATTTCAGTAAAATAAGTACTTACATATTGATATTTGTCTAAATAAATTATACACTGGTTCTCATAATTATAAGGACACCAGTTTTTTTTTTTTTTTTTTTTTTTTTTTTACTTTAACTGAACACTGAAAACTATTATTGAAATAAATATTTTTTTATTAATTTTAATTACACGAATAGACGATATTTATGAAGTTTTATTATTTTACTATCAGAAAAAGTTTTTTTAAACACATTCACAATTATAAAAACAGCGATTAATCATAATTTTTTTTTCAGTTATTCTTTGAATTAATATTAATTTGTAGGACTTCTTTTTGCAATGAAACAGTCAGGCATTCTGTCTAGCATAGTTCTCTCTCTCTCTCTCTCTCCCCCCCCCCCCAATCCCTAAAAGCTAACAAAAATCTAGTGGGGAAGCATTCATGGAAGCAGCGCTTCCCCTATTTAAGATTTAAAAAAAGTAATCAAGCAACGTCGCCTCGTCCAAAGACTGAATTGATTCTTCCTCTGCTTTTGGAAGTGCTTTGCTTCGGCACTTCCATAGTTTTCTGAATCATGCCTTACCCCTGCTGATTCATATCTGCCTTTAAAAGACCTACTCTATCTTTCGTTATCCTGAGATCACATCAATAACTCTTAAAAACCATTTGGCCAATCAAGAATAATGACTTTCGCCCGTCCTCCCCCCCCCCCCCCCAAAAAAAAAGAATAATTTACCATTTTATATTGTCTTTATTCCACTTTAACAACAGATGCTCTTCTCTCCATTATATGCTTATTGGTTATTGCTGGTTTTTTATTCATTTTAACATATTAATATTTTGAACACGTATAAATGTTGATCCCCATACCTTTCCATCAAAATTACAAACAAATTCAGCAGGAGACATTTTTAGTACAGCAGTGAGATGGATCATGAGTCTTCGATCTTTGTAAAAAAACCTCTGATTCTGCACCAGATCTCTCTTCTACTGAACCAGCAGTTCCACGTCTGATCACATTTTCTTTAGAAGTTTTAGATCTTCAAAATTCATTAGATATAGGGTGAATTGAAATTATCCTTTCACTTAAAAAACACGACTCTCACACTTCATTACATAAACCCTCTTTTTTTTCAAAGAATTATCAGTAATGTCCACTCGGGAAAAGTTAGCTTATATATGTATGAATCCATGTAGTCCCGTAGTTAAGAAACTCACAATATGAATTGTAATATATTTGTTCGTAAGTTAAATAAAATGAAAAAATTTTGATTGTCACTATAATTATAAACATCTAAAAACGTGAAGAAAAAAATATTTTGCATTATTTTTTATTAATTTTGTTTTATATTACAAAAATTATAACAGTTGTGGTTTTTAGAATTAGAATACTACGTATATTAAATGCAATTAGCATGATCTCGTTCACAATTATTTTTACATTGGTTATTTAAAACAGCAAGTGTCTTTATAAATATGAGAAAGGGTGTATTACAATAATAAGCAAATTTTTATGAGATGGTTACAAATATTATATCATGATATTTTTACAAAATAAAATAGATAAATGATTTGACTAAAGCTTTTATTTTTTATTTTTTTTGTGTGTGTGGGTTTTATTTTTACCTTTGGAAATCACAGGTTGCAGATGTAAATTTATTCCTCACCAAAAAGGTAGCAATAGCTTCAGCCACCTAAAAGAGTAATAATAGTAAAAAAAAATAGATCATAAATATCTTATTACAAATGTTCAAATCAATACATTATAATCTCATGAGAATCTTGCTCATATAATACAAGAAGAGCAAAAGGTTACAATCTTAAAACTTAGACTAAAAAAAAAGTATTATAAAATATCTATTCACATTATTCAAAATAAAATAAATGAAATAACATGATATCTATTAAGTCATACCTTATCAGGATCATCTTCATGAACTGCATGGCCACATTGGGGTAAAACTTGCATTTGAAACTTTCCTAAAACAAATAAATATACATATTTAATCTCAATGTATGACATTATGAGAATAATCATAAATAAGTACAAGATAAAAACAACTTTTTATATACCACGTTTATAAATTTTCTGTTGAATCACATAAACTTAACAATTCTACGTATTAATAAATATTTTGTTAACATTTTTTTTGATGAATCATCCCATCAACTTGGGGGAAAAAAATGATCCAATGCATAATAAAAAGAGTAATTATAAGAAATTTTCAAACATTTATTAATTGAATAAAAGTATTAAAAGAATGCATTGTCATCGTGTTCTGAGCCATTCTAAAAGTTTAAATGTCTAGCTAGTTGGGAAGTTAGTTAAAAATCAATTGCAAGATTTGTATTGGACAAACAAACAAACAAACAAGAAAAATAATATAGAGAAAAGTATGACGAGATACAACAGTGAAATAGTTTGAGCCATTAGACTACAGTGGATGAAAATTCTACTTATCGGGAAGTAAAAAAATATTTATCTATGCATATAAATCCTACATTCATTTAAATATGTAACGTTCTTGTGAGAATAACCTATAACATGTCTATGAATTTATATCTCAATCGAATGTACAGTTATGGTGACCTATTATATACCCACCAACTTTTAGTTTATAAGGCGTTTAGAGGTTATCGCATTAAAATAAATTGAAATCATACATCACAATGATAAAAAATTCTTTGTGTCCTTGTAAAATAAATTAAGTGCTAGACTCATCAAAATCTCTATATAGTGCATGCGACAGTGATCCATAACATACCTACTAACTTTTAGCTCAACTGATCAAAGCATTTCGAGATTAATGTGTTTACTCACATGTACACACATCTGAATTAATTTTTGCAACTTTTACGTACATCACCATAAAAATAAGAAACTCAGATGACGTCACAACATATAGATACATCAAAATCTTTAAGTCAAATTTATTCATGATTACAATACTTTTCTTACATAAAGTATGTTTGGAATGGTAAAAATAAACAAGAACA
Organism: Salticus scenicus; assembly: GCA_963930645.1. NCBI lineage: Eukaryota > Metazoa > Arthropoda > Arachnida > Araneae > Salticidae > Salticus > Salticus scenicus. Next base: position 214,040,836 of record OZ005655.1, on the reverse strand, counting down.
AAAAAAAATCATGCAGTATGAATTGATTATTAACACTTTCTAATTGTACTTACTTATTTTGTCAATTAAAGTTTCATCATTTTTACTGGACAAACTAATTCTAATCATATTCACTTTTAAACTCGTTAGAAAGCGTTAAAATCTCTTATTGTAAATGAAGATGTAATTCCAGCAAATTTCCAATAATAGTCTTTACTGTAACTGAGTATTTTTGTGTGTCTCTATAAATGTTAATGCTAACTACAGAAAGCATTCTTTTGTAAAAGTAATATTATTAAGATATGGTTTATAAAAAGAACCTTTCAAAGAACACAATGCTTTGGAATACTTTCAGGTGTCCCTGATCAAAAACCATTGGTGATATGTACTCCACTTTCAATAGAGAACATCCGATAGTAAACTTGAACAAACACACTTCAATTTCATTGAGATTTGCATTAAAATACGGTTTATAGAAATACCTCTCATAGAATGCAATACTTTGGAATACTTTCAGATACTGCACACATAACAGTAGTGGTTTTTACTCCATTTTCAATAGGGAACATCTGATAGTTAACTTGAATAACATATATCAGTTTCAAGAAATTCCATTAATATTTATGGGAGTTAGAATATGGAGAGATAGATGGTCAGACAGACAAACTGAAGCCACAAACACTTTTCAACTTTGTTGGAAAGTGTTAAAAAAGCTGAATTATACGGGGAGGGGGGAGGGGGGATTTGTTATGTAAAAGATGCCTTTAGCCCAACAAATATAATTTAATACATTAGCTTTACCCATTACATTTAAAATTAAAAATAAATAAAAGATGAAAATCATAATACAATATTTTCAATAATAAATAATCTTTATTTTTAAAATTTTGCTTACAGAATAATGATTGACATTTTGCTGGTTTGGCCAGAACCAAATGTATCTCTATTATAAGTTTATTTATTTATTTATTTTTTGTAAAATGCTCATAATTAAAAAAATACATATTTAAGACATTTTTACTTGTTTTTTAAGCATGGTGACCATGTATGAAAATTATAACCTTTATTTTAAATTTCAAGTTGAAAATTTTTCATTTAGTGTGTAATAAATAACGTACAGTAAAAACAAAGTTCCCTGTCTCTTTTTAAAGCAGCCAGAGCATTACAGAATATATACATATATACAGTGCACTCCCAGAAATCCACACAGCTTGGGACCAGAGACTGTGCGGATTTTAGAATTTTGCAGATTTAATGTTTTTTTTTTTTTTTTTTTTTTTTTGTCTGCATTTTAAATTACACTTTTAATGCTATGAAGATTTAAAAATGATAGTGAATACATATAAGTAATCATATAAGACAAAAAGAAAAAATAAATGAAGGCAAGTAAAGAGCATAAATGTAGTAACAAATATATAGAATTTTACGTAAGTATTTTTCTTTTCACTTAACAAATTAAAAATTTGTTCCATAAAGCAAAATACAATATTTAAGTATATAAACATTTGATACAATAATAACTTGTATTATAAATTTACAATTTTTATCACAGTATTAGAATTATAGGTAAAGACAAATGATTTTATTTATTTTTATGTTGTCTGTAAAATAATTTGTTCAAGTACAAATACTGTTGTTTTAAAAGAATTTGGGTACTTATCTCTAGAACCCAGACTCAGCTTAAAATTAACTTTCTTTATCTTATTAGATTCAGTTTCTAAAATATCACCATTGAAATAAGTTTTATCTTTATTTTTTTCCTAAAAAACTTTAATATAAATTTCTTTGTTTACATTGGTTTTGATGTGCGGATTTCTGGAGTTTGCGAATTTTAGGAGTGCGGATTTCAGGGAGTCTACTTTATATATATATGAGGTAGAAGTACTTCAACTTTCCACACCTCCAAAAAGACTACAGCTTCTATCTGCTCCATCATTAGTTTCTGTTGAATAGCAACAACTTTTTTTACTGGCAAAAGAAGTTACAAGGAAAAACCGCAGTTCATCGCTGGGATGCTGGGAGTGGAATAAGTCAAAAGTGACTCGCCATTGCTGTGATGTGTGAGCAGACATGCTCATTTCTTTTAAGCTTGAGCTTTCTTATTTTAAATTAGCACAGAAGGTGCTCAGATGTCATTATATAGATGTTCTGATAACCATACTTCAACATTGTAAATATTTTATGTAAATTTGTTTATATATTGAGTATATTTGCATAGACAAACTTATGCATTCCCCAAGTGCAAATAATAATTGCATAATGTTAAATATTTATTAAATTTGAAATAAATTCTAAGATACAAAAGCTTTCAATATAAAATAAATAAAAAACAATGTTCAATAATGTTTTAATTTTCTAATATGTTAAAACTGTACTTAAATTTATATTTTAAGAAATTCTTATTTTTATCTAAATTACAAAGAACTATTTAGAAGCCCAGTTTCAGAAAGACCGCGACATGGCGACATAGTCGCAGACACAGAAAAAATGCTTGCAAACAGTTTTTGTCTGCACTAATAAAAAAATTAGTCTGCAACTTTCGAACATTCTTTGTCTGTACTAATAAAAAAAATTGTTTGCAACTTTCGGACAGTCTTTGTCTGCAGTCATAAAAAATTGTCTGCAATTTACAGACATTTTTTGCCCGCGACAATGTGCTACCGATGTATGACATCTTAGACGCTCTCTGGTAGGAGTCTAGAGCTCCCATATAGGTGCCTTGGTAGGACCACACAAAACAGTGCTTAACAACGGCGACCTAGGGAGCCTAGATCTCCCTTGATAAGCAGCGTTATGTGTGTATTCTTTTCTCCTATTACCTGTTACTGAGATTCTACAGGAATGTAAAAAAGTGCTAATTTCATTTAAAACTCCTCCAAAACTTCTCCTCCACTTCAGAATTCACTTATAAAAATTTCTGTATCAAAACTAAAACTAATACTTTTATTATTTATAATTATTTATATTGTGTTGTGTCAAACATTGCTAAAAATATTTAATTGAATGAGTTTAACTTATTTTATAATTGTTTATACTATATTGTTCTGCAGTAAAATTGTATTTGTGTATTGTTGCACGAGATCACCACTGTTGTTAAGACCCTCTCCAAGATTGCCTCTATCGGCTTTCAGTCTTTTTGAGTGTAAGCCATTTTCACCCATGATTACATGCAAATTTTGCAGACAGATTATGAAATTTTAAAAGCCTGTTGCAGACAGCTACAAAACTTTCTGCCACTGGGTTTAGAAGTATCTTAAAAGTTAAAATAATAATAATAAAAAAAACTTTAAAAATGAAAGGTAGCAATACATATCTGTTGGTAAAAAATAAATTCAAAGAAGATATCTCAGAAAAAAATGCACAGATAAATAAAAGAGAAACAAAAATGTAAATTTACCTTGCATTTGGCCTATTGTCAAATCTTTATCAAGTCTATCAACACCTATAAGTAATAACAGAATTTTATTTAAAAATTAATGCATATTTTTCTTTCCCTTCAAAGATATGGCATGAAATAACTAAAAGCAGTAAAATTTGTATTGTAAAAGTTTTACAGATAAGGGTGAAAGAATTAGATTAAATGATAAACAAAGAAATGAGTCTGTGCAGTAACTGGACACAAATAAACAAATGAAAATACTGTAAAAATTTTCTAAATCATTAAAAATAAAAAATCATTAAAGCTAAAATGTTTTAAATATTTTAAAAAAGAAAAAACTAATAGTCACATTTAAAGACAATTTCTGCACTAGCAAAATATTATATAAATATATGAATTACTCTTTCTAAAACAAGTGTCATAAATTATGCAGTATAAAACACAGATGAACTAAGGTTTAATAATAACTAATATGCCATGGCCATTACAAAGCTCTCTTCTACATAACTCAATACAACAGAGCCAACTACCAGTTAATAATTTTATGTGGTTTAGCCAATTCTATACAATAGATGCTGAGCTATAGCCATCTGCAATGCTGCAGAAAGTGAATTGCAACCTGAACTGTTATCTAATATACCCTCAAATTAAATCACCATAATATTTCATAACATTAATCTCACATATCAAGTCTGGTTCATTTGTATATCGTACAAGTTACAATATAGCTTTCCTGTAAATGGGATAACTGCAGCATAGTAGTGCCACTTATTAGACAACATGTAGTCAAATTAAATCAGCGTAATTTTTCATTATGGCCATCTCACATACCAAGTTTTATGCATTTATATTAAAAAGAACCTTCACACAAACAAGGTAAATTTCAGCACAATAGTGCTAACTGTCAGCTGATATGCACTCAAATTGAGTCAGCATAATTTTTTTTATAATGATACTTTCAGATATCATGTTTTACACATTTATGCATGATAGAAGCTGAGATATAGCCTTATAAATAGGAAAAATTGCAGCATAATAGTGTCACTTGTTGTATTATAAATGCAAGAATCTAATAAAAATGCATAAATCCATAGAAAACTGGAAGTCAAATTTTTTTACAAATCTAATACTTTCTTCTTATGTATAATAAAAGTTTAAAATATATGTGTATATAACACATACATAACGAGTATAATAATCAGAGGTGGGGAAAGGCTTCATTTACTTGCAACTGGCGAATGGATTATAAATCGATCAATTTAGTTGCCAATATTCACCATTTCTCAGTAATTCTGCAATAAAGTGAAATCAGCCAAAAAACTCCTCCCAAAGAGCAGGAACTGTCTTTGAATAGGAAAACATTTTTAAAATTTATTACCTTGTTATTATTCTATACTGAATACTGTATTTTATGAAATCATGCTTTGGGAACTTGAAAAAATACTACTAAGTGGTCAAATCACCTTACAATTGCATAAATTTTGTGGTAAAGAGTATCATATATTGCTAGCTGGTAAGGATTTCTAACAATTATCCCCCCCCCCCTCACAGTGACAGCAGCTTCTTTTAAGCTGTACATGTGCCCTGCTCCCCACCCCCTCCTCCTCCTACAGAATATTTTTCAATATTCTGCCACAAGTTTTTAGATGATCAAAAATATTTTGCAGGACACACTTGCATTTTACAAAGTTTGCTCTCACAATGTTAGTGGTACGCACTTAAACATATATCTTATGTTTTGATTTGCAATAATACATGTATAACAGCAAACAATGTTTAAAAACAATTTTTATATATTTACTAGAATTAGTAATTTCTTAATAATTATATCTGAGATAATGATATAAAATCTATAGAATGATTCAATTACTCTAGATGTGAGGACTTTGGATAAATTGCTTTCATGATAGAAATAAGATTGAAAATTTGGCTCAAATATTTAAAAAATAAAAAAAGTAGCTTTCACCACCCATTTTCACATTAATTTGTTCACTGGAAAAAAAAATAATATTGTCGTATCAGCTGTTTCAATATTGGCTTTATTACCAGGAATCATTCGGCTATTGTATTACCCTGATTGATAAAATTTAGGTTTAATCATTGATAATAGTTAAAGATGTAATTCTTCCTTCACCAATCACAGATATACATAAATATTTCACTGCAAAATGACAAAATTCTTGCTTTTCTTAAAGCCAATTCCTAAACTGTTCCACAGTCTCAAATCTTATTATTTTTTTAAATACTGATTATTGAAATATGGAATTTTCTAAACTACAATATTATTTAGCCCCAAATCATCCAATTATCTGTTTTTCTTTTTCTACTGACTAACTACTGAAATATGCAATTTTCATAGATGTTTTGTGACTAGAGACTGAAAAACTTATGTGATTTTAAATACAGGCTTATAACAAGAACGAAAAATCATGCAGTACACATTGATTATTAACACTTTCCAACTGTACATACTTGTTGTATCTTAAAACTTTTATTGTTCTTTGCCTACATTATCACACAAAGGACAGACAAAAGGACTGAAAGGTATACAGATAGAGTAATTGAATTCATAATCACTCTTAAACATTGTTGGAAAGTGTTAAAAATGCTTAACGCAAATGAAAAAGCCCTTAGTTTCTAATTGCAGCCCTCAATCATCTGAATATTTTAGTGTAACCCTGTAAATTGGAAGGTTAACTATGTCTTATTCTAAACAAAACATTATTTTAACATATTGACAATAACATAAATGTCATTTTTTTAAATGAAATCTGCAGTAGAAAGTTATTTAAATGTGATTTATGTCTGTCCTAAAATACAATGCATTTGCATTTTTTTGAGTGTCCGTATAAAACCCAGTTGCACAAGATTTATTAATGTCATTTTAAATAGGAAACATTCCATAGTGTATTTGAATAAATGATATCATTTTAAAAAAATTCTGAAAATATTTATGGACGCTGGAGGCAGGCAGACGGACAGATAGACAGGTGGACAGACAGATACACATATTCAAATCATATTCACAATTAAAAATTGTTAGAAAGTGCATAAGGTAAACAAAAATGCAGTTCCAGCAAATTTTCAATTATATCCCTTAATGTAACTGAATACTTTTGTGTGGCCTTGTAAATCTTAATGCTAATCATACTATATTCTATAGAAAGCATTCTTTTGTGAATGTTTCATTAAGATTTGTGCAAAGTAAAGTTATTAAAATTTGGTTTCTAAAAATCTTTCTCATAGAACACAATGCTTTGGAATACTTCCGGGTGTCCCTGTACATAAACCAGTGGTGTTATTTACTCCATTTTCTTTAAAAAATATCCGATAGTGAAGTTAAATAAAATATTTCATTAAGATTTGTCTAAAGTAAAGATATAAAAACATGGTTTATAGAAATACTTCTCATAGAACACAATGCTTTCGAATACTTTCGGGTGTCCTTGTACACAAACTAGTAGAAGTATTCACTCCATTTTCAATAGGGAATATCCGATAGTGAACTTAAATAACATATATCAGTTTCAAGAAATTCTATGAATATTTACTGGAGTTAGAGTGCAGACAGGCAGACAAACTGAAGTCATAACACTTTCCAACTTTGTTGGAAAGATTTAAAAATAACAGTTGACCTGAAAATTTTTGAAACAACATTCTGCTATTAACCAATATAAAATCTGTTATGACTTATATATATACCCCAAAACTCTAAAATACAAGTAGGTATATTAATCCTTCCCCCTCCCCAATGGAAAAATAATTCTGGCAATAAAAAGCTAAGGAAATTTAAATAATTGAATAAATTCAAGTTATAAATTAATATTTTTTAAAATAAAAAATAAAGAACATTTTTTTTACTTATGAATATCTGTAATTATAGTTGTTTTTGATTAATAAATTAGCATAATAATATTAATAATAAAAAGCTGCATTGAATTTGGTTCATTTATTTGAAAGCTACAGTGCTATAGACACACACTCTCTCTCTCTCACACATATACACAGATAGATAGACAAAGGCTTCAAATTTGTAACATACCTATTTTCTGAGTCACCAAATAAAGATTATTTATATATTTTTAAAACCAAGAAAAGTATGAAGAAATATGAAAGTGAAAATATTTCAATATTTTAATTATAAATTCTATAAAATGAATCAACATACCTGCTAATAAAAGTAATTTGGGAACAGAAGTAGATAAAAACATATTAGACAAATCTTCAAACCAACCTAAATACAACAATAAGAAAGAAAAAAATAATTGTATGGAAACAGCAAAAATAATAGAGAAAATAAATAATTTGTTTTTATAATCAAATATACCTGTCCAGAATTTTTCTGTTTTTGACAGATCTATTCTCCAAACATATTTTGAGGCATTTGGAGACTGAAAAAGGACACATTGAAAAAGATAAAATTATAAAAATGTAAACAAATAAATTAATAAACAAACACATATGCAAAAATTTAAATTGTATTGCATAAATTTGCATAAACATTTATGTAAACACATAAATTTCATAATATTGAATATTTTTCCTAGTATGTGAAATGGGTTATATTTTTTATTGATTATTTATGAAAACTTCAGTCTGAAAATATCATGGATATTAGAAACAAAATTAAAGAGCAAAATCTTCCCCAGTGATACTGACAGGAGTTAAATATAACCTAATGAGATATGACGTAACAGAAAGTATCAGCAATGTGAAAACTTATGCATTGACAAAATTAAAATCTATTTGTTTAACTTTGGGTAAGCTATTGCTTATGCAAAATTGAACATGTAAAAAACATATTACCATATTCTGAAGGTAAAAAATCACCATCTCAACTCTATAGGCATACATATTAATGGTGCTTAATTGTATTTTATTCTATGGTTACCATTAAATTAATTAATTAAAAAAAAAAAAGAAAGGCTTTACCTGTCTTGACAGAGCACTAAAAACAACCATTGAAAACAGAAGAAATAAACAATATCATATGCAATGATTTAAATAATAGATTTTCTCTTGATACATCAAGCAGATAGCACTCCAAATAATATCATTGATTAAAGAGAAAAACTAGTAGGCTTTGCCCGCTTAGCTGGGTACAACAGACTTGCCAACCAATTTTATTAAAAAAGGGAAGATTTTTGTTGAAAAACCAGAAGATTTCACAAAGAAAGGGAAGGATTTTTTTTCACTTTTTTTTTTTTTTTTTTCTCTTTGACATAGTAAACAATACAGTTTTACAATTTTAATATTTAGAAGCAATCTATAAAAACGTTTTACTATAGACTGATTATACTAAATGTATATTAAAGTTTTAAATGAAGTTATTCCTCTTCAACATGTAAATATCTACAAAACAAAATCTGTAAGAAATTTATTTAACAACAGACAAAAAACTTAGTTAAGTTAAAGTATAACTAATTTTTTAAATAAATAGAATATGATTTTTGTGTATGTACATTAATCATACATATACAAAAAAGTAGTAGTAGCTAGTAGCTATTTATCAGTTTCAAACGTGCATAAAACCAATTGAGTATTAATTTTCTTAAATTGATTTGAAAAAAATTTTCCTACCTGAAAAAATTATTTTTCATTTTTTCCCCATGCTTACACATTTGGTATAAATATGACTCACAAATATTTAATTTAATTGAGGAAAAATAAACAGATTCATTAAATTCATCAATAAAGACCTAAACATAATTACATACGTGAGAAATATTGAGCACTTCCATTGCTTTGTTTCTAGAATTGATCATAATCCGGGGAAGGGGCGGGGGGGGGGAAACAAAAATAATTACAGAGTAAGAAATATTAAACTCTTTCAACTCTACTTCTATAATCTAATGAAAGAAGTTTAAAATTAATATTATCATTTATGTTGCAGATGGATAAAGATTAGGAAACAAAAGACTTCTGCAGAACATTTGATTGCTGATCACTAATTGGAGATAAATGAGGGGGGGGGGCACAAAATAATTACATCAGCAAGAAATATTTAACAGTTCTATTTCTTTACATGTTCTAGAATCTCATAAAGCAAGTTTGAAATGAATATTGACATTTATGTTATGGATGCAGAAAGATTGGGAATCGAGAGTTTTCGTAGAACATATGGGTTTTCTTTTTAAAACGAACGATATCCGCACCTTTTTTAAAAACGGGAGATATCATCATCTGTCCGGAAAACCAGAAAAGTTGGCAAGTATGGTACAATATTTAAATGATTTCTTTTTTAATTAAATAATTGAGTATGGGACCTTCTTGGAAATATCACACACTTTTTGAACTTCTCGAATCTGTACTATTATTAAAACGAATATTCTCGAAAACAGTCCAATAGTAGTGTTAATTCTTCGAATATTATGGAAATAGTTGAAGCTGTTACTTGTACAGTAAAAATCGCTATTCGATGAATGTTCTGGAACAGTTAAAAAAAATAGTCACTTGTTCCAAATTAGTAAAGCAAATAACATAAAAAATACTCCAGAGCAGAAATTTTCGCAAGCTAACGAAAAATGTCCAGTCGCTTAGAGCTCAATCACTCAGACTAGGTCTCTGAATAACTCTGAATTGCAGTGACTACCTACTCTTTCATAGAAATCAACTCACTCCAATTTATAACTTCCGGCGATGATTCCATCGAGAATCCATGGAAAGCTCGAGATCTATGTTCCCATGTGTCAGAGAGCTTCGAAACTTCAGAAACCCTAAAATACCAATTTTCACCAAATTTGGTTACCCATTTGCGAATTTTGTCACCAAGGCTGACCCCACTGGAAGTGAATGAACTACCCTTTTATTTTCACTTTGCTTGTAAAATTACTTTCATTGCTATGCAACAGTACAATTGATGCAGGAAAAAGACTTAATCCTTTGTAACAATATGCCATGAGCACTATTTCTGCCATATTTTAAACAACAAATGTTTCTATGGTTATATATGTTTCCCATTAAACATATTTTTATCTATATATTAATTTGAAATGTGTTTTTGTCTGTCTCCACTAAATTGAGGGAACAGCTAGGTGTAAAAATTTGGTTGAGGTGTCTAAAAAAAGGTCTTGATCTGTAGATGTGCTATGAAAAGAGAAAAATAAAAAAAGTGGAACGGTTCCCCCCCCCCTGAGGGGGCAGGGATTAAAAACACGTTTGCGAGATAAACTCAGCTCCAAATTACTTCACGGCGAAGAAATTGTACATGGGGGGACTAGACTCGAATACTAAAAAATCATTATCTCCGAATTTGGAATTTTCAATTTTAAAGAGGGGGAAAAGAGGGAAAGTATATTTGAAGGGGGGGGGGGGAGGGGGGAAATTAGTTTGAGACAGAAATCCGTTCTAGACCCACACATGTAGCCCCTCATTTTAAAGTTCTTAAAATTTCATGTTGATTGGGGATGTTTGTATACAATATAGGGCACCCCCTGGTGGTGAAAAATGGAACTAGGTGATTTTATAGTAGGCCCTATCATGTTGCACTTTATTTTAAAGGTCTTGGTACTTCCTGACCAATGGTGATGTTCGTACAGAACACACTGTACTACCCTGGTGGTGGAAAGTGCAACTAAAGGATTTTGCAGTTGACACCACCATGTGACACCTTATTTGAAAGGTCTTGGAAATTCAAGACGATTGGTGATAAAGGTCTTAAAATTTCATGTTGATTGGGGATGTTTGTATACAATATAGTGCGCCCCTGGTGGTAAAATATGGAACTAGGTGATTTTGCAGTAGATCCTATCATGTTACAACTTATTTTAAAGGTCTTGATATTTCCTGACCGTTGGTGTTGTTCGTATAGAACACGCTGTACCCCCTGGCAGTGGAAAGTGTAACTAAAGGATTTTGCAGTTGACACCACCATGTGATACCTTATTTGAAAGGTCTTAGAAATTCAAGGCGATTGGTGATGTTCGTATACAACATACTGCGCTCCCTGGTGGAGGAAAGTGGATTTTGCAGCACGTGCGTAGCATGCCTGCTATACGGTGCTGCAGCCAAAGGCAGCGGTAACACGAGTCAGAGGTTTGTTCGGTTCAAGGTTAATTTTTGAGAATTTTTTCATGTTATTAGCGGCCTGCATATACGTGCCGCAGGCACTGGGTCACGAGCCCGAGTTCCGTTCTGTTTTAGGTAATTTTTTTTGTTACAGATGATTATTTTTTTTTGTGATGTTTTCATTTAAAAATAGAAATTCTAACAAAATCAAGTTAAAGATATAAAACCATACAAATTTAAGGTGCATTTAAGGTTATTATCATGGGCCCGGGCAATGCTGGGCGGGTTCGTTCCATTCCAGGTTAATTTTTTGGAATTTTTTCATGGTTTTAGCGGCCCGCGTATGCGCTGCCGCAGCCACCGGGGTCACAAGGCAGAGTTTCATTTGGTTCGAGGTATTTTTTTTTTTTGTTACAGCTAATTATTATATATTTTTTTTTTTCGCAATGCTTTTATTTAAAACTAGAAATTCAAACAAAATCGAGTTAAAGATATAAAATCATACAAATTTAAGGTTCATTTAAGGTTATTATCATGGGCCCAGGCATTGCCGGGTGGATTCGTTCGGTTCCAGGTTAATTTTTTGGAATTTTTTTATGTTGTTAGCCACCCGTGTATGCGCTGCCGCAAGCACCGGGGTCACAAGGCAGAGTTTCGTTCGGTTCGAGGTAATTGTTTTGTTACAGATGATTATTTTTTTCGTGATGCTTTCATTTAAAAACAGAAATTAAAACAAAATCAAGTTAAAGGTATAAAATAATACAAATTTAAGGTTCATTAAAGGTATCATGGGCCCGGGCAATGCCGGACGGGTCAGCTAACTATAGTCTTAGTATTAAATGAAATAGAAAATAAAAGATAGCATGTGTTTATTTGGAGTCAGTTTGACGTCACACTGACAGTACTCTGTAGAAAGTGATGTCACATATAGTATTTCTATTTATAAGCATTTTCCCAACTTTCTTTTTTTAAGTGAAATGTCGTAAATTATATTAGATGTTTTAACATGAAATACATTTAAATAATGCGATGATTTTTGAAACATTACGGTCAATAAAGTTATCGTCGAATTTGACGGGTTCCAGCTAGTTTAGTTATTAATTTGAATTAATCAAATATTTCTGTTCAACAGTGTGCAAGTGCAGTCACACACAGCAGCTCATGTATTTATATGTTAAATTAACGTAGTGATTGGTATATAAAAAAATAAAGTAAACATTATCGTGCTACACAACTTTATTATATCTCTCCCATAGCGGCTTTTGAATTTTTTGTCGACATATTAGCAATAGATTTTTTCTTGTATAAAAAAGGGAAGCCTATTTTGCTAATACTTTTATTGGACACCTTTTCGTTAATATACCGGGTGATCCAAAAGTCAGGACCAACTTTAAAATTGAATAATTCGAAAACGAATCAAGATACAAAGATACGGTTTGCACCAAACGGATGAAAACAAAACCAGGTTTTGTGTGACAAAGGAAAGAAATTAGTTCTGTTGGCGACCAACAGATGGCGATATAGTGTTTTATTTCACCAAAAGATGATTTACAAATGAAAAAAAATGTTGACAACTTACAAATCACCTTAATTACAGTTAATTAGTACTACTACAGTAACTGTTCAATGTCCATCATTCAGAAGTACAGCTGTGAGATGATTCAACACATCGTTCACAGCATTTAGTAGCATTTCTTGCGTTATGGCAGACAAATTTTGGCGGATGGCATCTTTTGGTGCTGCTACTGATGCCAGTTGGTCGTGGTACACTTTTGACTTCCAAGAATAACCACAGCCAAAAGTCACAGGGTGTCAGATCGGGAGATCTTGGAGGCCATGCGTGATTAAAGTAGCGACTGAGAATGCGATATTTCGATGCATATAAGCTTCGACTACCATTACCTGCTGTAGTTGTTCCTTTTTATATCGTTTGTTGCTTTGCATAATCCTACATCAAAAATGCGTCAGCTCCATCTGTTGGTCGCCAACAGAACCATTTTTTTTTTTTTTTCGTTGCCACAAAAAACCCGGCTACTTTTTGATCCGTTTGGTGCAAACCGTATCTTTGTATCTTGATTCGTTTTCGAATTATTCAATTTTAAAGTTGGTCCTGACTTTTGGATCACCCTGTATAAGAATCTTTCATATTCAGTTTATATTTTTAATGGTTTTTAGGTTTAAAATAGTGCTTGCTGAATTATATTTTTTATTTTTAAAACTGCATTTTTTTTTCTATAAAATTATCCACTCAGATAAAAATAGATCATTTATCTGACTACTACTTTTGGTTTATTTATTTATTTTCTTTTTGTAATATTTTATAATTTATTTAGAGTAGTAAAGAAACGCTAGGCAGTCGATTGCGATGTCATAGGCAGTTTATTTTAATAACAACTTGACAGTTAATATATAAAAAATAGTAGTTGGCTTCAATGCGCACAATGAGCCCTCGGGGGGCATCTTTGTGTTGAATCATGTGACTGTCCAAGCTAACGTTTTCGAGAACAGTGAAATATACATATATATTGCTTTTTTAAATCCATATGACTCCTATTCTAGTCTTGGCAGGCTGGGGGAGTGTTGCCAGCATGAAATTAGTTTAACCCCACAGGCAAGTCACAAGTCTTGCCGCCTGCCTCCTTCCTTCCTTTCTTAAGTTTCTTAAATTATTTTTTCATAAATTTCGATATGGTTTATATTTATAAGTTAAGATTTGTTGTGTTATTTTATTGATTTGTTTGTTTTGCAGGCTGTTAATTAATAAATCTGGTTTCTTTAAATATGTGTATTTCATCCCCTGATGAAATATTTTTTCGTTTTTCTGAACTTTTCCTACATAAAGAAATTTTTAATCTTATTGGTCATTGGTGTTTCAGTGATGTTGTATCTGTTGCTTGGCTTCTACTATGCTTAATAGATCCTCATTATTATATTTACATTTGAATGTATATTGACTTTAATAAAACTTATTGATTTATGTCATTTAAATTAAACAATATATGAATTTCATAAATTTAGATTTGTCTTATATATAAATATACTAGCAGGCTTTGACCGCTTCGCTGGTCACTATATTTAAAGGAACCTCTTTTTTATATTGCTTTATGTGGGGGAAAAAAAAACTGAAATCGATTAAAATTTCACTTTGTGTTCCCGCTCCCTTCGGCAGCAACTTGTTCGTCTTCGCAGCCTCCTGTGCCTGGCCCTACTGCCTGCGACAATGGCTAACCCGTCCCCCAATGGCTTACCCGTTCAAAAACGATGCAGGCGACGCCCGCTTCGCTGGTCCCTATTTTTAAATGAATCACTATAATTACTGAATTCTCAGAATTGCATTAATTTTTATCACGTGAAAAAAAAAAAGAGAAACAAAATCTGATTAGGAAAAATGTCGCACCGGGTTCTCACTGCCTTCGGAAAAAATTCCCAAAATGTTCTAACTCTTACTTCTATTTTTCCCCCCTTCGCCCCACCCCCACCCGTCTGTGCTAATAATTTTACAAATTCGAAAATATCTGCAATCTATATGTAAGTATCAAACCTCTATGCACCAGTTTTGAACGATCTATCTCTATTTTTATTTTTTTGCCCCTCCGCTCCCTCCCCCCTTCCCACCCCTACCAATAATTTAAAAAATTCAAAAATATCCTCAATCGATTTGTAGGTATCGAAAACCTCTATGTACCAATTTTGAATGATCTAACTCTATTTTATTTTTTTTGCCCTCCCCCTTCCTGGCCCTTCTAATAACTTTACACTTTTGAAAATATCCCCATTTGACTTGCAGCCTCTAAAACCTATCTGTACCAATTTTGAATGGCCTAAATGTATTTCTATTTGTTTTTGCCCATAGCCCCCCTTACCGCCCCTCCTAATAATTTTACAAATTCGAAAATATCCCCAATCGATTTGTAAGTATCAAAAACCTCTATATACCAATTTTGAACGATCTAACTCTATTTTAATTTTTTTGCTCCCCCCCTCTCCCCTCCCCCTTCCTGGCCCTCCTAATAACTGTACACTTTCGAAAATATCCCCATTCGACTTGCAGGCCTCTAAAACCTATCTGTACCAATTTTGAACGGCCTAACTGTATTTCTATTTGTTTTTGCCCATAGCCCCCTTACCGCCCCACCCCCTTCCTGCCCCTCCTAATAATTTTACAAATTCGAAAATATCCGAAATCAATTTGTAAGTATCGAAAACCTCTATATACCAATTTTGAACGATATAATTTTATTTATATTTTTTTGCCCCCCCCCTCTCCCCCCCCTTCTCGCCCCTCCTAATAACTTTACACTTTCGAAAATATCCCCATTCGACTTGCAGGCCTCTAAAACCTGTCTGTACCAATTTTGAACGGCCTAACTGTATTTATATTTGTTTTTGCCCATAGTCCCCCCGTACCGCCCCTCCTAATAATTTTTACAAATTTGAAAATATCCGCAATTGATTTGTAAGTATTGAAAACCTCTATAAACCAATTTTGAACGATCTAACTCCATTTTTATTTTTTTGCCCCCCCCCCTCTCCCCTTCTTGCCCCTCCTAATAACTTTACACTTTCAAAAATATCCCCATTCGACTTGCAGGCTTCTTAAACCTATCTATGTCAATTTTGAACGGCCTAACTGTATTTCTATTTGTTTTTGCCCCATAGCCCCCTTACCGCCCCACCCCCTACCCGCCCCTCCTAATAATTTTACAAATTCAAAAATATCGGCAATCGATTTGCAAGTATCAAAAACCTCTATGTACCAATTTTGAACGATCTGACACTATTTTTATTTTTTTTGCCCCCCCTCCCATCCCCCCTTCTTGCCCCTCCTAATAACTTTACACAATCTAATATATCCCCATTCGACTTGCAGGCCTTTAAAACCTATCTGTACCAATTTTGAACGGCCTAACTGTATTTCTATTTGTTTTTGCTCCATAGCCCCCCCCCCCTTGCTGCCCCACCTGGGGGCTGAATTTCTAAAATTCCAGAAATTGGTTTTTAGATAGTTGCATTAGCTATATTTTAGAGCAAAAATTTCACGTATATCTATTTTTTTGTTTGAGATATATAGGATTATGCGAAATCACGTTTTACGCATGTGAAATCATGTTTTGCCCCGCCCTCCCTTGGGGACCGAATTTCAAAAATTCCAGAAATCGATTTTTAGACATTTGTATTAACTATATTTTAAAACAAAAATTTTACGGATATCTGTTTTTTTGTTTGAGATATGAAGGATTTTGTGAAATTACGTTTTGCCCTCCCTCCCCCCTTTGGGGGGCGAATTTTGTAAAATCGCTTGCAGCGTTGTGTTCTGTGCCGAATTTTGTCACGGTCGGTGAAATGGCCTAGGTTTCTATAGCGGACAGACACACAGACAGACAGACAGACTCTGCTCTTTTATATATATAGAAGATATACAAATCTTGCTCGCTTAATAGTATAAGATATAGACAAACATAAAATCATATTCAATGTTTAATTATGCATTACTACATAAGATACTATGTAGATTTACTTTATTAATTATTATTGTTATTTTTTTTTTATAAAAAAGAGTCAATTGATCTAAAAAACAATACTTGCAAACACACAATATGACCGATAGTTCAGTGGTAGAAATATATCAGGTGCAAAATAACATTCATCTTTCTTAACTAAGATGTAATGAGTTATTTACATATTAAATTACAACTATATACATATACTACAAGTTAACATATTTAGGGTCTCCTATTTAGACCCTTCCATTCCATACCAGATGCCTGCCACACACTAACTAAAAACAGTACATGTATCGCCGTGTCTTGACACACGGCGACCCCTATTGGAGAGAATTCCGTAACATACAAAACTGCTTATAAGACTCCAACATTTTTAAAAGTTTGATAAGTTATTCCTTTTCTTTTGTGAAAAAGGAACTTTTATAGCAAAAAAAAAAAAAAAAAGTATATACATACATACAGAAGTGCCAAATTATTATCGATTATCCGTAACCCTCATATGAGATTTTTTTAATAATGTTCTTTTGTAACAATTATCTGAGTTAAATATAAGACAAAAGTTACTATTCCTGAACAGTGGTATGGTAATTATCTTTTGTTGGTAGTAACATGGCACATATATGTATGTATGCGTATATATATATATTGTTTTGTCTAAATATAGAACATTTAAAGTGTAAGAAACAAAATTTGTCTAATGTTACTGATAATGCCTGATTTTCCAGTTGAACAAGAGTTTAATTTTTACCTAATAAACTGATTTTTTAAAATTATTGTCAATGGATTAAAAAAAAAAAAAAAAAAAAACTTACAAAATACTACAAATTTCCAATAAAATATTCATAAAAATGATACTAACAGGGGCAACTGGAATTTTAAATCCATCACTTTCGCTTGAGGATGCATTTTGTGTTTTGTGCTCTTCATCCTCTTCAGCTTCTTCAAGAATACTGTCAGATGGAGCAACTTGTCTTGGTGCAAGAGCTTCAGGTGTCTGTTCAGGAGCATTTTGAAGATGAATTTCTTTTGTGGCAGTTTCTCCAGTAATAGAACTAGAAAAATAAGATAAAGCATTAAACAGATTAAAATAAAGCATTAATATAAAAAATAGTGACTATAATATATAAGAAAAAGTTAACAATAGCTTTTCTTCTGAAGATTCCTAAACTAAAATTATTATAAACACAACAATTACGATATACAACCTTTTATTTTCTTGATGGTGGTCAGAAAGAACAGCAGTCTCGTCAAACTTTGTGCACCGTGTTTGCCGGTGAAAAAGCTGGGGCGCCCCATGCGGAACTTGTTCAGCAATTAAAGACATGAAGAAAATAAAAGGTTGTATATCTTAATTGCGTTTATAATTATAATTCATGATATAGTTTTTAGTAAAATAAAATTATTATATTATAAACTTTAAGATGTTTTAAAATAAACTTTTTTATTAAATCTAATACATATATAAAATTAAATAAAAAAAAAAATATCAACTTATTAGATATTTTTTTTATTTTACAAGACAGATATTTGTTACATTTACTTATCCAAGTCCCAAGTGTCATAAACTATTTGAATCATAAAACTAAATATGGAATCTGTCTATATCCAATCACAAATTTGCAATAAAATGACACTATGCTATATACAGTCGAACCTCGTTAATGTGAGCACTGTTAACGTGAATTACTTTTAACATGAACTGTTTCCACAATCCCCGTCAAAATGAAGATCAGTTTAGTTATATGAAAATTAGTTACTGATAGCATGAACAAATTTTTTATCCCCCTTGAGATTCACATTAAAGGTTTGATTGTATATATTTTAAGGATTGTGATGCATTATTTTAATGAACCTTTTTCATTTCACTTTAGCAAAGAATCAGTATCAATTACTACATGATATGGCATTTTCCAAATAACAAAGAGTAACAAACAAGAATTTTCTACAATGATTTTTTCATGTTGTGCCCCCCTTTGAAATTTTTTCTGGCGACGCCACTGGGTGTGTCTCCCATTTTTTCAATGTTCTACAGCCAGCTGTTATTTAGTTATGTAAGTGTAAGACACAACTACCATTTTGTAAATTGCTTTCACAATATCTCCTTTTATATTGTGCATGGAAGAAAAAGCTAACTGACTTTGTTTTGTTAAATTCATGTAGAACTTGCAAATTTAAACAACCTTAAGCTATTATTTTTTGTCAAATTTAACTGTCAAACTCATCAACTTTGCCATTCCACTGAAGCCAATAGACTGTTGATATATTCCATATACCTTTATATGTATTTTGCCCACGGCGACATTTCTAATAAATTAAAAAGTTTTATCCTGTGAAACAGTATTACTACAGGGGTTCTATTACTAGGTTCTACTGAAATCTTTAAAATAGGAGGTCAAATAATGTCTAAAAAGGGAAGTGCACAACTAAATGTTATGTTAAAGACAGAAATAAACTGAGCACATTATCATAACATATTATAAATAAAAATATACTTTTTTAGCTGCCCAGGCATGGATACTTTAGCAGATTCAACATTCCTCACTTGGCCACTTCTGACACTAAATAAAATAAAATAAATATAATAATTAAACATAGTTTGCCTAAAATATTAATGAATTTGTATCAAGGAATAATAAACATAACTTGAGGGGGAAAGGAAGCACATATTTCTTTATATATTAAAAAAAAGTTACTGTCGCAAACATAAAATATTTTTGTCTGCAACCACAATGTTTCATGGAGGGCACTGTCCTTCGTGTCATGGTATCAATATTTGCAGAATACTCCAAGGAAGACATTTCAACTGCTTAGAATTTTCTATCATTTTCTTTAACAAAGTTAATAGCTAAAAACTTTCGGTTCATGAAGGTAGTCTATTTGTCACCTTGAAAAAAGCTTCTCTTATGACATTGTTTTTCTGTCATGATGTTATTTTTCACAGGAATATTAAAATATGATCCATGGTATAATGGTCCAATGTGATCCATCGAAATGGAAAAGTACTGAACAAACTTTTTTCTTTTCAGATATTTTTAAATGCGTAAAAATAGTACCTAGCTGTCTGTACATTAGAAATATATACAGACTGTTATACTGCCCTAAATTAACTAAAAATTTCAATAGTAAATGTGTATGTATTAGAAAAAATAAGTACTAGATTTTATTTATTATTACTTTTTTTAAAGAAGCAATTATACCAAAAAATTCATCGCCAAATAGTGACAAAAATTTAAAAGTCGCCAAGGGGGTCATATACTAAAGCTGTAATGCAAATGGTCTAGATATTATGCATATTTTCTATTCTAAAAAAAAAAAAAATACTGATTTTAAGCATTTAATTTTAAAAAAATGTAGTATTAAATAATATTTACTTTAATTTGACATTGAATATGGGAATTTCTATGACATTTTCTACTTTTGTCTTGCGTAATTAATATTCCTATTCAGTGCAAGGCAAAGCAGCAAATAGGCGGGCAGAGCCTCACATGGAGTTAATAAGTGAAGCGAGCCAGGGACAGAGCCCCTAATAGCAATATAAAAATCAATAACTAAAAATAATTCAAGTGATCATAAAAGAATTGTTAAATAACTCAGTTACTCTAAACAGGGTTGCCACTGACTCAAACAAGAGAATGAAATTCCCTGACTTTTCCAGGTTTTCCAGGTGCGTTCTAAGAAAATTCCAGTCTAACCATATATTGAGCACTGGTTGTGTTGAGGGCAAAATAATTACGGTACTACTTGAAAACACAAAAAAAAAACATATGACAAAAGTTACATACAGTGATAGCATCTGTCACTTATAAGCAGAATAAGAAATTTCTTTCACGAGCGGAAAGGAAGGCTGGCGATGTTTAAAAAAATCATGGAAGCTAAGGAGAAAAAAAAGCAACAGAAAAATGACCCTACATTGGTGAAAACTTGTTTTTTCTTTAGCAACCATCACATGAAATTCCCTGACTTTTCCAGATTCTGGCTAAAATATTCAAATTCCCTGACTTTTATGGTCAATTTTCGAATTCCCTGACTATTCCAGGTTCTCCAGGTAGCGTGGCAACCCTGTCTAAAATACGTGAATAAGAAATTTATAATAAAAATGGAAATTTATTCAGTAAAAATACAAAAACAGAAAATTAACTCATGAATAAATTGAATAATTTTGATTTTATGTACGAATTTGTACTATTTCAAATATAAATTTAATAGAAAGGAAGAAAGCAATTTACCACCACTCGATAGCAGTTTGTAAAGTATTGAAAGATGGTGGACGACTACGTAAAAAACTCTGCATACTCTGAAGAGCATCCAAAGCAGTACCTATAAAATATAAATATACAAATATTTAAAATGAAATAAATAAAAATTATATGTAATTCAACAAACAAAATATAATTCTAATTTGATACTTCTCATTATTATAATTTTACATTTTATTTCAGAACCAGGAAACACATGTAAATGTTACATCACCAATTATATATGTATTAGCATAACCAAAATAAAGACATTCTAAAAACTATCTAATTAATTAATTTTGATAATTTAATATCATACAGCAATGTCAGAAAATGATTTATCATTGAAATTTTAATGCAAGATATTGATAAGCACTATTAACATATCAGGGTTGCCAACTTTTCAAAAACAGTTTGAGGAGTATTCAGAGAAATTTTGAGGAGCATTTCGGCTACTTTGAGGAGCAATTTTAAAAATTAAAAAAGAAAAAGAAAGAAAGAAACTACTAACAAAAATAAATTAGCAATAATCATATGAAATTAAGTAAAGAAAAAAAAAAAAAAAGGTAAGATGTAGGTACACATCGAATTTTTAGTTACTATTCGGTATACTGAATATTCATTATTCAGTAATAATCAAACATTTAGTGCATGCCTATTCAAAAGAAACTTGTTTAATTACAAGAACAAGACAATTGATGTCAAAATAATTTCAATGCTATACTTCAAACAGATAGAAAAATTGGATTTTTTTAAACAAAATCTTAAATTTTTGGAGTAACAAAAGTCAAAATAATGAACAATTTTAATAGTTTAGATATTAGAAAATGTAATAAAACTGAATCTACAATAAAATAATCATTGTTATTAAGGATGGAAAAGGATTGAAATTGCACAACATTAAATTCAATTTCAGTGCAAACTGACAGCCATCAACTTTTCTGAAACTTTTTTTTTCCCCTTAAGATTTTTGCTAAATATACCTAAAAAATCGAGAGTTTCTCGTAGGGGGGGAAAGGGGGGAGGTAGAATTACGTTTTTAACATTAATTAAATAAATATGCTATTCTTCCCGTATTTGACAGAATTCGCGATATTTTTACGACCGATTGCCGAAATTCGTAATTATTTCACTACAAATTTACAAAATCTACGTTTAATAGCAAATAATTGCTAATATATACCGTAATTTTCGGGAGATAAACCGCGGCCTATACGTGTTTAAAAGTTTAAAATCGGCAGCTGTGGCCTATCTGTTGGGAGAAAAAATATGGAATTTTTTTTTTTTCCTTGCAAAATATTTTTATTAGCGATCTTTATCAAAAGAAAAATATATTTCTGAATCAGAAAGAACAGCTTATGTTATTTTATTTTGTCCTTTTAGTTTTCAACCAGAACTCTTGATATTATTGCACAAAATCAAGGAAACAAGTTCAGTGATCGATTTGTATGGCCATTTTGATAGCGTCCATAACATTAATTCATCAGCTGATATTTTAATTTGTTAAAACAATTTTTTTAATAATTTAATTTCAAAAGTACAGAATGTGTAAACTGTAAAACCAAACAATTTTCTATGAAAACTATATTAAGTGATTTCTATTAACACCTTTCTTATCTAATTAATCTGTAAACTTATTAGTTTAACATTTGTTTTGTGAAATTTTCCAGTTTATAATTTTATTTTTTTACATTTAAATTTTTTAGAAGAATTGTAAAAACAACAAGCATGTCAAATAATTTTGATAATCATTCATAATAATGAATTTAAAAATTAAAAATGGGGGGGGGGGGAGGGGATCAGTTGAAATGTTAGATAAAGCTTATTTTTGACAAGTTTTATCTAATATTTTAACTTGATTCACCTAATTAAAAATAGTTGAAAAAATTAATGTGATCGAAAATGTCCGTTTTTTCAACTTTGTACTGTATAAGATTTTAACATTTCATTTCTAATCCATTAATATCAATAAAAGAAAGGGAAAATTAAATGCTCAAAAAAAATACATCGATATTTACAATATCGATGTATGTGCAAATAATTGTTTTAGTAGTAGATTATTTGGTATAGGCCGCGGCTTATTCGGCGATGCGGCTTATCTGATGAAAGTTGATTTAATCGGGTTGATTTTTCATTGGTGCGGCCTATACAACGGTGCGGCTTATCTCCCGAAAATTACGGTACTATAATTTTGCTCTAATTGATAAAATCCACTCTTCTTTAAAGGTAAATCCTAAAATATGCGATTATTATGCGGCCGATTGCCGAAACACGCTATTATTTAGCTACTAATCTATGTAAAATGCGTTCTTCTGAAAGCTGAATCTTAAATACTCAACTATTTTGCCACTAATCAGTGAAATTTGCAATTTTTTTTTTTTTGTTTTGTTTTAAGTGGAATTTCGGAAATCTGTAATAATTTTGAAGTAGATTTCACAAATACGGGATCGCTTACCCACTAATAATAAAAAATTTACGTTTTATATGCTATCATTTGGCTGCTAGCCAATAAAGTTTTTTTTTTTTTTTTCCCAGTTGATTTCAGTAAATCGCGATATTTTTGTAGCCGATGACGGAAATACGCAATCATTTCGCTGCTGATTAACAAAATTTATGTTTAATCGCAATTAATCGCTGAAAAAGGATTTATTTTGATGCTAATCGATGAATTTCTTGCTTTTTTCAAACATGATTTGCATAAGTATAATTATGTGGCTTTTTATAGAAATACAGAATTATTTTACAGCTAATTTTTAAAATTACGTAATCGTAAACTAATTGCTAAAATAGATGTTATTTTTCTAAAAATGTGTAATTATTTAGTCATAAATCAGCTTTTTTTTTTTTTTGATTACTGAAATGTCATTTTTTGCGGCTGATTTATAAAATACGCAATTTTCTTGTGCTATTTTTGTGACGAATCCATATTAAACCCGACGATTTTTGTGAAAGTCCCATTTTCAGATATGAAAATTTCTTTGAATCACCCACGCACTATAAAAACTAAGTTATCGCATATTCAGTTATCCTAAGAAAAAACACAGAAAATATTCTTTTTCTTTCTCCATCGGTAGATACTTGGTACGATAAAGTTCGAAATTTTCCATGATTTTCTCAGAAACTTGTATATTAAAACACTTAAGAAAGTTTCCTATTACAGAGGACAATTCCTCCGTTAAAGTCCGACTTTATACTGTTTTCTCCAAAACTCGCGTGATTACGGCCTAAGACACTTAGAAAGTCTCCCACATAGCTCTTCCTGGTCTTACTCTTAGATTCCTTGCGTTGTCAATCGTACTTAAAGTTCAATAGCTTTGAATCCATTATTTTTATCGATAAATAATTAAAATAAACAATTTTTTTTGTTAGAAAAAATCAAAATACCGCATAATCATAGCCATGAAGATAATCATAGCATCTGGTTTCTTTCTCCCCCCCTTTCAGCTTGCGGTTTTAATTAAGCACACTCTCAGCTAATGTAAACAAATACTTGTTCCCGTTCTGAGTCAGCAATATTTCGATTACGCAATGCCTAGCACTAGAATGTTTTTTTTTTTTTTTCCTTTACTATTTATTTATGAGTATGTACGATGAAGCGTGTGGTTCTTCAACTAAATTGTAAAAGTTAGTTTTGTTATTATTTTTCAAGAGGCGTTGAAGCGCTTTCATAGATAAAAAATAAAATTCAAAGAATAATGTTTTATGCAGCAACTGTTGGAAATGCAAAATCAAAAGTTGATAATTGGATCACGATTTCTGTCTAGATGTGTGCAAGGGGAAAAAAAAAAAAGAAAGAAAGAAAAAAGATAGTAGTTTTTTTTTTTTTTTTTTTTCAGTGTCTGCCACTATTCAGTTTTATGTATTTAATAAAAAATATTTAGCTCGGTGGTCAAGACTGAATTTGCAGAGCATAAAAAATAACTCGCGGAGTTGCGGAGTTTTTAATCGGAGCAGTTGGCAACCCTGACATATGCATGCTTATAAATGCCATAATACAGTAGGATAGTAATTAGTCTTATGATGACAGTTTTAAACAAACAAAGCAAAATAAGAGAGTATAAAATAATCTACAGAAATGAATAAAGTTTTTAAATTAAAATATTTAAAAATCATTGTCTTGTAAAATTCTATTACTTTTTAATTACACTAAAACCCAGTAGCAGAATTTTCTGTATCTATCTGCAGCAAAACAAAATTTGTCTGCGATCCAGGTATGCTGGACCAATCAGGTAACACAAGAACAGGGTTCCCACTCTTAAAAAAGAAAAAAATTCAAGGACTTTTCAAGGACTAGGGGGGAAATCGCAGAATGCTAGGCATATACACAAAATTTTAGTAACTACTTTCATTAGCACTATTTTTTTTTTATAATTAGAATAACTTTGCCTGTTTTCACAATACATTTTTAATGGATTGACTAAATTAACTTTTACAAGAGTCAAAAAGCGATTAGTTCAGGATTTGGAATCATTATGATTATTCCAAAGTTTTTAGGTTTGAGTCTTGGTCTGGTCACTTTCTGGTCAAAATCAATGACCAGTCCATTGTGTGCATGTGAAGATGGAGATAGTTTAGCCTTGACAGAGTTTGCGCTAAGCCCATCTGTTGGAGTGGAAAATTCAAGGATTTTCAAGGACTTTAAATTCAAGTACTTTCAAGGGCCCTTGAAAAAGAAAATGAAATTCAAGTACTTTTTAAGGACTTTCAAGGACCGTGGGAACCCTGAAGAAGTATTAGTAATTCATAAAATATGTAATTACAAAGAAAATAAATCAAGAATATACAACAAGGGCAGTAATAATTTAGACAGATAATGTAAATTATATTTGTATTTTTAAACTTGGCCTTTCTTTTTGAGATGTTAAATTAATCTGCAGAGCTTTAAATAATCTGCAGCGCTCGCTGCCGTGCTGCACTGTTTCTGCTACTAGGCACTAAAATTGAGACAATTATTACATACAATTAAAATATAGTAATAGACCCAACATAAAATTATACGTTTCGAGCCCTTTTAGGCCCCTCATCAGTAATAACATTATAAAGTAAATGCTGAAAGAAACAGACAGAACTCTTCTACAAAATACTTTTGTAGAACAGTTCTGTATGTACATAAATATTTTAATTGTACATAAAAATTTTCTCAATTTCAGTGCAATTAAAAAGTAAATGTTTTAAAAATTTACATTCTGGATAATAAATTAATAATCAGAACATGCTGTTAAATTGAACTATTATATATTTTATTTATATAGATTACAGTAACTTATTCATTACACAATAATCCTTTACCTTTTTAGTTGTTAATTAATCTCCAAAATATTACACAGCAACAGCTCGCTGCAACAATATCTGATAGAACAATAAATCCCTCTAGAACAATAACATTTTTCGGTCCTGGTAAATTTCCATACAACATAATGCCCCCCCCCCATTTAATGATATTACCTATAGCGATAAGTTTATCTAAAAAGATTTTCTTTTTCAAGATTGTTATCGCTCTCTGCAATGATATTTCAGTATTCATACAAAGAAACTTCTTATTTTCCCCATTTTAACTTCTTTTTTGACGAGAAGTAAATGTATTTTTACTAACACTATGTATGGAATATTGTTGTACTGATAATTCACTTACTTCCACCTGCTACCCCACTCTCCCTTACTGATTGTTGTCATAACCCCAACTCATTTCTTGGAAATGTTTCATGCTCTCTTCTTGAATTTTGATAAACCAACATACAGACCACAATAACTAATCCAGGGTTGCCACAAAACAAATATAACAAAAATAGTTGCTTTAGTAGCCTAAAAGCATTAAAATAGTTGCCTAAATAGTAGCCTACCATCCAAAATACTAGCTTAAATCACATGCTAACGATCATTAAAGGATAAAAACCATACACATTTTCTTACTATTCACTTTATATACCATTTAAAAAAAATAAAAAATCTGAATGTGAAAACTGGATTTAAAAAAAAAGCATTAGGCAATGAGTCATTGTGGAAACCAGTTTTCCCGTAAAATAACATGGGATTTGGTTGTTGAAAAGATTAAGTATTGTCCGCTCTTAAGAGCTTTTTTTTTTTTTTTTACTCTTCTTTTTCTGATTTACTAAAAGAGCTTTCTTTAATAATTTTGTTATTTTTCTTACATGAAATCAGGGTGAAGAAGGACATAACAGGTCACAGGAGTGTGTATTTGTAGTCATTTGCAATAAGCAAATTGGCCAGCTTTATAGGTACATATGTAGAGGTGCCAAGTTTCAATAAGAGCTATCAGTAATCAGAGTTATATATTTATGAAACATGAACCACACCATGGAATAATTTTTATGCGCGAACTCACATATAACAAATTGCGCAGTTTTTGTAAACAAATATATAATATATAATAAAAAAATTAGAAAAATTTCTAAATAAAAGTAAATAAATTTGTATATCTTTACTTTCTTACAAAATGATTTTTTTTTTTTAAACCTGCCTTGGAGGTGGGGGGGGGGGGGACACATTTTAGATCTCACTCTCTTTTTTTTTGGGGGGGGGGGGTCTTACAAAAATTCATTTTACTTTATTTATTTTTTAATAGTCACTTTTTTATAGACAACTGTTTTATGGCATTAAATACTAAAACATTGTTCTTTTCTTTATGTATCTTGCATATTTTTTATTTGATGATACAGTATCTATTTTAAATTTATTAAGAAAAAACAGGTTCATCAAGTTCAGTAATAAAGACTAAAAATAATTGCATATGTGAGAAATATTGAGTACTTCTATCACTTTTTTGGTTCAAGAAGTAAGCCTTGATCACTGGCTGGGAAGGGGGGAGGAGCAGTCAAAATATAAATAATTAGATGAATGAGAAATGAAACAATTCTACTTCTTTATGGGTTCTAGAATCTAATAAAGAGTAAAATGAATATTGACATTTATGTTGCTAATGGAGAAAGACTGGGAAACTAAAGGTTTCTGCAGAGCTTTTACTCCTCGATGGCAAGTTGGAGATAAGAAAGAGGAGGGGGGAGGGGTTAAAAAAATACATCAGCGAGAAATATTGTACAATTCTATTTCTTTATAGTTTCTAGAATCTAATAAATCAAGTTTAAAATGAATATTGACATTTATGTTATGGATGGAGAAAGATTGAGAATTGGAAGGCTTCCGTTGTGCGTTTTATCGTCGATCGTTAGTGGGGATTATTTTTTTTAATGATACATATCCGCGATTTTTTTAAAAGTGTATAATCCGTAATTTTTATATGCTGTCCGTAATTCCGTAATTATTGCCATAAATCCGTAATAATTACGGACAAATCGTAATAATTGGCACCTCTACATATGTCATGTCAGGTGCTATTTCTACATTCTTATTAGATGTTCCACCTGTTTCAAGGTCAGCATCAGGGATATACCATACTTTAAGGTGGTTAAAAAAATAAATAAATAAACAGTGAAAAGGTTAAGATATGGGATTGTTTATAAAATGAATAGAAAATATTTCTTTCTGAAAGATTTTCCTGATATTTCTGGAAGAATTTTGCAAAAGATGAAAAATAGTCTCCCAATAGTTGCCTTTTTGTGAAAATAGTTGCTTTTACAAGCTTTTTGGCTCAAAAAAGTTGCCATAGTCTCCTGAGGCTGAGAATAGTCGCAAATAGTTGCCTTTTAGTAGCCTGTGACAACCCTGCTAATCTAACGGCTTAATGTTTGGCTTTAAAACTCCCTGAAAAGGCTTTTTTTTTTACATGTGAATAAGAAAACCGAGACTTTATTTTACATGTGCTGAATACATAAATGAAAATGGCCATTTGAAAACAGTTATTGTTTCGTAGAAAACTTGATGTAATCAACAATATCATGAAAGCATGAAACATATTTATGTTGTCAAAAACATGGATTATTGCAATCTACAATCACAATGTTTCTCAAAAAAAGGAAACAAACTAAAGAAGCAGTAAATTCTAATCACATTAACCTTTAAAGGAAACAGATGAAAGCTGCAACAAATGAAGACAGTGATCAGTGGTTCTGAAATGATTACACGAAAAAGGAGCAGTAAATGTATCCATAAACTAACCTTGAACAAGCTAGAAAATTTGTTGTAATATTAATTTACAACAATTTTAAAGAAAGCAGTGGTAGATTAACTAATGCGATTGGCATGGGATAACTTTCAAAAAAATTCAGGAAGAAAAAAAATTGACCCAAATAAATGACAACAATGAATGGATATAAAAATTTAAAAATATATGCACCTGAAGAAATTTAAAGCGCTGATGAGGTCGTTTTTTTTTTTTTTCTTTTTCTCAATGTTACCCAGTAGAAATTGAGCATACAAAGGGGTAAATGCTATAGATGTAAAATCAGGGTTGCCACTCAAACAGGAGAATGAAATGCCTTGACTTTTCCAGATTTTCTAGGTGTTTTCTAAGAAAATTCCAGTCTAATCGTATATTGAGCATTGGCTGTGTTGAAGGTAAAATAATTATGGTACTACTTGAAAACACAAAAAAAAAAGTATAACAAAAGTTATATACAGTGACAGTATCTGTCACTTATAAGCGAGATAAGAAATTTCTTTCACGAGTGGAAAGGAAGGCTGGGGAAGGGGATGTTTAAAAAAAATTGGAACCTAAGAAAAAAAAAAAACAGAAAAATGACCCTACATTGACAGAAAAATTGTTTTTTCTTTAGCAATCATCGTATGAAATTCCCTGACTTTTCCCTGATTTATTCCCCCAGGTTTTTCAGGTTCTCCAGGTAGCGTGACAACCCTGTAAAATGCCAAAACAGAGATTGATGACAGTTTTGTACACAAAATAACACAGGCACACATAAAACCCAACACAGGCCTCGATTTTTCCATTATAAATGATAAATTCTCCACAAATGGCTTCAAATGAAAATTTCCTTGAATGCAAAAATATTCAGTGCATGCGATGGTTTGTTGATTCTCCTGTTCAAAATCTTATAGAGATGTACATAATTGAGAAATAACTAGGAATTTTCTATTATTCATTAAGCTTTGTTCTAGAAATGAGGTTTGGAATTAGAGTCTTGCATGGGTCAGATTTTACTCAACCTGAACTTGATAGCTGAATTTGGAGTCTAAATGAAATTACCGAAACAATTTTCACTGACCTGAAAAGTGACTCTACTTAGGCATGGTAATTGAAGTTTTTCAAACATGATGTGTGATTCAAATGTCTCATCATGACATTGCTATAAATATCAGGCTGTCAAGGAATGTCACTGGTGTTGAGCACGTGCAAACTGCAGAGAGGGTCTTTCAGAAATGAGCTAAGAATAAGTGATAATGCTTTCTTGCTATAGTTATATATTTTTTCCCTTCATGAAGAACTTTTTAAATTATTTATATTCAAAACAATTGTTGCATATTTTTGCAATTTACGATGTTTACTTGAAGTGTTTTCCCTTTATACTATTGCCTTAGTTTTTTCAAGCATTAATATAAGTCATACATTTAGAACAGTTAATAGACAGAATATTTGTTTTGCGTCCTACGAATGTGGAAAGCAGAACTTTCAGTTCACAATTGAGACTAAGCAAAATCATTGAAGTATGTTTCATTGAAATCTGATAAAGCAGGAGAAATCCCCCTCAAAATTTTATTAAATTTCATACTAAAATATTTGGAGATGTAACCGTGGCAAGGGCACAATTTCTATCTCTAATCATCTGCCTGATTAATTTTATCAGTCTTTCAGTTAGGTGATGAACTTTGCATGAAAGCATCTCAAAATAATTCTCCAAGCAGGCTGAACTTCTCTGCATAGATTAATTATAGACTATCAGATAAAAAACAATTTGGAAAGCAGAATAGCTTATCCTCACTGAAATGAATAGAATTTAATTGCAGAATTGTCATTCATAACTGGCAAAACAGAAATGTCTATATTAATATGCACTTGTGCTCAAATGTCCCCCCCCCCCCCCCGACACTTAAACAGCAAATAACGTTTAAAAAGTCAGTCACAGCTTTAACATAATGAATATTAAAAGAAATAGATTTTTGATAAAGTTAATGTTTTAAAATGTTTAATAATTACAGTTAAAATTAATAAAATCAATCAAATTAACAAACAAAAAATTTAATTAATAGTATATTTAAGTAGATTCTTTTTACCTTCTACAACATCAATCACAACTAATCCTATAACAGTTGGAATCAAATTTCTGAAAACAGTATGCACAGCTATGGCTCCTCCCATACTATATAAATAGAAACTATATTATATAATGCATAAAAACAACAATTTGAAAAACGTTAAAATGAATGAATAATTTAAAGAATTTGTATATTATCACTTTTAATTGAGGTACAATCTAAGAGATACCAAAAAGCAATACTATTATTTTATTATTTTTCTATTTGTTGCCCAAAACACCATACAGAATAATAAATCTGTTTTATTTAGAAAATATAAAAATAATCTTAAGTATCAATTTGGAAATAATGAATTCAGGCAAAGAAAATTACAAAACTAAACATGTAATAATTTTAAGTATAATTAAATAATACATTAGATATAAAACTTGTTGGCACAGGAAGATTCCACACAGTTTCCCATAATACAGGGTGGGTTGAAAGTTCCTCACACTTTGTAACTTTAATTTCAGGTTGTAATGAAAGTTTCCCGCCACCACAATATCGTTTGCACAAACAGTTCAGGCTGACGTGTTTGTTCATATTTTGTCAAACGGATTTTTGCATTTGAAAGAAAGAGACATGATTTAGAACACTGCGTTGTGAAATCTATAAAAAAATATTGTTACCATTAAGCACAAGGTGTCTGAAATGGAACTATCATGCTATCAAATTACAACTATCATTTACTTCCAAGTTCTATTGCAAAAAGTCAGCTGCAGAATGTCACCGAATCATGTGTACAGCTTTAGATACTACTGTTGTATCATATGACACATTTTGAACTTTCGGTTTGGTACTGAAAGTTCAAAAACAAGGACTATAACATTCAAGAAGCAGAGTGCTCTGGCGGCCTACTGATGTTGATGAGCTCCGCCTGCGAGAACTTGTGGAAGATCAGTATTCAACCACTTGAGAGCTAGCTAAGGATTTAGACGCTAGTGCCATGTCCGTTAGTTGTGCTATGTATCTCATAAATTTGATGTACGAGTTCAATTGCTGGGTACCACATGAGCTGACTCAAGCAGATTATTAACGCAAGAACAACATTCTAGTCCGGATCGTCACTTGTGATGAAAAGTGGATTTATTTCAACACCACAAGCCGAAAAGGGGGTTGGTCTGCACAAAGTGAGCCCATCAGTAGCATCACAAAGTGCAATTTAACTAAAAAAAAGATCATACTTTGTATCTGGTGGGATTGCCGTGGTATTATCAATAAAGAGTATCCCGAAAAAAGCAAAACCTTCGATAGTAAGGTGTACAGTGAGATGCTAGTCTATGCTGATGCTGCTATCAAGGCAAAATGTCAAACTGAGTTCTGGCACAAGAAGGTACTGTTCCATCAAGATAATGCAAGATCACATGTGTCTGCATTCACTGGCTGGACTCTGTATGGACTTGAATGGGATCTTTTGCCACATCACCTCATATAGCCCTGACATCACTCTTTCGTTCTACTTTCTTTTTTCCCACCTACAGCTACATCTTGCTGGCTCTATCTTTGATTCAGCACAGAACATCTGAAATGAGATTGATCTGTTCTTGGACTGTAGCCACCAAGTTTCTGGGCCGAAGTCTTTGAAAAACTACCAAAACACTGACAGAAAATCATAGATTTGGGTGGTGATTACTACCCACACTAAAGGTGCTGCTTTCATGTTTTTTTCCTAACTTTATTAAGATTTTTTTTGGCGGAAAACTTTTGTTACAACCTAATATAAAACTAAGTGAGTGGTATACGAGAGTGCAGTTTATACTACAATGCTTTTGACAGTGAAAAGTTCAATTTAAGGAATAAATAAATAAATAAACAAAGTAAAAGATTTCAAATTGTTCTGTAAGATTTGTGTCCTTATATACTTATAACACTATAAGAAATGTATCATATTATTATTGTTTTTAATTAGGTAACTCGCATGTAGATGAAATAGACAAGCTGCCAAAATAGTTTTCTAATATTAAGTTTTATTTCATTTTTTTTTATTTTTTTATGTTCTAAGTTTAGAAAAGCAGAAATTAAAATAAGAATGTAGTGAAGCAGGATTCCACCAAAACAGTAAAGACATTGATATCACTTCATATGATAGCCAGGTTGTACATACGTAGATCTCTATGCCACATGCAAGATACATAGAATAATATAAATAGGTACTCTTGTATTCTTATATGTTGTAAAAGTGGCACCAACGTTTATAAAACAGGATAAAAGAAAATTTTGTTCACATTATGTGATATTAACAACATTTATATTTTTTTTTTCTGTGATATCAATTCTTTGCTCTCCAATTTTATCTTATGACAAAAATGGCAGAATTTACGTAATTATTTTATTTTATTTTTATATTTATTTAATATTCAGAGAGAATATCATAAAGATTAGGGTTAAATTAAAATATCTGAATTGGTCTTACTCCCAAATTGCAACTTTAATTTAAAGAGGATCATAATTTGGTTATGTAGTTAATTTTTAAAATTAATTATATTCCCTCTAACATTAAAAATTAGAGGATATGAAATGAAGAAAAAAAATAATTTGAAATTACCTATGGCCTATTAAAACAACAGAAGGTTGATCTTCATCACCATAAAGTGCCTTGAAAACTTCACCAACATCACTAAAAAACAGTATATACATATAAGTATAAATACTTTAAAAAGTTTAAAAAATACACACACATAAAATTTTTAAGTCATTCAAAATAATTACAAATAAATAATATTTACGAAATAAAACAAATTATCAGTTTTGGGGTAACTGTGTTAGGTTTAATTAAGAACAGTTTTCCGAATTGCAACAATAGAAATTTCATAAATAATGCAATAACAAAGTTGGTAGGTAAAAAAACTACTCAATGATTCAATAAAATTAAAAGTTTGAAAATTCTTGTTTTTAAAGTAAGACATTAAAATTTACTCTTAAGGGGACTCTTACCTATCGTCTCCGAAAGCCAAAGCCAATGTTATTTTATGGGAAATTTTGTTCCATTATAATTCATTAACTAATACATATTTTTAAATTCCGTTTTCACTTTCTAAAAATTCACAACTGTTAAACAAATTATCGCTTTCTAAAAATTGATATTTTTAATTTAAGCTCAAAAATGCATAATTTCACATTGTGAAAATTCGCATTTTACAACCTCAAAATTAAATATTAAAAATTAAAAAAAAAATAATTTTTAGAAAGCGATAAATTGTTTAATAGTTGTGAAGTTTCTGAATGTGAATATGGAATTTAAAAATATATATTAGTTAATAAGTTATAACGGGGTGAAATTCTCCATAGACTAACATTATCACTGGCTTATGGGGACGATAAGTGGAGAGGCCTCTTAAAATAAGATTATCATCACCAAACTGTTATTAGTAATTCTCGCATTCCTTTAAATTTTTTAAACAATATTTCTATTACATGTATAGTTTTTAATGGTTTTATATTTGTACATAATGAGAAAACATTTTCATTTATCTTAATTTGAAATAATTCTTTAGCATCCATATTTTAGCTTAATACAGAAGAAAAAGAAAATTGAAATAAAACTGCTAAGAATACCAACCAAATTATATTTGAAAATTATTTTGTCAACTAAAAAAAAAAAAAAAAAAAAGATGAAAATTATAAAATGATACAATATTAAATTAGAGTAGTTATATGTAACATTTACAAGGCTATTAGTTAAAAAAAAGTGGGGGTTAAATTACAGTGAAAAGGTATGTATGCAAAAATAAGTTACAAAAGGTAGATCTATTAAGAAATCAGAAGGAAAAATCTATATTTATAACCTGGAAAGTCTTTCTGCAGATAAATCATCATCATCGGAACAGTGGGTTTCACCTTAAAAAAACATTAAAGTACAATTAGCCAAATAATAATTATACTTAACATATTATAATATAACAATACAATTTTGTCAAAGTAAAATGCATTAAATTCTGGTGTTGAAAGTAATAAATCAAAACTTTTAAAGCAAATACCATAAATTTAGAAACTTGTAATAATTGTTTCCAGTTGAAATAAGTGAGCATGGCACTTCATCAGGCCAAAAAAAAGTAGTTGCTACAACTGCTGCATGAAATGATAAAACAACAAGGTCAGACCTTTCTTTTACACAATAAAGGCTCATGCTGAATTACTTTGACCCAAAACAATTAGTGCGAGGTTTTGCATTTTATGGTGTTTGCTTATGAAGTTTTTATAATCCAATCTTATGCATAAAAGAATTACAGAAAACACAGTTCCCAATAAAAAGATACTTTTTTAAAAATCTTTATGAGACAATTAGAAAAGTTTTAATTTTCTTTCTTTCTTTTTAATTTATATTTTAACCAGCACTTCTATTAATTCAAATTGTTGCAAAATATGTCAATCTTTGATTAAGTGACATATTTTAATAATTTCAAAGTAATTTCAATAATAATAAAATATGATGATTAAATAAACTATTATAAATTTAGAAAATGTAAACTTAACTTTAGTAAAATGTTATTTTTAGTGGATTTATTTATATTATTATTGTGCTTATTTATATCAAGGCACGAAATTACTGCTTACCAGCTTGCTATTGGCGAGTGGAATTTTTACTGTGGAGAGTAATAATTCAGTCTAGTTATAAATAAAATTTTTACACATAATAGTGGCCCCCCCATTTTTTTTTAATTACTGATTTAGAAGTGGCAAAATCTTGCTGATTTTAGACAATAACCTCATGTTTAACCTCTCCTTTCTTGCTTTGTGAAGTGCCAATATTCTGTGTGTGCTGTCCGATGATTGTCCCAGCCTCTTCTCTTGCCCCACAAGGGAGAAGAGAAATGCTTAGCACATGCATAAAAATTCTAATCTCTTCAGCTGCTTTTTTACTAAAATGCCAAAGATTTAAGCTTACAATTATGTAGTAAGCAAGGAGCTCATCGAGAACATCACTTGAGAAATAGACGCTTCAAATGACAACAATGAACAAGTTATACACATCAGCATTTCATGCAATTCAAAAAATAAACTGGACAAAAAAAAAAAAAAAAAAAAAAGGAATTTTAATCTTTTACGGGAAAAA
The DNA here is from genome assembly GCA_963930645.1 of Salticus scenicus. NCBI lineage: Eukaryota > Metazoa > Arthropoda > Arachnida > Araneae > Salticidae > Salticus > Salticus scenicus. The sequence continues at coordinate 214,004,515 of OZ005655.1, read as the reverse complement.
GATTTTGACTGGATATTGTTTTAAATGTTTCTTTGAATGATTCTTCACATTTATGTTCTCAGGTATTTTAATTTTTTAAAAATATTAAATGAATACATTAAAAATATTTTTAAAAGCATTTCAAATAATTAGGATTAAAAAAAAAAAAAAATAAATAAAATATGTGAACCCTATTTTGTGGCAAGTAAATTTTTTGTGTAATCTGGGTGGGAATTTTGGGCCTTATTTACATATTTACTGACGTTTTAAACTAATAAAATTAGAAAAATAGATTTTATATACATTATGTACAATCTATATAATATTTCTCTAACGTGGACCAGTTTCAATTACTTTTTGTCGAAAAAATACGATAGTGATGCAATTAATAAAATACACGAGAATAAAAAATAATTATACATGGACAATACTTAAGCATGCGGACTTAGCTCAATGAACTAATAAGAAAAAATGACGACATTTGTCTGATGAGATTATTTTACGGGTAAATGTATTTTTAACTGTTGCTTCTTCAGAATCTTTGCAAACGTCATTTTAAACCTAGCAATACTTTAAAGATATGTACAGAATATGAACTTTTGTGTCATAAATTGACTAAAAAACAAATCACAAAAAATATAATCAAAATAGGAATTATTTTATTTTATTAAACAAAAAAATATACCAAAATTAATAAAAAGTCATCGCCAATATGCCAACAAAGAAACCTTTCTTTGAATGATTTTGGTTTCACTGGTTGTACAATAATATTAATTTGGTTTTAATAATAATTTGGCTTCTGGTAAATTAAAATTTTAATTAGGTTGTGAAATTGGTATAGCATTTATGAGTTTGAAATTTTAAAGGTAAATACGAAAAGAAATAAAGTGCAAAAATTTTGCACGGGTTTGCTAGTGCAATTATATATCCTTATAAAATTTATAATCCATAATCAGTTATACTGGTGGTATGTATAATAGGGTGAGGGGGGAGAATGAAAATAATACTGACTCTCCTTAGAAAATAATGGTAAAAATAACGTAAGAAAAGTTATTTAGTAATTAGAGATGATTGAGCTTTTCTCTTTTAATTCATGGTGTGGAATTTAAGAAGTTGTTAACAGAATAACAGCATGAGAGTTGGCGTAGGGAGAAAGAGGGGGGGGGGGGGGGGATTTCGTGCCAGAAATAAAGATTTCTAAATTTTGAGTACAGATTCCACCTTTTCACCTCAGATTCCATCTTTTCATCTCAAGTTTGAAGTCCTGAGTTGTGATGTTACCTTAAACATTTATTTTTATTCATTATCTAAAACAACTAATTAAATCTTAGAAAGAATAAAATAACTAAAATTACCATGTCCTCTACAATCTAAAGCAGCTATCTGACATTCAACTAGTTGGCTGATACTAGCCTAGAAATAAATAAATTGTTAGTGCATTGTTAATATCAAGCTTTTTCTTTTAAATAAAAGCCTAAATGAAATTTTTTACTAAAGAAAGATTGCAAATCAGTTTAAAATAAATAAATAAATACTATGCCAATTAAAATGAAATATAAAAAATTTAATTGATATTCCAATAATTAAACTATATCTATAATCAAATAGATTTTTTTATTCAATTTATTTCTATGCAGTAGAGTGAATATATATATATACATATAATCTAAGAATATTAATATAATGAATATTATTGAGAATTGTACTTTTTAAATTGAACATCAGCATGAAGTGACATACTTTTTTGGTAAAGCAAAAAGTTGCTTTTCATTCTGTTAATAATTACATGTATTATGCTAGCAATACAAATGTCTTATAAATTACAGATATACTCTATTTTTCTAGAGCAAATATATCAATATGTCTTTTGTAAAGAACAATACAGAAAATTTATTAAAAATAATATATATAATACCGCAGCTAATTCAGATGGAAATAAAAGTTAAGTAGAGCATTGAGAACAGTTTTCACGATAATAATTCCTAAAGTAAAACTTGTATAGAAGATAGTAATTATGGGCTAGTTGAAGAAATACTAATTCTGCTAATATCACAATTTATATTTCCTTGTAGAAGACGACACATGATATATGAGACAGATACTTACACATTATTAATAGGAAATTGAAGTACACATTTTATTTACCCCCAGATATACATTGTATCCATGTTTTGATATCCTTCGAAAACGATGAAGCTTAACAACTGACTGTGAAACAAAGCAGGTACAAATCTAACAGGATAAAGGAGTCACATAAGCTATTATCTGTCACTGCTTTGTGTGGAAAATATTTTATATGATGAATTGAGCCATGACATCTTCCCTTACGAGCACTGGGTGTTACATCTTTCCCTTCTGTTTCCGAGGTATATCCTGTATTGGAAACAGCAACACTTCTTTAGGTCTACTTGTTTTTTCAGAGGAGCAATCGGAGAGATCTCTACTTCTATAAATGTTTTTTGTGCAGAAACATGATAAGTTCCAATTGGCGTGTCAATAATGTTTAAAATTGTAACCTGGTGATCTTAGGATTACACAACGTTTGTGAAGTTTTGGCATAAATTTTGATGTTTTCTTTTTATGGGCTTTGCTGATAGGAGCCCTAACCTTTTGACCAGGAGTAAAATGCGATTTTTTATGGTTCCTGTCACAACAGGTGACACGGAATATGAATAAAATCATTAAACATTAATCTAACATTAGCAGCTCAAAATTTAACACATGTATAATTTCCTCAATTTATTTAAAACAACGTATCTAAAATTAGAAAGAACTTAGAATTGAAATATATTCCATAAACTTAAGTACTATAATGGAAAATCTTTCAATAAAGTAACCTTTGCTGTTAAGAAGAAAGCAACTGTAACTCATTTCTTTGAAAAAGTATTATAAAACGCTTATAATTCATAGTTCAACTTCATTTTTTGTGACAATTTTTCAATGAAGTAGCATTTAAATTTTTCTGCCAAAGCAGCAATATTTAAAGTTAGGAATTTCAATTAAAAGGTTATCATTGCTAAAGTAAAAATTTTATAATTGGTCTTTTTGTTTATTATTTTTAAATATTATAATACAAAATGTGCATAGTTAATTTTTGGAATAATTTTATTTTTATTGTGTATGATTTCAGAACTATGAAATATTTTTCAAATGGTAATATAAATATGCTGTTGCTTTACAAAATGTACTTTAAATTTAATATAACATAATACAGAGTTTACCCCATACAATTTCAGAAGCATGCTGTGGTCTGCTTGCCCTTTGGTTAAAAAAATAGCACCATTCTTGTCCCTCATTAAAATCTTTATATATATATTTCTTTTGTGCGTGTGTATGTCACTGAACTTCTCCTAAACGGCTGGACCGAGTTTGATGAAATTTTTTGTGTGTCTTCAGGTGGATTCGAGAATGGTTTAGATTTACAATTCAGTCCAATTTAAATTGTTTCTTTAATTAATTTATCACTTATAAATTGTTGTTGATTTTGGAATGTTTCACATTGGATCCGGCAGACTGCGCTACGATCGTAGTATCGAATACTCAATAATAAGCAAGGAAAGTGATGACGTCACTGGCCGTCCGTGGAATCAAGAAAAATATTTCCTATGTTAATCGCCCATTGGATTTTAAATTATTAAAAATCGAGGAAAATTATTTCCCGATTTTAATCCCCATGTTTGGGTATAGATATGTATTAGTTATCATGTGCATGCATTAGATTGAGTTGCTTTTGCTGTAGAATTGATTAAATTTGAATTTTTAATCTCAAAACTCTATCATCCTTGGCGGAAAAAAAAAATATCGCCATATCATCTGGCGAACATATTTAATTTCTTTCAAAAATAATGGTTATTTCAACAACTTATATTAAGAGAGTAATGAATAATATGAAACAATTTCGTACAATACATATTACGAAAATATACATCTGGCATATATAGTTTCGTATTACGTTTTTGATCGCCAAATACAAAAAATGCCAAGGAAGACAGAGTTTTGAAATTTAAAATTAAAATCTCAATTTGAGAGCAAAATAACTCAATCTAACACATGCATACGATAACTAATACATATCTATACCCAAATACGGGGATTAAAATCGAGAAATAATTTTCCTCCATTTTTAATAATTTTTTATAAAAAATCCAATGGAAGATTAACATAGGAAATCTTTTTCTTGCATCCACTGACAGTCAGTGAAGTCACACTTCACTTGTGTATATTCTATTGTAATTCCAGTTTGTCCCGACAGTTGGTGTTGCGATCAAATTCAGGAAAATATTTTGTAACTTCGTGTTATTATTGTATATATCAAAAAATTGTGTCCTAATAGAATTATTACATCAAGATGTAATTAGTGTTTGAAGAGTTTTGAAGTGTGCATAAAAAACTATACATTTTGCAAATTTAGTGCGGAATTGGAGTGAGTATTTTATATAATTTTCTATCAAATTTACACGTGCATTGATTAACAACCACCCTAACCTACACATTTATTTGTGTAGCTAATTTATTATATTTTATTTTTTGGATGGAACACCTTTAGTATCGAATCCTATTGGCAAAATTTGAAATTCGGCACCCAAGTAGCTCGGACGCTTCTCGCCAAGATCTATAGTTCCACAATTGAGATAGCCATTTCAATTCATCGCAAAAATGGCTTAAAATATTTAATGTCACCAAAGGGGTCCCATACTTTTGTGCGTGTGTATGTCACTGATATTTTATTTATTTATTTTTTGTATGGAAAATTTGGCACCGAGGTAGCTCGGACGCTTCTCGCCAAGATCTTTAGTTCCACAATTGAGATAGCCATTTCAATTCATCGCAAAAATGGCTTAAAATATTTAAAGTCACCAATGGGGTCCCATACTTTTGTACGTGTGTATGTCACTGATATTTTATTTATTTATTTATTGTATGGAACACCTTTAGTATGGGATCCCTTTGGCAAAATTTGAAATTTGTCACCGAAGTAGCTTGGACGCTTCTCGCCAAGATCTTTAGCTCCACAATTGAGATAGCCATTTCAATTCATCGCAAAAATGGCTTAAAATATTTAAAGTCACCAAAGGGATCCCAATTTGTGGCTTAGATTTAGAAAATCCGTGATTTTATCACGGCCAATTATATGTTGCGTGTTCCAGGGTTGGAAAACCTTCGAATTTGTTTATGTATTCTCCTCAAGGATTAACCATAAATATTGTACATCCAATGGCATTACGATAAATTAAGTTTTTGTAGATTAAAAAAAATATACCTGTTATAAAATAAATTGAGTTTCAACTTTTTCATCTTTAATTAAAACGAGTTTAAGTTTTTATTTAATACAAACTCTACATTTCACTTCGCTCATACTATACACATACTCACATGCATCGATTGATTGAATTGTGATAAATGTACATGTAACGATGTTAGATATTGTAATAACTTTTTGATAAAAATTTTCATCAAATCGGTCCAGATTATTACAGCTTATCTCAAAAAAGACGGAATTTTCATGGGAAATTCGTTGCTATCAGAGATTCTCTCATAAATTGAAATATTTGCCGTATGAAATAAAATTTTGAGCTGTTCGACATTCAACGGAGGTTTTAAATAGCAAGTAGCAAGAAGCGAAAATTTCGGTAATTATGTATTTTACGTTATAACCGGAATTCACAGTCACCGATCACAGCGCTCCATACCTGCTTCACGTATATACCTCATCCTTACACACTTACAATAAGTTAGTTATTTTTTTCTAGCAAAATATTTTCTAGAAATAATTTATATGACTAAACAATGTTTGTCGGGTCAGCTAGTATATATATATATATATATATATATATATGTGGGAAGTCCCGTGCACAGCCTACAGATGGCGCTGCCTCGGATGCGTATCATTGAACGAGATGACAAACGGAGGAGTTGAGATCTGGCTGCAGTGGAGATCGGTTGAGACCTTCAGCGCGTAGGCTGACAGGCTCGTTTTTCTGCTAATTAGAGCTTGTTGTGCTCTGTATAAGTGTGTAGAGCCATGGAGAGCTCTATACCATAATCTCACTTATTAGAAATGGTACGCGTAGGTACTAATGTGAATTGTAGAGCGAGTCAGTGCTCATATATGTTACTTTCTGTTAGTCCTAGTAATGAAGAGAGCTTGTTATGTGTATTAGGCCTCGAAACCAGCAAATGTTATTGATGGAAACCCTGCTAATATTATCATTTTATCTTTGTGTAAACTGTGTTGTGTACGTAATAAATGTTTTTAGTTATCTTAATCGCACCTCTTCATTGCCCCACCCCTAGACGCCCAGCCAAGATTCTACAAGTGGGGACTCTGCCGCGATATTACCACCAACAAGTTAAAAAAGGTAACTGTTATTGTTATATATTTATCATTGTGTTTGATAATACATAATAATGATTAATGCATTGAGCAAAAAGAGTTTGAGTTACTATTTTGAATTAGAAATTAATGGTGAAATATTTGAGAACACTTTTGGTTTCACTGTGTGATGAAATTAAATAAATATATTACTTGAGAAGAATGAATAGAAATAAGAATTATGATTGAAAAAATATTCTGAGTAATCTTTTATAATTTTGCTTATTACTGTTTGCAATAATATTTTAACAATATTATAACAATATTATTTTAAAACGAGAGTGAAAACAATAATTAAAGAAAGAATAATGATAATGGTGATATTATATGAAATATGTGTATATAGCAATAATTAAGAAATATATAAGTTGTTCTAAATATTCTATTAAATGGTATAAATTGTTCTGAATGTGTTTATTTAAAAATCATGATAATTTTGATTTGAGAACAAAAAGCATAGAATCATTTTTAAGAAATATGTTCTCATATTATTTTGTTTCTATTTAAGTATGATATTAATTTGGTAGAAATATTGAAATATTTTTTGGTATAAGTAATTATTTAGAGTTATAATGGCCCAAAACGTGTTACAAGGCATTAGAAAAGCCGATTTAAGAACAATTGCTGAAGAATTAGGCCTAACTGTTCCGGCGGAAGCTAAGGTACTTGAAATCAAAACTTTGATTGAGAGTTCTGATATTTATAAAAATGATTTAGAATTTGTTAGAGGTGTTATTAAAATGTTACTAGAAGAACAAAAGTTGAAATCTGTAGAAGAACAAACCAAAATTGAGATAGAAAGAATTAAATTATCCCAGTTAGAAAAAGAAATAGAGTTACAGAATTTAAAGTTACAGGCTGCAGCAAATAATTCTAGTAATAATGTTGAGCAATCAAATTCAGAAACTACTTCACAATCATTAGAAAATTTAATTAGAAGTATTCGAACATTAACCATTTCAGTACCTGAGAAACCGGAAGCTTTGCACTTATTTTTTCAATCCCTTGAAAAAGCATTCGTTTCTAAAAATGTACCCCCTAAATTTAAATCGGAAATATTGATTAATTTATTGGGAGATAAATGTAATCAGGTTCTTGCGTACGTAACCACCGAAGAAATTAACGATTATGAAAAAGTTAAGGAATTAATTTTAAGACAATTTCAACCAACGCCGCGTGAATGTTTAAGTAATTTTAAAAATGCGTTCCGTAATCCTTCAGAATCTCATGTCCAATTCGCTTCACGTCTAAGCGCTTCTTTTGATTACTATTGTAGATTGAGAGGGGTGAACGATGTTAAACAATTGTGTGATCTTATAGTTTCTGATAAATTATATGAAACGTTGGATTCTAGAACTAAGGAACATATTAGTGTTCGAGAAGGTCAAAATTGGTTTAAACCCAACGAGTTAGGTCGGGAGTGTGATTTATTCTACTCTTCTAGAGGTAAATCGTTAATTGAAACTAATAATAATACGCGAAACGAAAGTTCAGAGAATAAGCGGTTTGTAAACAAAACTCCTTTTAGAAAGACACATTATAATAATAAAGATCCCATAGTACGTAATTCGGTATCTAATCAAACTCACGAAAAGCATGAAAGAATGTGTTATATTTGTGGTGCTAAAGGGAAAACATTTCATTTCGCTAGAGTGTGTCCTAAACGTATTGCTGAGAAAAAAGAATTCCGTGAAAATCTTCCAACAAATTCAGTAGTTCAATCCGAAACAAGTCCGATTAACCTAATTGTTAATGAGCTCGAATATGTTGATATTTTAGTGGATGATATTCCACTTAAAGGGTTAAAAGATTCTGGTTCTTCGATTCTAATTGTAAATAAAAATAGCATTCCACAGACTAAAAATGTTATTTCTTCAACCACTCTAGTTAGCTGCTTTAATGAAAAGAAAGATGCAAATCTGACTGAATTTAAAATATCTTTACCTAATCATGATTCAATAAACATAATCGGTGCTTTATGCAACAATTTGACATGCGACGTAATTCTGCCTAATAATATCTTTCATATTTTGAAACAACAAAATAAAGAGGAAACACATGTTTCGAATTCCAGCGACGTAGCAGGGGGGAAAGAAAATTTTTCGCGTTCGGGGGAAAGCAATTTCGATGAAGCAGGTGGGTGTTCTTTTCCTGTATTCGATCGAAAGGAAAATGAGATAGATTCTTTTTTTTCAAGTATGTGCAATTTTTCAGAAGAAGAAAAATTCGATGTCAGTTATATTTTAGATAAGTCGTTAAAAGAGAGATTAAGCGAATTAATAAAAAGTTATAAGCCAGTTAAAACAAAAAGTACTGATTTAAAAATGTCCATTATTTTATCTGATGATATACCAGTGTGTTCACGCTCTCGCAGATTATCATTTGTAGAGAAATCAGAGGTGGACAGACAAATTGACCAGTGGTTAAAAGATGGTATAATTAGAGAAAGTACATCAAATTATTCTTCGCCAATAGTGGTGTGTAGGAAAAAAGATGGAGGAATAAGGTTATGCTGTGATTATCGTGCTTTAAATAAGAAAATAATTAAAGATAAATACCCGTTGCCAAATATTGAAGATTTATTTGATAGATTAGGGGAGGGTAAAGTTTTTTCGACACTAGATTTAAAGAATGTGTTTTTACAAGTTGATGTAGAGGAAAAAAGTAGGAAATATACAGCTTTTGTGACCGATAATGCCCAGTATGAGTTTCTAAAAGTTCCCTATGGATTATGTAATAGTCCCTTAGTATTTCAAAGATATGTAAATTATGTGTTTAAAGACCTATTAAAAGATGGTACTGTAATTATTTATTTAGATGATATAATTATTCCATCTAAAGATGAGAATGAAGGGTTAGATAAATTAAAACGTGTGTTAGAAACGGCATCAAAATTTGGTCTAGAGTTAAATTTAAAGAAATGTCAGTTTTTGAAACGAAAGATCGATTTCTTAGGTCACATAATTGGGAATGGCACGATTAAACCCTCAGTAGAAAAAACTCTTGCAGTACAAAATTTCCCAGAACCCCGTAATGCTAGGGAAGTGCAGAGTTTCTTAGGTTTAACGGGTTACTTTAGAAAATTTATTCGTTCATACGCCAATATAGCAAGACCACTCAGTGACTTATTACGTGCTTCCACTCCATTTAAATTCGAGCAAGAGCAGAAATTAGCTTTTCAAAAGCTTAAAGACATTTTATCTAATGCACCTGTCTTACACCTTTTTAAGCAAGGCTATAAGTTAGAAGTTCATACAGATGCATCTAAATTAGGATTCGGTGCAATCCTATTACAACAAGATGACGATGGACAGTACTATCCAATCCATTATATGAGTAAAAAGACCTCTGTACAAGAAGAAAAATACTGTAGTTATGAGTTAGAAGTATTAGCGATAGTAGAGGCCCTTAAAAAATTTAGGAACTATTTGTTAGGTAGTAAATTTAAAATTTATACTGACTGTCAAGCGTTCACTAAAACTTTAGATAAACGTGAATTGACACCTAAGGTAGCCAGGTGGTCTTTCCTGCTACAGGAATTCGACTACGAAGTAGAACATCGACCTGGTAAACAAATGCAGCATGTTGACGCTCTTAGCCGACACCCTGTAATGGCTGTAAATACTGATACCCTTACTCATCGTATTGCTACTGCTCAAGAAAATGATGAGTTTATCAATACTGTGAAATCTCTTTTACAACAAAACCAAAATGACGAATATGTGTTAAAAAATAATGTTTTATATAAAGTGTTAAATGATAGGGATGTACTAATTGTCCCAGAGATCATGCAACTTGAGGTCGTAAAGAAATGTCATGCCTTAGGACATTTTTCGGCTAATAAAACTGAAGAGTTAGTAAAAAGAGACTACTATTTTTCTAATATGAAAAAATGTGTAGATAACGTTGTAAAAAGTTGCGTAGAATGTATTCTCGTAAATAAGAAACAGGGAAAAGGAGAAGGTTTTTTTAACCCTATCCCTAAAGGAGATGTACCATTATCCACGTATCACATCGATTTTGTGGGTCCATTACCGACCACCAACAAAAGCTACAATCACATTTTTACAGTCATCGATGGATTTAGTAAATTTTCGTGGCTATACCCGGTAAAATCAACTTCTTCAGCAGACGCCTTGCAAAAATTAAAACAGCAAGCTGGTATTTTTGGTAACCCCGCAAGAATAATATCCGATCGTGGACCTGCGTTCATATCTAAGGAATTTGCAGATTACTGTAAATCAGAGGGAATTGAACATGACACCATCACAACTGGAATCCCACGAGGGAATGGTCAAATTGAGAGACTTCATCGAACAATCATTCCTGTATTATCCAAGTTATGTATAAATGACCCTAACAAGTGGTACAAGTTTGTTGAGGCTGTTCAGAGAACTATTAATTCCACCACATCGAGAAGTACCAAAAGAACTCCTTTTGAACTACTCACTGGAGTAACAATGAGAAAGAAAGAAGATAAGAGAATACTAGAACTTCTCGAAGAGGAAAGGATAAATTCCATGCTTGATAATCTTAACACCATTCGTGAAGAAGCAAGAAAAAACATTCTTAAGATTCAAGAAGAAAATCGCCGATGTTACAACAAGAAGAGAAAGAAAGCCCATGTATATAAAATTAATGATCTAGTTGCCATCCAGCGAACTCAGTTTGGAACCGGCATGAAACTAAGACCAAAATTCTTAGGTCCTTATAAAGTTGTGCGAGTAAAGTCCAAAGACAGATATGAAGTCGAGAAGATAGGCGATCACGAAGGACCTATACATACTAGTACTTCTGCAGACCATATGAAATTATGCTCCACAAACTAAATAGACTGAACTAAATGGACTGATAAACATTACAAAAAAAGTTAACTGTGAATTTTTATGTACATAATTTTTTTTAATGTCTGTTTCTCTTTTTTGTTTTTTTTCCTTTTAATTGTATTTTGCAGATATCCTTTAGTATCCCACGCTGGTTTACGGTGAGGTCACCGCAACATCAGAATGGCAGAGCGTTGTGGAAAGTTCCGTGCACAGCCTACAGATGGCGCTGCCTCGGATGCGTATCATTGAACGAGATGACAAACGGAGGAGTTGAGATCTGGCTGCAGTGGAGATCGGTTGAGACCTTCAGCGCGTAGGCTGACAGGCTCGTTTTTCTGCTAATTAGAGCTTGTTGTGCTCTGTATAAGTGTGTAGAGCCATGGAGAGCTCTATACCATAATCTCACTTATTAGAAATAGTACGCGTAGGTACTAATGTGAATTGTAGAGCGAGTCAGTGCTCATATATGTTACTTTCTGTTAGTCCTAGTAATGAAGAGAGCTTGTTATGTGTATTAGGCCTCGAAACCATCAAATGTTATTGATGGAAACCCTGCTAATATTATCATTTTATCTTTGTGTAAACTGTGTTGTGTACGTAATAAATGTTTTTAGTTATCTTAATCGCACCTCTTCATTGCCCCACCCCTAGACGCCCAGCCAAGATTCTACATATATATATACATATATATATATATACACCCTTTTTGCTCCACATCTTAATATGATGATCAACATCTTTTTAGAAACAAACAAAAATAATAATAAAAAAGTTAAAATTTATTATATATTTATTATTATTATTATAAATACATAACTGAATTTTGAAACTAAGTGTCTATATTTTAAATGTTAAACATGTCTTAAGAATCCAAAACTGTCCTCAAGGATCTAAAACATGTCCTTTTCTTACCAGCGGCACCCTGCCCTTTTTTAAACCTGAGAAAAACACAGCATCATAAATCCTAACATTTAATAATTTATGCAATGTGCTACTTTATTAAAATAAAATACAATACATTTAATTAATGGATTGGTATAAATAAACTCAAAGCACTTTTTAAAGAACTATATATAAGGAACTGAATAAATAAATATAAGACTTCATTTACCGATAACAATGACCATGAGAGTCCACTATAACCTCCTCCATGTAAAAGAAAAAGTAAAGGACCTTCAGTGCCCTTCAAATATATTCTGAAAATCTTTCATGATATTAAGAATTAATAAGAACAAACATTAAAAATTTTTAATTATGAAGCCATTACAAATACTTAAATTGAAAAATATCTTACATTTGACTCATTTCTGAATGCTGGTACTTTTACGAAGCAACTTTTGTATGGGAGGCCCCCACCATCATCAGTGTAATCCTTTGTAGTTGCCAACTTGCGATCTGAGTATTGATTATTCCTCCTTTTGAACTTCTCTTTGAGAAGGTTGTGCCACAGTTGTTCCATGCCGGCTGCAAGCTCATTGCCATTGCAAGAATTTAAATTGCAAACTATCTCAATTGTTTCGTGGTTATATTTGTAGCTAGGGTTGTAATAATTTGCTATTTTGCTAGTGTTATTAAAATCTATTTTGATATTTTGGTCCTGGTACGATTTTGCTAAGGCAACAGTAACGTTACAATATTTGATGTCATTTTTATGCTTTTTAATGCAGATTTTGATTTTTCTTTTTGACATAGCAATATAGCAACTTCCATTGTTACTGTTAGAAGTGAACGGGATTTTATAAATTCCGGCAGTTTTCAGAGTGGGGGGAGAATATGTTTTTTGTTGTTATGAATTAATTGATATTGTTATAAATGAGCAGGATTTTATAAATTCCAGCAGTTTCAAGAGGGAGTACATGGTCTTTATCATTACAAATTAATTATCAATTAATCATAAAATTTATCAAAATAGATTTTAATAATGCCAGCAAAATAGCGAATTATTACAACCCTAACCATGCATATAACTGTGAAACCGTCAAGGTAGTTAGCAATTTAGATCCCTGCAATGGCAACGAGCCCGCAGCTAGCCTGGACTGATTGTGGCCCCAACTTCTCAAACAGAAATCAAAAGGAAGAAGAATTAACATTCAGATCGCAAGTCGCCAACCACAGACAGAGGATTATACTGACGATGGTGGGGAGCCTCCCATACAAAACCTATTCTTTCATAAAAGCACCAGCGTCCAGAAATGAGGCTAAAATGTAAGGTATCATTGAATTTAATTTAAGTAAAAACATATTATAATAAGTTATGGTTAATTCTGGAAAAATAAAACAATCATGGAAAGACAAACCAGCGAATTGGCTGTAGAAGAATACAAGCACCATGATCAGTAATCGTTCAAATGAGATATGGAATCTAATGTACTTTCTTTCATTGATACCTCTTTACAAGATTTTATCAACTGAAAATTAGTAAAAAGAAAAAAAGAAATAGGCGCAGGATTAATGCAGGACAACTTTAGAATGAATTTATTCTTTAAGCTTTAAAGATAGCTCTAATGAGATTAATGAAAAATTTTAGTGATATCTGACATGACAAAGCACATGGGTAATGCATCCAAAGTATTTGATAAAAAAAAAAAAAAAAAAAAGGTGATTTTTTTTAAAAAATCACCAAGATGGCACCATTTCATATCATGTACGCAATTATAACCCTCCACCGGCAACATACGAAAGCGAATGTTTTTGTGATTTAATCAAACAACAAGACACGACAGAAAAAAGCAATTTGATCAGAAACAATACATAGAATACAAGAACAATCATCACATAATAAAATGAAAAATTTTTTTTACTAAATAATTACGAAATTATAAATAATTGCCAATAAAAGAATAAAACTTAGAACATACAATCACACTATAAATGCATAAAATTCCCAATTGCAGCAATCAAGTAATATGTCTGTCTGTATGCTTTGTGTACATGAAAACAAAGGAAAAAATATCATTGGATACTCCTACCTCGAAATGCATGAATCTAAAAAATATATAAAATTTTGTATTGCAGCTATCAGTAATATGCACATCTTTGCGCTTTGAATACATGAAAAAAAAAAAAAAAACATCACTGGGTACCCCCTACCTTGAAATGCATGAATTTCAAAACTATACAGAATTTCGTATTGCATCAATCAGTAATGCACATGTCTATACACTTTGCAATTGCATGCATGAAAAAAAATTATTTGAAAGCATCAGTTTCAAAAATTTTCAAAACAACCTTTTATAAATTATTTAAATGCACAAAATTACATAATAATCCAACACATTTTTCAAAAAAGTAAAGCAGAAAATTTCATGAATATTCCAGTAAATAATAATAAAACACAGTTCTTCTATCTCTATTTCTTTCATTTCATATCTGGAGTACCTTTCTCTCCGATGGAGTACCCCCTCCTAGACAACAAAATATCTCTCACTGCACTCACCATACTTCATTAAACATTCAGTCACACTTGCAGATATATCATGGACAGCCATATGGACTATTTCAATTAATATATGTAGACGTAGAGAAAAAACTTTGAAATTTATACACTATTGAACCAGCAAAGCCCCACTATGATAAACATTAGAAAAACATTTTAAATTTGTACACATTCTCACTGAAAAAGTAACACATGCTGAATAACAAACCTCAATAGATTATATAGTCTGTGCTATACAGTAGTGAATGACGTAACAGATACCGCAAAGTAGTAGAAAGCTAAAGTACAGTACAAAGCCGAAAATCCAGAATCGTCGGGACTGCAGCGATTCTGGATTTTTGGTCGTGCCTAAAAAATATAATGTTTTGGGTTAAGTACTTGGATAATATGCAAATTCAAGTAAAAAATAATTTTTACAATTTTTAAACATATTCTGTAATATTCTTTTTATCAACTATAACAATAAATAAATAAAAATAAATAAGATTATAAATTAAATTTGAAAAACAAAAGAATTAATGAAATATTTGCATAGAAAAATTAGTACAAGTTACCATAAAAGAAAATAAATTAAATAAGAAAAATATTTCTGTGATTTTATTTTTAAGTATTATTTTAGATTTTTTCAGTTAAAAGTTTGGGCATAATTGAAATAGAGTATAGAATTTAGCTCTCAATTAGATAAATGTTTAAGAATTGTTATTATTATTATAATTTTTTTTCCTCTCCTCATCCAGACTTTGCAAATGCCAGTTTTGAAGATTAATAAGAAATAAAATACATTTCCGGTTCTTTTTTTTTAGATATATTTATAGTTTTTAAAAAAAAGCTGATGATGATGATTAACACGGCCGAAATTGTCCGGATTTTTGGCTTTGTACTGTACACAGAAAACTTATACATTCAGTCTGATAATCTCTGGCAATCTAGTGCACCTATGACGTATGCCAAACATAAGTGCTCACCTAAACTAAAGCTCATCTTTGATGTGCTTAAAACTCCATAATGTATATAGATAAACCATATTAAAGTCTTAAGGTAATTTATTAACAAACATTATCTGCCATCTTGTTTCAAAATGGCACCACTTGATACAGGAAAAAAAAAAAAATTATAATAATCAACCAGCTCTTCTGACTGAGCTGGAAGGACTTTTTTAATTGCTCGTAAAAAAATTGATCAATGAATTCACATAAATGCAAAATGTAAAAATGAAAATACTACAAAATAAATAATAACAAATTGATTTTTCAAACAGAAAATGACAACAATAATTCAATACACAGTAAAGAAAAGGATACATTTCCATCAGATATTTTGATGTCTCGATATGTATCATAATATTTGTCCCATGTCACAGGAGTGTAATCACGACGTCTATTTATTTTTCTAGAAGCCATCCTAAGATAAAATATTCAAAAACATTTAGCATTTTAAAAATATATTGATAACTTATATGATAAAGTAACATGAAAAAGTGAAATTCATAGTGATCTATCAATATTCTTTAATGCAAGGTTTAAACTGTCAATAGCTTTTTAAGCATTTTGCTAAAATATGTTGGTAAGAATTTAGCTAAAAATGCATAATTTCATAAAATATTTCTAATAACCTATAATTTTTACTCAAATATTCGGAGGAAAAAATTACATAACAAGTGAAGTTTTTTGGAATCGTTACTAATTTAATAATTTAGATTTAATTATGATTTTAAATGGTTGAATTTAAATGCAAAAACCAAAAACATTTAAAAGTATGTCAAAATTCAAAATTTTCATCATAGAAGCATTCTCAGCACTAGTATTGTGCGATTATCTACCCCTATTCAATCACTTTTCATTTTCCACACAATGACATAGCTGCTTCTTTTTTCTATTGTTGAAATTAAAATATTTTCACTGATTCATGTTTCTTAATCATAAGTATGGATGCTTGGTGAAGACCATCACTGAACAAAAGAAATAGAAGACAAAATTGGAGATAACCAAGTTTCAACTCAGTATCCAAAGAATTAAATTAACTGTCGAAAAAGCCTCTTGTATTTTAGCTAAAATGCTAAAGAAAATTTTTTGCTAGGTCAAATCCTGTTATAATGTATAATGCAACTTTAATGGTAGGTAATTCAGGGTCTCCGCATATACTTAAATTATTTAAAAGAGAAGAAGGGGGATTGAGCAACTTTCCTTTTACATCAGATATATACACATTAAGGATATTATTCAATTTTAGTAGTCAATCTGTTATATGTTTAATCAGAGTTTCCCTCAGGTTTAATAGAAGGCAGGATGCTGCTAGTAAAAAAAAAAGTATTTTTTATAATCTTGAGGGCAGTTTTGGATCCTTAAGAGTTAGGTATATTTTTAACATTTAAAATCCACGTATTTAACTTCAAAATTCAGTTATGTTATAACTTGTATGCATACAAAAAAACTTTTGAACTTCTTTACTTTTACTAATGTATGAATGAATGTTAATTGTCTTGTCATCCCTGTGTTCGAATTTAGGTGAAACTGTGACATTGTCACTTGCAGATAGATTAGCTCATAAAAATTAAAAATATTCCTAAATTTCAATAGAAAGTAGAAAAATTCTACAACAGTCTATTGATAATATTGATATGTTTATAATTATATGCATCATATTAGGTCATTAGGTGTAAATTAGAAAATATGTCAATACTGTCTAGTATGGACAAAGCTTGTCGCAGAAAGCATAAAAACATTCTGTCACAGGGCATGTCACTGTGCCATACATAATAGTTTTATTTATAGCACTTATCTTCAATTTGAAGCTTATTTTCTACAAAGGGCAATAAGGGTGCAATTTTTTTAGATGAGAGACAAGGATGTAATTTATTTTGATAAGGGGCAAGAAAGGTGCTATTTTTTCAACGAAAAGATAGGCATAGCACAGCGCCTTCCTGAAAATGTCTCGGGGGAAACTTTGATTAAATATTAAGATAATAAAGTTTCATAGAACCAGTCACAGAATATAAAGCTATTAATGAGTTTTGGATGTGGGGGGATAGAATTAAAAAAAAAAAAAAAAAGGAACATTTTTATGTATTTGAACTGTGGAAACTTTTGTCTGGATCAATATTTGCAGTAAACAGTTGAATAAGTTAATAATATATAGTTATATTTCAAAATAATACATCTCACTTTCTCAAATAGAAATCTTACACAAATCAGAATGAATTCAGGTTCATTAAGCTAAATATTATTTAATGAAATAAACAGATTAGAACTATAAAATAATGAAGTTTAAAAGACTGATGGTACAGCTTTAGTATGGAACTTCCTAGGTGAATGAAAATATTTTGTGCCATTTTGGCGATGAATTAAAATGGCTAAAGTAAATGCCTAAGTAAAGACCTTTGCGAGAAATGTTCGAACTACTTCGGTTTCAAATTTTGTCGAAGAAGTCGTATACTAAAGCTGTGCTCAATAACACTGATGATCATGTTGTTTGAACTGATGTAACCTCTTTTAATAATATATAAATAAAAAAGTGGCAACAATGATGAAAGAGGGACACATAAAGATGTATCCCCATAATTTTATTAAATTAAAAAAAGTCTTTTTTTTCCGCATTCAGCAAAAATATTCAAACATCATTGTGAATGTTCCGATAAAATAGTTTATTTCTTTAAAACACGTACCCTGAACCTCCAGAATGCATTGGAGGAAGTCTGCTTTTTAATATTTCTTTCTGTAATGATGACATAATTAAATAAAACAAGCTTAATAGAAATGTATTTTATGATTATGGCCAGCTCATGTTATTAAACAAACGATCTATCAAACCGACAATCCACAACAATACATCTTATTGCCAGATTCAAAACACAGCGGTCGCTTTAAAAAATATATATAAGGTCATTGCCATGTTAAAGATAGAAAATTTTTTATTTGATTTGCAATTTTTTATTTGATTGCAATAATTTTACTTTGTGAAATTTTCAAAGGTTTGGCGACCAAATTTTTTTTATTGAACTTGAAGTGTCCCCAAATCTTGAAGACAAAACAAATAATTTACCTTACATTGTAAAACTTAAGTAATTTATATGTATGAAGTACCTGAAAGTATTTATTTTAGCTTATTTATAATAAATTATTACAGAAAAATATTAATAACTTTAAAACTGGAGCCTTCAGATGTGTTCTAATTTTTTAAGGACGAAGGGTAGTTTTCAAATACGGTCCTCGGAATTCAAGAAAACTGGTCACCCTACCAAAGGAGTTTTTTTTTCTGTCATTTAATTTAGTGCCACACTATCCGCGATTGTAATGAAATGCTCGCCCTCTGGTGGGCTAAGGTGAAATTATCACACCACTGCATATCATCATATTATGCAATCGATTTTCCATGATGTAATGGCGGAGAAAGAACAATAAAAATAACACGTGGCTATTATATTTACTAACAACTGCAGTTCAGAGAGCGCCATCTATCGATCATTACAAACGCGGATCGCAACACTCAGATGTTCAGGGTTTTTTTTTTTTTTTTTTTTTTTTTTTTCTGGGTGATCTCTTTCTAATTCCATAAAATTTCTTCATATAAATTTTCACGTGAAACTGTACCCTACGTCGATGATAAAAATTATGAATGTGATGACATGCCTCCAGAGAACCTCTTACTTAAGGCGATCAAATTTTTGAAACCCAATTCGAGGACAAATCACCGCAGTGTCCTCAAATTGAAGGGCCATTCGAGAACAGAGCTAAATTATACTTTAATCTGAGGACATTTGAGAACAAATTTGTAAATTCGAGAACTTTTGTCCTCAGTCGAAATTCGAGGACGTTTGGTTACCTTACTTTACGTGTGGAAACAGGTTAAAAGCCAATCAGCTTTTAGATTTGAGCAAAAGTTCGATTGCAGTGCCATCTGGGAAGCTTAATTCTTTTTTTAGCAGTATTTTAAGCATTCGCTATTCGATCCACAGATATAGTAATATATATTCATCTGTCATCCCCATGTTATCCAGCAAAAAATTTTGATGCCAAAAAAAAAATTCTAAAATTAGCCATTAGAGAGTATTGAAAACGAGAACAAAAAAAAAAAAAAAAAAAAAAAAAAAAAATGAATTTGAAACTGTACCTGGAGTTTTTCATTCACCTTTAATAAATAAATTATTCATAAATTTTATTTACTAAATTATCCGTGTGTACCCAAACAGCAAATAATTATTGGCCGAACTTCGGCCGAATGTCCACGTTTA
This sequence comes from Salticus scenicus, assembly GCA_963930645.1. NCBI lineage: Eukaryota > Metazoa > Arthropoda > Arachnida > Araneae > Salticidae > Salticus > Salticus scenicus. Next base: position 213,984,674 of record OZ005655.1, on the reverse strand, counting down.
ACTATTTTTCGTTCAAACGACCTCATGTCATGACGTCGGCAGGAAGTACGATATGTCCGCCCGGTAAACCACCGATCGATCATCGGACTCTGAGCATTTTTAAAACAACCCTGATGCTTTTTATCCCTCTTTTCGACCATATGATTGTCTACTGATTACTTATCGACGTTATATGATGTCATGTGGATTATCTTACGATACCATTTCTAGTGTTTTACAATGCATTTTTCTTCCTTATTTTTAACCAAATGGTTGCCTGCCGATTATTTATTGACGTTATATGATGTCATAAGGATTATCCTGCAATATCATATTTGTTTCGACGTTATATGATATCGTGTGGTTTATTTAACGATATTATTTGTAAATGTTTTAATCAAATTTTCATGTATATTCATTGGCTTTCATACCTTTTAAAATGTCGTAGCACGTATAAAATATGAGTTTGCTTCTGTTTATCACAAGTTATTAAACTTCCTAATAAAATTACACAAAAATCTATGCGGTGTTTAAGACTTATTTCAGCTTTTTTGAAAAATTATTAATTTAAGATTCTTAATCAATTACAAAAAACCTGCACAATTATTAATGTAGAAAAAAGTTCAATAATTTTACACGACTCGTAAGATAAATTAAATTTTACTTATTAAAAATAAATTAAAATATTAAAAATAATTAATTAACTTAATTATTTTTCATAATTTACTCATTAATTGTTTCGTTTTTTTTAAATTTGCATTTTGATTTTAAAATTTTTATCTGTCTGCTAACTAAAATCACAGAAAAAATTATTTCATGTGGAAAGTCTGTTTTAGCGTTTAAAATTTTTAAAAGTAATATTATTAATTAAAAAAAAAAAAAAAAAAAGTAGGATAATTAAAAAGCAAAAAATCAATGTTATTTCCTTAAGATAACTTTGTTTAGAATTTACATGTTAACATAAAATTTGAATCAGAATTTTCCAAAACAGTATTTTCTAAAATAAATTAAGTATATAAAATTCTCTACTATAAAGTAAGTAAAAATATTTCAATAAAAAAATTAAAGGAAAGAAAAAAAAAGAAAGAAAAAAAAAAGAAAGAAAATATATATATATATTATATATATATATAAGAAATTTTGAATTCGTCAATAATTGAAAGCAATGAAATTATTAAATTATCTTAAATACTAAAATGGTCATCTTTAGAAAGAAAGAAAGGAAAGAAAAAAATGCGTTATTTTTATTAAAATGCAAATTATGTGTTAAAACATGAAAATTTAGCACATGAAAATTATAAATTACTTCACGAATCTTGAAATAACATTGAAAAATTTTCTCTTTTTTTTTCTTTAAATTTTGCTATTTTTCATTATAATTAAGTGTATTATTTTTAATTTTTACAAAACCTTATACAATCTTTAAATACCGCATAGCTTTTTGTATAATTTTAAGAAGAATTTAAAAAAGAAAAAAAAAAAAAATGTAAATAGCCCAAAAAGTATATGAAAGTTTTTATTAATTAACCATTAAAAGTATTGAAGTGATTTAATTATCCTAAAGATTTTAATTCATTCTTAATATTTAAACCCTAAATTAAATTATCATATGATCGAGAAATGGCATTGAAAATATTTTTGCAACATTAATTAACTATGTATTTTTTAAATTAATTAAAAGTATCAAATTTATAATTTTTTAAAAACTTAAATAAAACTTAAACATTATACATTTTTTGTGTAATTTTAATAAGAATAAAAAGAAATTGGGATCAACAGAAACAAACTCACAATTCATACATGCTATGATATTTTAAAAGAAACGAAAAATCACAATGAATTGAAAACAAAAGGTTTTATACCTTAATTATATTCATATCCAATAAATCTCCAATAGTATCCAATTATATGTACCTCCCATTAAACCTTTTAAAAAGGAAAAAAAAAAATGAAAATGTCATAAACCATTACTTTAGAATTTCTTATTTTCTAAAGGGAATAAACAAAATATTGCTGCATGTGCATAGCTAGATGGTTTGTACGGGACTGAGATTCAAATTTCAATGTCAAGTTAAAGAGGAGTGTGAAAAAAATAATGACCTTGGCACGATAATAGTAAGCCAAATTCATTAAGACTATCCATTTCCTGTTTGATGTTCCAGACAGGGGTCATCTTTACGATTCTATCAGTGTTTCTGTGGAAAATAGTATAAAAATGTGCATGAAAACTAGTTTTTTTTCCTTATTTCGAATAACGTTTTATTACTGCAATATATTCACAACCATATTATTAATATATATTTTATTCCGAAATACATTATTACATAAAGTTAATAAATAATTTGGACATTAAATATATATATATATATATATATTATTATACATAATAAAAGATATATATATATATATATATATATATATATATATGTATATATATATATATATGTCTTTTATTATGTTATCATATTGATAATGAAAATAAAAATCTTATTACTCTGTTTTAAAGCGAAATTATTACTGATTCCTACTATGTCTAGTTATTTCAAATAAAACTTGTACACTACTTTATCCTAATTTATTTAGTTTTAGTTGAATAAGGACTACAAAAGATTCTTGACAAAAATTGATATATTTCTATGTGTTTTAAGTGCTGAAATTCACGTTATTATACTTTCGCAAAAGAAATAAAGCAATTGTCTGTCGTTCAGCTGTTCTTTTTTATATTATCTATATATTAATAGGCAAGCAAAAAATTTGTTGTCCCTTTTTAACATATTAATTATGGGAGTAGAGGGTTGAAAATGGTATCATTCGAAAGGTATGGTTAGCCGGAAGGTGCGAATACAAATATTATTTTCTTACGATGTCAAGAAGGTATTTAAAAATACATTTATTTTTTATGCATTTTCCCCCATTTTTCCCTTTACATTAAAAAATACCTAAAAGTAGAAAGTTGTTAAATCTGGCAATTTCATAAAGCTCAAATAAAACCATAGACACAGTAATTTGTATAATATAGCATCACTATACGCAAGCGAAGTGATGACGTCACTGTCTGTTCATGGAGCCATGAAAAAGATTTTCTATGTTATCGTCCATTGGATTTTTTGTAAAAAATTATTAAAAAATAACGGAAATTATCTGCCGATTTTAATTCCGATATTTGGGTATAGTTATATATAAGTTACTGTCTACATGTGTTTGATTGAGTTATTTTTTCTGTAAAATTGATAAAATTTTAATTTAAAATCACAAAACTCCAGAAAAAAAAAATGGCAAACTTCCAGTTTCGAATGTAAACATAAACATTTCATTTCAAAGGGTGATATTTAAACAATAAATATTCAACTAATATACTAAATAAAAGGAAAATGGATTTGTTACTAACTGCTGCATGTATAAGTAAACGATACGGAAAAAATTCCGATTTCCGTATTTTGCTGAATTTACATGTTTTGAGCTTTCTTTACGTTTCAATTAACTGAAATTGGCTACTTATTTTTTTAAAAAGTGTCTTTATTGCTAGCTTTTGTGGGTAGAAGAAGTAAGTAGAAGATACATAAAAACTTTTGATTTCCGTTTTTCAATGAATTTACATGTTTTGAGATTTCCTTGCATTTTAATTAAGTGAAATTGACTACTTATTTTTATTTTTTAAAAAGTAGATTTATTATTCTTTCCTCTGCATATATAAGTAGAAAATATAAGATTCAAAAAAGTTTTAGATTTTCGGTTTTCGATAAAGTTTCACGTTTTGAAATTTCCCGAACTCAATTCGACCATTTTTGAAAAATATCTTTTTTTTTTTTTTTTTTTGTACAAACACTGTACTTTATGAACCAATCGAATTAATTTAACAGAATTTGATACTTGGTTGGGCCTTGGTTTGGCATGGTACCTATTAGCTTGGCTGTATCACACAACAAGGGACGTTTTCACGTTGCGATTTTCTCTCATTTCAGGAAAGGCTAACATCTACAGAGAGAAATAGTTATATTAAGTAAAACTCTGCTGATTCAGTTAGAGTGAATATCGACAAACAATTGCCGCAGCTGTGTTGCTATTGCATTCCGTTTAGGAAAAGGCAATAACTTTGCTTTGCCTCGGTTTGCAAAAAAAATGGTCGAGTTTCGACCACTGGGCGATACTAGTTATTATTAATTCTCATCAGATGAAAAGCCATTAAAAGACACTACAAATATTCATGCTTGAACGGGGTTTGAACCCGGAACATGGCGCTTTAAACATTCGCATAGCAAATAGCTATGCAATATAAAAAGTAATAAGTTGTAAAATGCAAGGAAATGAATGCAATACGTGAAAACTGAAATGAATGCAATATATGAATACTAGCAGGTCTAGTATATATATATATAGTATACACATATAGCGCTGCTCGGGTTGAAGTAATGCTTAAAAAATTTTTGAATTAAAGAAATAATAAAGCAAAGAAAGTATCAGAGGAAATTAAATTAAAACCTTTTAGCTTTATAATATCACGAACTTGGTTATTTCTATTACCGTTGAGTTTTAGTATCAAAATTACTTAAACGTTAAAATTGAGAGAAATATTTAATGGAATAAAATAAAAGCAGTAGAATGAATTCCTACATGTACTATCTCAATAAAATCATAATTGTAACAATTCGAATTCATTGTGAAAAGAAAAAAAAGAAAAGAAAAGAAAAGAACTACACATAAACAATTAATTTAAATAAAAATACAAAAAATGATTGCACGTTCATTTTTTTTTTTTTTTTTTTCGACATACAAAGCCGACATAATATATTCACTTATTTATTTATTTTTGGCATCAATTTATTTTTCTTTTTAATAATTTTAAAGTTAAAATGGAGTTTTTATTTAATATCTTTTCAACTAATTATCTGATTGAACTAAAAAATACGATATTAGCTCGATTTTTGTCCTTATTAATTAAATGTACTACTTTTCATAGTTATTATTTGAATGATATAGCTTTGTATAGCAAACTAAAAATCGGTACAGACTGATAAATTTTCAGCTTTATATATATAAATATCGTATAATGAATGGGAGGAATAAACCACGCATTCACCATTAAGTAATAGCTTAAGAATAAAAAAAAGTAAGCAATAATTTTCGTCAAGGAAATAAATTTTAAGTGCAATAACAAATGTTATGTTCAGAATTCGCTTTCATTACCAGATGTATAGAGTATTTGGTAATGTTCTGTTTTATAATAAGACAACGATTAATCATATTATTATTTTAAACCAAAAGGATTTCCTGAAATAATATGAAAGATCGATTTTCTACGATAGGGATCTAGATTAAGAGGAATGTCTGAGGAGGAGGTCTTTCTAAGGCGTCTTAACCCTTTACATATTTATTGCTTTTAATATATTGATTAAGATTTCCTGCTAAGATTTCCTGCACTGACATAATTCAGACATTTTGTGGAAAATTCTACGGAGAAAAAAATATCCTATATTTTAATGGATTTTTTGAGTTAGGGTGTAGGTACTTAAGATTCAGGCAGATTATGTATGAGAAGGACGTAGCCCTGTATAAAAAGCCATAAGTGGGAGTCTTTCTAAGGAATCCTAGTTTTCATTCACGCAAGTTTCAAAGAAAATAACAAAAACTCCGGTAGGCCGACGAGCACGACTTTGGATGGAACTCAGGATCTCCCTTCTATCAGTTTGGAGAGCATAGCATCTCGGCCACTGTTTATAAAATAATGCCAAATTGCTTCCTTTGAAGAGAAATCTTTTGTTTGTATTTATACCTTTGTATACTCTTGGCATTTTAAATTGAATATTAGAAAATAAAATAATGTTGTGCGTACATTGTATGAATAGATTTTTCGTTTTTAAATTTATCTCACTCATTAAGTTGTATATGTGTGTACAAATACAAATTTTAACATGTGTAATCGCATAATGTTTAGTAAATATTGTAAAATAAATAAGTAATAAATGTTTGCAAATGGAAACACAGATATATATATATATATATAATCCTTTTTTTTTTTTTTTTTTTTGTATTTTTTCTGTTTCATCTTATTCGATGTTTCTTGGTTTCATCTGTTCAATGTTTGAAAAGGTTTTCAATATATATATATATACACATATATATATATAAATAAACGATGATTTATTAAAATTAAATACATCATTTAATATAATCTTTTTTTTTTAAATATTTTATTGTAAATATATAACAATAAAAAAGAGGTTAGATAAATATTTATATGCTTATTTAGCTTTAAAGATCCATACGATCAGACGTAATATCAAACTTATATTACATTTCTTATTGCAAATATTTGACCCTATAAATATTTCTTTGTAATAGTAATAAAACATAAAGAAAAAGATATAAAAATAATTATTTTTACAGAGATTTCATTCGAAATAAATCATGGAAATATAGTAATCGTAAATGAAGTCTCGACTTATTTTTAAATTACTGTAGACTATTGTTAACCCCCAATAGGAGTTTCAAATGGCTAAAAGCAAACAGCAATTATATCTTTCCCTGTAACCTTAATAGCCTCTAATTTCTTACGATGTTTCCAATAATCTGTTACTTATCGCTTTTGCTATTTTGCCAAGACATGTAAATTATCGCCGAAGTGAAAATGAGGGTGACATTTGTCCGGAAGTGTAGCAACACGGGGGGTAATTCCATGAGCAAGCGGGGTGTTTAAAGCGGGAAAAAATGGTTCGAATTTCACTCTCTGTGGAGTATGGCCCGATATCACGCATGAATTATTTATCGACTAATTGATATGGCACATTATTTGGATATTCTATCGATGATTGCTTTTGAGGCCAGTATAAGAAACCGCTCCAAAAGATCGAAACAAGAGCTTGAGAATGTCCTCAAATGATTACCAATCATTTCCCAACGATTCTGATGAGCGGCCAATGTGATTTCGATGTCCTTTGCTATTTGGGGTATTCCTCTGTGTGATTTACTCGGGAAAAGGCAGCCATTAGAGTGACTTTTCCCGAAAAAAAGGTATCACTTTTTCCCTCTCGCTGATCAATCTATGTCTTATTACTATATCTATGATTCGATCATAAGCTAGGGTGACCATATTTTCAAACAGTAATTTGAGGACAAATTACCGTTTGTCCCCGAATCGAAATAAATTTCGAAGACATTGAAAATTCCATTTGGGGACTTTTCGAGGACATAACACACCAATACCTGTATGCATTATTAATAAATAGAACTCTGATTTCTACATTACAAAATGCTTTGAAATACTTTTTTTCTATGAAAAATTACTGAGCCTTATAGCTGTATTCACCAATAACTTTAACTCCCGGTTTAACACGAAAACTTGAAGTCAGGGTTGAACATTTTAGCAAAGTTTGACGCGTTGCATCTGCCATCTAGCGGCATTGTTATTTTCAGATTTTTTAGCTGAAAATAACCAATCAAAAATTATATGAAAACTTTGACACTAGATGGCAGAAGCAGCATGCAAATTTTCTTGGAAAGCTGCACCAGCCTTTAGGCGCTTTTCAAGTTTTTGCGTTGAACCGGGAGTAGAAGTTGATGGGGGAATAAGGGCATAAGATATGTTTATGCAAATTAAACTTTATAAACCCATTTACACATTATTATGATGATAGGAGAGAACACATAACAGCATTTCATTTTAATCTTCAGAATCCCCACTCCCTGAAATGCAGAAATTATTCCCGATTATATAACTTCAAGAAAATCATTTCTTTTTCTCTCCTATCAATGTATCAATGCAATTTGTGGTGGTCATATAACTGCCATTTTTGTCAAAATTTCATTAAAATTTTTATTTTTCACTTCACATAAATCGAGCAAGATAGAATTTATATACTGATTAATAGTGCATGATTCTTTCTCTGCCCATGAAGTACGTGGGTCTTTATTTCAAAATTTTGTTGATTTCCAAGATTCTTCAATTACTTGTGCATTAGACTGCGATTTTGAATGAATTGGATCGGTTTTACGTCGCACTAGTGCTGCACAATGGGCAATTGATGACGGTCTGGGACGCGAATTTGGAAAATGCCCACTCCTCAGAACCTTGGCGAGAAAATTCTTGGCGCACAACATATTTTAAGGGAAAAATATGAAAATGTGGAAACTAATCATTGATTGAATCAAACCTGTCAGAATGAATCAAGAATGAATGAATCACCGATTCACATCCACCGTACTTGCATTCGTATCATAGTATAAAAATAAAACATTTTGTTTAATAAAAAAAAATAATTTTCTTCACATTTAATTGAATGAAAAGCGAATTTTTTACAGAAGACATTTTTTTTTCTTTTATGTTTAAAATGTGCTAAATAAAAATACAAATTTATTACAGATAACTTTTTTTACCAATATGTAAACGTATCATAATAAATTTCTCCACTAATTTATTAACTTTATCATTCAATATTTTTCGTTATTCAATATAAATTATTTTTATTCAAATAAATTAATTTATACTTTTACATATTTCTTCTGAAGTATTCTTTCTTTCTGTCTCATTTTCGTTAAGGGGAAAAAAATTGTAATCCTTGGTAAAGTAATGATGTACTTAAGTAATTACAAACATAAGTAATTAAGTAAAATGTTTGTTAGGTAATGTTAATTTTGATTAATGCAGATTTTTTTTTCTTTGCCTAACTCTGAAATTAAGTATAGCATGCACAGTTTTATTTATTAAGCTCGATTAATTTTTAAAATAGCAACACATTGATTTTCTTCTATTTACTTACCTATATATTAATAGGCAAGCATAAAATTTGTAGTCCCTTTTTAACATATTAATTATGGGAGTAGAGGGTTGAAAATGGTATCATTCGAAAGGCATGGTTAGCTGGAAGGTGCGAATACAAATATTATTTTCTTACGATGTCAAGATGGTATTTAAAAATACATTTATTTTTTATGCATTTTTCCCCATGTTTCCCTTTTATACACGTATTCCTTTACATTAAAAAATACCTAAAAGTAGAAAGTTGTTAAATCTGGCAATTTCATAAAGCTCAAATAAAACCATAGATACAGTAATTTATGACACAGTAATGTAGCATTACTATACGCAAGCGAAGTGATGACGTGACTATCTGTCCATGGAGCCATGAAAAAGATTTTCTATGTTAATCGTCCATTGGATTTTTTGTAAAATATTAGTAAAAAAATAACGGAAATTATCTGCCGATTTTAATTCCGATATTTGGGTATAGTTATATATAAGTTACTGTCTACATGTGTTTGATTGAGTTATTTTTTCTGTAAAATTGATAAAATTTTAATTTAAAATCACAAAACTCCAGAAAAAAAAATGGCAAACTTCCAGTTTCGAATGTAAACATAAACATTTCATTTCAAAGGGTGATGTTTAAACAATAAATATTCAACTAATATACTAAATAAAAGGAAAATGGATTTGTTAATAACTGCTGCATGTATAAGTAGGCGATACGGAAAAAATTCCGATTTCCGTTTTTTGCTGAATTTACATGTTTTGAGCTTTCTTTACGTTTCAATTAACTGAAATTGGCTACTTATTTTTTAAAAAAGTGTCTTTATTGCTAGCTTTTGTGGGTAGAAGAAGCAAGTAGAAGATACATAAAAACTTTTGATTTCCGGTTTTCTATGAATTTACACGCTTTGAGATTTCCTAGCATTTTAATTAAGTGAAATTGACTACTTATTTTTACTTTTTAAAAAGTGGATTTATTATTCTTTCCTCTGCATATATAAGTAGAAAATATAAGATTCAGAAAAGTTTTAGATTTTCGGTTTTCGACAATTGCCGCAGCTGTGTTGCAATTGCATTCCGTTTAGGACAAGGCAATAACTTTGCTTTGCCTCGCTTTGCAAAAAAAAAATGGTCGAGTTTCGACCACTGGGAGATACTAGTTTAGATTAATAAATAAATAAGGCTCACTTTCTAAAAATTGAACTAATTCAAATGTTTGTGCAGGTATAGATTGATTACATTGATAATATGATTAATTGCATGTATTATAATCTCTTCCTTTGAATGAAATTTCTAATTATTTTTATGTAAATGATTTTTAACTCAATTTATTTCAGTAATAATCTTGCTTTAGTAAAAATGAACTATGTCCAAACATTTAAAAGTATTTATATAATCTTAATATATATATAACCTTTCATTTTTTAAATTTCATGCAAACAATTCTCCATTCAGAGGCCTTTTTTGTAGCCTTTTATATTGTTACAACTTGAATGGGGACAAAAAAAAAAAAAAAAAAAAAAAAAAATGATATTTGAAAATTAAATTTTTATTATTGAGAAATTTTTAGTTATGTTGATGCAGTGGACTGAGCCAACTAGTCATATAATTTAGGATACTTTGATATAGTTAATATATAAGTGATTAAATAGTATCACAGCCATTTTCTCAGCACATATGGTGTTGTCATTACAAAGATTGGCACTAGAAGTTATCATTACTCACTAGTTGCTCATCATTTTATGTGCATATTATTTTCCCCCTCATAATCGCATGATAATGATGAAATGAATATTTTTAATGAAAATGTTACAAAATAAAAGAAATATAAAAATATATTTAATTTAGAAATATATGTTATTCATTAAAAGCTTAATCATAATTCACTGTAAGAAAAACATTAATATCTGTGATAATTTAGATGGATTCCTCAAAATAACTTCTAAAGGCTACATTTTGCTATCTGAAAACATGAAATTTAAAAGTAAAATTTACAGTAATTAAGGATATCCACTTAATTTTCGAAGTATACCTGATATACTCTAATAAAAATGTTGATATAAGTATTTGAGATGTATCCACCAAAATAACTTATTCTAACAATAAATAATCTATATATATAAAAGAGTAAATTCACTGATTACTGACTCAACACAGTCGTGGCGATTCTATGGGAGATACAGGTGCAAATTTTTGTGAGCATGTCGGTTTTAGGACCTTGATACCACTGGGACGGGATTTTGCAAAATCAGAGAGCAAAAACATTTTTATAAACATAACTCTGCTCCAAATTGCTTCACGGTGAAAAAATTTCAGAGGGAGAGACTAGACTTGAGTACAAAAAAAAAAAAAAAAAAAAAAAAAAAAAAAAAAATATTTTCTGCAATTTTGTAATTATAGATTTTTAAGGGGGTAAAAATGATTTTTGGAGGCAAATTTAGAAAATACGCATTTTTTAATTAAGCTTCGCTTTCCCAACATCAGGACGTTACTGCAGAAAAATCGCTTTCAGGTGCCGCTTGGCATGTTTGGCGAAAATCACCAGCACAGCACCTTTATGTACAATTTAGAAGTTGCAACATTCCACTGGTTATGTTTGCTATCTCTGACGAATTAGCGCACTTCTTGAATGAGGCGGGCTTAACTAAATTTCACTTCAAAATGGGGTCAAAGTGATCCCATCTTGGGAAAGCGAGGGTTAAACTCTACCAATAATAGCACAAAGATATAGAAAACCACTAAGAGTCAACTTGAGGATATTTCCAAAAAATCATTATTGGTTTTCTGCAATTTTCGATTTTGGGGAGGAGTTACGAGGGGGCAAATTCAAGTCCCCCTTTTAGCAATAAATTTGTCCGGGGAAATATATAGAATCACAAATTTTAGTGTGTGGTTTATTTATGTGTACCTGACACCTATTGTAACGGGATTTTGCGAAAGTTCAAAATTGGGAGGGGGGGCAATAAACCTGTTTCCAAGCATAACTTTGCTTCAAATTATCTCAGCAAGATTAATTTTATGTGTCGGTTGTTTATTCCTTCCCAACACGCACTGTAAAGGGATTTTTACGCAATTTCTTCCTCCCTCCTTTGCAGGTGGATAGGGAGGCAAAAAAATGATAAAAAACTCCGCTCCAAATTATCTCAGGGTAGTGATTTTTTAACATGTCGATTGATTATGCGTTCTCAAGACATATACTACAAAGAGATTTTGTAAAATTCCACATTATCCCCCTTGGGGGTTGGAGAGGAGAAAACATATTTCCAAGTGCAAATCTGCTCCGAACTATCTTAGGCGATTTTTTATGTGCGGGCTGGTTATGAGTTTCCAACACACATTATGAAGGTATTTTGTGAAATTTCCTCTTTCCTCCCTTTGAGGGTTTTGAGTAGGGGGCAAAAGCACCTTTTAAAGTGTAACTGCTCCAAAGTACATAGATACCAAGTCTACTGTTTTTGGCGGGGACTTCAGACTGGAAAATTTTTATAGCTGATTTTAGTAATACTAATCGTCGAAAATATATATAACATATTCCATTTCAAAATACCAATGTGAATTTTGATTTAAAAGATTAAAAACAGCAGCTATGAAATTATCTCATGAAAGTGATTTTTTAATATGTCGATTGGTTTTATGTGTATTCAACACACACAAACTACAAAGAGATTATTTGAAATTCCGTGCCATCTCCCCTCTTGAGGGTTGGGGGGGGGGAGATTAAAAAACATGTTTGCATGCGTAACTCTGTTCCAAATAATCTTAGAATGGCAATTTTTGATGTGTGGACTGCTTAAGCATATTCCACATACACTACAAAGTGATTTTGTGAAATTCCACACTACCGCCCCTTAGGGGTGGGGGTAAACTCTGCAGTAACTCTTCATGCGTAACTCTGCAGTCAATTATCTTAAGAAGGAGATTTTCGATGTGTGGGTCAGTTATATATATCGAACTCATAATATAAAATTATTTAGCAAAATTCCCTCCTCCTCCTTCTTCCTTTTAAGAGCGGGGAAGGGTTAAAAACACGTTTTAAAATATAGTGCTGCTTCAAATAATCTCAGGATCCTGATTTTTAATGTGTTGGTTAGGTATGTGTATGGAACATGTACTATAACGGGATTTTGTGAAGTGTGGCAAGTGAAAAAAACCTTACCGAAGGTAGCGAGAACTTTAACTTAGATTTTGACTGATTTCAATGATTTTTTAAAATTATTAATGGTATAGCGTTTTGAAAATTCATTTCAATATAATGACCAGCGAAGCAGGCAAAGCCTGCTAGTACATTATAAAAGAGCATCAAAGAACTGGCGTTTAAAAGTAATAATTACAAAACTTTGAATAAACACCATAAAAGCAAGAACTTCCAACAGTTGTTTCGGGTCAAAAGAAAACCTAGCCCTTCGTCAAGTGAATAAAGTAGGCACGAGTGCTGTAACAAAGCGGAAACACAGTGCAACCTGCAACAGTGTGTTGTCGCTTCTTTTACAGCACTCGTGTGTACTTTTTTTGCCTGATGAAGGTTTTTTTTTTTTTTTTTTTTTTTACCTGAAACAATTGTTGCGAGTGTTTGCTTCTATGGTGTTTATTCAAAGTTTTGTACTTAGTAATAAATAATACATTTTCCTATTAAAAAAAAAAATTTAAAGAGGAAAATTTACTATCATTCACTTAATTTTCAAAGTACACCTGGTCATATTTTTTTTTTTTTTTTTTTCCATAGATTTGGTAAAATAGAAATTTTGGCCAACGACAGTCCTTTGTATGTTGTCATTCTTTCTATCAAGGCACCCTAGTATAACTTACTTGTCAATATTGCAGCCATATTTATTTTAATAATTTAAACTTGAAAAAGAAAATCTTCATTAAATGACGAATTAATTGCCTTAATGATGTTACACGTACATACATTTTAATAAATTATAACTATATTTTAATACAGTTGTACATATTTTTTATTAATACATCCTTAATATGGAAGCCAATTTTTAAGATTAATAAAACAAATATTTAAAATTGAGCTATTTCACTATGCATAGAAATCTGTATAGTAGCGATCACTTCCGTGCATGTGAACTCACTTTGCAACCATTAAAACCAAAAGAGAAAAAAACATCACTGGATACAACTTACACATTTTGCATGAAAATCTGTATAGCAGTGGTCACGGTACCATACATGTATGCTTGCTTAGCTAGCATTAAAAAAAAAAAAAAAGAATCTGACGTGGACACCACGACTTCCTTATACATCTATTGGAATATACATATGGTTATGGAAACATTGATATTTTTGTATGGAGTAATTGATTTGTAAATAAACAGGCAGGTTCTAGTCCATGAACATTCCTGAAAACAAGCAAAAAAAAAAAAAAAAAAAAAAAAAAAAATAAAAAAAAAAAAAAAAAAGCTACTCCAACCACAACAGTCCTGATGATAAGATTATATATACCACCAATTGTAAATTTTTCAGGAATTTTCTATGGCTTATTACAGAAAATACCATTGGCAAATACTCAGCTTAGACAGTACAAAAATAAAAAAAACTGGTGTACAACGAATATTTAAATTAAAAAAACTTTTTCATACACCATAAAATTATGAAAGCATTACCAGTTTCGAAAAGACATGGCCTTTCTTCTTCAGGTACAAAACCCACCAGTCTTGCTTTTTTCTCCAAGGTAATAGCAAGTGCTTTGCACCTGAAGAAGAAAGACCATGTCCTTTTGAAACTGGTAGTGGTTTTATTAATTTTATGGTATGTGAACAAGTTTTTAAGTTTAAATATTAAACACAGCTTAGTGTTCAATGAAAATCATTTCAGTATAAATTGCCTACTTTTATTCTTGTAGGCAAAAATTAGTGGTGAGAAATGATACATTTTACCAAAACAAATAATTCTGTTAAAATTGAGAAAAGGTTTACAAATTCTGGCTCTCCTGAAGCAATATTTGTCACCAAATTCGATTACTAATCTCGTCAGGCTGCCAAGTTTGTAGCCGACGCAAATGTTGATCTTGGCATCAATTTTAGCGATTTGCTGAAAATTTTTGTAAAGAATAAAACCTTACATTACAGCTTTATGAAAGTCTGAATAGCTGCTTTTGTGAGGGGGTTTCCTCCTTCATCAGCTTACTTCCACGTGGTCCATGCCATCGGTAGTGGATGTTTTCTTCTGTCTCTTGCTTTCTCTTTATTTAGATCGTGTTACTGTCGGTAAGCACAAATGCTGATATCAAAGCGGCAGTGTGTGTTGCCACTTTGCTTGCAGCACTCGTGCTTCCTTTGTTCGCCTGATGAAGGGTCATGTATTCTTTCGATCCAAAGCAATTATTGTGAATTTATAGCATTTTATGGTGTTTATTCAAAGTTGTGTACTTATTACTTTAAAACGCCAGTTCTTTCTTATTTTCTCTTCTGTTTTCTTCCGTTTCATGATATTTGTGAAATATGCTAGCAGACCCATAGCTGCAGCCACAAATATTTCACTTTTTAAACATTTTAGGATGCTATGCTTTTTTTTCTTTCTCTGTTGGCGGTAATAATAAACTTATACTTAAATTGTAATTTTTAAATTTACTAGATAAGGCTAAGTCTTCAAAAACAATTTGTTAAAAATGAAGTATAACTTAAAAAATTTCATGAAATTGTAAAATTTTGGGTGTGTGGTGATTAAATCTCCAAGTCTCTCATGATTAAGATATCAGCAGAAGAATTAAAAATTATTTTGCATGGAGCATTTTTAAAAATTTTATCTTATTAAATTTATGTGTAATATGTAAAATTCTGAGTCAGGGAGTGTAAGCGAAAAGTTGCCAATTAATGAAAAATGTGTTTTTTCTTTGGACTAAAGCTGAATTGTTGCTAATTGATCAAACTATGTTCGATTTGAATGAAACAATTGAATATTACCATAAAAATTAAGTAATAGCAAAATAAATAACACCATAAAATTAAAATATATACAAAAGTTTAAATGGCGAACAATTCAAAAGAATGCAAAAAAAATTAAATGATAAATGTTTATCTATTTTAAGAAAAGATTTATTTACTGCATGTCATGATGAACTTTTTTTCTTCAATAAGCTTTTCCTCCCTTTTCTTCCATCTGACATCAGTGTTAATGAAATGAGCTAGCAAGCCCACATCTACAGGCACGAAAACAATTTTGTGCACTATAGATATGTTCCAGCTGGCGTAGGATGCAAAGACTTCACAAATGGAGAACTTTCTGAGGAAAACTGCTCTTTCTTTTCTTCTTCAGTCTTTTTTAAACAGTAACTGTATAAATACATATTTTAATATTTAAGGATAATGTGCAATTTTTTGGAACGATATATTTATACACTGAAATTGCTTATTTCAAATTTGTCAGATGAAGCTATAGGGTAGGTGCTCCAGTGATTGGCATGCTCCACTAATTGACATCTATCCCGAAATAATTAATAAATAAGAAAAAAAATAAAATCATATTTTACGTATAAGAATTTTAACATTTTTTGTCAAACACTGGAGCATAGGGTGCTAATAACTGATAAAATGAATAACTAGCAGTGTCAAACAATGAAACATAGGAGTCCAATTACTGATAAAATGAAAAACTGGCAGTGTCAATTACTGGAACATTGAGTGGGTGTCAAATAAAAATTCATAAAAAAAATAATTGTTATAAAATGTATATATTTTAACATTTATGTGGTTCTGAATGTCTTTCATGCCATATGTACTAACTTAAGATTTCTGAAAATATTTTCTGATGACTAGAACATTAAAAACATCAGAGACTGCTCTAAAAGTGTCAATCACTGGTACACTTACCCTATCTACAAATAAAAAATAATAATAATAATAAATAAATAAATAAAATAAATGAACTATAACAAAATTTTTATAAACAAACACCATAAAATTACAAAACATACAAAAGTTCGAATGGCAAACAACTGAAAAGGATACAAGAAAATCAAATGTAAAATTTCAATGCTGATCTATTTTTAGATTTATTTACAGCATGTCACAAGGAACCGTGTCTTCAATAAGCTTATCCTCCTCTTTCTTCTTCTATCTGATGTCGATATTAATAAAAATCGCTAGCAAGCCCACGTCTACAGGCACAAAATCAATTTCGTGCACTGAAGCTATGGTCCAGCTGGCGGCATAGGATAAACTTCATAACTAGAGAACTTTCCAAGAAACACTGTTCCTTCATTTCTCTTCGATCTTCTTTAAACTGTGATTATTTATAATTTTGAGCTTTTCAACTGTTTTTTTTTTAATTGTACTTTATACATTTTTTTGCATTTAATTTTTTTTTAAATGTATTTTGATGCAATTTCATTTTCTGCCATTTTGAGTATGACATTCTTTGATAAACTTTCCTTTCGTAAAGGTTTGTAAATTCCAAGGATAATAGCAAAATTGTGCCAAATTATTGATTTATTAAAAACACGCTAAGTCATACCATAAACTGTATTATTATTCACAATTAACAAAAATTAATTCTTGTTTTTATAAATTCAAATTAACTTCACTCAGAATGTATGTGTACTACTTAATCAGCAGTCTACATAATGCAATCTATTTTATGTTGATATATCTCACTATAATATTCAAAATGTAGTGTATAATAAATATATTCATCGATATTATCATTATAAAAATGATTGAACTGATAATTACATGTTATCATCAGTTCGACAATTTCATTTCAAACGGTGATATTTAACAAAATAAACATCTAACTAATACACTAATTAAAAGGAGAATGATCACAATTATATCATAATTTTAAGTCAGATTTGTTTTCAAATGTCTAAACAAATTACCTGATATAAGATGAGTCATCAGGATATAATATCAGATACTAATATTTCAATATGTTATAGCAATAATGTACAAAATATTATCTTTTAATTAAAAAAATAAAAGAAATGTTAATTCTAGGAACTTATACAACTTACAGACATTAAACTAATAATTATAAAACCATTGAATGTTGTGAACATACCTTGCAATAAGTTCTTCACACACACACAAAATAAACATTTGGATTCCAGCATTATTAATTACTAATTCGCTTAAATGCAAATGTAAAATAATAACTCATACATAGACTCATACATAGGCAAAATATAAAATAAATATACGTCAATCTCTTTTCAATTTTATCTAGACATAATATAAACACGACAATTTGTTTACATGTAGGATGTTTCCAATTAGCTATGAACGTTTAGAAACTTATTTAGAAAATAAAAATAGCTATTCAATTACAAAATGAATGTTTTAAATCATACTTCAAAGTATCTAATTCAGGAGACAAAAGCACCTAAAATTTATTTAAAATTATTGAACAAATTTCTATTGTTATTGCTAATACGAATTCTGACGTCCGCTTGTCATCAGACATGCGAGCAACCCTACCGTCTATCATCATGACTCGCGCTCGCCAAAGCCCGATTATGTTTTTTCGCCAAGGTTCTGAGGAGTGGGCATTTTCCAAATTCGTGTCTGGGACGCGAATTTGGAAAGTTCCCACTACTCAGAACTTTGGCGAAAAAACATAATCGGGCTTTGGCAACACCACCTGTAATAATGCCTCCGAGCTGAGCTCTACGTCACGGAAGATCGGCCGATTTCATCCAATCCCCACGATCCAACATGTATCATAGGAACTGTTGATTGGATAAAATCGGCCGATCTTCCATGACGTAGAGCTCAGCCCGGAGGCATTATTACAGGAGGTGTTGGCTTTGGCAAGCGCGAGTCATGATGATAGACGGTAGGGTTACACTGAATTGATTCGCGGAGGTCAGAATTCGTATTAGCAATAACAATAGAAATTTTTTCAATAATTTAAAATAAATTTTAGGTGCTTTTGTCTCCTGAATTAGATACTTTGAAGTATGATTTAAAACATTTATTTAGTAATTGAATAGCTATTTTTATTTTCTAAATAAGTTTCTAAACGTTCATAGCTAATTGGAAACATCCTACATGTAAACAAATTGTCGTGTTTATATTATGTCTAGATAAACTTGAAAAGAGATTGACGTATATTTATTTTATATTTTGCCTATGTATCAGTTATTATTTCATATATGCATTTAAGTGAATTATTAATTAATAATGCTGGAATTCAAATGTTTATTTTGTGTGTGTGTGAAGAACTTATTGCAAGGTATGTTCACAGCATTCAATGGTTTTATAATTATTAGTTGAATTTAATGTCTGTAAGTTGTATAAGTGCCTAGAATTAATATTTATTTTATTTTTTAATTAAAAGATAATATTGTGTGTATTACTGCTATAACATATTGAAATATTAGTATCTGATACTATATCCCGATGACTCATCTTATATCAGGTAATTTGTTTAGACATTTGAAAACAAATTTGACTTAAAATTATGATATAATAGTGATCATTCTCCTTTTAATTAGTATATTAGTTAGATGTTTATTTTGTTAAATATCGCCGTTTGAAATGAAATTGGTTGAATTGATCAGAGTCTGATTACGACCTGCTGGGACCGAAGGCCCGGGATGATTTTGGTGCCCCCCCCCCCCCAAAAAAAAAAAAAAAAAATAAATAATAAATAAAGAGTTTTTTTTTTTTTTTTTGTAGAGCAGTGTAATTGGTCAAAAGGTATTTAAAAAATCGATATTTTCAACTAAAGATTATTATCATTAGCTAATTCTTAGTTAATTTTTTTGAGAAAATCTTTGCCAAACATATCACTTTAAATTTAAAAACTATTTTGGAGTTCCTAGATAACAATGCCCTAGGCCGAGGTCTAGTCGGCCTGTGCGATAATCAGGCCCTGGAACTGATGATTACATGTAATTATCAGTTCAATTATTTTTATAATAAGATCAATAAATATACTTATTACGCACTACAGTCGGTAACAAAAGTGTCCGAACACTAGCAAAAATTCCTATGTAAAAAAACTACACTTAATACTGTTTTGTTAAATAAATCCTTGTCGAATCCTATTTTTAGACTGACTAAGAACAGGATTCGATAAGGATTTATTTAGCAGAACTGTATTAAGCGTAACTTTTTTATGTAGGAATTTTTGCTAGTGTTCGGACACTTTTGTTACGACTGTACATTTTGAATATTATAGTGAGATATATTTACATAGAATAGATTGCATTATGTAGATTGCTGATAAAGAAGTACACATACATTTTGAGTGAAGTTAATTTGAATTTATAAAAACAAGAATTAATTTTTGTTAATTGTGAATAATAATACAGTTTATGGTATGACTTAGCGTGTTTTTAATAAATCAATAATTTAGCACAATTTTGCTATTATACTTGGAGTTTACAAACCTTTAGGAAAGGAAAGTTTATCAAAGAATGCCATAGTCAAAATGGCAGAAAATGAAATTGCTTCAAAATACATAAAAAAAACTAGTTGGCATAGGTGGACTCTGCTCAGTTCCCCATCATATTTATGTTCTCAGAAATTTCTAGTGCGAGACATATTATAATCATGTTAAAAGAAATGAATTTGACCAAAGCTTGATACAGCGACAGAATGAAATCCCCGCCTAATAGGCTATCCACCGTTCACTTCGATATAATTATCTTATTCTAATCTATTAATTTATTTTATCGGGGTCAATTCTGTTGTTTAGTTTTCATGGTATTATTTCCAGTGCAATAATCCTCAAAATTCATATTTATATGAAAAATTTACAATTTCGCTATGTTGATAAAATCGTAAATTACGAATAATTTACGAAATTTTCCTATTAGAATATTTGTATTCAATCATGTTCAAACCAATATCATAAACGTAATTTTGAAATTTTGTAATGTATTTAGGATCCTCAAAATGGAAGTTTATGCTCAATTTTGCGTTATTCCGACATGTTAAGTAAATCGTAAATTCCAAATAACTTACGAGTTTTTTAAATTGGAAAAATCATAGTCTATGATATTCATGCCAGTATCCTAAATAATATTTCGAAAGTGGTTTGACACCTTTACGATGAAAATATCTCTCAAGATTGACGTTTATGTGAAATTTTGCTCTATTTTGCCATGTTAAGAAATTCGTAAATTTCCAATAACTTACGAAATCTTTATATTAGAAAATTAATAGTCATTAATATTCCTGCCAGTGTCCTAAATAATATTTCAAAAATAGTCTGACATCTTTACGATGAAAATATCTCTCAAAATTGACGTTTATGTGAAATTTTGCCCTATACTGCCATGTTAAGAAATTCGTAAATTTCCAATAACTTGCGAAATTTTCAAAGTACCATATTTATAGTTACTGATGTTCATTCCGGCATCAAAACTGATATTTTAAAACTGGTCTGACATTTTTACAGTAAAAAGTTTCCATTTAATGCACGTTTAAGTGAATTTTTGTCCTATTCTCCCATGTTAAGAAAATCGTAAATTTCTCATAACTTACGAAGTTTTTAAATTCGAATGTTGCAAATGAATAGGGTTCTTGCCAGTATCGAAAGTAATATTTTGAAACTGATCTGACCTCTCTGCGACAATTTGTTCTTGAGATATCGTGTACACAGACTAACAAACTAACGAACTAACACACTAACCCACTAACCCACTAACAGACTAACAGACTAACAGACACCCTACAGACAGACGCCATAGAAATTTTGTCATTTTCTTATTCCTCACACCTGAAAACGTGTAGAAAAGTCAAAAAACCGAGGTCGAAAATTTTCACGATTACCTAAGTTCCCCATACCTATAGCATGATGGGGAACTAAAAAAATATTAAATGCAAAAAATGTATAAAGTACAAAAAAAAAAAAAAAAAAAAAAAAAAACAGTTGAAAAGCTTAAAATTATAAACAATCACAGTTTAAAGAAGATCGAAGAGAAAGGAAGGAGCAGTGTTTCTTGGAAAGTTCTCCAGTTATGAAGTTTATCCTATGCCGCCAGCTGGACCATAGGTTCAGTGCACGAAATTGATTTCGTGCCTGTAGACGTGGGCTTGCTAGTGATTTTTATTAATATCGACATCAGATAGAAGAAGAAAGAGGAGGATAAGCTTATTGAAGACACGGTTCCGTGTGACATGCTGTAAATAAATCTAAAAATAGATCAGTAATGAAATTTGTCATTTGATTTTCTTGTATCTTTTTCAGTTGTTTGCCATTCGAACATTTGTATGTTTTTTAATTTTATGGTGTTTGTTTATAAAAAATTTGTTATATTTTATTTATTTAATTTTATTTGTAGATAGGGTAAGTGCACCAGTGATCGACACTTTTAGAGCAATCTCTGATGTTTTTATTGTTCTAGTCATCAGAAAATATTTTCGGAAATCTTAAGTTAGTACATAATGCATGAAAGACAATCAGAACCACATATATGTTAAAATATATACATTTTATAACAATTATTTTTTTTATGAATTTTTATTTGACACCCACTCAATGTTCCAGTAATTGACACTGCGATTTTTTCATTTTATTTGTAATTGGATCCCTATGTTCCATTATTTGACGCTGCTAGTTATTCATTTTACCAGTTATTAGCACCCTATGCTCCAGTGTTTGACATAAAATGTTAAAATTCTTATACGTAAAATATATGATTTTATTATTTTTCTTATTTATTAATTATTTCGGGATAGATGTCAATTACTGGAGCATGCCAATCACTAGAGCACCTACCCTATAGCTTCATCTGACAAATTTGAAATAAGCAATTTCAGTGTATAAATATATCGTTCCAAAAAATTGCACATTATCCTTAAATATTAAAATATGTATTTATACAGTTACTGTTTAAAAAAGACTGAAGAAGAAAAGAAAGAGCAGTTTTCCTCAGAAAGTTCTCCATTTGTGAAGTCTTTGCATCCTACGCCAGCTGGAACATATCTGTAGTGCACAAAATTGTTTTCGTGCCTGTAGATGTGGGCTTGCTAGCTCATTTCATTAACACTGATGTCAGATGGAAGAAAAGGGAGGAAAAGCTTATTGAAGAAAAAAAGTTCATCATGACATGCAGTAAATAAATCTTTTCTTAAAATAGATAAACATTTATCATTTAATTTTTTTTGCATTCTTTTGAATTGTTCGCCATTTAAACTTTTGTATATATTTTAATTTTATGGTGTTATTTATTTTGCTATTACTTAATTTTTATGGTATTCAATTCTTTCAATCAAATCGAACATAGTTTGGTCAATTAGCAACAATTCAGCTTTAGTCCAAAGAAAAAACAGACTTTTCATTAATTGGCAACTTTTCGCTTTCACTCCCTGACGCAGAATTTTACATAACATATAAATTTAATAAGATAAAATTTTTAAAAATGCTCCATGCAAAATAATTTTTAATTCTTCTGCTGAGATCTTAGTCGTGAGAGACTTGGAGATTTAATAATCACAACCCCAAAATTTTACAAATTTCATGAAAATTTTTAAGTTATACTTCATTTTTAGCAAATTGTTTTTGGAGACTTAGCCTCATCTAGTAAATTTTAAAATTGCAATTTAAGTATAAGTTTATTATTACCGCCAAGAGAGAAAGAAAAAAAAGCATAGTATCCTAAAATGTTTAAAAAATTAAATATATGTTTAAACAGCTGCAGTTTAAGGAAGATTGAAGAGAAAAGGAAGAACAGTTTCCCTCGGTAATTCCTCAACTTGTGAAGTTTTTGCATCCTATGCTAACTGGAACATATTTCATTCCACGAGATTGCTTTTGTGGCTGCAGCTGTGGGTCTGCTAGCATATTTCACAAATATCATGAAACGGAAGAAAACAGAGGAGAAAATAATAAGAAAGCACCACAGAATTGGCGTTTTAAAGTAATAAGAACAAAACTTTGAATAAACACCATAAAATGTTATAAATTCGCAATAATTGTTTTGGATCGAAAGAACACATGACCCTTCATCAGGCGAACAAAGAAAGCACGAGTGCTGCAAGCAAAGTGGCAACACACGCTGCCGCTTTGATATCAGCATTTGTGCTTACCGACAGTGGCACCATCTACTTAAAGAGAGAGCAAGAGACAGAAGAAAACATCCACTACCGATGGCATGGACCACGAGGAAGTAAGCTGATGAAGGAGGAAACCCCCCTCACAAAAGCAGCTATTCAGACTTCCATGAAGCTGTAATGTAAGGTTTTATTCCTTACAAAAATTTTCAGCAAATCGCTAAAATTGATGCTAAGATCAACATCTGCGTCGGCTACAAACTTGGCAGCCTGACGAGATTGGTGACAATCGAATTTGGTGACAAATATTGCTTCAGGAGAGCCAGAATTTGTAAACCTTTTCTCAATTTTAACAGAATTATTTGTTTTGGTAACATGTATCATTTCTCACCACTAATTTTTTCCTACGAGAATAAAAGTAGGCAATTTATACTCAAATGATTTTCATTGAACACTAAGCTGTGTTTAATATTTAAACTTAAAAACTTGTTCACATACCATAAAATTAATAAAACCACTACCAGTTTTGAAAGGACATGGTCTTTCTTCTTCAGGTACAAAACACTTGCTATTACCTTGGAGGAAAAAGCAAGACTGGTGATTTTTGTACCTGAAGAAGAAAGGCCATGTCCTTTCGAAACTGGTAATGCTTTCATTAATTTTATGGTGTGTGAAAAAGTTTTTTAATGTTAAACATTCATTGTACACCAGTTCTTTATTTTTGTACTGTCTAAGTTGAGTATTTGCCAATGGTATTTATGTAATAAGCCATAGAAAATTCCTGAAAAACCTACAATTGGTGGTATATATAATCTTATCCTCAGGACTATTGTGGTTGGAGTAGTTTTTTTTTTTTTTTTTTTGCTTGTTTTCAGGAATGTTCATGGACTAGAACCTGCCTGTTTATTTACAAATCAATTACCTCACACAAAAATATTAATGTTTTCATAACGATATGTATATTCCAATAGATGTATAAGGAAGTCGTGGTGTCCACGTCAGATTCTTTTTTTTTTTTTAATGCTAGCTAAGCAAGCATACATGTGTGGTACCGTGACCACTGCTATACAGATTTTCATGTAAAATGTGTAAGCTGTATCCAGTGATGTTTTTTCTCTTTTGGTTTTAATGGTTGCAAAGTGATGGTTGTGATTGCTACTATACAGATTTCTATGCATAGTGAAATAGTTCAATTTTAAATATTTGTTTTATTAATCTTAAAAATAGGCTTCCATATTAAGGAAGTATTAATAAAAAATATGTACAACTGTATTAAAATATAGCTATAATTTATTAAAATGTATGTACGTGTAACATCGTTACGGCAATTAGTTCTTCATTTAATAATGATTTTCTTTTTCAAGTTTAAATTATTATAATAAATATGGCTGCAATGTTGACATGTAAGTTATACTAGGGTGCCTTGATAGAAAGAATGACAACATACGAAGGACTGTCATTGGCCAAAGTTTCTATTTTACCAAATCTATGGGGAAAAAAATGATCAGGTGTACTTTGAACATTAAGTGAATGGCAGTAAATTTTACTCTTTAAATTCCTGTTTTTGAATAGGAAAATGTATTATTTATTAATAAGTAAAAAACCTTGAATAAACACCATAAAAGCAAACACTCGCAACAATTGTTTCAGGTAAAAAAAAAAAAAAAAAAAAAAAAACCAGACCCTTCATAAGGCAAAAAAAAATAGATACAAGTGCTGTAAAAGAAGCGACAACACACTGTTGCAGGTTGCACTGTGTTGCCGCTTTGTTACAGCACTCGTGCCTACTTTATTCACTTGACGAAGGGCTAGGTTTTCTTTCGACCCGAAACAATTGTTGCAAGTTCTTGCTTTTATGGTGTTTATTCAAAGTTTTGTATTTATTACTTTTAAACGCCAGTTCTTTGATGCTCTTTTATAATGTGCTAGCAGGCTTTGCCCGCTTCGCTGGTCATTATATTGAAATGAATTCTCAAAACGCTATACCATTAATAATTTAAAAAAATCATTGAAATCAGTCAAAATCTAAGTTAAAGTTCTCGCTACCTTCGGTAGAGGTTTTCCCATTTGCCACACTTCACAAAATCCCTTTATAGTACATGTTGCATGTTGCATAGGGGAAAGTACCCCAAAACGGGATAGCTTATCTATTCTTCGCTTTATTTCTTATTGTGTACAAGGTACATTCTAAAGCTAGACGTCATTTAAAAGTATACACCTTTTTAACTACTTAAAATACCTTTGTCACATTTGTTCAATAATATTTATGTGAAAAATACTGGTTTCACAAAGTCTTACACGATCCCGTTTTACCCTACCAAGGGTGGGTAAAAATGGATAGGGATTTTTATGTTATTAGGATTTTGTTGATTTTACTTTTGATTTAGTTTTTAGAACAAAAATAGGCTACGTTTTTATAGGAAGAAACTTTTTAATTGTAAATTTGAAAAATTACATAACACAGAAATCGCATAAAAATGTGTTGTCTTCTTCTTCTGCTCTGAAACAGGCTTCGTGGGCCCATCCCTGGCAGCTCGAGCATTGTATCCAGCCTTCTCGATTCAAGATACGAGATTCAAGATACAGAGCGTTGCAGAAAATACATGCTTCATCTTCTGAAGACGACGACGTCCAACCTTGGCTAACTGATGATTTTTTTTTAGGTTTTCTCATGTTAGGTCCATTTTCTTCGAATTTTGCAAATGATGATTGTGGTTTTTTTTCAGGTTCAGAGTAACATTTTTTAACTTTATCTGCCTGTTTTGCATCTCCACTTGGTTTTCTTTTACGCCTCGTTTGTTTTCTCTTCGGAACATCAAGAGACTTGTTTTGGCACCCCCTTTTTTCAGCTTTTGAGTTCTTTCTCGTTCTTTTTTTTCACGCTCTTCTTCTTCCAACTAAAGTTTATATGGGCTTCCTGTTATAATTGCTGTTTTCCCTCTTCTCCTATCGTGTTTATTTTGAGTTCTTAGTCCAATCACTCGCGGTGGAGGTAGAATTTCTTTGGGTGATATAGAAAATGGCAGTGAAGGACGATAGTATAGCCCAAGCCCTTTGTTTCCTGTTGAAGTGGACGGTTGGATAAGTCCTGCGTTTGTGCTAGTGTTATCGGTGCCCCCATCACTAGGTGATTCATTCAATACTGTCTCTAGTGGTTGTGATGACTGCAAACTCTTAGATGCTATGACTGAACTTGAAGATCCTTCGGATCTGGCCTCGTTTTGTTTCAGATTTAATGGTTGTTGAGACCTCCTGCTCTGAGCATCCAGCAACGGGTGATCTGTTGGAAGAGAAGGGGCGAAGAGATATTCAGGAAAGACATCTGGGTTATATGGAAAAATGCCTGTTTTCCTGAACCCATTCACAGCAGTTTGGACAAGAGCTGCTCGTTGAAATGCTGCATTGAACATCTTTCCTACTTCGTAGATAGTAATCCCTCTGCCAGGATGGTTGAACATCCACTTGCGAACTTCTTGCTCGTAGAAGGTGCTCAATGGAGACATAACTGTAACATCTAATGGCTGAAGCCGATGAGTAGTGTGGGGAGGGAAAGTCAGCATGATAACATTTTTTCTCTTGCCAGATTTATTAGTTCGATACTTTTAGTGTGGCTGCAGTGACCATCAAGCAACTGCAGAACAGGTCTTTCATGGGAAGGATTTGCTATCTGAACGAATTTCTTGAACCACACAATGAATGATTCCTTGTTTATCCAGCCTGTCTTGTTGTATGCCGCGAAAGAGCCTGGTGGAGTATCATCCATTAGCCTTGGGTTTTCCCTTTGCCTGGGGAAGACAAACATGGGAGGAAGATAATTCCCTGCAGCACTTACACAGGTTTCTACTGTGACCAAGACTCCTCGCTCACCTGATGTCAAACTTCCCACTTGCTTTTTACCTCGCAATGCAAGAACTTTAGAAGGTTTGTTAGGAACTGTGAGAATCCCAGTCTCATCAACATTGTAAATGTCATTGGGAGCAAACTTATACTTTTCATGGAGAGAGGCCAATAGGTCATAAAACTTTTTCACGGCAACGCGATTGAAACCTTTTGCTCTAGCCATCGATGTAGCTTCACGGTTTCTCAGACTAAGGGTTTTATTTCTTCCAAGAAAATTGCACAACCAGTGCTTACCCGCCATTTTTTTAACGGTGTTAAAACAGTGTTGAATATTGTTAATTTCAGCTAACTCAAAAGCTAGGATTCTCAAATCGGTTAGGGTAATTCCAAAGAGCCTTTCTTCTAATATCAGTACATGTTGAGCTAGCTTTTTTCCTTATCTGCAGTAAAGACGTTTTCAAACCTACCCAGCTTTTTTACAGCAGTCACTTCTGGTGTCAAAGCATTTAAGCGAGCTTTTTTCACTTTTCTCTCCAGTGTAGATTTGGGGACATTAAATGAATGGGCAGCTTTCAGAAAACCCATCCTCCCTTCTAAAACTTCTTGAACAGCCTCTGCCATGCTCTGCTCGTCCCAGCTATTTCTAGATGAAGTTCGCTGATAATTGCGAGGCATCTTGTATTCTGAAACCAAAATAAATTATTAGCTTTTTAAAAATTGCCAAAGAAAATATGGTCAAAGTTTAGTTGTGATTAGCTTACGTTTTTATAATATTATAATATTATAAAAATTTTATTTATATTATTCTATTTATAAATATTATAATATTATAAATAGTGCGCACAATGTGTGGTTTTCTGGTTTATCTTTGTATAAGCCGCCCCCCTAAAAAAGATTTAAAAAAAAAAACTCAACTTTTTTGAATTTAAAACTTAAATTTTTGGTGAAAACATTTTTCTGACTTACAGTTTTAACCTATAACTAAATTTTGTACATAACTCAGGCCAATTATTTGTACCCCAAAAGTAAAGTAAATTATTTTATTTCGAAAATATAATTATTTAAAATTAAAATAAATTGTTGTAATTGATTATACATATTTTAATTCATTACTTATTTCAATTAAAATAACTTAAACACATTGCCAAAACATTAATGGAAATGGTCGGGTAAAACGGGACACATCAAAATTGTATCCCGTTTTGGGCACCCCAAAAGTGTCCCGTTTTTCCCGACCGTGATGCTTTTGACAACATAAATAGCTGACCCCTGAACCGTCACTCACTAGCAATATTTAAATACATGAAATTGTTGTTAAAAGAGCTATGAACAAAACACAGTACTTACCGGAATTGTTCCGAAGGACGGAGAAGCACAAGGATAGTTGTTCTGCAGTCGAAAAAAGTACAAAGTAAGTAAAAATCTCACTTGAAAACTATGAAAAAATATTTCTTTGCGAAACACGTGGCTGCGTTGAGAGATCAACTGAGAATGCTGTCATGGCGGTCGGGAACCAGTTTAGCCTTTCTCCCGCGAGGTAGCACCACCAGTCAAGATCCGAGGCTCAATATCCCGATTTGCCCGCCTATCCCGTTTTGGAGAACTCTCCCCTACACATACTTAACCGACTCATTAAAAATCAGAATCCTGAGATTATTTGAAGCAGCACTCTTTTAAAACGTGTTTTTATCCCCTCCCCCCCTTTCCGCTCTTAAATGGAAGAAGGAGGAGGGAATTTCGCTAAATAACTTTATATTATGAGTTCGATACATATAACTGACCCACACATCGAAAATCTCCTTCTTAAGATAATTTACTGCAGAGTTACGCATGAAGAGTTACTGCAGAGTTTACCCCCACCCCCACCCCTAAGAGGCGGTAGTGTGGAATTTCACAAAATCACTTTGTAGTGTGTGTTGAATATGCATAAGCAGTCCACACATCAAAAATTGCCATTCTAAGATTATTTGGAACAGAGTTACGCATGGAAACATGTTTTTTAATCTCCCCCTCCCAACCCTCAAGAGGGGAGATGGTACGGAATTTCAAATAATCCCTTTGTAGTTTGTGTGTGTTGAATACACATAACCAATCGACATATCAAAAAATCACTTTCATGAGATAATTTCATAGCTGCTGTCTTTTAAATCAAAATCTGCTAATCTTTTAAATCAAAATTCACATTAGTACTTTTAAATGGAATATGTTATATATATTTTCGACAATTAGTATTACTGAAATCAGCTATAAAATTTTTCCAGTTTGAAGACCCCGCCAAAAACAATAGACTTGGTATCTATGTAATTTGGAGCAGTTACACTTTAAAAGGTGCTTTTGCCCCCTACTCAACACTCTTAAAGGGAGGAAAGGGGAAATTTCACAAAATACCTTTATAGTGCGTGTTGGGAACTCATAACCAGCCCGCACATAAAAAATCGCCTAAGATAGTTCGGAGCAGATTTGCACTTGGAAACATGTTTTCTCCCCTCCAACCCCCAAGGGGGATAAGGTGGAATTTTACAAAATCTCTAGTAGTGTATGTCTTGAGTACGCATAACCAATCGACATATCAAAAAATCACTATCCTGAGATAATTTGGAGCGGAGTTACTCTTATAAGCATATTTTTGCCTCCCCATCCACCTTCAAAGGAGGGAGGAAGAAATTGCGTAAAAATCCCTTTACAGTGCGTGTTGGGAAGGCATAAACAACCGACACATAAAATTAATCTTGCTGATAATTAATCTTGATATAATTAATCTTGATAATTTGAAGCAAAGTTATGCTTGGAAACAGGTTTATTGCCCCTCCCCCCCAATTGGGAACTTTCGCAAAATCCCGTTACAATAGGTGTCAGGCACACATAAATAAGCCCCACACTAAAATTTGTGATCTCAGCTTCTATATATTTCCCTGGGTGAATTTAGCGCTAAAAGGGGGACTTAAATTTGCCCCCTCATAGCTCCTCCCCAAAATTGAAAATTGCAGAAAACCAATAATGAATTTTTGGAAACATCCTCAAGTTGACTCTATATCTTTGTGCTATAATTGGTAGAGTTTAACCCTCGCTTTCCCAAGATGGGATCATTTTGACCCCATTTTGAAGTAAAATTTAGTTAAGCCCACCTCATTCAAAAACTGCGCTAATTCGTCAAAGATAGCAAACGTAACCAGTGGAATGTTGCAACTTCTAAACAATACAAAAAGGTGCTGTGCTGGTGATTTTCGCCAAACATGCCAAGCGGCACCTGAAAGTGATTTTTCTGCAGTACGCCTTGATCTTGGGAAAGCGAGGGTTAATTAAAAAATGCGTATTTTCTAAATTTTCCTCCAAAAATCATTTTTACCCCCTTCCCCCTTAAAAATGCGGAATTCCAAAATTGCAGAAAATGATTTTTTTTGTACTCAAGTCTAGTCTCTCCCTATGAAATTTTTTTTTACCGTGAAGTAATTTGGAGCAGAGTTATGTTTATAAAGATGTTTTTGCTCTCTGTTTCCCCCCCCCTCCGGGAGGGTATTTTGCAAAATCCCATCCTAGTAGTCCTCAAGGTCCTAAAACCGACGTGCTCACCAAAATTTGCGTCTCCATCTCCCATAGAATCGCCCCGACTGTGTTGAGTCAGTAATCAGTGAATCAGTCAGTTTACTCTTTTATATATAGAGATTATTTATTGTTAGAATAAGTTATTTTGGTGGATACATCTCAAATACTTATATCAACATTTTTATTAGAGTATATCAGGTATACTTCGAAAATTAAGTGGATATCCTTAATCACTGAAAATTTTACTTTTTACTTTCTTCTATATTCAATAGAAGAAAATATTGGATTCGTAAAAATTTTCGACCTCGGGTTTTTGATGGATTTACACGTTTTGAGAACTGTAGAACACGATTTGACCATTTTTAGAAAATGTCTGTCTGTCTGAGTCCGTTTTCTCTATTTTTGCGATGATGTATGTAATGTGTGTATGTATGTATGTATGTGCGTGTGTATGTATGTGTGTGTATGTCTGTGAGTGAACACGCTAGCGTCTAAACGCTTTGTTCGAATAAGCTGAAAGTTGGTGCGTATATTGTAAGTCACCATAGTACGAACCCTATAGATTTTGGTGAATCTAGCACTTATAGTTTTTTTTACAGGGACACAAAGAAAAATTCTTTATCATTATGGTCTATGGGACCAAAATCTAAAAGTGCGATAGCATCTAAACGTCTTATTCAATTGAGCAAAACATTTATACACATATTATAGGTCACAGTTACTCAATCTGTATAGAGTTTGGAGAATATGGCACTTACAGTTTTTTTACAGGGGCACAAAGAAAAATTCTTTATCTTTATGGCCTATGTGGCCAAATTTTTAAAAGTGCGATAGCGTTTAAACGCTTATTTAATCTGAACAAAAAATTTGTACACATGTTATAGGTCACAGTTGCACGAACTGTATAGATTTTGGTGAATTTAGCACTTACAGTTTTTTTACAGGGACACAAAGAAAAATTCTTTATCATTATGGCCTGTGGGACCAAATTTTTACTTTCTTCTATATTCAATAGAAGAAAGTATTGGATTCGTAAAAATTTTGGACCTCGGGTTTTTGATGGATTTATACGTTTTGAGAGCTGTAGAACACGATTTGACCATTTTTAGAAAATGTCTGTCTGTTTGTCTGTCAGTCTCTCTGTGTGTGTGACAAACTTTTGTGGCAACTGTATCTCAGGAACTACTGCACAGAATTTCATACAAATTAGTATGTAGTTGCACCTTGACATAAATTAGTGCCTATCAAATTTTGGTAAAAATTGTCTTACAGGTTGCGTTGTTATCCCGTTTTTTCTAAATTTTTAACATGGTGATATGGTGATATAACAGGACAAAATTTTGAATAAATGTGCATAACGAGAATTATTTTTTAGTAATCATTATGAAATTTACAAGAATTATTTATAATAGAGATAGTCAACTGGGAAAAAAATTTTGTATGCGTAGGAGCCTCGCCACCCACCCTGGGGGGGGGGAGGGAAGTCTCCCTTCGAGGGGAGTAAATTTTCAAGATGGGTATCTTTCGAAAAGTCTCGTCAATACCATTAAAACGAATGGTTGAACTATAAATCTGTGATAATTTAAAACAAAGATATCGATTTTTTTTTTACTTTTAACAAAAAGAAAAAAACGGGAAAAAAAATCGTTTTTTTTTTTTTTTTTTTTTTTTTTTTTATCTTTTAAACGAAATTTAACCAAACTTGGTATTTAGTTGGCTTCTGATATAAACTGTTGTTGACTAGATTTGGGGATCAATCGCACAACAGGAGGCGCTGTCATCGTATTCTTTCTAAATTTTTAACATTGCATTATAAGACAAAATTTCGTATAAATGTACATAATGAGAATTATTCTTAACCTGTGATTCTAAAATTAATATGAATTATTGATAATAGTAGTAGTTAATTAGGAAAAATTTTCTGTGCATGTGGGGGCATCGCTTTCCCCCCTGGGAGAAAGTACCCCCGGGGGGGGGTCAATTTTCAAGATGGGTATCTTTCGAAAGGTCTCGTCAATACCTTTAAAACGAATGGTTGAAGTATAAATATGTGATAATTTAAAACAAAGTTATCGATTTTTTTTTACTTTTAACGAAAAAAACTTGGATTTTTTTTTTTTTTTTTTTATATTGTTACTGAGTGAATTTGTATAGGAAAATATAGAAGAAAGTCTTGTGGTGGCCACAGCATACTATTAGAACAAAGATTATCTTAGAAAATAAACCAATTGAACAAATTTCACGTTTTAATTATCTAGGATGTGACATATCTTATAATTACAACAATGATATACAAAACAAGCTAAATAAGTTCCAATACATCTGCGGGACTATAAGAAGAACATTAAGAAATACAAGAAAAGATACCAGAATAAAATTTTTCAAGACAATGGCGATACCAACTTTTCTATTGGAAGCGAAACATGGACGCTCAAAAAGAGTGATGAAATAGAAATACAATCTTCAGAGTTGAAATTTCTAAGGAGTGTGAAAGGTTGTTCTATAATGGATAAAATAAGAAATGATGACATCAGGAAGGAGCTAAAAACTAAGCCAATAATACATACTATAATAAACTATAGAAATAAGTGGAGAGCACATTTATAAGGAGAGGTCACGACATGGAGAATTCAGATCGGGACGAAATTGCGCAGGATTGTAGTATACTATGAATGTAACAACATATTAAAGCAGTAGGACCCACTATCCACAAAATTTCGAGAAAAAAGCATTTAAAGTTTTAGTAATCTTTAAATACAAGTTATTTCGTAAAAGAAGCAGCGCCCCAGTGGCATGAGTGTAAAGCACTAATTTTTCACCCAGGTCACATGGGTTCGAGGCTACCTACGGGATTTTTTTTTCTTCTTCTTCTTTAATTTTTTATGTAATTTAAACTTTTTATATTTTTTTACTTTATTTTATAATTCATTTGAAAATTTTAATAAAAGATTGTTTAATTTTCTTGAATATAAAATAAATAAATTTTTCTATTTTTGATATTTATAACTTAAAAATACAATAAATTTCTATAAGTTAAAAAATAAATTTTAGTTTTGTTTTAACTATAAAATAAGGTAAAACTAAAGAAAATGTTTTTAATTATTTTTCTAAGTATTTTATTTTACTTTAGGTGTATATCCAAAACAATATTAAATTTTGTTTTTAAATTACAAAAAAAAAAAAAAAAAATACAGAGAAATGATGATTTTAATTGCATATATAATTATTATCCAAATTAAATAATTACTTCTCCAATCAATACAACTTCTTGAAAAATTAAAGTATAGAATTACGATACTATTAAATTATTACAGGCAAAGAAATGTTATCCTTAAATGTAGATTTTAAATGTTAATCAACATACTTTCTTCTTCGACAACGACATTTTTTTTTTAAATCTTTCTGTGGACGAAATAAAATATTTCACTTCACCTGCTCTCTATTATTAACAAACTAAAAGGTTTATGTAATTTATAGACATTAAAAGGAAAACAGGAAGCTCAAACCAAGATTTAAGTACACCTACTAACTATTTTTTACACTTTGTATTACAGCTTGCTTATTTTTTAGTTATTTAAATTTTTTATTTGTTTATCTTTATATTTGTTATTTAGTGTTTTGTAAAATTAAAATTTATTTTTTAAGTTATAAAAAATTATTGTATTTTTAAGTTATAAATATATATATATATATATATATAAAAGTTTATTTTATATTTAAGAAAATTAAATAATCTTTTATAATTTTTTCGAATTTTGAATGTATTTATAAAATAAAGTAAAAATGAGTAAAAAAAAATTAGATTACATAAAAAATTAAAGAAAAAAAAAAGCTCCGTAGGTAGTCTCGAACCCATGTTGTCCGGGTGGAAGACCAGTGCTTTACGCTCACGCCACTGGAGCACTGCCACGCTTGTGAAATAACTTGTATTTAAAGATTACTGAAACTTTAATTGCTTTTTTCTCGAAATTCTGTGAATAGTGGGTCCTAATGCTTTAATATGTTGTTACCTTCATAGTATACTACAATCCTACGCAATTTCGTCCCGATCTGAATTTTCCATGTCGTGACCTCTCCTTGTTAGAACGAATGCAAAATGACCGTATACCAAGGGCAGCTCTAAAATATAGGCCAAAGGTAAGAAGAGATAGAGGAAAACCCCGTAAAAGATGGATTGAGGCCGGAACAGGCTTATAGCCTTCAACCGTGTTGGACATGATGATGATGATGATAAAGCATTTAAGTAAGATTCCGTACAGGAGAATAAAATTGACTTTCTTTCAATATTTAGTGTTATACTAGATGGAAATCGTCTGCATTCATCATGGAAGATAATTTTAATAAATTATTTTTACTGAAGGAATTTGTATAGGAAAATATAGGAGAAAGTCATATGATGGCCACAGGATACAAATCATATTATACAACATACAAAAGAAACTTACCCAACTTTGTTTCCGAAGGTAACCAAGGTTTCGTACTATTGTGGAACTGAAAGAGAAATGTGACAAGACCACCTCTTTTAAAACTTTCTTCCGCATTAAAATGATATGGTAAAAAACTAAAAACTTCTCTTTCCGAATTTGGTGAGAATTCCTCTCTCTTAAAACATTTGGGTCCCTCGTTGTTATAAAGCATAGTAGTGGTGAATAGAAGTGAAGAATCCAACAAATTCATTTTTAGATTGCAAATACACACAGTAATAACCATTATTACATCTGCAGAAACGAAAGGAATATTCCCTATCCCGAATTGACGACTTGACTCTCTGACGCCATTCGACGTCATAATGACGATTTTCTTTCGCTTAACCTAGAGCCCCTAAATAAAATAATAGGCCGGCGCATCACCACCATTTTTTTGCCTACGAAGAGGACAGCATACCCGCTTGGCGTCCTTATCGCTTCCCTAATGATTTCAAGAAATCTTAATCTGAAGCTAATCCGGTCAAGATAAGAGCAATAAGCGACAATAATATTCCTAAAACCAAATTTTTTCACAGTACATTCTCAGGATGTCATTTTATTCTAAGAATATCCTATGGATGTACGATGTGTTGTTAGGGCGGTTTCTTTTTCTTTTACAAAATGTCGCCAAAACTCAAATACACAGTAATAGAAGGTCTGTGAACACTTTATATTCACTTCTTCAATGATTATAGCACTTTATCGCTAAACAAACTTCCATATCATAGTTTACTTAGCTAAAATTATGAAATGTAATAAAACAAGTTACTCTAAAGTAACGTAAGACGATTAAAAAAAATGTTTGTGGTTTGTTTATCAGAGAAACGCGCTGGGTACATATGGCAGCCCTAAGGCAACAAAATGCCTGATGCGCCAGCTCGTATATATAGGAGCCTTAGCTTAACCTATAGGATTCTTAATTTAGCCCACAAATAGTGGAATATAACCGATCATAGCAGAGCTTTTCCCCACAAACATTGGAAACTCCGCCTTGTTCTAGTCGTTCATTACGAAAGGTGGACATTCCCGATGTCTGTTCGAGAAAGGAATCTCAGTATGTTATTGCACCTATCTCTGTCGGAAGCCTGAGCCATTTTTTAAACCACGATCAGCCAGATCTTTCAGACAGTGACAAGGAAAATGTTACCTGTTCCCTGTTATGAGGAACTTCACACAAAAGCATGAGAAATAATGAAAACAGAATCGGTAAACATTATATAAAAATTTGTTTCACTCGTGATGGCAATCACGCAATGCGTTGTTTAGATGTTGAAAAAGTTGCTATCTTTTTTCCGGTTCCGTTATAGGTTAATTTTATATTTTGTGCTAAAAGGTCATTTAAATATTAGTGAACTGTTGTATATTAGGACATACATTGGTTCTCATAAGTATAAGGACACCCGTTTTTCTATAATAACTAAACACTGAACATCATTATTTAAACAAATATATTTTTTATTAATTTGAATTTCATTAATAGACGATATTTAAAAAGTTTTATCTTTTTTCTATCTTAAAAAAACTTTAAATACGGTCAAAAAAATGATTTTTCAGGTGTTCACAATTATAAGGACAGCTCGAATCTTAATATTTTTTTTTCAGCTATTCTTTAAATTAATATTTTATGGTGTCTCTGAAAAAATCTTGATTGTCCCTATAATTATGAACATCTAAAAACTTGGAGAAAAAAATATTTTGCATTATTTTTTATTAATTTTGTTTCATATATATATAAAAAAATTATAGCAGTTTTGGTTTTTAGAATACTAGATATATTAAGTGCACTTAGTATAATCTTGTTCACAATTATTTTTACATCAGTTATTTCAAAACATAAAAAGTGTCCTTATAAATATGAGAAGGAGTGTATATATTTTATTAACAACACAGCAGGGGCGTAGCAATTCAAAAATCCTGAGAAAGGCTCAAAAAATATCATTTTAAAAATGAATAAAAATTATTTCCAGTAAACCAGTCAATAGTTAAATGTTAATAATATTCACTAATTATTGATTTTAATAATAATAATAATAATATTTCTCTAACGTGGACCAATTACGAATATATTTTGTAGAAACGATACGATAGTGACAATAAAATACGCGAGGGTAAAAAATAATATACAAGTAATATTTAAGCACACGGACTCAGTTCAGTGATAAAAAATAAATAAATAAATAAGAATAAATAAATGACGACATTTGTCTGATTAGATCATTTTATAAAATTTATTTTTAAAAGTTGCTGCTTTACAATCCTTGAAGGCGTCATCAAACTCAGCAATATTTTAAAGATATAAACAAAATAGAACTTTTGTCATAATTGACTGAAAAACGCAATAAACAAAAGTATAATCAAAGTAGGTACTAAGAGTTTTTAAAACAATACATTATGCCAAAATGAATAAATAATAAAATAAAATAAAATAAAACAAAAGGGATCTCGCCAACATGGCGGCAAAAAATTTAAAAGTCGCCATAGGGGTCCTTTATTAAAGCTGTCTTGCCAAGGGAAATATGAAAACTGGGTCGTCAAACATAAATTTCATTTAGATTTTTTTTTTTTTTTTTTTTTTTTTTTGGGGGGGGGGGAGGTGATTTGGTTTAATTGCCATTAGCGTTTTATCTCAGAAAAACTAATAATAATTTGGCTTTAAAGAATTAAAATTTTAATTGGATGGGGAAATTGGTATAAGATTTATAAGTTTCAAATTTTAAAGGTTAAAAAAAAAAAAAAAAAAAAAAAACTGCGAAAATTTCGCATGGGTTTGCTAGTAATAATAAAATCACTAATAATGAGCATTTATGTGATTAAATTTTTTTAAAAGAAAGAATTTTTTTAATTTCTTCTAAACATATAAGAAGTACTGGATTTGTGAAAAATTTTTGGCCTCCGGTTTTCAGTTGATTTGCACGTTTGGGGATGTTCGAACACTATTTGATCATTTTTTAGAAAATGTCTGTCTGTGTATGTTTGTGTGTGTGAGAGTGGTAAAAATTTGGTAGCAACTTTAGTTCAAGAGTTACTGCACAGAATTTCATACCAATTTATATGTAGCTGCACCTTGACAGAAATGAATGCCTGCCAATTTTTGTTGAAAATCGCCCAACATGTGGCATTGCTATCCCGATCTTTCTCATTTTTACATTCCGAACACTGTAGTGAGGAAAGTATTGTAATCATGTCAAAAATCCGAATTTGAGATTTTGATGTTTCTATACATTTCAAGGTCCCCTGAGTCCGTTTTCACTATTTTTACGATGATGTATGTATGTGTGTGTTTATGTCTGTGAGTGAACACGCTAGCGTCTAAACACTTTGTTCGAATAAGCGAAAGTTGGTACGTATATTGTAAGTCACCATAGTACGAACCCTATAGATTTTGGTGAATCTAGCACTTATAGTTTTTTTACAGGGACACCAAGAAAAATTCTTTATCATTATGGCCTATGGGGCCAAATTTTTAAAAGTGCGATAGCGTCTAAAGGCTTTATTAATCTGAGCAAAAAATTTTTACACATGTTATAGGTCACAGTTGCACGAACTGTATAGATTTTGGTGAATTTAGCACTTACAGTTTTTTTTACAGGGGCACAAAAAAAAAATTCTTTATCATTATGGCCTATGGGGCCAAATTTTTAAAAGTGCGATAGCATCTAAACCCCTAATTCAATTGAGCTGAAAATTTATATGAATATTATAAATCACTGATACACTAACTATAAGCATTTTGGTGAATCTAGCATTTATAGATTTTTACAGGGGCACAACGAAAAATTCTTTATCATTATGATCTATGGGCTCAAAGTTCAGTAGCGTTAAATAAAACTAAACATCGTGTAACATATGGAGAAAAATACTCAAACACTCTATTATGATTTTCTCTCTTTTGTTTGTTTAACAACTCCTCTTTCTTTACTTTATCTACAACTGTTAATTACTCAATGTTCGGAAAGTCGAGTGGAGGCACTCCAGATTTTTTAATAAGGCAATATAAAACAAATTTCTTGTAAATGTTCATAACGAGAATAATTTTTAATGAACTTTTCTTAAAATTCGCCCAATAAGTGACGCTGTCATCCCGTTTTTTCTGAATTTTTAATATAGCAGTTTAAGACAAAATTTAATATATAAAAGTTCACAACAAGAAAAAATTTAATTGAACTTTTGGTGAAAATCGTTCAAAAGGTGACGTGGACATCCCGCTTTTCTAAATTATTAATATGGCAATATAAGACAAAATTTCATATAAATGTTCACGATGATATATATATATATATATATATATTTTTTTTTTTCCCATGAATTATTATGGAAAAAAAAAGTAATATTAACAATACGGTATTTTTTTTATATCATGCAGGTGCATCTCTTCCCAGCTGGGGTGTGTGTAACTTTTCAATATGGGTATCTATCAAATGGACTCGTCAATACCTTTACAACGACTGATAGAACCATAAATCTGAATAATTTAAAACAGTGTTATATATATAGTTAAAGTTTAGTTTTATTAAATTTTCTTAGGGTTAATTTATTATGAAAATTGGTGTTTGAAGTTTAATATGCTTATTTCTCTCATGGTTTTTTCCACTTAATAAATTTATTATGAAGAAATTGGTGACTGAAGTTTAATATGTTTATTTTTTTCTTGGTTTTTTCCAATTCATAGGTTTATTTCTCGCTTGGTTTTTTCCACATATTATTTGAAATTACTTTCAAGTCTTTTAGGGGACCTTGGGCATTGCATGCTGCAAACTTTTAGCAGTTTGCATACAGCATGACAGAAAGATCTCCTATTTTGCATACAACATTCATTCAATGCCCTTGAAAAAGTAATGAATTTGTATGTTTCAGTAACAAGTTGATTATTTTTTTCTTTTCGTCAACTTTATTCATTTTTATAGTTCTTCATGTGATACTTGGTTTCATATAATGCAATGTCTGAAAAGGTATTCAATATATATATATATATATATATATTAAATTTTTAAGAAAACAAAACAAAACATGAACAAAAATAAATAAATAGCATGTTATGTGTAAAACATGAAATTGACCTTTTTTTTTTTAAAGGTCATTTAGTATTGTATTTATCTGAGAGTCTTCTAAAAATGTCATTGTATTGGGTTGAATAATATCCTGCATGTTATAATAAAAAAAATATACTTTTTATTTTTCGAACATACATATGTAAGGAAAGAATTGTAATCATGTCAATAATCCAACTTTGAGATTTTGGTGCTTCTACATGTTTTGAGGTAAACCTGAGTTCATTTCTACAATTTTTACGATGATGTACAGTCGGTAACAAAAGTATCCGAATACTAGCAAAAATTCCGATATAAAAAAATAGAGTTAATACAGTTTTGTTAAATAAATCCTTGTCGAATCCTGTTCTTAGTCAGTCTAAGAACAGGATTCGACAAGGATTTATTGAACAAAACAGTATTAACTCGACCTCTTTACTTTCCGAACACAATAGTGAGGAAAGTATTGTAATCATGTCAAAAATCCGAATTCGAGATTTTGATGTTTCTATACGTTTCGA
Source organism: Salticus scenicus (assembly GCA_963930645.1). Taxonomy (NCBI): domain Eukaryota; kingdom Metazoa; phylum Arthropoda; class Arachnida; order Araneae; family Salticidae; genus Salticus; species Salticus scenicus. The sequence goes on along the minus strand of OZ005655.1, from coordinate 213,943,604 downwards.
GGTCCCCTGAGTCCGTTTTCACTATTTTTACGATGATGTATGTATGTGTGTGTGTATGTGTGTATGTATGTGTGTATGTATGTGTGTATGTCTGTGAGTGAACACGCTAGCGTCTAAACGCTTTGTTCGAATAAGCTGAAATTTGGTGCGTATATTGTAAGTCACCATAGTACGAACCCTATAGATTTTGGTGAATCTAGCACTTATAGTTTTTTTACAGGAACACAAAGAAAAATTCTTTATCATTATGGCCTATGGGACCAAACTCTGAAAAGTGCGATAGCATCTAAACGCCTTCTTCAATTGAGCAAAAAATTTATACACATATTATAGGTCACAGTTACTCAATCTGTATAGAGTTTGGAGAATCTGGCACTTACAGTTTTTTTACAGGGACACAAAGAAAAATTCTTTATCATTACGGCCTATGCGGCCAAATTTTTAAAAGTGCGATAGCGTCTAAACACTTATTTAATCTGAACAAAAAATTTGTACACATGTTATAGGTCACAGTTGCACGAACTGTATAGATTTTGGTGAATTTAGCACTTACTGTTTTTTTACAGGGACACAAAGAAAAATTCTTTATCATTATGGACTGTGGGACCAAATTTTCACTTTCTTCTATATTCAATAGAAGAAGAAAGTATTGGACTCGTAAAAATTTTCGACCTCGGGTTTTTGATGGATTTACACGTTTTGAGAGCTGTAGAACACGATTTGACCATTTTTAGAAAATGTCTGTCTGTTTGTCTGTCAGTCTCTGCATGGGTGTGACAAACTTTTCTGGCAACTGTATCTCAGGAACTACTTCACAGAATTTCATACAAATTTGTGTAGTTGCACCTTGACATAAATTAGTGCCTATCAACTTTTGGTAAAAATTGTCTTACAGGTTGCGTTGCCATCCCGCTTTTTCTAAATTTTTAACATGGTGGTATAGTACAAAATTTTGTATAAATGTGCATAAAGAAAATTATTTTTTAATAATCATTATGAAATTTACCAGAATTATTTATAATAGAGATAGTCATCTGGGGAAAAAATTTTGTATGTGTAGGAGCCTTGCCTCCCCCCCTGGGGGGAATTCCCCCCTCGAGGGGAGTAAATTTTCATGATGGGTATCTTTCAAAAGAGCTCGCCAGTACCTTTAAAACGAATGGTTGACCCATAGATCTGCGATAATTCAAAATGAAGTTATCGATTTTTTTTAAATGTAATATTGATAATAAAATTGACTTTTTTTTGGATATTTAGTGTTATACTACTTCTCTAATATGAAAATCACCTGCATTATCTTGGAAAATAATTTTTTTAAATAATAATTTTAATAAATTATTTTTACTGAGTGAATTTGTATAGGAAAATATAGAAGAAAGTCATGTGGTGGCCACAACATACTAGTTAAAAGTGCTATAGCATCTAAACGCTTTATTCAATTGAGCTAAAAATATATATGAGTATTATAAATCACTGTTGCACTATCTATAAGCATTTTGGTGAATCTAGCATTTATAGGTTTTTTACAGGGACCCAACGACAATTCTGTATCCTTATGATCTATGGGCTCAAAGTTCAGTAGCGTTAAATAAAACATCGTGTAATATATGGAGAAAAATACTCAAGCACTTTATTATAGTTTTATCTCTTTTGTTTTTTAAAAACTCCTCTTTCTTTACTTTATCTACGAAACTGTTAATTACTCTATGTTCGGAAAGTCGAGTGGAGTCACTCCAGATTTTTTTATATAGGAATTTTTGCTAGTGTTCGGATACTTTTGTTACTGAGTGTGTGTGTTTGTGAGTGAACACGAACACGATAGCGCCTATACGCTTTGTTCAAATGAGCTGAAAGTTGGTACTTACGTTGTAGGTCACCGTAGCACGAACCCTATTGATTTTGGTGAACCTAGGGCATATAGTGTTTTACAAGGACACAAAGAAAAATTCTTCACCATTATGGCCTATGGGCCCAGATTCATTGAAGTGCGACAGCATCTGAACGCATTATTCGATTGAGCTGAAAACTTATATACATGTTATAGATCACCGTCACACAAACTGTATAAATTTTGGTGAATCCAGCTCTTATAATTTTTTACAGGGTTAGAAGGAAAAATTCTTTATCATTATATGTATGAGACCAATTTTTTAAAAGTGCGATAGCATTTAAATGCCTTATATGATTGACCAAAAAATTATACTCACAATATATAGTCACATAAACTGTACAGATTTTGGTGATTCTAGCATGTATAGTGTTTTCACAGGACACAAAAGAGGATTCTTTATCATTATGGCCTATGGGCTCAGAGATTTTTAATTGCGATAGTTTCTAAATGCCTTATTCGAATGAGCTGAAAATTTGCATATTATGTTGTAGGTCACGTCACCATCGCACGATAGCAGTTATAGAATTTTACAGGGACACTACGAAAAATTCTGTATCGTTATGATCTATGGGCTCAAATTATTTGAAGTGCAATAAGTAAAATTAAACAATAAACTATATAGAGAAAAATACTGAAATATCCTATTACAATTTTCGCTTTTATTTATTTAACAACTTCTCTTACTGTAATTTATTTATACAGATGTTAATTTACTTAATGAATGTTTGGGAAGTTGAGTGGAGTCACTCCAGATTTATTTATTTACTTATTTATTTATTTTTAACTCTTTCCGGCACAGTGTTCCCGCTGAGGAAACACCTAATTTTAATTTTCAAGTGCAAAAATTCCTCCCAGAAATTTTTTATAGTATTTTTCTTCTTTAATATAGAGTTCTTCGGATACTGTTGGATGAGGGCACCTGTGACAAAAGCCACGCAGCTTCCTCTGCCTAAGGATGGAACCAACGAGGCACGAGTCCTAAAAAATCACAATCACTGCAACGGAGAGAGGGGGGTAAAAACAGAGAAGGAACACCAAAACATAAATATGTAAACCTGGAATTCATAAAATAGGAAGTAGAAAAAAAAAACATAATGTAAGGAAGGTTAAGGATAGCATTACAAAATGCAATAGAAAGTTTAAGGATAGTAAAAATATTTCTGTATTCTCTAGGAGCAAAATTTATTAATTTTTATTGTCTTTTTAATTTTTTTTTCTTTTTTAACAGAGAATGACAACTTAATATAAACAAACAGAGGACAACACAGGATATAATCTTCGAGAAGTCAGTGTCCGAAGGCGATAGAAAAGAGAAAAAATACGTAACGTTGAGTAAAACAGCAATAAGGTTAAAGGTGGGAGTTCAGAACGAGGCCCGCTTTGGGTCTGCGTCTGTTCACAGGATCGTTATAGTCATACGCTGCTAGTGTGTTTAAAGCTAAGGATTCTAGAGCCAAATGAAATTGTACATTTAAGTACTGAATGAAATTATTGAGAGTTGGAGTAGAAATCTCCTTATAAATGTGAAAATTTCGAACATACCATGGCATGTCAAGTATTTGCCGAATTGTTGCGTTTTGTGCCCTAATGAGTAACTTGATATGGGATTTTGCAGCATATGACCATACCATACATGCATAAGTGAGAATGGGTCGTAAATAGGACGTATACAAGAGCATCTTATTTTTAGTGTTTAATTTACTATTCGGAGCAATTAGGGACATTAATTTCGATTTAACCGCTCGAAATTTCTTACGCGTAGTGGTAATGTGTTGTTCGAAAGTGAGTTTTTGGTCCGGAATAACTCCAAAGTATTTAATATAGAGTTAAAACTTTATTTATTTTTTGTCTTCTAATATCATTCTTCAGTTCCGGTGGCTGTTGATTTTAAATGAATAGAATTACTCTGAGCCGGGAAGGGTTAAGAAAACTTTTACAGTTCTATGAATATACGTGCGCCAGTCTCATATAAATGAATATATACAGATGTCACTTTTTTAATTTATTCCGTACGGTTGTTAGTACCCGACCTTTAATAACACCACATACATTGTGCAGTAATTTTCTTTTATATAAAAGAAATAAATATTTCTTTATATATAAAAGCGACTAAATAAGACTACAATAAAAATAGTTTGAAAAGGGCGAGTCCTAACAACGTTACTGCGTAAACTAAATAATCTGGTGTGTCACTCACACGACTTTCTCTTACCCTGAAATTTAATACTATAAATACAGGTTGGAGATTAAGACGTAAGATAACGAGCACTGTTATGTAAACCTATGTTAAACAATTCAAATTAGGCTTCGGAAGAGTTTTATATGGTAATTAGTTCTGTGTGAACGTCCCCCTCAACCCCCCGTTTCATTAATGCACCTACATTTATATAGAATTTAATTCTGTTATTAAAATTAAAAGTTTACTTAAAATTATGCGGACAATTTTGTGTGGTGTACAGATTTTGAGAGAAAAACGCCCGTAGGCGGATCTTACTGTCAGAAAGACAAAATCCTGCGGTCGCAAAATGTGTTAAAATACATTTTTAAAAGTCAAAGTATATTTTTAAAAATATATAAAGTAAAATATATTAATAAAATTTTAAAGACTAAAGTATTTTTAAAATAATAATCCTCCCACCTACAAAATAAATAAATAAATAAATAAATAAAAATAAAGCAATATAGGAAGCAAATGGCTTTAACTGTGACGGTAGTTAAGAAACGATTTTACAAGTCTGTCTTGCATTCCAATTCCATTCGTTTTTTTTTTTTTTAATTGACAATTTTTACATTAAACCTATTTCTCTGTTTAAAACAGTAAACCCGCCTATTTAGTTAATTTTTTCTTCTAGTGTTCGTTTAAAAGATTCAAAATTTATGACCAGTAATCGATGAAGTAAAAATCACTTGTGCATATTTTTGTCATTATACAATAAAATATTTAAAAAATTATATATTAAAAAATATATTAAAAAATGAAAATATTTTGTTTAATTTTCTTTGGTATTTTTTAAGATTTAATTCGTTATCTCATGCAAAACTTTATAAGAGACGGCCCCCTAAACACCTCAAAAAGAAAGATTTATTTATATCTCGAAAACTAATAACTGGAATGAGCTGCAAATTTGCACACCCATATTTTTCAGCATTAGGATTCATTTTATGTAAAAAATAATATAGGTCATAATTCATAATTTTTATGAATATGAATTTATTAATATTTTTCAGAATAAAAAATATTTTTTAGAATCAAAAGTAATGATGAATTAAATTTGGGTTTCTTCACTATATCTCGTAAAAAAAAAAAAAAAAAATATATATATATATATATATATCGATAAAATTATTTTTTTGCGATGATATTAATAAAAGTTTGAAATATGAATTTGACATTAGCACCTTCAAACTTTGAATGCTTATAACTCTGTGAAAAAATAAGTAAAATATACAACCAATATACTTTTTCGCGTTGTCGCGATCCTAGGAATTCAAATATAAAATAAAAATGGGGCATTACCATTGAAAAAATCAAAGTTGGTGCGCGTTTTAATATGTAGATGACCCCCAATTCAAAATTTCAGTTCATTTTTTGAAACTACTCACAATTCCCCGTCGAACGATACCTATTACATTTTTCTACATCGATTAGCAACGAAGTTAGGTTGAGTGTTGCGTTTTTTTCCCCGACTGTACATTTTGTGTGGTTTCAAGTGGTCGTTGAATGGCTCACGGGTCACAATTACTAAGACCTGCTCTAAAGCCTCCTAAATTTTATGAAACTGACGTTTATAAGTCTAATTTTAAATAACTTTGATTCTAACAGACTTTCACCGGTAGGTAACACTGCTCTGCATAAAAACTGGTCCCAACACCATTTTTGCTAGTTCTTATGTAAAATGAAATCCTGAATCTAAATATCTTACCCATTTCGTCCTATTACCCACCTTTTTGGGGAGAAGAACCCCTATTTTTATCATTTTTCGGAAATTTTATGACTTTAAATTTTATTTGTAGGGGAGAAATGGATTATTTTAACTGTTAAATATCTTCTGAGGGACTACAGAAGTGAAAAATTCTAAAATCTGAACATTTGCAGCAAATGAAAACTTTAGGGGAAGGGGAGTTGCTACTAAAATTATAAATTACATCTATTACATTTTTTAATCTATTATTGTTATTACTTATTATACAGTCGGTAACAAAAATGTCCGAACACTAGCAAAAATTCCTATGTAAAAAAAGTACACTTCATACGGTTTTGTTTAAATAAATCCTTATCGAATCATGTTCTTAGTCAGTCTAAGAACATGATTCGACAAGGATTTATTTAACAAAACCGTATGAAGTGTATTTTTTTTACATAGGAATTTTTGCTAGTGTTCGGACACTTTTGTTACCGACTGTACATTACATTTTTTTTCAGTTTTTAAATGTTAAATTTATACTTTTCTAATCTCGAAATCAAATTCATGCCCATAAAATTATCGAACAGTGATCAAAATTGGTGGAGAGGGTGGTGCACCGGGAAAACGATGCGCGATAGGGTAAAATGGGGGTTATATTCGGATTCAGGAAGTCATTTTATGTAAGAATCAGTAGGAATGGTACTTTTTTTTTTTTTTTTTTGTGTGTGTGTGTGTGCAGAGCAGTTGAATCAAAGTCTGTCATCAAAAGATATATATAGGGGAGAGTCGGGAGGGATGGGACATCTAAAATTATTCTTAAAATAAACATTGTTTTTAATTTTTGACACTTCCACCAGGTGAAGTAACTACAGCCCCATATTTGTTGCTACTCGTATGTATCATTTTAGTTGGACTTGGAGAACTCTGTAAGTTTATGTAACAAAAAAAACTATTTTATTTCACCAAAAGTAAACAATTGTTTAATTTTCAAGGCAGGTTTTCAACAGCACTCACTGATGTTAGCATAATTACTTTTCATATTTCATATACCAAATAATATATCTTTTATGAATTAGTAGCTAAATTAAGCCTAAAAGTAGCATGTGTCTAATAATATTTTTTTTTTTTTCTTTTTTGAAAAATAATGAAAAGGGAGGAATGGGACAGAGCAGCTCAGGGAGAGATGGGACATGTACGAAAAAGGAAGATGAATGAAGATTCTGATAGTCCATAAACAGAAAATATCAAGAGGCAAATGAATGAATAGACGGAAGAAAAAAATGCACGAAGCAAATTCAAAATCATGGAAAATAATTGGTGTGGCATTCACACGATTTTTGTTTAACCTTTGAACTTTTAAAAATACTTTATTTATCATATATGTATGAGGAATTAATTTTCACTCCTGAGCAGTTTTCCTGGTAAATTAATCAAAAGAAATGGTAAATTATTCAAAAGAAATTACATTTACCAGTTACAGTTAGGATTTCTCGGTAATATTTGTTCTTACAATATGTTGATAACACGCACAGACTAGCCACTAAAAACCTTATTAATATTCAGGGAACCACAAAACATGTAAATATAATAAAAACTTAATTTTTATTTGAATATTTGAACTTAAAGACAGTACTTTCTCTGATAGAAGTAAAAAAAGAAAAAAGGTGAACTGATTGGGCATTTGAAATTTTTTATTTAAGTGGTACATTATACTCTAATGCTCGATAATACAGATGTTATTAGTAATTAATTAACCTTACATACATCGTGTCCCACAGTTTTTGTCATTTTTTATAGTAAGTCTGTATATTATGTATCCGGGACATTTTTATGACTATGTTAATTAGCTTATAAAATTAATATTTTAATAATTACCATCAAATTTATATTTTTAAAAGATGCTAAAATATTTCAATTTGTTTCTCTGAAACTTACTGTGTTGTACCAGTAAAAGTAAATAATTTGTAAAAAAAAAATTGTCAAAACTGTCCCATCCCTCCCTACTATCCCCTATATATAAAAAAGGAAAGAAAAGAAGAAAAAAAGTATTGAAGACTAAAAAGAAAAAAAAAAAAAAAAAAAAAAAAAGAACACTCCAAGAAAAATATTTGTTTACTAGCAGGGTATACCTGCTTCACTAATCACGAAATTAAAAGAAATTTTCAAAAAACTTTAATCACTATAATTTAAATCCCTTTATTAGTAAACATTTTAGAGAAAGTTGAAATCGCTTCTGCTTTCGGTACCGACTTTCCCCTCTATCGGTTCCCGTTCCCCACTGTTCGCATTTGCACTTTAACGTGACATTTCAGCTTAGGTGCTAAATGGACGATAAGTGGCGCTGCTGCTATCAAGAACTCCGTTTCACAGATAAATATTTATGGGACAGATTTGTGGTAATATCGGTATGTTGATAATATCTGATTATCGGTGTGCGTGTGTGTGTGTCGTTGAGTTTGCATGTCTGTAACGCTATATTTGTCTGAGTATCACGTGAGAACGGTTGAACGGAATTGAAAAACATTTGGCAGGCATTTAGATTTGAACTTAACTTAAAATTATGTCTTTCATTTTTTTCGAAATTATCTCTCCGCCCCCTCCCTACCTCCCCCTCCGCGTCCGTTTTCTGGGGTGACAAGAGGCAAAAGCACATTTGTAAGCATAACACAGCTCTAAATTACTTCACGGTGAAAAAAATTGCACATGAAAATTAGACTTGAGTAAAAAAAAAAAAAAAAAAATCTGTGCATTTGGAATTATCCATTTTAAGGAGTATGAAAATCGCTTTTCGAGGCGAAATTTCGCAAATTCCAAATTTTTGTGTAGAATTCAACCGAGAATAATAGAAAGATGGTGAATAATAATACAAATATATGCGTCTAGTTTGTGGTATTTTTAAAAGCCTCCTCTTTTTTTGTGGGGAGGGGCATTACGAGGAGACAAATTCGACACCCCATGCTTTTTAGCGCTAAATTTGCCATTGGAAATCTGTGGCAGCTGAGGTCACGAATTTCGGTGACTGAATTATTTTTATATATCTGACACCCACTGTAACATGATTTTATAAAATTCCCCCTTTATTCCTTGAGACGGAGGAAAATAAACGCATATATATTTATGTGCCCAACACGTAGTATGAAGGGATTCTCCAAATTTCTTGCCCTTTCTCAACTTTTAAGAGCGGAGGGACAAACACACTTTTTTCAAACATAACTGTGCTTCAAATTATCTCAGAAAGGCTTTTCTTATGTGTCGATTGGTTATGTGCATAAGACACGTGTATTGTAAAGGGATTTTGCGAAATTACCCCCCCCCCCCTTCCCCGAGGAGAGAGGGGCAAATAATACATTTTGAAGCTTAAATCTGTTTCGAATTACCTTAAAATGGCGAATTTTTGTGTATGGATGTTAATTAAATGTATGCAACATGCACTTTAGTGGGATTTCGCGAAAATTCTAACTTACACGAGGGTGGCGGGAGAGGGGAGTAAAAAGCTGGTAAGTCACAGCCGATGGCAATGGGAATGTTACGAGCGGGAAAAACCTCTAATGAACGCAACAGGAACTCTAATTTATATTTCGATTAATTTCAGTGATTCTTTTTTTTTTTTTTTGTTTTGATCTTTTGAGATTTTACTTGTAATGACATGGAATTTTGAGAATTACTTAAATTGTATAGTGGCCGGGCAAGCAAGTAAATCCTTTTAGTATTTTAAACAAAGAATAAACAACTGGCAACAATGTGAAAAAAAAGCGTTGGTTAATTTCATTGTGGTTATAATCAAGATTTTTCTGTTTTCTCCAACAATGATTTAATTTTAAACAATGTTTCCAACAATGGTAATTGTCTATGATATGAAATTTATTGTTACATGAAAGAATTCTGTGAATCTTTCACCGATTTCAATCGTTGTATGTGAATTATTTTCAGCGTAAAAGATTTATTTATTATTTTATTGCTAATATCTATCAAAGAGAACTTTCTCGTGCATTTGAAATGTTTTCCAACGAGGTAATTCAAATAAAGTTTACTAATATCAATTTTAAGCTAATATTTCCATCGGTTCATGTCTTTTATGTCTAGAGGTTCAGTTCTGTTGGATATTATCCTAATTTCTCTCATAGATTAATTAGGATACTCTCGATTAATTAATATAAAGATTAAACTAGTGGGTACAGTATTAACTAGTGTAGGATCCCCCTTGATAACTTAAATTTTCTTGCTATTTTAATGATAATTTAAATAACTATTGCTATTGCACGAATAAAGATCTTGGCGAGAAACATTCCAGCTACTTTGGTGTTAAATTTCGCCAAGAGAATGTTAAACTACTTTTCAATTTCATAATATATACGTATATATATATATATATATATATATATATATATATATATATATATATATATGTATGTATGTATGTATGAGTACGTATTGATTATATTTTAAATTCTTAATAATTTTTATCGTGATCTGTTTCTTTTGGATCCTTTGCATTATCATGATGAAATGATATATAAATAGAATATAAGAACTAAAAGCTATGAGGAACACGATTAAAAAATTAAACATAAAAATCACAAATAACACATCAGATGAAAATTTGTCAAATGTAAGTTTACATTTAACAGTGTATGATAAATAAAAAAATAGTAACATTAATAATTATGCTCATGCAAAACACAGTTACAGTCGGCAACAAAAGTCTCCGAACACTAGCAAAAATTCTTATATAACAAAAGTACACTTAATACAGTTTTGTTAAATAAATCCTTGTCGAATCCTGTTTCCAGACTGACTAAGAACAGGATTCGACAAGGATTTACTTAACAAAACTGTATTAAGTGTACTTTTTTAATATAGGAATTTTTGATAGTGTTCGGAGACTTTCGTTACCGACTGTATATTAGTATAATTTTCTGTTTTACTACAAAAATTTATATTGCTGCAAGTGTGATGTAACATCTAAAGACTCTTTCGAAATCAGACTTTAAAAAAGTATAGTACACTGTGAGCAATCGCAATTGCAACTAAATTTAGAGTATACGGTACATTAAAAGTTTGAAATAGCTAATTCAATGAATATAGAAATGAACGGCCAAACAGTATAGTACCAGTAGATATAGGATGCAATAATGAATAATAATTCAATATAAAAATAAGATGTTTAATAAAAAGGTACAAATTTGATGCACAGAGGTAACCTATTGAACACTATGATATATATATAATATCTATTTCTGCATAAACTTGTTCTGTATATATATAAATTTTTAAGGCCCTAATACAGTGCCTCGCTGACATTTTAGCTGTAAATTTTATAGAAAAAATGAAGTTGATTAGAATCAAATCACCATTTCCGGGTTCTTAACATCATGTCACTGATGTATCCTCCAATCCCATCTTAGGAACGCAAATATCAAATTAATAGCCAGTATACTGATCACATAATAAAGATAGTCGACATAAGTGAACTCTTTTACATTTCCCAATGTATATTTGTTCTAATAAATTTATATATTTACCTCATACTATATTCACATCCAAATAAATGAAGTATACTAATCATTCAATATGCTCGCAGAAGGAAATGTTCCACTCATGAGGCTACCCTACTTTTGGTTTGATACATTTATCTAATCCTAAATGTTGTTTAATTTTATAAAGATTATAAATTTAATATTTCAATTTTCATGCATCTTCATAGTAGTCCACGTAATGCAAGTTTATGGAATATGTGCCATATTCTGCCATATTTAGAAAATGGAAACATACGAATAATTTGGGAAGTTCAGAATGTTCATAGCCAACTATGCTCATGCCAGTATTATAAATGATATTTTAAAGCAGGTGAATATATTCAGGATGAAAATAATCCATACACGTTTATGTAAAATTTTGCTCTATTCTTCCATCTTATAAAGAAAATAAATTTCCAATAAATCACAATGTCGCCATTTGCCCATTGCGCAGCACTAGTGCGACGTAAAACCCAACCAACCAACCAATAAATCACAAAGTTTCCAAGTTAGAAAACAAACAGGGTTTTCGCCGCACTGTCATAAATGATATTTTTGACTATCAGACACATACAAAAACTAATACATTGACATACTGGCTAACCTACGAATAGACAGCACATCAAATTTGTAATTTTCAGATCCGTCAAATCACAAAGCGTGTAAAAATGTCAAAAAACAGAGGTTGAAAATTTTCATGAATACCTTAATACTTCATACCCGTAGAATGATAGGGAACGAAAAACAGAGATAAAAATTTAATATCAGCTTACAAATTATTACCGAGAATATTTCTATTAATACAATGTTTGCCATCCCCCCCCCCCATTTTCTTAAAAAAAAAGAAAAGAAAGAAAAGTACTAAACGAAATGGTTTTGAAGTTCTGACATGCAAAGAACATTTAGAGACTTGGATTTTTCCTCTATGGATTTAAATCCCAAGTGCAATTAGGAGACCAACCACAAATTGGGGGAAAACACAAATACTTTAGATTAACATGTAAATTTTGTTGATGAGTCTGTTCCCTGGACAAATTTAGCGCCAAAAGTTATATCTCGAATTTGTCCCCTCGTAACTCCGCCCCTACTAAAAAAAAAAAAAAAAAAAAAAAACACACACACGAAAAAGTGTTTTTGGAAATATTTTATAGAAGACACGCTTGGGTGTTTACAATATTTTTTTCATTTTTCGTAGAGTTTTACCCCAAAATCTGAAATTTGCGAAATCTCTCGCCAAAAATCAACTTTTTCCTTTCTCTTTTCTTTAAAATAGAAAATTCCGAAATCGCAGATAACGTTTTATTTGTACTCAAGTTTAATCTCGCCATGCGCAATTTCTTCACCTTGAAGTAATTAGGAGCTCAGTTATTTTGTTTTATTTTTTGTCTTTCTTTTAATCTGAGACATTTACAAACAAAAGTCCGATTTTATTAATGCATATATATGTATATATACATACATACATACATACATACAGTCGGTAACAAAAGTGTCTGAACACCAGCAAAAATTCCTATGTAAAAAAGGTACACTTAAAACTGTTTAGTTAAATAAATCCTTATCGAATCGTGTTCTTACACTGACTAAGACAAGGATTCGACAAGGATTTATTTAACGAAACCGTATGAAGTGTACTTTTTTTACATAGGAATTTTTGCTAGTGTTCGGACAGTTTTGTTACCGACTGCACACACACACACACACACACACACACACACACATATATATTTACAAATTTTATTGGTATTTTATTACTCATATTTTTTAACTAATTTATTGGTTTATCATATGTTGTGGTGAGTTTATTTTGAGTTTATTCAAATGGATGTTTCGGGCCTCTGCACAAAGAAATTCTTAGCTTTTACTATCATTGTGACAGAAAAGCATAAATTTATTTAGCACGTTTGCATTCTACCAGGTCCTTGATAACGTTAGAATGCAAATAATGCCGTTTTCTTATTCAAGCTTGCTTTAATTCATTTAGATTTGACTTTATGTCCTTTTTGGTTTGATTTGGATGGTCTTTGTTTTTAATCAAATTAATTGTTTGAATACTGATATTAAATTATCTTTAAATTCCAACTGTATGTACTGATAATATTATATTGCTACTGTACGTTCTGATTATCTATCTATCTATCTATCTATATATGTATGTATGAATATTTACACACACACGCATATATACATGATATTATGAATGAAATTATTCATTCAAAATTTTTAGAAGATAAAAGAGCAGCATTTAAACAATATTTTATAACATTTTCATTGAAAAAGGTTCGAAATTAAGCCAGTGCGACTTGGTTTTCAGACCCCTAAAAGCAGTGTACAAGATTTCATAGAAACTAATGCACCGATCTCATTAGAATACCATATACTAATTCTTCAAAATAGAAACGACTTGTACGTCAACATAGACATAAAAAAAACTTGAAATTTAAATTTTTAGCAGAATTGTAGGCAAAAAGAGTACAATTTCGATACATTTTACTCCAGGTAAAGGCTTGTAAAATTAGTTGTAATCACAAAAAAGAAAAGTCCTTCTTTCCACCACAAACATAAATATTTTGTAAAATAACAAGATTAAGAAATTCTGGTTAAATTTTCAATAATTAATATACGTAAAGTAAGTAAAATATATTTTTATGCACCATAAAATTTTGTGAATATTTTAATTATAATTAAATTTTTAAGTACACATTATAAAATTCCCACATACAAGCTTCTAAAAAATTAGAGAAATGTAAAAAAAAAAAAAAAAAAAAAAAAAACTACTATTACGTTATTACAATGCTAAAATTCTGTTATAACGACGTTTCTGTTATAAAGAAAATTATAAACGTATGATATATACGTTTATAATTTTCGAAATATAAATAAATAAACAAATATATAACTTTTAGTTTTAACTACTTTTATTTCTGCCCCAATAAAATCGGGGTTTCTTCCCAAAAATGAGAATATGGAAAGACCATCTCTTTTCCGCTGATTATCCTCTATTGCCCTTTCACGGATCCAAGACCGACATTATACAAATAAAAACATAATGAAAAATAGAAAATAATTATACAGGATATAGTATAGTTATGGAAGGTTTAAGTTTATCTCTTATAAAAAGTGAAAACTTTAAAAATAAATTGTAAAATATAGGTTAAAACAGATAGCAAACAGAAAATGCAATAGGTAAAAGAATGTATGCTTTCGCATTTCGTTTCGTGAATTGTGACGTCAAGCCAATCACGGAGCGTTTTCAAATCACATGTTTTTGTTTTCTTTTTTAGCGTTTTTAAAACGTTAATTAAAAATTTATTTTAATTAATTTTACGATTTTAATTGGATTTTTGGGATTCACGAGATTGAATTTATCGATTACAATTCAAAGAAAGTGTTGCCCTCGCGAGTGCAACTTCCCCCTTCTATTTTAAAGCAATTTTCAAAGAGATCTGTTCATTACTTTTTCAGAAATCGTGCTTTCCTGTAGTATCTATGGAAGCCAGAATCCACTGGCCATTTCAAAAAATGTTGTTTAAATGCGATCCTTTCATATGTTCAAAATTTTGTATAAAAAGTTTTATTTGCTATACTAAAGAGAGAGAGAGAGAGAGAGAGAGAGATTAAAATTTGAAATAGAACATTTTAATCTTAATAAGAAATTATTATACCAATCCATTATTTTTTTTTCATTAAATTGGTTAGTAAAAAAAAAAAAAAAAAAAAAAAAAAGGAAGCACGTAATTTTAATTAGTGTTATTTTATATAGACTATAATTTCTTTGAAACAAATATCTTTAACAAGAATTTTTTCCACTTGCGCGATTCCCATTTGCGCGACCAGAAATTACAGGACCGGGTGTGCATACGATTTCTTCCAATTTGACTTGATAATCTGAGAGCATTCGTAACTCGTTTCCGTGGCAATCACTACCACAGATGTAAAAAAAAAAAAAAAAAAAAAAAAAAAAAAATCATTGAATACCCCTACCTCACTGTGCATGAATCTGAAAACGATGGTAACTCGTTTTCGCAGCAATCAGTATCACGCACGTATATACGTTTCGCGCACATGAAAACCAAAAAGAAAAAAAAAAATCACTGGACACTTCTACCTCGCTGTGTATGAATATGAGAACGCATGTAACTCATATTATTCTTGTATTTTTACTTTGTTCGCGCAAATGGGAAGAAAAATCACGCAAATGGGAATCGCGCATATGGGAAGACACCCTTTAACATTATCACTCATAATATACAAAAGTAAAATATACTGTAATTTTAAAAGAGTTTATTATTATTATTCATTTATTTTTCAGGAAACTGTTGTCGACGAATTCCAACACGTCGAGGGTGATTATAAGTAAGCAATACTTTGCGATATCACATTTTTAATTTTATTATTTAGTTATTTATTTTAGTTTAGAATGCTGATTTAACCGAGAACGATCTATGTTTGATGATAACTATGTTTGATGAAAATCTGCTCGGTGTGCATATACAAGAAACTATTGAAAAGAATTTATATTTATGAGTTAAAAGATCAGAAAAACCAAAAGGAGAATTACAAACCAATGCGCAAAACTGCTGCAAAGGAAATGCAAATCTTAAATATAGGAAAATATTATCAATTGAATGAAATGAAATAGACCCCCCAAAAATGCAGAGGTTTTCATCAGGAAGGCCCCTCAGTGCAGGGGTGAAAGAGAAATGTCTGAAAGGACAGTAGCAATTAGCTAATAACTATCCTTATCCCCCAACTTCTGACGAAACAGAAAACCACCATTAACATATATAATGTAAAAATCCTAAAATGTTATAAAATTACAAAATTACAAAAGTTTTAAAATTACATCAAATTAATTTATATAAAATATACAGTATTATAAAGAATTACGCAATATAAAGAAGAAAGTAAATAATTGAAATAAAATAAAATAAAACCTTACCTGATAAGCTAACCCTCTTCGGCCGACGGGGCTATTCGTCGGTACTTAAATACTGCCCTTGAATGAGGAATTAGAACAAACCGAAAGAGGGACAGATTGGAAACACTCGGTTAGAAGTTGACACGGGTAACAGTTAATTTGCAAGGTTTTTCTTAAATCTTGAAGACCTCAGAGTTTTTTGGGTTTTATTTCATTTCATTCAATTGATAAATATATATATATATATATAATTATTTAAAATGTGGTTTTGTTTTAAGCCATTTTGGAATGCTATTTTAAAATTTGCGATGCGAGCTATCAGTCTTTGAAATGCCACCTTAATGTCAAATAAGTCACGTGAATTAGAGTATATATATATATATATATATATATATATATATATATATATCAGAATTTCAACCGATTTTTATAAAGTGTAAAAATTTGCTACAATTAGGATCATGAGTTCATAATCTAAAAAACCTTTAATTTCGTTTGAAACATTGAGATTTCAGAGATTTTTTAAAAAATAATTAAATATGGGATTTTTTTTTTTTTTTTTTTTTTTTTTTTTTTAGACTACTTAGCATTTATATTTTAAAACTTGCAAGCTGCCAGTCTTCAAGTTCGTATTCACCTTTTATAATAAATTACGTGTTTGTTTTTCTTTCTTTAAGTGTAAATTAAAAACTAGTATGTTGTGGCCACCACAAGACTTTCTTCTATATTTTCCTATACATGTTCAATCAGTAACAATATTTAAAAAAAAAAAAAAAAAAAAAAAAAAAAAACGATTTTTTTTTTTTCGTTAAAAGTAATACATATTCAATCAGTAACAATATTTAAAAAAAAAAAAAAAAAAAAAAAAAATTACGAATTTTTTTCTCATTTTTTTTTTTTTTTTTTTTTTTTTTGTTAAAAGTAAAAAAAATCGATAACTTTGTTTTAAATTATCACAGATTTATAGTTCAACCATTCGTTTTAAAGGTATTGACGAGATCTTTCGTATGATACCCATCTTCAAAATTCCCCCCCCGGGGGGTACTTCCCCCCAGGGGGGAAGCGATGCCCCCCCCCATGCACAAATTTTTTTTTCTAGTTACGTACTACTATTATCAATAATTCATATTAAATTTACAATCACAAGTGTAAAATAACTCTCATTATGCCCATTTATACGAATTTTTGTCCTATACTGCTATGTTAAAAATTTAGATAAAATGCTATCACAGCGCCACCCGTTGAGCTATTGATCCCCAAATATAATCAGCACCAGTTTATGTCGGGGACCAACTAAATACCAAGTTTGGTAAAATTTCGTTTAAAAAAAAAAAAAAAAAAAAAAAAAAAAAAGTACGATTTTTTTTTTTTTTTTTTTTGTTAAAAGTAAAAAAAATCGATAACTTTGTTTTAAATTATCACAGATTTATGGCTCAACCATTCGTTTTAAAGGTATTGACGAGACCTTTCGAAAGATACCCATCTTGAAAATTTACTTCCCCGGGGGGGTACTTCCCCCGGGGGGTGACCGATGCCCCCACATGCACAAAATTTTTTTCCTAGTTAACTACTACTATTATAAATAATTCATATTAATTTTACAATCACAAGTTTAAAATAACTCTCATTATGCCCATTTATACGGAATTTTGTCCTATGCTGCCATGTTAAAAATTTGTATAAAATGCGATCACAGCGCCACCTGTTGAGCTATTGATCACCAAATCTAATCAGCACCAGTTCATGTTAGGGTGCAACTAAATACCAAGTTTGGTTAAATTTCATTCATTGGTTCGTGAGATACAGTGTCCACAAAAAAATGATACAGACAGACAGACAGACAGACAGACACACGGACAGACAGACAGATATTTTCTAAAAACTATCAATCCGTCAGGACACCCCAAAACGTGTAGATCCGTCAAAAAACGGAGGTCGAAAATTTTCACGAATCCAATACTTTCTCTATATTACATATAGAAAAAAGTAACAAGATCTCCAATTTTCCACTGATTTTTACAAAAGATAAAATGTAATATGAATAAGTCAACAGTCAAAAAATCGCTAAATTCCGTTGAAAATTAGGAATATAAAAAAAACTAGTGTGTTGTGGCCACCACAAGACTTTCTTCTATATTTACCTATACATATTCAATCAGTAACAATATAAAAAAAAACTAGTATGTTGTGGCCACCACAAGACTTTCTTCTATATTTACCTATACATATTCAATCAGTAACAATATTAAAAAAAAAAAAAAAAAAAAAGTACGATTTTTTTTTTCTAAGTTTTTTTTTTTTTTTTTTTTTTTTTTTGTTAAAAGTGAAAAAAAATCGATAACTTTGTTTTAAATTATCACAGATTTATAGTTGAACCATTCGTTTTAAAGGTATTGACGAGACCTTTCGAAAGATACCCATCTTGAAAATTTATCCCCCCCGGGGGGGTACTTCCCCCCCAGGGGGGGAAGCGATGCCCCCCCATGCAGAAAATTTTTTTCCTAGTTACATACTACTATTATCAATAATTCATATTAATTTTACAATCACAAGTTTAAAACAACTCTAATTATGCACATTTATACGAATTTTTGTCCTATGCTGCCATGTTAAAAATTTAGATAAAATGCTATCACAGCGCCACCTGTTGAGCTATTGATCCCCAAACATAATCAGCACCAGTTTATGTCGGGGACCAACTAAATACCAAGTTTGGTTAAATTTCGTTAAAAAAAAAAAAAAAAAAAAAAAAATTGCGATATTTTTCTAAGTTTTTTTTTGTTAACAGTAAAAAAAATCGATAACTTTGGTTTAAATTATCACAGATTCATCGTTCAACCATTCGTTTTAAAGGTATTGACGAGATCTTTCGAAAGATACCCATCTTGAAATTTTGCCCCCCCGGTCGGGAACTTCCCCCCCCGGTGGGGGGGCAACCGATGCCCCCACATGCACAAAATTTTTTCCTCCAAGTTAACTATTACTATTATCAACGAGACCTTTCGAAAGATACCCATCTTGAAAATTTACTTCCCCGGGGGGGGATTTTCCCCCCCAGGGGGGGAACCGATGCCCCCCCATGCACAAAATTTTTTTCCTAGCTAACTACTACTATTATCAATAATTCATATTAATTTTACAATCACAAGTGTAAAATAACTCTCTTTATGCCCATTTATACGGAATTTTGTCCTATGCTGCCATGTTAAAAATTTGCATAAAATGCGATTACAACGCCACCTATTGAGCGAGTGATCCCAAAATCTAATCAGCACCAATTTATGTTAGGGTGCAACTAAATACCAAGTTTGGTTAAATTTCATTCATTGGTTCGTGAGATACAGCGTCCACAAAAAAATGATACAGACAGACAGACAGACAGACAGACATTTTCTAAAAACTATTAATTCGTGTTCTCCATATCCCAAAACATGTAAATCCATCAAAAAGTGGACTTCGAAAATTTTCGCGAATCCAATACTTTCTCTATATTACATATAGAAGAAAGTAAAAAAAAAAAACTAGTATGTTGTGGCCACCACAAGACTTTCTTCTATATTTTCCTATACATATTCAATGAGTAACAATATTTAAAAAAAAAAAAAAAAGAAAAAAAAGTACGATTTTTTTTTTCTAAGTTTTTTTTTTTTTTTTTTTGTTAAAAGTGAAAAAAATCGATAACTTTGTTTTAAATTATCACAGATTTATAGTTCAACCATTCGTTTTAAAGGTACTGACGAGACCTTTCGAAAGATACCCATCTTGAAAATTTATCCCCCCCCGGGGGGTACTTCCCCCCAGGGGGGGAAGCGATGCCCCCCCATGCAGAATTTTTTTTTCCTAGTTACATACTACTATTATCAATAATTCATATTAATTTTACAATCACAAGTTTAAAACAACTCTAATTATGCACATTTATACGAATTTTTGTCCTATGCTGCCATGTTAAAAATTTAGATAAAATGCTATCACAGCGCCACCTGTGATAGCATTTCGATTTGAAAAAAATCGATAACTTTGGTTTAAATTATCACAGATTTATCGTTCAACCATTCGTTTTAAAGGTATTGACGAGATCTTTCGAAAGATACCCATCTTGAAATTTTGCCCCCCCGGGTGGGAACTTCCCCCCCCGGTGGGGGGGCAACCGATGCCCCCACATGCACAAAAATTTTTTCCTAGTTAACTACTACTATTATCAACCTGATCTTTCGAAAGATACCCAATGTGAAAATTTACCCCCCCTGGGGGGGTATTTCCCCCCTAGGGGGGGGAAGCGATGCCCCCCCATGCAGAAAATTTTTTTCCTAGTTACATACTACTATTATCAATAATTCATATTAATTTTACAATCACAAGTTTAAAACAACTCTAATTATGCACATTTATACGAATTTTTGTCCTATGCTGCCATGTTAAAAATTTAGATAAAATGCTATCACAGCGCCACCTGTTGAACTATTGATCCCCAAACATAATCAGCACCAGTTTATGTCGGGGACCAACTAAATACCAAGTTTGGTTAAATTTCGTTAAAAAAAAAAAAAAAAAAAAAAAATTGCGATATTTTTCTGTTTTTTTTGTTAAAAGTAAAAAAAATCGATAACTTTGGTTTAAATTATCACAGATTTATCGTTCAACCATTCGTTTTAAAGGTATTGACGAGATCTTTCGAAAGATACCCATCTTGAAATTTTGCCCTCCGGGGTGGGAACTTCCCCCCCCGGTGGGGGGGCAACCGATGCCCCCACATGCACAAAATTTTTTTCCAAGTTAACTATTACTATTATCAACGAGACCTTTCGAAAGATACCCATCTTGAAAATTTACTTCCCCGGGGGGGATTTTCCCCCCCCAGGGGGGGAACCGATGCCCCCCCATGCACAAAATTTTTTTCCTAGCTAACTACTACTATTATCAATAATTCATATTAATTTTACAATCACAAGTGTAAAATAACTCTCTTTATGCCCATTTATACGGAATTTTGTCCTATGCTGCCATGTTAAAAATTTGCATAAAATGCGATTACAACGCCACCTATTGAGCGAGTGATCCCAAAATCTAATCAGCACCAGTTCATGTCAGGGTGCAAGTAAATACCAAGTTTGGTTAAATTTCATTCATTGGTTCGTGAGATACAGCGTCCACAAAAAAATGATACAGACAGACAGACAGACAGACAGACAGACAGACATTTTCTAAAAACTATTAATTCGTGTTCTCCATATCCCAAAACATGTAAATCCATCAAAAAGTGGAGTTCGAAAATTTTCGCGAATCCAATACTTTCTCTATATTACATATAGAAGAAAGTAAAAAAGTACGATTTTTTTTTTTTTTTTTTTTTTGTTAAAAGTAAAAAAAATCGATAACTTTGTTTTAAATTATCACAGATTTATCGTTCAACCATTCGTTTTAAAGGTATTGACGAGATCTTTCGAAAGATACCCATCTTGAAACTTTGCCCCCCCGGGTGGGAACTTCCCCCCCCCCGGTGGGAGGGAACCGATGGCCCCACATGCACAAAAATGTTTTCCTAGTTAACTACTACTATTATCAACCTGATCTTTCGAAAGATACCCATTGTGAAAATTTACCCCCCCTAGGGGGTGAAAGCGATGCCCCCCATGCAGAAAATTTTTTCCCTAGTTACATACTACGATTATCAATAATTCATATTAATTTTACAATCACAAGTTTAAAACAACTCTAATTATGCACATTTATACGAATTTTTGTCCTATGCTGCCATGTTAAAAATTTAGATAAAATGCTATCACAGCGCCACCTGTTGAGCTATTGATCCCCAAACATAATCAGCACCAGTTTATGTCGGGGACCAACTAAATACCAAATTTGGTTAAATTTCGTTAAAAAAAAAAAAAAAAAAAAATTTCGATTTTTTTCTAAGTTTTTTTTTGTTAAAAGTAAAAAAAAATCGATAACTTTGTTTTAAATTATCACAGATTTATGGTTCAACCATTCGTTTTAAAGGTATTGACGAGACCTTTCGAAAGATACCCATCTTGAAACTTTGCCCCCCCCCCCCAGTGGGAGGGGAACCGATGCCCCCACATGCACAAAAATTTTTTCCCAGTTAACTATTACTATTATCAACGAGACCTTTCGAAAGATACCCATCTTGAAAATTTACTTCCCCGGGGGGGGGGTGGGGGACCGATGCCCCCACATGCACAAAATTTTTTTCCTAGCTAACTACTACTATTATCAATAATTCATATTAATTTTACAATCACAAGTGTAAAATAACTCTCTTTATGCCCATTTATACGGAATTTTGTCCTATGCTGCCATGTTAAAAATTTGCATAAAATGCGATCACAACGCCACCTATTGAGCAATTGATCCCAAAATCTAATCAGCACCAGTTTATGTCAGGGTGCAACTAAATACCAAGTTTGGTTAAATTTCATTCATTGGTTCGTGAGATACAGCATCCACAAAAAAATGATACAGACAGACAGACAGACATTTTCTAAAAACTATTAATTCGTGTTCTCCACATACCAAAACATGTAAATCCATCAAAAAGTGGACTTCGAAAATTTTCGCGAATCCAATACTTTCTCTATATTACATATAGAAGAAAGTAAAAATATATTTAATTAAATTAAAAACCAGTCACATATTGAAACTTATATATTTGCGAGAGAGTATTCTTCCAACTGAAAATTATAGATTTTAGAGAGAAGTGCTTTTTATTAAATTCAAAGTCTTCATTATTTATTTGTTTGTTTGTTTATTTTTGACAAGCTTTATTTATTTTAGTTTAATTTTAAACTACAATCTAATGTGTACACAGTAACCACCACTTAATAAAATCACTGGTTAATAAAATCAGCCGCTTAATCTGATCAAATTGCCAGGACCGGTATCAAATCAATGCAAACTACTTTTAAAGCCTGCGCTTAATAAAATCAGAATCGCCGGTTAATGAAATCAAAAATATCATTTCTGCACACTAAAAATATTTTTTTATCTGCATTATGACTTTTTTTTTTTTTTTTTTTTTTAAATAGAAAATGAAATTATAGCACAACAAACCCTCCGTTATCGCTGATTGTCGAAGATTTTACACTTGCTGAACAGTTCCAAATTAAACACACCCCATAACTTATCTCCGAAACAATTTCAAGAAGCTATTCTTCAAAGCGCAGTAATAAACTACAAATTTGATTTGAAATGATTTTTTTTTCTAATTATTAAAAGGCAATTTCTAGTTCTCTTTTTGAAATTACTATAATTCATGAGGTTTAAACGGAAATATTTTAAATTTATAACAACAGCGCGAACTTTTGGTAAAGTAATGATGATTTTCCTCTAAAGGAGAGCGCATGGGATTTTGGAAAGCATTTAATTTACTTATATTGAAGGAACAATTAATTAATTATCTGTCGAAAATTAATTAATATTGTTTACTAATTCCATTATTCGTTACCATTTGAAGTTTCTTTCTAAATTCAGGAAGTAATGCCTTTTCCTTAAGTGCTGGAACGTTCGCCGGATATAAAAATCAGCCGCTTAATAAAATCACTTCGGCTCAGAACGAATGTGATTTTAATACGCGGTGGGAACTGTATACTGTCGAGCCTCCATATACCAAAGTCAAAAGTTGTAGGTTTTAGATTTTGGTATTGTTAACTCGATGTTGAATGATAGCAACGATGCCAGATAAGAGTTATTCGGAGTTGTGGATATCCCATAAGAATCAATTTAAAAAACACGTGTTTACTTATACATGAGTAAAATTGCAAAGCTGCGCAGAAAAGGATACAGAAATTGATAAAATCAATTGAGACTGATTAAATTTCATAAAATTCATTTCTATGAATTACAAAATATAATTACTTAAAAATGAAGAAAGGAAGAAAATCTGGTGTGTAACAACCTCACGATTTTCATCACCCACTTCTATACATATTATATGCTAACTTTGTATAAACATACCTCTTGGAATTTTTATAACACAATACTGGTATTCTGTACATCACCTTTTTAAGGTATGTAACTCATTTAAATAACGGAAATATTATAATTTTATAAAAGTCATGTAAAGATTTAAATTTTCCAATTTCTAAAAATTCTGAGCAACTCGAATAAATTATATATATTTGTTAACCCATCTTTAAGTTTTGATGTAGAGAAAGAACTTAAAATAAAATAATGTCTTCAAAACGTTGAACAGGTGGTATGGGATAATTTAAATTATGGAAATATTACAATTTTAAAAAAACTATATAAATAAATTGTGTATTTTAAATATTTATTTATTTATTTATTTTGTTGTTAAAACTTTTTTAAGCTTTAATGTAGAATAAGCACTTGAAATAAAATAATTTGTCTTAGAAAACGATTAATAGGTGGCGATCTGCATGAAAAAATAGAAGATTTAACAAAGGAAATGATCAATACGGATTTCATATTCAGTTTTAAACGATGACTAGTTGGTACCCGTCAAAATTTGACGTCTTAATAACATTTAAAAGTACAACTGAAATCTTTTTATAGCCCGCCAGCCGAGAAACATTGTTTTATACTAACTCTTTTAAATGAAGCTTAAAGTGGGTGCGCTGGTTTTGTATGGAGTTGTCGCTCTACAATAGAATTCGACACAGACACTTTTTTAAGATATTTCTAGCAATTTTCATATTATTTAGTCAAAAAAAAGTAAGTTAAACATTTATGAAATATTTATTTAAAAATATCTGATATATAACAACCCCATGAATTCCACTACCATCAATTATGCATACTGTAAACCAAAAGGTGAAAGTAACAAACATGTAAAAACCCTGAAATCTCCTACTTGCATGCAGATTTAAAAGCGAGCAGAGATTTAATAAAAGGTATATTATATAGTTAATATTAAAAGTGTTTATTTATCTAAGTTAAACTTTAAACTTTTCTTTAAAGCTTTTGGTATGGATTTTGTGCATATAAAATTGTGCATTGTAAATTATGTAAAAAATTTATATGTAAGAAAATATGTGAAAAAGCAACTAATGTATGAATGAATTACGACAATTTTCTCCAATTTGGTCGCAAGTATTGGCTTAACGGTTCATAATTTCCTTTTTTGGAAAACAGCAAGGTGTGTAATATATATTTTTTCCTTTTTCTTTCACTTTGTGTAAAGTATACACTTTTGCATGAGTTCTACAATATTATGTATAATTCATCCTTTTTTTTAGCATGGAAATTCTGCTTTTAATTTTAATTTTTTACTTTTAAACCTTTTTTCTGGTTAAATTTTTATTTCTTATTGAAATAAAATTTGCCTAATTCAAACAGACAAACCACCAATAAAATTTTTAGATCTACTATTCAGTAACAATTAATAGTTTACCTGATTTTGTTACTTCAAACTGGCCATTTAAATGTCATACTAACAACTTAATTTTCCATCACTTTTTAGTTTTATAAATGTTCATAGTGAACTATCTACTCACATAAATATAAGAAAATAAATAAAATAAAATAATCATTTTAGTCTAATTTTATTCATACCATTAAAATAAAAGTTGAAAACTAAACCAAATAAATAAACGGTAATTTATAATAAAAGCTCCTTTCCAATACATATTTAACATGAAAAACTTAGTACATAACACATTTATAATTATCAAGCAACCAATTTACATGTTTACAGAACAACAGATTTTTTTTTTTTTTACATGCTTCTTTTGAAAGCATGTATAATCGTGTAAGTGATCCGAATCATTAACTTGCCATAGATTAAAAAAAAATAATAATAATAAAATAAAAATAAAACCCTTCTTTATATACAAAATCGAGTGTTTTTTAAATTTTTAGTACGATGTGAACATTAAAAGTTTTGATTAATCGAATTTAACAGCGGGGCAAAGTAAATAAATACCATCATTGAAATAAACATATAGATACAGCGCAGAAGAAAGGTTAAATATCATGAAAAACGGCAGTTTTTCGAGTGACGCAAGCGGAAGCCCAAACTGACGCTGCGAACTCATATATACGGCTAGTTTGACTTCAAAGAGATTTGTAAAAGCCGACACTTAATATTTCAGCAAATATACCATATTTTGTTCTGATCTTTTCAAAATAGTCTTTTATCTTCGGTCTTAATCTATCCTGAAATTTTTACATTTCTACATGCAGTATGTTTTGAGATCTGAATCTCAATTTAAAGCCAAAATGGGAAAACGGTTGGAGTAATGGACTGAAATTCTGAAAAATATCTCTAAAACGGCTCGAAGGATTTTCATATAATTAATATATGTTGTTAATAGGATCTTTCTGAATCTAGTAACGTCTTCGTTTTTTTCAGGAAAACTCTTGTTTTTTATAAAAGTTGTTTTAAAAATGGAACTATATTACTCCGCCAATTGCATGCTTTCCTTCGGCGAAAACGTCGTGATGTGGTTTTTACTAGCAAGGCTTGAGAAGGCCATGTTGGTTGGTTGACCAACGTGAATGCAGTCAATGAATTATTTAAACTTTCCTTTTTTTAACGCAAAAATACTTTATTGCATTTTTTATATATTTATTGTATATATGCTAAGTCAAATTCACTTAAATATATTTTCTCTTCTGCTATGAAAAAGATATTTTTGATTTCAAAATTTCATATTTAGTCAACAAATTATTTAGATAATATTTTAAATAAGGAAGTATTTTGTAATTTTAGATATTCCATTTTATCATATTCATGATGAATTTACAATTTTTTTAATTGAAAAAATTTTTAATCATTCATGAACATCGATTTTATAATAACTCAATGATTTGCGATTCCTATTCATGTATCCTTACGCGCCGGGAATGAAAAAAAAAAAAAAACAGCAAATAGAGTTTTGGCGCCATCTATCGTTTTTATTTAAAACATACTCTTTCGTAAATACATACATATATATATATATATATATATATATATATTTCTTTTTAAAAATTAAAAATCTCTTTTTGAAATACAGTTAGTTTATTCATATATTTACTTTTCAGACTTTAAAATGATATCTATTTTAAATATTAGCATAATCAAACTAATTTTTTTATTATTATTTAAAGCTATAATGACTAGGGAATGAAAAAAAAAAAAAAAAAAAAAAAAAAAAAAAACATGAAAATAGAATTAAAATTCATGAAAGTGTGTCAAATAGCAATTGTTGAAAAACACGTCAAAATAAATAAATAACATCTTTACTTTGAAACCCATGATTTATTTTAAAAATATAATTCTCTCTTTCTTTCTTTCTTTTTTTTTTTTAATTAATTAATTTCTGCATGAAAAATTCCATTTCATAACTATATTTAAAACTACAATAAATAAAAAACCCTCCTTTAATTTTAAATATTTATTTCTACATGTTTCTAAGCAATTAAAAGTGTTTTTTTTTTTTTAAGAAAAATAGCTTAAATATGGGAATGTATGGTTTTATCATGAAGGTAATAATTTGGCCATCTAGTGGCGCCATCTTGTAGTTTGTATTAAAACCATATACATTCCTATATTTAATTTATTTTTCTAAAAAAAAAAAAAAAAAAAAAAAAAAACACTTTTAATTGTTTAGAAGTTTGTGTTATTTAAAACATACTCTTTCGTAAATACATACATATATATATATATATATATATATATATATATATATTTCTTTTTAAAAATTAAAAATCTCTTTTTGAAATACAGTTAGTTTATTCATATATTTACTTTTCAGACTTTAAAATGATACCTATTTTAAATATTAGCATAATCAAACTAATTTTTTTATTATTATTTAAAGCTATAATGACTAGGGAATGAAAAAAAAAAAAAAAAAAAAAAAAAAAAAAACATGAAAATAGAATTAAAATTCATGAAAAGTGTGTCAAATAGCAATTGTTGAAAAACACGTCAAAATAAATAAATAACATCTTTACTTTGAAACCCATGATTTATTTTAAAAATATAATTCTCTCTTTCTTTCTTTCTTTCTTTTTTTAATTAATTAATTTCTGCATGAAAAATTCCATTTCATAACTATATTTAAAACTACAATAAATAAAAAACCCTCCTTTAATTTTAAATATTTATTTCTACATGTTTCTAAGCAATTAAAAGTGTTTTTTTTTTTTTTTTTAAGAAAAATAGCTTAAATATGGGAATGTATGGTTTTATCATAAAGGTAATAATTTGGCCATCTAGTGGCGCCATCTTGTAGTTTGTATTAAAACCATATACATTCCTATATTTAATTTATTTTTCTTAAAAAAAAAAAAAAAAAAAAAAAAAAACACTTTTAATTGTTTAGAAACATGTAGAAATAATTATTTAAAATTAAAGGAGGGTTTTTTTTGCTTATTTTAGTTGTAAATATATTTATGAAATGGAATTTTTCATGCATAAATTAATTAATTAAAAAAAAAGAAAGAGAGATTTATACTTTTTTAATAAATTATTATGGGTTTCAAAGTAAAGATGTTATTTATTTATTTTGACGTGTTTTTCAATAATTGCTATTTGACACATTTTTCATCAATTTTAATTCTAATTTCATATATATATATATATATAGCGTATTTATCCGATCGTTCATCCCCTATCCATTGTTGCTTTAAATAATAATAAAAAAATTAGTTTGATTATGTTAATATTTAAAATATGTATCATTTTAAAGTCTGAAAAGTAAATATATGAATAAACTCTAACTGTATTTTAAAAAGATATTTTTAATTTTTAAAAAGAAATATATATATAACTTGTATTTTCCACAAAACTTAAGCTTAACTTGTATTTTACTTATTAACTTGTATTAACTTTAGCTTAACTTGTATTTTCCATAATTTTTTCTCCAAATGATTTTATCTTATTTTTAAAATTATAGAAATATAGAGCTTAATTTATATTTTGTCTATTTTTTTCCACCAAATATTTTTATGAAATAATTTTTACCTGCACTTTTGATGAAAATTTAAATTGTGAATATTGGAGCTTAGCCTCAAAAGGGAAAAGAAAATAAATAAATTTCCATTTTTAACATTAACTTGATTTTTTTAAATTGTTTAATTTGCATTTGTAATTCTCTAAAAAGAAACTTGCAAAATGTAAATTACGTAATTCTAACTTAAATTTGAAATTTCCCACTTATTATTATTATTATTATTATTTTAAAGAGTTTGAGAATCCCACTCAATATTTTTTTCTAGTGCGAAGCTTCTCCATTTTGTTTCCAAGTGGCAGGCTACTTGAAAATTTGTCGGCATGATAACGTTTGAAATACTGAATTAATTCAAACTAAATTTGTAGTGTGGATTTATCTCAGAAATGTATTTGTTATGTTCATTTGCCAACTTAATCTACCCTCTTGTTTCCCTGTGCCAGCCCACTGAAAATTTCAAATTTACATTAGAAAGGTTCTATGTTAAAACTCCATATATACAAGACTTCATTAATAAATCCATCAAGTCCATTAATAAATTGTAGAATTGAAAAATTGTAGAATTTTGAAAAAAAAAAAAAAAAATGGTGGCAACTTCATTATAAAAGATAAATCAGTTTACCCTTCCTAGGAGCCAGAAGGACTTGTTTTAATTTTTTGATCAATAACCCCTAAAAAGTAATGATATCAGTACAAAAAACCCTTAACGGGTTAAAAGTTTGTGACGCCGCTACTTTATGGCTAGAAGAATTTGAAATATGAACCTTAAAAATAATGATATGAAATTTTAAGTGACGCTTTGCAATTAGTTAAAATATACATAGATTTTCTTATTTGATCATTTACTTTCTACTTTTATTTATATTTATAATGCAGACGTAATATTTTTAGCTTCAACATCAGACAGATATATAAAATACACTCACTGATGCTTTTTAATTCACATTTCAAATTCAAAATAACAGTTTTAAAAGGAATGATATAAAAATTCCAGTGGCGCCTCGGTGTTATTTTAAAAGATTTGTTTTTAGATTCCATTAAAATTACTTTTGTTTTGTCTAATAAAGTATATTTACATAGTGAAACAGTGCTTTTAATTTTCAAATATACTGTCAAATAATTATACTTTCACTGAGTTTGCATTATAAATTAAAATTATTTATTTCAATAAATTGATTTATCTTTTGCGTCACGCTATCCAAAACTGCAAGTAAAATCTGTGTAAATATTTTCCTTACGTCACACTACCTCTTTGCGCAAATTTTCACTCAGCTGGATACTATGATAATGATACTATGTTTTGGATAGCGTGATGCAAAAGATAAATCAATTTATTGAAATAAATAATTTTAATTTATAATGCAAACTCAGTGAAAGTATAATTATTTGACAGTATATTTGAAAATTAAAAGCACTGTTTCACTATGTAAATATACTTTATTAGACAAAACAAAAGTAATTTTAACCCTCTCAGCGTGTGACCCCAGGTGGCCTATCTACTTCAAAAATATTCTTACCGAGAAAAGAAAACTGTCCTAATAATTCGTCACCAGTTTCACTGGGATGCTCTAAAAAAATTCGAACCTGATTTTCCCCCATTCTTTAATCTATCAGCTTTTGAATTGGAGGTGTGTCAGTTCAAAATACGGAACAACTCAGTTCTAAACGCCTTTGTGTTTGAAGGTCATTCCAAAGTGGGGTTGAGACTTTACTGAAATTTCAAATACTTTTAGAAAGCACATTAGTATAGAAGTTTATCATTTCTGAGTAAGAAGAATGAATTCAAAAAATTAAAGCTGCAATTAAGAAGAAAAAAAAAAAAAAAAAAATGCAGCACAAAATACTTTTTGTAATTTATTTCAAATTCATAAATTTTAATTTCCACTAGTTTTATTATCAGAAATGGTGCAAGATTAATATATTATGTGAAGCACAAACTATTTACATTTTTAAGTAATTATAATTATTTTATAACTATTTAAAATCTTACTAAAAAAAATCGCACTTTCTTATTTATAAAAATCTAATAAATAAATAAATAGTAATTCTGAAATATTTAGAAATAGTTCTTTCTGTATGAATAAATTAATTTGTATGCTATTTTACAATTCCTTGCCACTTTTTCTTTTAGATTTATAATAAAAAGAAATATTTTAAGAAAATTGTACTTTTTAAAAATTATGGTGTCAGGGTTAAGGACAATCCGTACCAACTTCGTGCATCCGCACATATATATATATATATATATATATATATATAAATTATTATATATAAATAAAGTAACTTAAGAGCCATCTTCACTCACCGCCGCCGGAAGCCGAAGCTAATGTAATTCTACGGGAATTTTTTCTTTACAAATAACTTATTAACTAATATATATTTTTAAATTCTGTTTTCACATTCTGAAAATTTCCAGCTGTTAAATTGACGGACTTTTTTTTTTAAATTATTTTTTTAATTTTTTATATTTTATTTTGAAGCTGCAAAATACGAATTTTCAATATGTGAATTTTTTTCATTTTGCAATTTCAAAATAAAATATTAAAAATTAAAAAAATATATTTTTAAAAAAGGTCCGTCAGGTTAACAGTTGGGAATTTTCTGAATGTGAAAACAGAATTTAAAAATATGTATTAGTTAATAAGTTATTTGTAAAGAAAATTTCCCCATAGAATAACAATGGCTCGGGCTTCCGGCGACGGTAAGTGAAGAGGGCCGTTAAGATGAGGGCAGTAAGTCTAACTGTGAAATTTGAACAACAACAACAATAATAATAATATAATGAAATGAGCCGAGCAACAGAGGATTTCGGTTCATAAATAATAATCTATAATAATATACTATAATTCTTTTCTAATTAACCAGCTTCAATGAGAGCTTAATCTGGTTAACCAATAAATGTATAGATAGTTAAGTACAATAAAATTAACAAAATTATTAAATAAAAAGAATCTCTTTTTATTATTATTATTATTATTATTATTATTGTATTTTATTTATATATTTATTTTTGCTAATAACCAATTTACAAAGAAATATGGTTGCATTACACTCAGAAAAATATTTTGTGACTGACATCTAGAAACTAAATTGTGGTTCTAGTAAATATAGTTCCATGCTATCCTTATAAGTTCTTATTCCCTTTGGTATTGATTTCTAAGAATTTCTATTAGAATTCTAGAGCGTTTTCCTATATTACCATAGTTAAACTCATTTAAAAATCTTTTCAAATAAATGCAAACACAAGAGGCATGCCTTAGTAACTATAATCTTGGTTTATGGCCCAATTCTAGTAAATCAAGTAAGAATATCTTGCAATACAAAGGATTCATAATACTGTTTCACCATCTCGAAAAGTATAGACCAGAAATTCTGGACCATTTCGTCTGTTCAGGTTTTTTGTTTACCTTATACGTTATAACTTGGAAATCTATATTTCAAGTTTGGGGATTCAGAATATGACTACTTATTAATTCTAGATGAATACAATATATATATTTTTTTCTTCATGTATATGAAATATTTCTTAACGGTGATAACGCAACAACATACTTATTTAGATACAGAAAAAAGTGCCCTCAAAAGTTCAGATATCCTAAAAGTAATATTAAAGAAATGGTTAAAAATTACCTCATTATAAATAGAAACATGACTACCTCAAATAAAAATCTAAAGTGGAAAAAAAAATCATCAAATTAAAATTAACTTTAAATATATATTAATTATCTTATATCTGAACAAAAAAATTACACCGAATATTTTAAAATTATAAGAAAATGAACAGAACTGGTGAGTACTAATCATTAGAAAATTTAACATAGAAAATGCAGCTGTTTAGAAAAGCATTGGACTATATTTTTGCACAACTCCATTTGAAATTCGTCTTCCTTTTTATAAAACTTACTTATTGTTTGACAGTTTTTAGAGTATACAGAAAACGCTTATAGCGGTTTGGTAAATTCACGTCCATATTTAACTTTTTTTTTTTTTTTTTTTTTTTTTTTTAATAATGCACTCTGTTTAATATGATTTTATCTACACTGTTATATAAAGAGCAGAACTTTTTTTGTTTGTGGAGGGTAATCTCTGAAACTACTGAACCGATTTAAAAACTGTTTTCACTGATCAAAAGCTACACTACGCCTGAGTGCAATAGGCTATATTTAATTTTGATAAAATAAGCTTTAGTTTAAAATATGATATTTTTAATTAAAATCCCCATAAAAGCTATAATAGAAATGGAAATAATGAAATCTTAAAAAAAAATTATATATTTTATATTTGTAGGAAATACACATGATTAATAAGAAGTTTTTATGAAGAATGTTTATAGAATTCAACGATCTATTTTTGGCCCTTTAGTCAAAGTATCTTTATTCTTTCACGTGTGAAATTTGAAGATTTCATAATATTCTAGAAAACCAAATAACGCTTTTCGATATATTTTTTAAATAATAGCATAGGTCTTTTTAGAAAAAGATATTAAAAAGATCACTTTGTGCAAATTTTTGATTTTTTTTTTTTTTTTAACTATTTTTAAACACCCTTGAATTATTTATAACAAATGTATTATGATTTGTAGATACTGAAATGTGTTTTTGAGTATTTTTTCCCTAGTATTTTTTATTTTATTTTATTTTTTATATATTATCAAATTAAAAAAAAAAAAAAAAAAAAAAATTCTGAAATTTATTAAACTGTTTTAGCGCTTTACAAAATGTCAGTAAGTTCACAGTTAGAACATATTCTAAGAAACAGTTACACAGAATATGGCCTATTCAACTATTCTATTTGGGAAGTGCCGGTAATTTTTAGGCATTTAACTAATCATATTTAGTAAAAGAAAACTAAATAAAACTTTTACGAT
The DNA here is from genome assembly GCA_963930645.1 of Salticus scenicus. Classification (NCBI taxonomy): domain Eukaryota; kingdom Metazoa; phylum Arthropoda; class Arachnida; order Araneae; family Salticidae; genus Salticus; species Salticus scenicus. The sequence continues at coordinate 213,909,584 of OZ005655.1, read as the reverse complement.
ACTGTCCGTTTCGATGCTGATTATCATTAATTTTCTTTTCTTTTTCCTTAAAAAGAAAAAAAAAAAAAAAAGAAAAAAAATGATTTTCATGAAATTTTGGCAAAAGCAGAATTTAGTTTAGTACGGAGGATTATAATTTTTTCAATTTATTTTATTTATTAATTTATTTTTTCAAATTTTAATATCGCTTTCAAATTATTAGGACAGAAGACTGTTAATCCCAATCTACGGACTTTTACGATACCAGTTTTACGGTAGTTGGACATTCATCGAAATTGAAAATTTATCGAAAATATAATTGAATACAGTCGAACATCGCTAACATGAACACTGTTAACGTGAATTACTTTTAACATGAACTATTTCCACCATATCGTCAAAATGAAGATTTGTTTAGTTACTGATAGCATGAAGTACTGATAACATGAACAAATTTTTTATCCCCCTTGAGATTCACGTAAAAAAAAAAAATAATAATAACAGTTCTCCGTACTAAACTAAATTCTGCTTTTGACAGAATTTCATCAAAATCGTTCTTTCTTTTTCTTTCTTTTCTTAGAAAGGAAAAGAAAAGAAATAACGGGCACTTTCGAAATAAACAGTATCGGATTTTTTTTTTTTTTTTGTTTTTTCAAAAACTTTATTTATTTATTTATTTTTGTATTATTATTCGCGTGAAAATGTATTTTCCTATACGTCGAAAAATAAATTAAATCGTAATTTTTTTTGGTAACAATTATAAATTAAAATAATAATTTATAAGTTTAGAAGTTAGAATTTCCAATTTTATTATTATTTTTTAACTCGCTATGTAAACTCTGTTTTACATGTCTTTATATTTATATCAGCTTTCTCTTATAGGAAATTTAATAGGTGTCTACTTCTTTAGGTCAATTTTATGTCTTCTGATCACATTATTTCTAAAAAATGTACTATATAATACCTGTAATAGTGGTTAATGGAAATCGTGTGGTTGTTTCATACAAGATTCTTTTTCTCTACTGATCACTGAAATTGCCAACTATTGCATTGTAAATTGATGAAACGTTATTTATTTATTTAATTCACATTTACAAAATACGTATTATTATCATTATAATTATTTTATTTTATTTTATTTTATTTTTCGCAGATGTCATTTGGCAAATTTACTTTGAAAATGCTTTTCAATAGCCTGAATAATTTAAACAATTTGTGCAAGTTAGTTATTAATAAATACTGAAAAAAAAGTCAGTTTATAAATAACTTATAATAATGTGAGCATTATTCTTGAAACAACCAGCAAATGAATAATGTTATTTCTTTTTATTTATTGATATATATATATATATATTTTTTTTTTCCGGAGCGGGGGTGCGGGGGGGTTAATTGTTGTTGAATGACTTAACCAGTAAAAAATACACCAACGGCAAAGCGGTTCTGCGCTCAAAGCTGGTAGACGTGAGGTGCCAGGTTCGATCCCAGGTCGCGCTCGTCGGCCCAGCAGTTCGGAGTTTTCCGTGGTTTTTCTCCATAACTATCGTAAGTACGGGCTAGGATCCCTTAGAAAGACCTACATTAAAGGCACTTCCCCTCTGGCCTAGGACCCAAGAGTAGTTATTCGACCTTATTCCGAAAAACCAACACCAGTAAAAAATTAATTAATTAATTATTATTTTTATCTTCAAATCATAATAATGTTAAAAGGCTCAAAATAATTATAAAAGAATTATTTGATATATCATGTATTTTAAAATGAATTTTGTAATGTTCTTGATTTAGAGATTTCTTGTTCAATTATATTTTCGATAAATTTTCGATTTCGATAACTGTGCAACTATCGTAAAACTGGTATTGTAAAAATCCGTAGATAATAATCTTCCCTACTAAAAAATAATAAACGTTGAAAAATAGAAATAGTTGGGATTCTACTGTGAAAAAGGGGGTTTGGACAGAAGACAGAAATAAATATTTTCTTTCTTTCTTTTTTTCTTTTTTGCAGATTTTAGCTAAACTTTGCGTAACTATTATTTACTGATTACAAATAATATTTTTGGTGTTATATATATTTGAAAGGAACAATATATATATATATATATATACATATACATATATACAGAGTGTTTCAATATAATATATAAACTGGGTTTTTAATGATGATGAATAAGAACTATGCATGAAAACTAATCAACCATTTATTTAGAATCGAAATAAATTAGTAACACACTTTAATAGGCTTAAAATTAATATAAAAATTTTTTACTCTTCTTGTATTTTCATCTTAATGAATACGTCGGTGCTTTAATTCTGCACTCGTGCCTACTTTTACGTCTGGCTAAAATTCGTGCTACTTATGTTTCGCCATTTTTAATTTAGAAAAAGTAATAGCGCTTTTTTTCAATAAAATTGGGGGGGGGGGGGAGCCAGTTTTGATATTATGCGTGTATTAAGCGGATTCGATGTCTAATTATCCCATATATATCTGTAGGAACTTTATGCAATTCGAAAACTAACCGATTTGGAGAAAACCAACATCTGAATTTTCATTCTCTTAGTAGATGCAAATTTCCTGCTTTTCCGTCTAAAAATATCTCCATGAATGTTTTTTACTTTGTTGAGTGAAGAAAAGATATTTTTCAGAACTTTAAGGAACAATATAAAGAATAACATATTTTTGAACTATAAAAAACACTTCCTGAATGCAGATTTCTCAAACTCAAATTATTTTTACAGTTTTTTTTTTTTTTTTTTTTTTTTTTAAACAAGTTTTACAGCATGAAAAGTAACCAACAGCCTGCTAAAATGGTTATTTATTGTCAGTCCACTTTTCTTTTTCCCTTAAAAATAAATAAATAAATTAAAAATTTGCAGTTGGCTAAAACACATATTTTAAATTTTTCAAGTTCAAAGTTTCTTTCTTCCTTTCATTTCATTTTTCTTTCTTTTTTTTCTTTTTCTTTTTTTATTTAACAATTCTTTTTATTTTGATGATACCGGCTTTCAGATTTCAGTGAACTGACTCTCTTTTACAATCTTTACACTTTTATAAACTATTAAAAATATATGTAATTCATACAGGTTTTCTCCAAAAATTCGATAAGGATTTATTTAACAAAACCGTATGAAGTGTACTTTTTTACATACGAATTTTTATTAGATATTGCAATCATATACAACGCAAAATAGGCTATAGTATAACAATAATGAATATTTATATGCTTTAAAAGATAAATACCATAAACTAAAATCGTTGTAAGGAAAACCAAACTGAAAAGTAAGGAAATGAAAACGATACAACAAAATTTAACTGGAGTCTGAACTAGAATGCAACGTCTTCCATTGCTTTTTCCAAAAATTGTTTGCATTTATTTTTGACATCTGTTACCCACTAATATTATTCAACTATTCTTAACATATTAGTATTTACTGTCATAGAATGAGATGGATTATGCACCACACCAAAATAGTTTATGTGATTAAAATTTAAGCTTCTGATTCTTATACCAATCATTCACAGTATCCAGATTGTTAGTTACCTTTCTATTCAATACTTTTGAAGTACTGAAATGTCTTTAGTCTGTTTAAACAATTCATTCTAAAAGAAGTATTATGTTACTCTGACTTTTCAGATATTCAGATACTTTATTCAGATTTCACAAAACATTTTTTCAATCGCTTGTCTCTACATTTGAAGCACAATATTCAATATGTTTGTCATCTTTTTAACTAATATAATACCTCTAATCCATTTTGACAGTGTTATAGCTCAGTAAATTGGCACTATTTTTTTGTTTAATCCTATTTGTGCACGATATCACAGCAACGACATTTGGTTTACTTTGCAGTTCTTTCAAAATCTGTCAAGATTTAGCGTTCTTTTGTTTTCTACTCCCTCCCCCCTTATTTTATCGAAGTGGAACAATGTTCTTTATCCCATTTCAATTGTTGAGAAAAATGCACAATACTTGACATGCACATATGTAACAAAAAAAATGTAAAATTTCATAAAAATGTAAGATTTCATTAATTAAAAAAAAAAAAAAAAAAAAAAAAAAATCCCACTATATTTTCTGCTACTCTCTGGTCGTATTTTTTCCCCTGTAGACTAATTTGAATAAAACAGACCTTCGGCCAGGCCACATGCAATAAAAGAAAAGCCTCTCATGCAAAAATAAGTTTCTTTTCTTTCCTTTTTTTTTTTTTTTTTTTTTGACAGAATTTTCTTTCGTCTTTCGTCTTTCGTTCCTTCCTTTCTTCTTCTTCTTCTTCTTCTTTTTTTTTTTTTTTTTTTTTTTTTTTTTTTAAGCTTTTGCTTAAAAGTTAAAATACTGATGGTGGAAAATCATTGAAAAAGTGAGTATCTACATTAAATAATGTTGCCTATCGTAAAACTAGTACTGTTATTTTTATATTCAGACAAAAAACAAAATTAAATAAATAACTTCGGAATTTTATTTATTTTCAGTATTTTCATGCCAGTAACTTTGCGGCTTATTCTTTTAATTCACTAACCTTCGCATATTTTGAGAATTTGTACGTAATTTTAATTGATTTATTTATTTTTGTGCACTAAAGCAAAAATATAATATACAGCATGCATAGAAAAAAAAATCTTCTATGTAGATTTCCAAACATGATTTTTTCTGAATGAATTGTCAAAAATTTTCCCAGAAATTTTTAGGCCAAAATAATTATTGCGTGTGTTTACGATTTTAGGGTGTTTGCTTACTTTATGCATCTTTCAAATACTAGTTTTGAAGTGTTATATATGGTTATATTCGGTGTTTTATTATACGTCAAGTAGACGAAAAATATATTGTACCTAATTTATGTAATTGGAAAGAAAAAAAAAAAAAAAAGATATACGTAAACTATTTCTATTTTTGTAAGAATTAGTATTAATAAAATACAGTTTTAAAAATAAATAATAAAAAAATTAAAAGACTTCTTAAATAGAATACATTTATGAAAGTTTCCTAAAATATGAGAAATAAGAAAATTTTGAAAAATTATGGTCAGCTTCAAGAAAAATGTAATAATTTTTTTCAAAATTTTAAAAGTTGAGTAGTTTCTTTTTTATCTAGGAGTAACTATACCTTCGTCAAGTTTAGATATTTTTCAATTATTATTTATTTTTTTATCTATTGATCGATTCGTTTTCATTATTCTGCAATTTTCAAAATTTTCTTTATTTTCCACTTTTAAGGGTTCCTCTATAAACGTATTCTATTTAAAATATCACGGTTTTTTTTCTTCTTTTATTTTAACTTTTTAATTGTGTAACTTATGCTACATAGCTAAAAAACTAACTTAGCTGTGTAACTCCGGAACCTTTTAGAAAATTCTGAATTTTTTTTGAAAACTAAATTTTTCTAGAAGGTACCATGAAATCTCTAGACGTTTTCACGGAGGCTCTCGACGTTTTCACGGAGACGTTTTCACAGGAGTTTCTAGAAGATTTCATGAAGTTTCTAAATATTTCAATGAAGTTTTTAGAAGATTCATGAAGTATCTAGAAGATTTCATGAAGTTTCTAGAAAATTCAGAGAGGGGCCAGCAGTTGAGTGGTCCTGCGCTCAAAGCTGGTAGACAGAAAGTGCTGGGTTTGATCCAAAGTCCCGCTCATCGACTAGTCGTTCGGAGTTATCCATGATTTTCTCTGAAACTCGCGTAAATACGGGTTAGGACCCCTTAGGAAGACCACTATGAAGGGCATTCCAATTACATGCCTAGGACCCTAGTGCAGTCAATCTGCCTTAAGCTTACAACACAAACTGTAAGGTTCCATGAAAATTCTATATTTAATTTATATTAAAGAAAATTTCAGACAGACAAACCGATTAAATATTAAAACATTCTAATAAAGTTCTTATTATAACAGATACATTTTATGTTTTTTTTTTTTTTTTTTTTTTTTTCTTTTTTTCAGTGTAGTATACTTAATTCAACTATTCCTTCAATATATTATAGGCATTTTTTAACGTATTTTTTATGGGATAAGAAAAGAGAAAATAATAAATAATAAATCTTTCAGCTCAAGAATTATTTAATGTTACGGTTGTGATTATGATTGTTATTTTTTTTAATTATTTATAACCCTTTGCCGGTCCTATTTAATACCACTCCTCTTACCAGTGTTGACAAATTCAGGGATATTTTTATTCAATATCCACCACAAAATTTTAACTCTGACGGTTGCTTAATCCCTTCGAAGGTAATTCGTTCATTATGTATATCAAATCCAATACTCAGAATTATTTATGATAGTTGAATAAAGGTCTTACTATATTTGGCGACAATGTTTACAGCGCTTAAGAGCGTCTGGCCCAGCAAAGGGTTAAATTTAGAAAAGCAGATTTTAATCTAAGTTACAAAGTAATAAATGTTTGCCATGTAGGATTAAATCATTTTATGTTTAAAAAAAAAAAGTAATAATTTATTCGTCACATTTCTTACATCTCACAATCAAATTATTATTTATTTATTTATTTATTATTATTTAATTCATATTCACATTTAGCAATGTTTACTCTTCAATTTAATTATTTTTATTTATTTAATTGTATTTATAGAAATAATATTGTTATATAGTGAAAATAATTAAACTTATTATTTTAATTATAAATGTAATTAAAATTTATTTTTATTTATACATTTATAATACAATTAGTAGCAGTATAATTCTAATTTTTTGCACATGCAATTTTATTATCAGAAAGCAAAATCTAGAAAAAACGTGTAACCATGTCTCACTAATACGTAGTGCCCAAACTAAAATGTTTAATAGAAGCTGGTATATAGTTATCTGTAAAATTACACTTCTTGAATAAAAGCAGAGCTACTTGTTGTTCCATAAAAAACCAAATTGAAATGTCCGGATAAGATACTGACGGTAGTGGGGACCTTGGCAAGGCAGTACCGGCGAGGAATACACTGTTGAATGTAGCGAATACCTGAAGCAAAATTTATTTTTGTATTTTATTTTATTTTATTTTATTTTATTTTTAGTACGATAAGACTATTTGTTTCAGACACCGATTTCGTGTTGTCGCTTTTTATTTTATTACACCTTGATATGTATATTAAGATTTAGAAAATATTTAATTTAGAAAACAAAAAGTGCGCATGTAGATTGAAATAAAAAAGTACTGGATATTTTAATTTCAATTTATAGAGATGTCAACGATATTGAAAAAAACTATTTTGGCCATTTTCTTTCGTTCAATAAACAGAACGAAAAACGGATAATATTTTATCTGGAGATATTTTGTCTATTTAGACCAATTATCCCCCCCTCCTCTGGCATTAAGTTAAAAAATAATTAAATAAAATTACAAAATCCTGCTAAAGCAATGAAGCCTCTTGAACCTCTTGGCAAAATTTGAAATTTATCACCAAAATAGCTCAGTCGCTTCTCACCAAGATGTTTACTTACGCAATTGCGATACCCATTTTAGTTTATCGTCAAAATGAAAAAAAAAATATAAAAACTGCCAAGGGGCTCCTGTGCTAAAGCTGTACTAAAGTAATTTTAAGAAATGAATATAGTAACCGTTGCTAGGGAATGAAAGATTTCCTGCATGTCTTTATATGAAAAAATTGACTAAAATAAGTTTTTCTAGATTAGAAACACATCTGACTTAGCCTCTTTTTATCGAAGATTACTTTTTATTGCTAACCTTCACTTCGTCCGTGAGAAAATATGGCAGAAACGTGATTTTCTTAAAACTACTTGAATGATTTTGATAAAAATTCAGATTTAGCGATACTTTGAGTTTACAATTTAATCTGAATTGTGCTCTTCTTCAATAAAATTAGCGTTCACGGGAAACCCGCGTTTTGTCAGTGGAAAAAAAAAGTAGCCAAGACTGCGTTTTCTTCAAAAATACTTGAAGGATTAGAAAAAAAAATTCATCTGGCGTGTCACTCACACGACATTCTCTTATCCTGAAATTTAATACTATAAATACAGGTAGCAGATTAATAGGTAAGATAACGAGTACTGTTATGTAAACCTATGTTAAACAATTAATATTAGGCTTCTGAAGAGTTTTATATGATAATTAGTTCTGTGTGAGGGGGGCTACCGTCCCACTCAACCCCCCGTTTCATTAATGCACCTACATTTATATAGAATTTAATTCGGTTATTAAAAAATAATTCTCTTTTTAAAAAATAATTTATTAAAATTTTATTTAAAAAAAAATATATTTTATGATAAGGCAGACGACTTCCATATTAGAGAAGTAGTATAACACCAAATATCCAGAAAAAGTTCATTTTATTCTCAAAATTAAAAAAGAAAAAAAAAACAGTTAACTTTGTTTTAAATTATAGCAGATCGATGGTTCAACCATTCGTTTTAAAGGTATTGGCGAGCTCTTTTGAAAGATACCCATCATGAAAATTTACTCCCCTCGAGGGGAGACTTCCCCCCTCCCAGGGGGGAGGCGAGGCTCCTACATACACAATTTTTTTTTCCCAGTTAACTATCTCTATTACAAAATATATATATTCGTTTCATTTGGTTTAGTGCAGTCTATAGACGTTAAACTCTACTTTCCTGCAATTTCGCCCATAGACGTAATGTATTAGAATTCTCTTGATTGTCCCTGTACACGAACCATTTGCTTGATTTTAACGAAAAGCTTACTGTAGCACCCCTATATGATACACATTTAGAATACCAAGTTTTAACTTTCTGCCATAATTTGTTTTTGAGTTATGCTGATAACAGACAGTCACACAGACATACACACAGACCATTTGCTAAAAACATGATTTTCGTATTCAGGGGACCTCAAAACGTGTAAATATAACAAACACTCGCGTTCGAAAATTTGACACAAAAACAATACTTTCTCTACCTTATTTGTAAGATAAAGTAAAAAGATAGAGTTTATGTGTTTTTTCAACGATATTTCGATATTAAATATTTTGATCTTCAGGAAAATTATCGTTCACTGGTAATTCGCACTAAATCCGGAAAATATATGACAGAAATTTGGTTTTGTTGGAAATCGCTAGAACAATTTAAATAAATATATATATATATATAATATATAGATAGTGTTAGAGATTTTTTAGAGATGAAAAATATATCTGATTATTAGGTAACAGATTTAAATATTAGCAAAAGCAAAACCTAGAAGAATATTGTCTAGGAAATCGCTAGATTTAGGGGTTTCCGATTATAATTCGATTTGAATTTATCTTATCTCCATGAAAATTAGATTTCACTGGTAGCCAGCGCTCCCCCGAAACAAATATGTATATATATATATATATATATATATATATATATGGGGGGTATTTCATTTTATTCATTGATAATTTATTCCTATATTTAAGTTTTGCATTTCCTTTTGTAGCAATTCTGCGCATTGGCTTGCAATTCTCTTTTTTGTTTTTCTTATCTTTAAACTCATAAATTCGTTAAAACAGTTACCTATATATATATATAATACACTTCCGAAAACGAATCATTGTATTACACTATGAATAATTTTTACAATGAAACCAAGTAAACTGTAATTCAGGTACTGAATATAAAAAGACAAAAACCTGTTACAGGATATTAAAATGCTGTACATTAATATTTAATTAAAACAGTGTTTATGCAGAATATTCGGTTAGTTCATAAATAATAACAATAATAATAAAGCTGCTGATTTAACAAATAATTGTCATTATTTTATTCTAACAATAATGTGTTTTATTATTAATTTTAAGATTCCTAAGAAAAAAATCGTCATCTAAAAGTTATAATTTAAATTGAAAAAATAAAAAGTTTTTATGCGAAGTTCTGTTTAGCCAAGCAGTATTTTACCTGATTTTACAAATTATCAACAGCTCTTCTTGAACATTTTTCACTATTCTATTCTTTTGTTATCAACCCTCTCTTTCAACAAAGAAGCATATCAACTGTCAGCTTACCTTATCGTCATTGTCCGCCCCTTGTCAATCCGTGTTGGTAAAAGGGGGAAGAGTCAGTTACAAGTTTCCGTCTCTAACCATTTCGGAGTAGTTATTTAGAGTTACAACAATCAGGTTCGCACGATTTAGAGAGAGATTTCTTACATTACAAAAATCAGTCTCAAACCGTTTCGAGGGAGTTTGTTCGTGTTACAAAATTCCGGTTCAAACGCTGAGAGGGTTAATGGAATCTAAAAACAAATCTTTTAAAATAACACCGAGGCGCCACTGGAATTTTTATATCATTCCTTTTAAAACTGTTATTTTGAATTTGAAATGTGAATTAAAAAGCATCAGTGAGTGTATTTTATATATCTGTCTGATGTTGAAGCTAAAAATATTACGTCTGCATTATAAATATAAATAAAAGTAGAAAGTAAATGATCAAATAAGAAAATCTATGTATATTTTAACTAATTGCAAAGCGTCACTTAAAATTTCATATCATTATTTTTAAGGTTCATATTTCAAATTCTTCTAGCCATAAAGTAGCGGCGTCACAAACTTTTAACCCGTTAAGGGTTTTTTGTACTGATTTATATACAGGAATATTTTAAATAAACGAAGTAATTTACACAATGCAGAAAAAAAAAAAAAAAGTTCAAAAATTCAGTTTCCTGTGCTAAAAGATAAGGAATTATACACAATAACGTAGGACACCTGCAAAAGAATAAGCTTTATACAAAGTGGATGAAATTAAACAAAAGAATCCATACACAACTTGCTGTCGTTCAAAGTACGAAATTGTGAACTTTTTAAGCTAATACTTACTATCAAATTGAAAAGAAACGACGAAAGATAGTAGTCGCTCGATGCGATAAAGTAAACACGAACGATCGTCTTTACGGTTACGGAAAGGAATAGAGTCTGCTTCGGTTGCTTCTCATTGGTTCAAAGCAAATCGTGCAAATTTCAGCTATTGGTCTCCGATTGCATCTAGGGAAAGGAATAGCCTTCAGCGCATGCTCAGATCGTGCTATTTTGGTCTTAAAGAAATACCTTTGTGCTTTAATATATAAGATTGTTCAGTTTTTGATCTCATGCGTATTAAACTTCAGCGGGTCACCTAACTGAGGAAGCCATCCACTCTGCAGGTGATCAAAAATGTAATGATACGCCTCTAGACCACACTAAAGTTGAATTAGAATCTGCGCGGGTCAGGTAAGCTTGATCCGCACCTGACCCGCAATGAAACAATGTTCAATTTATACTGTATAAGATACTAAATTAAAATTCTAGTACGCAAAATACAGTTTTATTATTGAATAGATCTTTCAAAAAATAAAAAATTACATAAATATTAGTAGTATGTAATAATATTTAAACTAGTAGAAAATTATAATTATATTAAAATTACTAGCAGGCTTTGCCCGCTTCGCTGGACATTAAACTTGAATGAGATGTCAAAATCCCATATCTTTATTAATAACCTAAGTTCTCGCTGTGATTGGTAGAGGTTTTCTCGCTCGCAAAGTGAGGAGTCTGGGTCTCCACTGTCTTCGGCACAACTTACCCACTCCTTACTTCCTCTTCCTCAGCGGGTGAGTTCGAAGTTTTGCAAAATCACACTAATGTACATAATGCGTACACTTAATCAATAACCAGTCTGGGTCCCCACTGCCTTCGGCACAACTTACCCCCTTCTTACTTCCCCTTCCTCAGCGGGTGAGTTCGAAGTTTTGCAAAATCCCACTAATGTATATAATGCGTACACTTAATCATTATCCGCACACTAAAATTCGCCGTTCTAAGATAATTCAAAGCGAATTCAAACGGAAAAAAATGTTTTTACACATGTTTATTGGGAACAACTTCAGTATAACCCCACAACGATATTTGGCGATTTTTTTGTTGGCGATTATGGCTAAATCATAAATCTAAAAATCATAAATCATATATGATAAATGATAAAATCATAATCTAAATCATAAAACATAAAACATAAAATCATAAATCCAAAATAAACAATATATTAGGCTGCCATATTATATCGCAAACAGTCCAGAACGACATTGTTATCCTTCAAAGCGGCGCCAAAGAAAAATCGCCAAATTCAGCTGTTGGGTTATACTGAATTTATACTGTTTATTGCCCTCCGACTCCGAGAAGGGGGGGGGGGATTTCGAATTTCGTGAAATCCAGTTACAATAAGTGCCGGATGCAAACAAACAATTTACGCACCAAATTTCGTTACCACAGAAGTCTTTAATAGAAAATATTATAAATAAATAAATACAAAACGCACAGCTTTAGTATGGGAACCGTTTGGTGACTTTAAATATTATAAGCCATTTTTGCGATGAACTGAATTGGCTATCTCAATTGTGCAATTAAAGATCTTGGCGAGAAACGTCCGAGCTACGTCGGTTCCGAATTTCAAATTTTGCCAAAGGGATCCAATACTAAAGCTGAAAATAAATAAATAAATAAAATAAAATAAAATAAAATAAAAACTCTATTCTGATATTTACAAAATAAAAATAAAAAATCTTAATAAAATCCAAATTATAATCATTAACAATTAATGGGAGAACATAAAAAAACACTCATAAGGTACATAATAACAACAAAAAATTTTGTTTTACTGCAGGAAAGAAAAGTACTGCTTAATTAAATAAAAATATTAAACTAATGCCAAATATTTCTATGAAAATATTTATCTACGTGCAAATTCCTCATAAAAAAAAAAAAAAAAAAAAAAAAAAAAAATCACCAACTTTTGTAGGTATTTTTCTCTCTAATTTTTATTATTATTCACGTGAAATTAAAAATATTTCATTTTATTTCTCGAAAATAAAAATATATATAAATGCATGTTTATAAATATAAAACCTTTTACCGAATCCGCGTTGAAAACGGAAAAAGGGTAAAATAAATTAGAAATATCAGACCTATATTTATAAATTTGATACCAAATGAAAGGGGTGATTTTTCTGAATCCAGGGGTGCAAACAGTTTTTCGATGCGACAATTAGATTTTTAAAAAATAACTAAAGTATTAAATTTAAGTGGCAACGGAAAAACGGAAAAAGGGGAAAATAAATTAGAAGTATCAGACCTATCGTTACAAATTTAGTACCAAATGAAAGAGGTGATTTTTCTGAATCCTGGGGTGTAAACAGTTTTTCGATACGACAATTAGATGTTTTAAAATTAACTAAAGTATGAAACTCAGATGGCAAAACTTCACTTCAATCTTTTCATAATTTGTAGTGCGAATCACGCGAATAAAAAAGTTTTTATCTTAAAAATTTATTTTTGCATTTTATTTTTCCATTCAAAGCGTTTTAGTGAAAAAATATTTATGGCGCATGCGCAAGCGTTTTTTACCCACAATTTAAACACTAATCATAATTTTGAAAATTTCTATAGATATAATTTTAAGTTGGGTAAAGACCTATGTTTCTGCCAAGCGCCGTTGAATTCCGTCCAGCCGTTCTCGAGTGATGCCCGGACAAACGTGTTTTAGTCTTTTACCCCCCAGGGGGGAACGGGGGGGAATTCCTGAAAAGTTGATAGGTATAATTTTAAGTTGGGTGAATACCTAAATCCCTGCCAAGCGCCGTTGAATTACGGACACGATGACACACACACACACACACACACACACAGGCAAAATTTTCTGAAGTCATTTTCGGCTTTCATGGGGTGTGAAACGTGAAGATATCGCAAAATTTTTCGATTCCGACAAATTTACAGACAAAAGTCTGATTTTATTAATATAGATTTGTCTAATTTTAAACAAAACTACTTTTTTTTTTTTGTATAATGTAACAAAATTTCTTAGGCATTAAAATAATCCACTATTTTAAAATATATTGACAGCAAGTAAAACAACAACAACAGCAACAACAACAAAAAAAAAAAAAGGTAAAGGCAAATATTCATTAGGCGGCAAATGATTTTCCTATAAAAAGTTTTAAAAGTTAAATATTATTATTATTATTATTATTATTATTTTTACGAATCATGTCGCTTTAAAGTGTTTTGGCGCAAGAGAAAGTTAACTAATTTCAGAAAAATAACTAATTTTTGCATTCAAAAGATTATATTCATAAAAAAAAAAAAAAAAAAAAAAACAGAGATTCCTGTTTTTATCTGCAGGTTAAAAAATGCAAACTTGAAAGCCACTCAATCCAATGCTGTACTTTAGAGTAAATCCCAGATAGTCACCAGCCGCCCACTACAATGCGGCGTTAAACTCACTCCTTTCTTCCAGCATAGGTCGTTTATTTTGTTAACCCTTTGTCTTCCTTAACGTTCTAAACAGTATTACCAAATTCTCTTTTATTTAACTAACACCAATATTTTCTGCCCTTAATAATTTAATTTAATTTTAATTTTTACTTTCTTCTGTATGTAATTATAGAGAAAGTATTGGATTCGTGAAAATTTTCGACCTCCGCTTTTTGATGGAGTTACACGTTTTGGGATGTCCTGAACAAGAATTGGTAGTTTTTGGAAAATGTTTGTCTGTGTGTATCACGATTTTTGTGGACACTGTATCTCACGAACCAATGAATGAAATTTAACCAAACTTGGTATTTGGTTGCACCCTGACATAAAATGGTGCTGATTAGATTTGGGGATCAATCGCTCAAGAGGTGGCGCTGTGATCGCATTTTTTGTAAACTTTTAACACGGCAGTATAAGACAAAATTTCGTATAAATGTGCATAATGAGAGTTATTTTAAACTTGTGATTGTAAAATTAATATGAATTATTGATAATAGTAGTAGTTAAGTAGGAAAAAAATTTTGTGCATGTCGGGGCATCGGTTCCCCCCCCTGGGGGAAGTACCCTCGGGGGCGGGGGGTAAATTTTCAAAATGTGTATCTTTCGAAAGGTCTCGTCAATACCTTTAAAACGAATGGTTGAACTATAAATCTGTGATAATTTAAAACAAAGTTATCGATTTTTTTTACTGTTAACGAAAAAAATAAATCTTTTTTTTTTTTTTTTTTTTTTTTTTTTTTTTAATGTCACAGAGGGAATTTGTATAGGAAAATATAGAGGAAAGTCTTGTGATGGCCACAACATACTAGTTTTCTGGTGTTATGCCAAATTCATATTTAATCTCCAGTTATGACTTGATTCAAAAGGGATTTGTTTTGTTGTTCAAGAAGGAGGCAAACACTGTAAATAGTGTTAGGCTTGTTCCGTTCTCTCAAAACGTGCAGAACCCATATATCAGGTATTTAAGTGCATTAAAGTCTTTAAATAAGTAAAAAGAACTGAATTATCGATGCTTACTCTCTCTATAATCTTTTAAATGCTAACCGAAGGATTATAAAGAGCAAAACCGCTGATAAATTCATATGTGAAGTCTGCCACTCTTGTTTGCAGTCCCTCACCCTTCCTTGAGCCATAATATCGCAAGACAAAATCTCGCCGGATAAAATACCGCATCGAATAAAAAAATTAGCACGAGCTAAGGCAACTGCAGGTAATATGGCCACCTTAAGGATAGAAAACTTTTACCAATAATAGTAATCGTTTTAAAATTAAATAAAAATTCTCCAAAACAGATAACTTTTTTTAATACGCAAAAAAAAAAAAAAAAAAAAAACAATAATCAAGATTTAAACTTGCAAGAATTATTAAAAAAAAAAAGGGTATTTAATGAAGTAATATGCCCATATGCAAATAATATGAACATAGATAAAATATAAGGAAGAGATTCATATTTAACGCATGAAAACACATCAATTTATTACAAAGCAAAATTTAATTTTTGTAGCTTTACGAAAATTAAGGAAAAGATAAGTAAGAAGAAAATTTAGAAAACAATGTTAAGCAATTTGAAACAATTTTCAGGAAAACTTAAAGCAATTTTAAACTTTTTACGGTCAAAAATGTCTTTAATTTATTTCGACTTCACATGTATGGCATGTACAAACTTTTCTATCCTTCATGGTGAGCTCTACGCATTCCTCGCGCACATAATTATAACATACAACATATAATCTCATATCCACAACTTTATCCTTGTTGCAAATACCGATAAACTGTCTTTCTTTATTACTTTTCTTTGCTCAGGGACCATTTCCACTATTATTCGTAGACAGCTTTTTTTTTCTATTGCTGTTGTGATGCGTGAGTATGTTCAATATTATTTTGAGAAGCCCTCGGAAAGCGGTCTTTTTTTTCAAAATTAGAGCACGATAGTTCATTGCCGATTTTATGACAGCAGTATTTGAGAGACAAGGAGTGTGACAAACCTGTTTTTCAGAAGTTGTCTCTTAGGAAGAATTTTTTTGTTCTTCCACTTTTGGCACTATTCTTTGTTGGAGGTGATTTTCAGACACAGAACTTAGAGCAAAAGTTTCCTCAGGAATTACATTGACAGGAAAGATAGGATAGGATTGACACGATAGATACCTGTCCCTTTGAAGCCCTCTTTAACGCTGCAAATGTCAATGTCATTGATTTGTCCCAAACTGCAGAAAGTATTCTTCCAAATCGAGCTTTTGTAAATTTCCATGGTTAGTTTGTTCCAAAAACAAAAGAACTTCTTGGTCACAAAATTGCTCAAGTGGCCCAGAACAGGATTTATCCAAAGGCTGCAGCTCATGGATTGTATTAGAAGGTGAGCAAAATTGAAGAATGGCCTTTTTTTTTTTTATCCTCATCTAGAAATAAGTATTCAAGATAGGATTTGACCCCATCAAAGGTGAAAAGACAGCGTCCTTGTGGTTTAAATTTTGATACATGCAATTAATATGCCCACTGGGTAGATTGTCAACGATAATGGATTTTAAAAAACCGTTTGTAATTTTGTCTGAAAACACAGCAATCGAAATTCATTTGCACAGTTGAAAAGACCATTAAACCCGCTAAAACATTATGTGTAACACTAAGTACAGATACGTTATTTCAATTAGAAAAGTAACAAACTTAGAAGAGACAAATTTATAAAATGGATTTGCAATTGCAACTAACAACAAATCAACAATGACTGTCCCCCATGCACTTGATCAAGGTTAATGGGCAACACAGAAATAAACTATGTTCTTCTGACTTGGAGCGACTAGAGACCCTATATTAGGAAGAGACTGGACATTGACGGAAAGTCGGGCATTTTATTGCCAAATCGGAGCAACTCCCGTACAACGTAATGCTTTTTTCTTCGCGATGAAAACTTTACTATACAATGTAAATGGAAAAAAATTGTATTAAATCTATTCAAAAAGCAATGCAAAATATAAATATATGTTTTTTTTTTTTTTTTCCGTCTTAGGGGGAAAAAAATGGAAGAAAAACGAATTTTGTTTTAATCTTCCGTAAGATATGGTCACAGTATCAACTGTGATCGGAAAAAAGAGGATTTTTTGTTATATATTTCGGCATTAAGTAAAATACGTTGATTGTGAAAGGAGTACTGCCTTATTATTATTATTATTATTATTATTATTATCATGGTGGATATATATTTTACATTTAAAAAGTTTGAAAAATGTTAACAGAAATATGGTAATCTTAATTTTTGTCAAGAATTCCTGAATAAATGTAAAACTACGGCAGAAGAAAGGAAATTATTATTTTTTTTAATAATTTTATAAAAATATGTATGTAATATTTTTAAAAACTAATAATACATATTTTATTTGTCACATTTACACCTTATTATTAATAATGACGTAATTATTATTTTTGTAAAGATATTAACCAATAATTAGAAATAAAAATTTAATAAAAATTTGTCAAAATGCTAAGTCATATTTTTAGAAATTAAAAAATATTCTTTTATTTATTTTATTTAAGTTTACTTATTTCGTTGATTTATTTATTATTATTATTATTTTTTTTTAAAGTATTATGTAAATAAATACAATAACTTATTTAAATATTATTATAAAAATTTATTAAGGGAAGTATTACTTAAAGGAAATTTATATTTAATATGCTAGTAAATAATGTACACCTTATTTTCTTTATTTTTTTTCAGAGTTGCAGAATCTTCTGAGCTGCTGTTGGATGCTGGTGGCAAGCTGCTATTAATTGTTAATGATGACGAATTTTTTCTTTTATTGCCTGCAGAAAAGCCCAAGAAATTCAGGGCTATAAGAACATTTTTTTCAAAACTGTTGTGTTGCTGCAGAAAAGCCTTTTAGAAACTTCATCCCAGATCCAAAATAGACATTTCATAAAAAATATAGCCGAAATAAGAAATAAAATAGAAGTAAGAAAACCTAGCTTAAAAGAAATAATAGTAAATTTAATGAGGAAGGATTTCCCTCAGTGATGTCTATTTGTCAAAGGCTGACGAGGAAGGATTTCCCTCGTCAGTCTTTGTATCATTCGTATCGACGAAGAAGGACTCCCCTCGTCGATACGAATCTGTCAAGCAGGGTAGAGGAAGGATTTCCCTCCCCATCATGAATCTGTCAATCAGAAGCGAGGAAGGATTTCCCTCGCTGATATGAATCTATCAAGTAGGGTTGAGGAAGGATTTCCATCGCCGATATCAATCTGTCAATCAGGGTCGAGGAAGGATTTCCCTCGCCATTTTCTACAATAGTTTTGTAATATTCCTCAAGAAATAGAAAATAAAAGAAACAATAGTGAATAATGTTCTCTTTTTTGTGTCATATTTTTAAGATAGTTTTTTTCTTTTTCTTAATTGTATTAAAAAACCTCTCTATATCCAACCTCCATGTAATGGAAATTTCTTTAAACAAAATTTTTATTAATCCCTAACCCTATCATTATTGCATAATAATAGTGTTTCTATAGATGCAAAAAATTTTCTAAGTATCAAATATTTTTCAGGTTTCAGGACAAATAAGGAATCTTATCTTCCCTCAGATCCATAAACAGAGGGACAATAATGATTTGTATTACCCGTTGATAAAAAATGAAGAATTCAGATTCATTTATTATTACTACTTTCTTCTATATTCAATAGAAGAAAGTATTGGATTCGTAAAAATTTTCCACTTCTGGTTTTCGACGGATTTACACGTTTCCAGAGGTCTAGAGCACGATTTGACCGTTTTCAGAAAATGTCTGTGTGTGTGTGACAAAAATTTTGTGGCAACTGTATCTCCGGAACTATTGCTCAGAATTACATATAAATTTATATGTAGATGCACCTTCACTTAAATTAGTGCCTATCAACTTTTGGTGTCGACTGTTCAAAAGGTGGCACTGCTATATAACGATTTCCACAATTTAAAGGAAAGGCTATATCTCAGGTTCTATTGCGTACAATCAAACAAAACTTGATATGTAAGAAGACCATTATGAGACCTTATACTGATTCAATTTGATTGCTCATCGACCAACAGGTGGCGCTGCTATACAGCGATTTCCGCAATTTCAGGGAAGGCTATAGCTAAGGAGCTACTGCACAGAATTGCTATAAATCTATATGTAGATGCACCTTAACATAAATTAGCGCCTCTAAACTTTTAAATGTCAATCGATTAAGAGGTGGCGCTGTTACACAGTGATTTTCGCAATTTAAGGGAAGGCTATGTGTCAGATTCTATTGCATATTATCAAACAAAACTTGATATTCGAGAAGGTCACTATGAGACTTACGCTTATTCAATATGGATGCTTGTCGGCCAAAAGGTGGCACTGCTATGTTGAAAATTTCCTCGAAAACGGGAATGCTATATCCAAATTTCTATGGCATATAACAATACGAAACTTGATATATGAGATAACCGTTATAAAAATGCACTTTATAAGATGTTATTTATAGACAATAAAACTGTCTTTCTTTGGATATTTAGTGTTAGTTTTCTATAAGATGAAAAACATTTGCATTCATTATGTTAGATAATTTTGATAATTAATAGTTTTAATATATTAGTTGCACTTAGGGAACTTGTATAGTATAGAAAAATATAGAAGGAAGTCTTGTGGTGACCACAATTTACTAATTTTTTTTTTTAAGTGCTTAGTGTGATTTTTTCCCCCCTTCCTTGTCAAATACTGTGACTTCCCCTTTCACCCTCTACTTTACTTATTTTTGTGAATATTGTTAACAAAAATGTAGATTTTCTGTTCCTTTACTTTTTTTAGAGAAGATATTTCATAAATAGACAGTTTCTAGTGCACGAAAAGATTTTATTCAGCTAGTATTTCTGAAATAGTTCACCAAATCTACCACCAGTCTCAAAACAGTGAGGGGAAGTAAAAAAAAAAAAAATAGCGTTTTATGCTCCGTCGAACAAAAATTTCACTTAATCAGGAACAGTAGCGTGAGTGCCCCACCAGATTATTTACATTATTTTTGAATAACAGTGAATCGAATATTCAGTGACACACTCAGTTTTACAGTAATCACAATCCTGTCCGATCAATAAGCATTTATAAGCCCGTCCCCAAATGTCATCTGCAATGCCATCATTTTTTCCCCATGTATTTGTGTAATGTAAATAATCTGGTGTGTCCTCACACGACTTTCTCTTACCATGAAATTTAATACTATAAATACAGATTGAAAATTAAGGGGTAAGAAAACGAGTACTATTATGCAAACCTATGTTAAAACAATTCAAATTAAGCCTCGGAACAGCTTTATTTGACAAATAATTCTACGTGAAGGGAGCTGCCGCCCCCGTCAACACCCACTTTCATTACTGTACCCATATTCATATAGAATTCATATCTGTTATTAAATTCAAAAGTTCATTTAAAATTATTCAGAGAACATTCGTACGCAATATTTTTTTTTAACTTATCAGTCTTGATCAAACTTTTCTAGTAACAAACGTATTGTAACGAATCTTTCTCCAACCCCATGGAATTTGAAGGGGAGTGCCCTTTCCACCAACTCACCCCATCCCATCTCTGGCATAGACCTTATATAATAGACCACGCATCCCTCCTCATTATCTGTCTGCGACATGAAGTAGCTTCCCCAGCGAAATTATCACGTGATATAGACCAGGAGAGAGAGACGAAAATGAATATTATGTGCTTTTTCCACAGGAAAGAAAGTAGTTTAGAGTTTTTTAATTTCTGTATTGTACACATACTTTTTATTTAAGCTTTTAGATTTACGCATTGTTGGAAAGCTAAAATGTCATAGATTAATTATAAAAAAAATTCCTTTGTGAGAAACCATTCTGAAGAGGAGAATTTCTTGTTTGAATTCTTACAAAAATAAGTGCTTTCTTATGGAAGAATCGCCCTTAACTCCATGTCACGTGACATAAGGTGCTGACTTCAAAGGATGAATGTTTCAGATTACACCCTCATGTTGAAGACATTCACTATAATGGGAAGTCCTATTGGTGGCGTAGTCTATATATATAAGGTCTATGATCTCTGGCATAGACCTTATATAGATAGACCACGCATCCCCCTCATTATCTGTCTGCGACATGAAGTAGCTTTCCCAGTGAAATTATCACGTGATGCAGACCTGGAGAGAGAGACGGGAATGAATATTATGTGATTTTTCTGTTGGAAAGAAAGTAGTTTTGAGTTTTTTAATTTCTGTATTGTACACACAATTTTTATTTAAGCCATTAGATTTACGCATCGTTGGAAAGCTAAAATGTCATAGGTTAATTATAACAAAATTTCTTTTGTGAGAAACCATTCTGAAGGGGAGAATTTTTTGTTTGAAAAAAATAAGTGCTTTCTTATGGAAGAATCTCCCTCAACTCTCTGTCACGTGACATACGGCGCTGACCGCAAAGGATGAAGGTATCAGATTACACCCTCATGATGAAGACATTCACTATAATGGGAAGTCCTATTGGTGGCGTAGTCTATATATATAAGGTCTATGATCTCTGGAGCGGACGAGGGGTGACTTTTAGGATTGCAAAGAACAGAGGGAGAGACTGGTTTTTGATGCAAACGGACGGAGCGAACTGCTTCCTAAGATGTTTTGTTTACTATTAGGTTGATTTCTTTAGAAATCGATCTATTGCAATCACTTCGTTTATCTATCTATCTATCTATAATGAAAATTTTGTCATCACGATAACTCCCGAAATAATACTTCAAATTGAACATTGAACCAAATTTGGACAGTGAACTGATCTTATAAATATCTTGGATGAGTTCGTTAACCAAGTTGCTCCGACTTTTTGTTTTCAAGTGGCAGCCACTTGAAAATATCAAGCCCACAATGTAAAAAAGCAGATTTAAAGCAAGATTTGCTTGAATTTTGATGCAAATACAGGCCACATAAAGGTCTCAATTAAGTTTATTATTGAAGTTTATCCGCCATTTTTAATAAAGTGGCAGATATTTAAAGTTAAGCGGGGCCACTTGAAATCAAGCTACCACATGGAAAATTAAAATCACTATAACTTCCGAAATAATACTCCAATTCGAACCAAATTTGGACAGTGTTTTAAATTATTTTATAAATATCTTAGATGAGTTTGTTAACCAAATTGCTCCGCCATTTTGTTTTCAAGTGGAGACCACTTGAAAATTTCAAATTCAAATTGTAAAAAGCGTATTCCGAATTTTTTTTAATTTTGATGTATACATAGTTTATACAAGTGTCTCAAAGAACTTTATTAATGAACTTTATCAGCCATTTATAATAAAGTGGCGGATATGTTAAGTTAAGCTGGACCACTTGAAATCAGGCTACCACTTGAAAATTTAAAACCATGATAACTTCCGAAATAATACTCTAAATGGAACCAAATTTGAACAGTGTCTTAACTTATCTTATAAATATCTTAGATGAGTTTGTTAAATAAGTTGCTCCGCCATTTTGATTTCAAGTGGAGACCACTTGAAAATTTAAACTGTAAAAAGCGTATTCCAAATTTGTTTGAATTTTGATGTAAATACAGACCACATAAGGATCTCAATGAAAATTATTAATGAACTATATCCGCCATTTTTAATAAAGTGGCAGATATCTTAAGTTAAGCGGTGCCACTTGAAATCAGGCTACCACTTGAAAATTTAAAATCATAATAACTTCTGAAATAATACTACAAATCGAAACAAATTTGGACAGTATCTTAACTTATCTTATAAATATCTTAGATGTGTTTTTTAACCAAATTGCTTCGCCATTTTGATTTCAAGTGGAGACCACTTGAAAATTTGAAATTCACATTGTAAAAGTGTATTCCGAATTTGTTTGAATTTTGATGTATAAATAGACCATGTAAGGGTCTCAACCAAGTTTATTAATGAAATTTAACCGTCACTTTTTGGAAAATACCGGATATTTTATGCTAAGCGGGCCACTTGAAATCAGGCTCCCACTTCAAAATTTAAAATCACGATAACTTTTGAAATAATTCTCCATATCGAACCAAATTTGGACAGTGATATTATCATATAATTGTCTTGAACGTGTTCACTGGGCAACTTGTCCTGACATCTTGTTTTTAAGTTGCAGCCTCTTGAAATCACACTGCCACTTGAAAATAGGGCATCACGATAACTTTTAAAATCCTAAACTAATTCAAATAAAAGTTGAATAGTGAACTTATGGTTCAAATATCTAAGATAAGTTCACTTGGTGACTTGATCAGCAATTTTATTTCCAAGTGGCGGCCACTTGAAAATTTGTCATTATGGTAACTTTAGTAATACTGAATCAATTCGCATCAAATTTGGATATGGATTTATCATTCAAATATCTCAGATAAGTTCGCTGGGCATTTCACTCCGCTTTTTACTTTCTTCTATATTCAATAGAAGAAAGTATTGGATTCGTAAAAATTTTCGACCTAGGGTTTTTGTTGGATTTACACGTTTTGAGAGCTGTAGAACACGATTTGACCATTTTTAGAAAATGTCTGTCTGCCTGTCTGTGTGTGTATGTGTGTGACAAAATTTTGTGGCAACTGTATCTCAGGAACTACTGCACAGAATTTCATACAAATTGGTATGTAGTTGCACCTTGACATAAATTAGTGCCTATCAACTTTTGGTAAAAATTGTCTTGCAGGTTGCGTTGCCATCCCGCCTTTTCTAAATTTTTAACATGGTGATATAGGACAAAATTTTGTATAAATGTGCATAAAGATAATTATTTTTTAGTAATCATTATGAAATTTACAAGAATTATTTATAATAGAGATAGTCAACTGGGAAAATTTTTTTGTATGTGTAGGATCCTCGCCACCCCCCTGGGGGGGGGGAAGTCTCCCCTCGAGGGGAGTAAATTTTCAAGATGGGTATCTTTCGAAAGGTCTCGTCAATACCTTTAAAACGAATGGTTGAACTATAAATCTGTGATAATTTAAAACAAAGTTATCGATTTTTTTTTTTACTTTTAACGAAAAAAAACTATAATAAATCGTTTTTTTTTTTTTTTTTTTTTTTTGACGAAATTTAACCAAACTCGGTATTTTGTTGGCCCCTGACATAAACTGGTGCTTATTAGATTTGGGGATCAATCACTCAACAGGTGGCGCTGTGATCGTATTTTTTTCTAAATTTTTAACATGGCAGTATAGGACAAAATTTCATATAAATGTACATAATGAGAATTATTCTTAACCTGTGATTGTAAAATTAATATGAATTATTGATAGTAGTAGTAGTTAATTTGGAAAAGAAAATTTGTGCATGCGGGTGCATCGTTCCCACCCCCCCCTAAAAAAAAAAAAAAAAAAAAAAAAAAAATTGAAAAAAGAATAGTATTTTTTTTTTTCTTTTAAATATGGTTACTGAGTGAGTTTGTATAGGAAAATATAGAAGAAAGTCTTGTGTTGGCCACAACATACTAGTTAATTTTATGTTTTCAGATAGCAAAATGTAGCATTTAGAAGTTATTTTGATGAATCCATCTAAATTATCAAAGATATCAATGTTTTTCTTACCGTGAATTATGATTAAGCTTTTGATGAATAACATATATTTCTAAATTAAATATATTTTTATATTTAATAATAAATTATATATAATAACTTAGTGGAGAAATTTATTATGATGCGTTTACATATTGGTAAAAAAAGTTATCTGTAATAAATTTCTATTTTTATTTAGCACATTTTAAACATAAAAGAAAAAAAATATCTTCTTGTTAAATAATCGTGTCAGTAAATGATTCAATTATTTAAAATCAAAGTTTATAATCATTCAACAAATAGAAGCCATAAAGATATACAATTTGGTGGCAAAACTTGCGACTTAGCGATGAAATTTCTGATTTGGCGCCAAAATTTGATAGTTGACGACGAAATTTTTGGCTTGGCGGCGAAATTCGTTATTTGATGACAAAATTTGGCGACCTTGGCGATGAAAAATGGCAGCTTTGACCTCATTATCACATATCATAATCACATTTTTTTTTTCAATACTTTTTGAAGACGACACCTTTTGAATGTTTCCTTGTCAGATGAATAAGGCGTTTAGACGCTATCGCACTTTAAAAGGTTTGGGCCCATAGGTCATAATGATAAAGGTTTTTTGTTTGTGTCCCTAGATTCACCAAAATCAATAGGGTTCGTGCTATGGTGATCTATAATAATATGTACCAACTTTCAGCATATTCGAACAGTTTAGGCGCTATCGTGTTCACTGACACATATACATACACTCACACACAGACACACACATACATACATCCTCGTAAAAATAGCAAAAATTAACTCAAGGGACCTAAAAACGTGTAGAAATACCAAAATTTCAAAGTCGGATTTTTGACATGATTACAATACTTTCCTCACATATGTATGTTCAGAGAGTAGCAAAAAAAAAAAAAAAAAAAAAAAAAGCAGAAACCTCATATTAATAACAAGGAATATTTAAAAACTGTATAATAAAATAACATATGAGTATATAGACATGAAAGAGATTTAATCGCTGGAAGTCAACTGCATTAGCTCTCTGGCCGAAAATAACGACTGTATAGGCTTTTTACAGTCAATGAAGAACACCTGAGCAATCAAGAAACTGTCAAAAATTTTTAACCAACTTTGGTCTACCATCCAAGGACATTTGCAGCAAATTGGTAAAATAAGTAGAACAAGTATTTGGGTTTCGCATAATCGGTCTGAAGGAAACAAAGCTTACAGATCAAGCACACGGAACTTACAGCGAGAGTCGAAAAAAAGTAAACGCCAATCTTTCATTTATAAAATGATTAATTTTTAATACATTCCTTACGTATAGTATAAAGTAAATATACAGAATGAAGAACTTATTCAAGAAGAATTTAACAACTTATAAACATTAAATTATAACAAAATACAACAAGAAATAATTTAACTTAAGTAGGTATGCATCTAATTTTATGCGTCAAAAAAAAGTAAACAGAGAGTATTTATAACAAAATTATAATGAAAACAATTAGAATTAATATTTCGTTTGTTTTCCTTTTGTTTTTATCACATCCTTTAACATTTTAGGCATAGATGCCACCAGATTTGTTGTTATTTCTGGCGATATATTTTGCCATTCTTCCATGATAGTAGCTTTCAATTCTTCTTTATTAGAAATGGTTCTTTAGCGTACTTTTTTTTTTATCAAGGTATGCCCACAAATGCTCAATGGGATTGAGATCCGGGGACTGCGGAGGATGGTCCAAGGTTTTGGGTGCCCGATATTATAACTATTCTTTCACTATTTTTCATGTGTGTTTGGGATCGTTATCGTGTTCGAAGATCCAACTTCTTGACAGTCCCAATTTCTCAACACTAGGAGCAACATTGTTTTTCAAAATACTTAAATAATCCATTTTATTCATAGTAGCTTCTATAAATACTAAATTTCCAACCCCTGCTGCTGCCATACACCCCCAGACCATAACTGAACCACCCCCATGTTTAATAGTTGTAGCTGCATACTTATCACTAAGTTCTTTGTTTTTCGGTCTCCATATTTTTGGCTGCTTGTTTGTACTAAAAATTTAACATTTTTTTTCTCATCACTAAATAAAATATTACTCCAAAAATTTAACTCCTCGTTATGGTATTTTTTGGCAAATTGCAGACGTTTAATCTGGTTTACTTTTGATATGAATGGTTTCTTACGCGGAAACCTACCGTGTAACCCATGCTCATTAAAAGTCTTTCTTATAGTACTTGCACTTACTTTCTTTCCTGATGCTTGCAAGATCTTTTCAGACATTTTTACTGCAGTAGTAGGTGGATTTGCTTTTACCTCACGTAGAACAGTTCTTACTTCTGCATTGGTAAGTCGTCTTGGTCTTCCAGTTCTTTGAAAATCCTTTACCTGTTTGTACCTGATGTATTTGTCAATAATTTTCTTGACTGTACAATGGCTTCTTTGAATTATTTCTCCTATTTCACTTAATGATTTCCCATTTCTTTTCAAATTTATTATTATTTTTCTTGTTTCTAGCAATGTTTGTTTCCCCATAGCCATCTCTTAATTTTTAAAAGAAAATTCTAGAAAATATGTCATGAGCAATGCAGGCATCAAGAATTTAACTTCGTTTAAAATTCTGCAAGAAAAAAAGGGGTGGAAACATATTTTAAAAGATTTTGAAATGAAGATTTGTCGATGTTTACTTTTTTTTTTTTCACAATTTTTTTTTTTGAAAAATTGAAATACTTTTTATTAAAGTGAAATATTTCTTCTTCTAATTACAGTTTGTCTAATATTTATAAAGAGTTAAACTTCTAATAAATAGTTACTTAACTAGACAATATCATATTCCGTTACAGGTGATTAATGTATTTGTAATAAAGGGTTTAGTATATGACAAGTTAGTGTTTACTTTTTTTTTACTTTCACTGTATATTGCTTCAGTAGAACAATACAGAAACGTTTTTTGATCACTTGATCACTGCAGCTTAAATAAGTGTCTTTTGTGATAGTCCAAAATACGTAAAATCTTTTTGTAAAAATGAATAGAACCGACTCCAAAAAGCAACTATTATTCAAGCAACTGAAAATAAAATGAAAAATAGCATAAAATGAAATTGCAAATTGCGCCTAAAAGTACAAAATGAATTCTTTCACCAGACAACATAAACACTACAGTTAATCGTAACTTTTGAAGTCAGCGCAAAATTTAATGAAATTTGATAAAATTTGATTCTTTTTTTACAGATTTGTTTTTAGACCGATAGCTACAAACGCTGTTGTCTTTGAATGATCCATCTTCATAACTTCCTTTATTATTTTATCACTGCATACAATTGGTCCAATATTAACATCTACATAGAACAGTAAACATCCTTCGCAGTTCGGTATTATTTATGTTTCCACGAAGTTATTTGAATTTTCTTTTCAAACTTTTGCAGCTTACGAAATCTTAATTGTTTATTTGAATCATAGTACACTCCTGCTCAAAAGTTTAGCAAGATTTGCAAGCGATCAGTTTTTTTTAATTAAAAAATTTATTTTTCGATGAAATGATTTCAAACATTGGGTATTTAAAGAACTGGGTCTTCCTCATGTTTTTCATGAAAATTGGTGTAATACAACATTTAGGGGGCCGGTAATAAACTGAGCAAAATCAGTAATGTTTGTGATTACCTTGTATCATTAAATGAACGAAATGATTTGTAACTTTAAGATATCTTAATATTGACCTAGTACAATTTGTCGATGAATTCGTGTGACGACAGCATGTTAAATAACAGAGATATAAGCATTTATTTTAAAACTCTAAAAAAATCAGCATGTTTTTTCATTCACAGTTACAGAGTTCTAAACGAAAATTATTCCCATTTTCAGATAAATTGAAAGAACACTTTTGCAACAGTATACTGAAATCGGAATACAAATATCTTAAATATTTTATAAATAAGATTTATGTAAAACGTTTTCATTGCGCTTGCGCAAAAGATAGAAAAATAATTATTACATGGGCATAGCTGCCAATATTTAATTTATTCCGGAGTACTTTTAGCCCCGCCTTTATTCCGCACCACTTTCTTTATATAAAAAGTTTATTCAATACATAATTTCGATAAAATAAGACAAAATACTTTTAAAAAATATGTGGCATGAATTAGAGGCGGGGCTAAAATTACTCCGGAATAAATTAAAATATTGGCAGTTGTGCATAGGTTAAAAGCTGGATATATTGGGTAACTTTTGTCAAAAGTTCATTTGAACAGAATAAAAATTAAGCAAATTGTTGGCGAAGAACGAGCTAGATTTTAGGTTATTTTCCAGAGTTGAAATTTCATCAGGGGTTTTTCATTAATTTTTCGCGTAATTAATTTGAAGAACCAATTATTTCAACCACGCTGCAAAAGGACTTTTTTCGTGAAAAACCCCTTATAAGATTGCAACTCTAATATATTTTTGTTTATTTGCTAAGATTTGTGAGATCACAAGGGGTTTTTCACAAAAAGAACTTTTGTAAAGTGATTGAAATAATTCGATCTTCAAATTAATTACGCGGCATGTGAAAACTGAAAAACCCCTTATTAAAATTTTAACTTTGGAAAATAACCTAAAATCTAGCTCATTCTTTTGCCGAAAATTTGCATAATTTTTACTCTGTTCGAATGAAATTTTGGCAAAAGTTGCCCAATACATCTAGCTTTTAAACTGTATGTAATAAAAATTTTTCTATCTTTCGCGCACGCAGAGTGAAAACGTTTTTCATAAAAATGCTCATAATTCATGAGATATTTAAGATAGTTGTATATTTCGATTGCAGTATATTGTTTCAAAAGAGTGTTTTTTTCAATTTATCTGAAAGTGGGAATAATTTTCGTTTAAAACTCTGTATATTAGAAATAGAAAGCATATTGATTTTTTTTTTTTTTTTTTTTTTTTTTTTTTTTTTTGTAGTTTAAAAATAGATGCTTATTTCTCCGTTATTTAACATGCTATTGTCATACAAATTCATCCTCAAATTTTACTTGGTCTATGCCCATACAACACAGAATGTTTCAGTCATGTTGCAAAATGCTTACAAACTTTCAAAAACATAAAACATTTTAATATGCTCTCCTGATACCTTTCTGAAACATTCGCCCTTTTCCATGTTCTCTCTGTTATGTGATTGAAACGTTTCTGTTACTTATCTGATTTTTTTGTTACGACCGCGTACATTTCTACGTTTATGAAAGTAATCGGAAAGCTAACTGGACGTTTCTGTAATATTTACAAATTTTCCGTGTTATATGATTGTTACGTTTCTGAAACATTTTGGGTTGTTAGGGTATTAAACATATCCTAAATTTTACAGATCATTTCGTTCATTTAATGATACAGGGTAATCACAAACATTATTATTTATGCTCAATTTGCTATCGGCCCCCTAAATGCTGTCTTAAACCAGTTTTCACTGAAAAACACGAGGAAGACACAGTTCTTTAAATATCCAATGCAAAGCGCGTACAATAGTAAGCGATTCAATTTCTATGGAGATGGATGTTCTTCCAATTTCAGCCATTTCGGGCGGCATATGTAAACAAAAGACGTTATACTTTAGGGTTATCGGAAAGAAGCTTTGCGCTTTAGCGTATTCGGTTTTGTTTACGTGTTTACGATGTTCTGTTCTATTCATTGCTAAATGCTAATACGCGATAAACGTGTTCTTTTCTCCAGGTGAAAGTTATGCTTCTGCTGTCATTTTATTTAAATTATTTCACTTTCTATATATGTGTAATTTAACTTCAATTTAATGGAGATATTTTGCTGCTTTTTTTTTTAATTTTGTGTCATTGAATTAAAAATACGATTTTCGTGACTGATGCTAATTATAAATAAAGTGCTTTATTGATATTTATTATATTGCATTCGCAAATGTCTATAGCTCAAAGGTATATTAATTTTCGGAAAAGATTTTAGTTTAATGAATTAAGAAAGTAATTGTAATAATATAATTTCATATGAACGATTTAATATGTGTGTTCTCTTTTGGAATATGATTCATGCACATACATCGTCAAAGGCGGGGAGAGCAGTTTTTATAGTTTATTTTATAGTCATTAAATAGAAGTTCTAAATTGCAGATTATATTTGAGGAAATTCACATTTTAAGTAAGAAAATTTACACAATTTATCTGTTAAACAAGCTTTCAGGTTGTCATGGATTTAAATCATTTTCTTTCTCCGAAATCGTAGCCACGAAGAACATATTTTTATTCATATTCAAGCAAGCAAAAAAAAAAAAAAAAAAAGCACGTCATGATACGATGCGGAAAACAAAACAACTACTAAACAAAAAAGAAATTATTCCAAAGTCTCTGTTGCTCTCAGCAAACAACCAACTTTTGAGCAAGGGGGGAAAAATGAATGTATAATCAACATTCGAACATGCTCCGCCCCCATGAACGGAGGTTCATCAAAATATCCTAAAAAATATACATACATACATATTAGTTTTAACATACATAAACTAAACTAAATAAAATAAAGCAAGTTACTACAAGATTTTAAGACTCAATCTGCAAATAGATTAAAAAAAAAAAGAGAGAGATTTATATACATGATGAAAATTAGGTTATTTGAAAAAAGAGACAAAAATAAATTGAAAAAAATTAAATCAAGAGTTATAGAGTCTAATTAAAGGGCAACGGTGACAGTTTTGTAATAGGGCGTTTGCGCCCCCCCTTCCCCCCCATGAACAGTTCTTAATCGAGCTCGACAACTTGAACTTTGCCATCTGCTCCAAGAAATAATTTAATTATTCTTCCAGGTTTCCACTTCAAGGGGGACTGACTATCGTCTTTTATCAAAACCAAATAATTTTCCTTGAAATTTGGTTTGTTCATTAACCATTTTGATCGTCTCTGCAAGTCTGATAGGTAATCCGAGGACCATATATTCCAGAAACTTTGAAAATTTTCTGCAGAAGCTTCCAACGCTCCAACGGGGTTAAGTTAGTTGAAGAATAATTAGATTCAGGTATAGCTGTCAATGCAGTGCCGATAATAAAGTGTCCTGGAGTTAGAGCACTTAAATCACATGGATCGTGCGGGAGAGCAACAAGAGGTCTTGAGTTCAAACATGACTCTATCTGAGTAATTAAAGTAAGAAACTGTTTATAAGTTAATATTTGCTAACCAACAATTCTTTTTAAATGATTTTTCATCTGTTTTATTCCAGCCTCCCAAAGACCTCCAAAATGGGGAGTGGGGGGGGGGGGGGCAGATGGTGAATTGGAATGCCATTTGATTGTTTCTTCGGACAAACATTTGTGGATCTTTTTTTCAGAAGAAATCAAGGACATAATTTTTTTTTTCATTTCGTTGTCGGCGCCTACAAAATTCGTTTCTCTATCAGAAAAAATTTCTTCAGGCTTTCCTCGTCGAGCAGCAAACCTTTTTAATGATGCGCAGACGTCCTCAGATGTAAGATCACTAAGCATTTACAAATTAATTGCCTTTGTGGTAAAACAAATGCATAAAGAAATATAACTCTTATAAGGTTTAACACCACGACCTTTACGTGGTTTATTCAAAAAGGGTCCAGATAGATCATCACCAACTTTTGAAAACACTCGCACTACACGTGCAGCTGGAAGATCATCCATCAATTGAGAGGCTAAATTTGATGTGTTTCTAAAACACTTCATACAGTTCCGGATATTTCTTTTTACAGCTTTTCTTGCATTAATAATCCAGTATTGTTGTCGCAGAACTGAAATTGTTAACCCAGTTTTACTATGAAGATGTTTTTCGTGAAAGTACTTTATAATCAAATCGGTAAAGTGATGCTTTTTGGGAAGTATCATTTGGTACTTTTGATTTTCAGGTATGTTTGCGTGTCTTAACCTCCCACCAACACGAAGAATTCCATTTTTGTCTAGAAAAGGATTTAATGAAAGGAGCTTGTTACTAGAGTTCAAGTTTTTTCCAGATTTCAAAGTCTTTATTTCTTCTCCAAATTCATGTTTTTGAACTAACTTCACAATAATGTTAGTTACTTCATCAAGTTCTTGCACAGATCGACATTTAATATTTTTTATAAATCTAAGACACCAAGCTGTAACATGTCTTAATTTAGACCAAGATGAAAATTTATACAATTCAAATTCATTATCGCTATGGGTTAAGGAGCAAACAAGAGTTTTTCGTTGTTCTCGCAAAATCTCTTCCTCAGGTATTTTGGCCTTATTTTCAGGTAGAGATGTCACTAAGTGTTCTTCTTTCATCCAAGTTGGTCCCTTCAACCATTCTTCATTAATTCAGATGCTGTGCAACCACGAGACAGTACATCGGCGGGATTCTTATCCCCTTGACAAAATCTCCACTGAGAAGGGGGCACTAATCGTTGAATTTCACGCACTTTATCCTCAACGAAGGGTTTCCAGTTGCTAGCACTTCCTTTGACCCAATAAAGGGTAATTTGGAAATCACAGAAACATAGTATGCTCTTGACGGGAATTGCAAATAGCTGACCTAGATAACTAGCTAATCGAGCAGCTGTTAAGGCTCCCATTAACTCAAGGCGAGGCAAGGTAAAATTTTTGAGAGGAGCCACTCTTGTCTTTGACATAATAAATGAAGTTTCACGGGAACATAGATCACGAAAATAAGCCACTACATCATATCCCTTCAAACTAACCTTACAGAAAACAAAAATTTGAGTGGTTTTAGGATTTAATTTTCCAATATTCGTAAAATACTTTGTAGGAAATTCAAAATTTTCTGAATGACACGTAAATTCAGTTGGAAAGGGCTTATAATCTGTGAAAATAGCATAAATTTATTTTTTCTTTACTTGAATTCTAGTTTCCGTAAAAAGCATATCTCTAGTATCCACAAAACATTTTTGTCGATGTGCTTCAATGAAATATGTATGTTCAGCTTAAGAAAAAAAATGTGGCTTAATACATAACTATTTTAAAGAAATGAAATATAATAGAAGACACAAGTTTCGAGTTCTGTCTGTATAAAAATAACTTTATCATTATAAAAAAAATGAGCTAGTCTTTTTTTATGCCACAATAAACATAAAAGAAAGTTTTTGATATATTGCAGAAACGTTTGTTTAAAGCATCAATACGATGTTTAATATGAATCAGCGATGCTCTATATGAAATAAATGCGTAATCTACTAACAAATGAAATTTATAGAACTTTTCTGAAAATGACTTCGTTGTAATCTTCTAAATTATAAATATTCTCTACACTACTTTACCTTTTTCTATTTTAAATTTTTGCTGATAGAATTTTATTAAAGGTAAAATCATATCATTCTTACATTATTAGCATAAATAAATGCCACAAAATCAGTGGCGATTTGCAACTGCATTTTATTTGTGAAATTATCTTTATAATTCTGTTCACCTGAGTATAATTTTATATTACACAAAAAGTATCAATGTAATAAATATTTCGTTAAAAAAAGAAAAAAAAAAAAGAATCTTTTTTTATGTTAAAGATGACGCCAATTGCTTCACTGTAAATGGATTGATAAGAAACATTAAATCCTAACGGCATATAAAGGAAAAAAATCACTTAAGTCAATTCATAATTTTTATGCAAGTAAAAATGCTCTTTATTTTCATTATTAAACTCTCTTGTTCCTAAAAGAAAAGAAGTAAACATACATTAACGCTGTTTAAAAAGAATACTGTATATCATATTAATTCCATTAAAAAAAAAAAAAAAAAAAAAAAAAAAGAAAAAAAAGCTTCTAGCGAGAGCAGTATTTGTACTTTTAAAAAGAGAAAATTATAACAGGTACTTAACTGATATCGAATAAGGTTTAGTGAGAGAAAAAAAAAAAATTAAGGCCATAATTTCAAGTGCCATTACCCTTTTATTTCTGACAAACTCATTCATTAGTGAATTTTAATCTAGCCCCAGTGGATTCAGATGCCTCAAAAGAAACAAACCTTATACTCCACAGCAGATAGCTTAAATTGACCCCACAGGACTCTAAAACGATTTAACTAAAATGTATGTAAACTTTATCTCTCGCTACACAAAACTGTCCCAGGTGCGGAGTATTTTTTTAACCCTATTTCTTGATAGACTTCACCTGAGATGCGATAATGCCGGGGCGCAAAAATTAAAGCTGGAAAAGGAGAAAAAATAATAAAGGAGCGTGAGCCGTACAACACACAAGCAAACTTTTCTGGCCGTTATAAATCACCTGCTACGTGTGATTACATTTCTTTTTTAGAGTGCAAAACGCATTAGTACCGCTTGGAATAGCGAATACGCGACTGGGAGAGTTATAAACGAGCTTATTATTTTATATTTGGAGCGGCAACCCGTCATAAACATTAGCTTATCGATTCTTTAATGAGAGGCAAACGCGGTCCACCTTTTAATGAGTAGCGTCCATCATGACTGAGACTCTCCTCCTTTCTTCCTTGCATTGTCGCCCCATCCCGGAGGAGCTTATTAGTTCCGCGCGGGTGGCAACCTTCATTTACATGAGCCCACTGAAAAGTTGGAGATCTATTTATTAGGAGGGGGACAAGGGGGGGGGGGCAAAGGATTTCTCATTGGCATTGTTGTGGAACGGTGAGTTAACCGGTGTTCGTTGTTGCAGCATATGATTTAAAGCGATGATGCTGTTTGCGCAGTTGAACAAAAAACCGTTATTGCTTTCTCAGTTCCTATTTCCAGTAAAAACGAGGGGCCTTCGCAACAAGTCAAAGTTTCTCTGAAGGTTTGGGATTAAAAGCGAAATTTGCCGTTCCGATTAAAGAGATGGAGATAAACGCATAACTCAAAGTAAAAATGTTCTTAATGTGTTTCTGAAATAAGAACAAGATACCGGGGGGTGGGGGATGGGAGGGGGGTTATGGTACATTTTTAATGTTACGAATAAAAGGTGGATTAATAAAACAGCAAGGAGAATTAATAAATTTATCGAAGATCTATGCAAAAGTTTTAAACAATAGCCGTTTGCCAAAAAAAAAAAAAAAAAAAAAAAAAAAAAGTACGTTGTAGTCATTACAAGAGTTTTTTTTTTTTTTTTTAAATAATTTTATTTAACAGCATCACCTACCGGCTAACAAACACAAAAATTAAATCATAGCTTCTTACAATAAGGTGTATTCATATGCAGTTTGGGGGCAATATTAACCAATAGATGCTGAGATGTAGCTATATGGAAAACCCCAGAAAGCGATATTTTCCATATATCTATATCTCGGCATCTATTGGTTAAAATCGTACTAAACTGCACATGTATACTCCTTTTGTCAGTCTACATTATATCTAAAATAAGCCAGCAAGATCTTCCATAATCGCCATCTCATCTATCAAGTTTTATGCATTTATTCTCTGTAGTAGCTAGGATGCCTTCCCGTGCTCAGGGAAAATTCACCTGTTGTAAACTTACTGTCAACCAGGAAAAATTCACCTAAATTTAATCAGCATGGTTTTTCATGATGACTCCTTCACGTATCGAATTTTGATTTTGACAATCGTATTCTATACTGAGGTGACCAAACGTTTCATTTCTTGGGGCAGTCCTCACTTTTAGCAGTTAGTCCCCAAATACACAAATCCCCATTGTGGACTACATTTTGAAAAAATTGTCCCCAATTGTCCCCACTTATTAAAATATGTTCAAAACTGTACATTTTAATTGAATTTTGTAATATTTGCTATTCATTAGATTAAGTAAATAATTATAATAGACTTATTTCTTTTAAAATTTTATTCACGTTTATATTTTTACATGTTTTTGATGTTTGCTGCCATATTTTATAGAAGTTTGGTAAAAAAATTTCTTACTAAAAAAAAAAAAAAAAAAAACTTTTACAATAAGATTAGAAAATATAAAAAAAAAAAAAAATTCAAAATTTCTAAAATTTACCAATCAATTGAAAATTAAAAAAACATTTGTCAAATTTTTCTAAAAAAAAAAAAAAAAAGTTGAATTTTGTCTAAATTTAAAAGTGTTTCTATTAATAATATAACTTTCCGTATTTTTATCAAATTTTCTGCATTTTTCTAAGTGCTAAATAATTACTATTTTTACATTACAGTTATGTATTTTAAACATAGCCAAATCAAACCTTTCAAAAATTGTAAGATATTCCTCCCTTTCTATAAAACTTGTTTTCTTAGCTTTTGTTTGCGTTTCTTATTAGAATGCTTTTATATTAAATCGATTTGTCTGTCATTAATTTTCTTTAATATGAATTTAGTATAAAATTTTCATGGAATCTTCTGGAAATGTCTAGAAACTTCATGGCATCTTTTTCAAATTTCATGGAAATGTCTAGAAACTACTTGGAACCTTCTACAAACTCCATGGAATCTTGAAACTTCATAGAAATGTTTAGAAAGTTTATGGAAACGTCTGGAACCTTCCTGAAAATGGCTAGAAACTTCATAGAATCTTCTGGAATCTGCATGGAACCTTCTACAAACTTCTTGGATATGTCTAGAAACTTTATATAACCTTCTAGAAATCTCATGGAACCTTCTAGAAAAATTTAACTTCCAGAAAGCTTTCAGAGTTTTGTAGAAAGTACCAGAATTTTAGAAAAGTTTTTTAGTTACATAGCAGTACAAAGCTTTTCAGTTACTAAAAAGCTAAAAATAAAAGAAGAGTTCAATAAATAAATAAATAAATAAATGAAGATTTTAAATAAATAAATAAAATTGGGAAAATCATTCAAAGTTGAGAAAGGAAAAGTTTACTCCTCAACAAAAAGAAACTGCTCAACTTTGAATGCTTTTCTTCAAATTTTATTTTTTGCTTTCTTCTATTGAATATAGAAGAAAGTATTGGATTCCTAAAAATTTTCGACTTCCGATTTTGGATGGATTTACACGTTTTGAGAGCTCCTGAACACGATTTGATCATTTTTAGAAAATGTCTGTCTGCGTGTGTGTGTGACAAAAATTTTGTGGCGATTGTATCTCAGGCATAGAATTGCATTTAAATATATATGCAGGTATACCTTGAACTAAATTAGTGCCTATAAAATTTGGTGTCAATTGCTCAACAGGTGGTGCTGCTAGACCGCGATTTCCACAATTTCAGGGAAGGCTATTCGCAGTAACTTCTGCACGAAATTGCATATAAATTTACATGCCGGAGACCTATAACATGTGTACAAATTTTTTGTTCAGATTAAATAAGCGTTTAGACGCTATTGCACTTTTAAAAATTTGGCCCCATAGGCCATAATGATAAAGAATTTTTCTGTGCCCCTGTAAAAAAACTGTAAGTGCCAGATTCTCCAAACTCTATACAGATTGAGTAACTGTGACCTATAATATGTGTATAAATATTTTGCTCAATTGAAGAAGGCGTTTAGATGCTATCACACTTTTCAGATTTTGGTCCCATAGACCATAATGATAAAGAATTTTTCTTTGTGTCCCTGTAAAAAAACTATTAGTGCTAGATTCACCAAAATCTATAGGGTTCGTACTATGGTGACTTACAATATACGCACCAATTTTCAGCTTATTCGAACAAAGTGTTTAGACGCTAGCGTGTTCACTCACCGACATACACACATACATACACACATACATACATACATACACACACACATACATACATCATTGTAAAAATAGTGAAAACGGATTCAGGGGACCTCGAAACGTATAGAAACATCAAAATCTCGAATTCGGATTTTTGACATGATTACAATACTTTCCTCACTATAGTGTTCGGAAAGTAAAAAACAAGCGATGAATATTAAGCTTTAAAAAATACATTATTTACCATCTGGTTATGAGAAATTAAGTTCAATTCCTGAGCAGCTTTCTTGGATATGGTAAAATATTACAGTAAAGCACTTCCACTAACAATAAAAAAGAATGTTATTTCTTAAATATTGGCAGCCATGTATATCTTCTGAAAGTTATGTAGCATCACAAGGTAGACATAAATATAATTCTATATTAATAACACACGGCACAACTTGAAGTACACTTCCATCAATTTTTAGGTATTGTTGCAGTATAATCTAGTACTTTTGTGTAGCCCTGTAAACGAACAATGAATGATTTCTATACCATATTCTATATGAAACATGCTTTTAAATATAAATATAAACATATTCATTTAATTTGGTTTAGTGCAGTCTATAGATGTTAAACTCTACTTACCTGCAATTTCCCCCATTGACGAATTGTATTCGAATTCTCTTGGATGTCCCTGTACACGAACCATTTGCTTGATCTCAACGAAAAGTTTAGTGTAGTATCCCTATATGATACACATTTAGAATACCAAGTTTGGACTTTCTGCTATAATTTGTTTTTGAGATATGCTGATAACAGACAGACACACAAACAGGCACACAGACTCACACACAGACCAACCGCTAAAAACACGATTTTTGGATTCAGGGGGCCTCAAAACGTGCAAATATAACAAAAACTCAATTTTCAAAATTTGACCCAAAAACAATACTTTCTCTACCTTATGGGTAAGAGAAAGTAAAAATAAATAGAATGGTTAAACTGGAGTTTGGCGGACATTCTAATATATTCAAGGTAAAACATATCAAAAGCGACAATACGAAATGTCTGATTGAATATCCTGTCATACTAAAAATAGAAAAGTAACAAAAATTATCTGGTGTGGCACTCTCACGACTTTCTTTTACCCCGAAATTCAATACTATAATGACAGATTGGAGATTAAGGGTAAGATAATGAGTACTGTTAAATATAAACTTACATTTAAAACGATTTAAATGAAGCTTTGGGACAGTTTTATCTGACAAATAATTCTATAAGAGTGGGGCTACCGAAAGGGGGGAAATTAGTTTGAGAGGGTGAGGGAAATCCGTTCTAGAGCCACACATGTAGCACCTCATTTTAAA
Organism: Salticus scenicus; assembly: GCA_963930645.1. Lineage (NCBI taxonomy): Eukaryota > Metazoa > Arthropoda > Arachnida > Araneae > Salticidae > Salticus > Salticus scenicus. Next base: position 213,870,028 of record OZ005655.1, on the reverse strand, counting down.
GGTCTTCAAATTTCATGTTGATTGGGGATGTTTGTATACAATATAGGACGCCTCCTGGTGGTGAAAAATGAAACTAGGTGACTTTGTAGTAGGCCCTATCATGTTACACCTTATTTTAAAGGTCTTGGTATTTCCTGACCGTTGGTGATGTTCGTACAGAACATACTATGCCCCCTTGTGGTGAAAAGTGCAACTAAAGGATTTTGCAGTTGACACCACCATGTGACACCTTATTTGAAAAGTCTTGGAAATTCAAGACGATTGGTGATAAAGGTCTTAAAATTTCATGTTGATTGGGGATGTTTGTGTACAATATAGTGCGCCCCCTGGTGGTGAAAAATGGAACCAGGTGATTTTGTAGTAGACCCTATCATGTTATATCTTATTTTAAAGGTCTTTATATTTCCTGACCGTTGGGGATGTTCGTACAGAACACACTGCGCCCCCTGGTGGTGGAAAGTGCAACTAAAGGATTTTGCAGTTGACACCACCATGTGATACCGAATTTGAAAGGTCTTGGAAATTCAAGACGATTGGTGATAAAAGTTTTAAAATTTCATGTTGATTTGGGATGTTTCTGTACAATATAGTGCGCCCCCTGGTGGTTAAAAATGGAACTAGCTGATTTTGTAGTAGTCCCTATCATGTTACATCTTATTTTAAAGGTCTTGGTATTTCCTGACCGTTGGTGATATTCGTACAGAACACACTGTGCCCCCTAACGGTGGAAAGTGCAACTAAAGGATTTTGCAGTTGACACCACCTTATGACACCTTATTTGAAAGGTCTTGGAAATTCAAGGCGATTCGTGATGTTCGTATACAACATACTGCGCACCCTGGTGGAGGAAAGGGGATTTTGCAGCGCATGCGTAGCATGCCTGCTATACGGTGCTGCAGCCAGAGGCAGCGGAAACACAATTCAGAGGTTCGTTCGGTTCAAGGTTAATTTTTAAGAATTTTTTTCATGTTATTAGCGGCCCGCATATACGCTGCTGCAGGCATCGGGGTCACGAGCCCGAGTTCCGTTCGGTTTGAGGTAATTTTTTTGTTACAGATGATTATTTTTTTCGCGATGCTTTCATTTAAAAATAGAAATTGAAACAAAATAGAGTTAAAGGTATAAAATCATACAAATTTAAGGTTCATTTAAGGTTATTATCATGGGCCCGGGCAACGCCGGTCGGGTTCGTTTGGTTCCAGGTTAATTTTTTGGAATTTTTTCATGTTATTAGCGGTCCCTGTATGCGCTGCCGCAGGCACCGGGGTCACAAGGCAGAGTTTCATTCGGGTCAAGGTAATATTTTTGTTACAGCTGATTATTTTTTTTTTGCGATGCTATACTTTTATTTAAAAATAGAAATTCAAACAAAATCGATTTAAAGATATAAAATCATACACATTTAAGGTTCATTTAAGGTTATTCTCAAGGGCACGGGCAACGTCGGTCGGGTTCGTTTGGTTCCAGGTTCATTTTTGGGAATATTTTTATGTTATTAGCGGCCAGCGTATGCACTGCCGCAGGCATCGGGGTCACAAGTCAGAGTTTCGTTCGGTTCAAGGTAATTTTTTTGTTACATCTGATTATTATTTTTCGATGCTTTTATTTAAAAATAGAAATTGAAACAAAATCGAGTTTAAGATATAAAATTATACAAATTTAAGGTTCATTTAAGGTTATTATCATAGGACTGGAGAACGCCGGGCGGGTCAGTTAACATGTAGTCTTAGTATTAAACGAAATAAAAAAAATTAAAAGATAGCAATTGTTTATTTGGAGTCAGTTTGACGTCTCATTGACAGTACTTTGTAGAAAGTGATGTCATATATAGTATTTCTATTTATAAGCATTTTTCCGATTTTTTTTTTTTTTTTTTTTTTTTTTTAAGTGAAATGCCGTAAATTATATTAGATGTTTTAACTTGAAATACATTTAAAAAATGATGCGACGATTTTTGAAACATTACTGTTAATAAAGTGATTGTCGAATTCGACGGATTCCAAGTAGTCGAAATGTTACTTTTAAACTTTATTGGGAAGTAGTGAAAATTCAGAAAAGATTTAGAAGTACACTCTCAGGTAATTTTATTACATAATAATATTTTTGTGTACCCTTGTAAATCAATCATTAGTGGTAATCATACCATGTGCCATAGAAAACTTGCTTTTGCGCATATGAATAACATTTGTCAATTTCATTGTATTTTGTGCAGCAAAGATATTAAAATATGCATTATAGAAGTACCTCTCATAGAAAGTAATGTAATGAAATTCTTTTGGTTGTCTTTGTACACAGTGGCGGCGCTTGTGCACTTGGTGGCCCTCCCGCGGAAGGTTTTAGAGGACTTTCTCAAGAAATAATGTCTGAAACATTTTTTAATCGCCCCCCCCCCCCCCCCCCCAAAAAAAAAAAAAAAAAAAAAAAAAACTAAGAAATTAAAAATTTCTAGCAATAAAAAACATCACAAACCCAAATCTGAGAAAATATGCTAATCAGCTGAAACTGGGGAAAATTTGTACAAAAAATAGTTCATATTTAAAACATTGAAGAGGAGGTATGGTATGATGTAGGACACAACTTCTGGAATCTCCGGACCTATGCTGCTGCTTTCCAAGTCTAAATATTCATAATTAATCGTATTGAAGTTTTAGGTTTTAAGAAGTAAATTAGTACAATATAAGCAAAGTTGTTATGCTTTAAAAATTCAAAACTTTACGAAAAATATCAAAATTGTATAGCTGATTAATTTGACATGTTTATTTTGAATTCTCCTCTGCTGATAACACAATATAGGAAAGTAAAAAGTTGCACAAATAATTGACATAGTTGCTTATTTTAATTTTATTTTTTCAATTATTGGTCTTCTATAGGGGGGGGGGGGGGCTTTAATTTCGCGAGCCCTACTTCGCCACCTCTACAAGCACACAAATCAATCCTGATACTTATACCACTTTCAAAAGTGAATATATCTCAGTGAACTTGAATAACATATATCATTTCAAAGCATTTTTAAAATATTTATGAAACTTAGAATGCGGACAGAAGGACAAACAGAGAAATTAAAGTCAATGGAAATTATTAAAAGTGAAGTAAAATGTGAGGAAAAAACACACAAAACAGGAAAATTTTTACACAGAATTCTTCCTATATAAATTCATTTAAGGATACATTATAATGAAAAAAAAAAAATTATTTGTTTCATAATTGTTATTTTTAATAAAATGATAAAAAATACTATTTTTTTCTCTTTCTTTTTACAATTATTCATCGTCATCAAAATGCATTTGAAGTTTTTCAAACGCTTTTACCATTGACGAGCTGTTTTTGGAAATGCAATTTTATATAGCTACCATTTGTTATTATGTATATTCAGAGATAGCTTGATACAAGTACTATTCAGAATAGATAAAATGATTTTATTATATTAGAAAAAGAAGCTGAAAGCTATTATCTAAAAAGAACTGAGGTAAAACGATATGATTTAGTTCATTATCATGATGATGAAGTTAAAAACTGAAGTGCGTTTTGCACAATGAATGGTAAATAAAAAATCTGTAAAGTATTTTAATCACAAAGAAAAAAAAGGATACATTTTCTCTTTAAGGAAATACTTTTGCTTTATCAGCGGATTTTTTTTTTTCTGCAGATCAGCATTTTTCTTTGAATTGAATCTGCTTTATTATTCTAAATAAAGGAGGTTAAATAAGGTAAGATTTGTTTCATGGAAGTTATATATAATATATCTTGTAGCGTTATTTGTGCAAAACATTATTTACTATATCTATTTCATGAACTACAATAATAATAATAATAATAATAAAACTTGTTAAAATTGAATCTAATATTAACTTTGTATTTCTTTTAATATTAGTTAAAATAAGCATTAAAATACATAAGAAATGTGTGCACATAAATTCATTACACTGTAAATATGTAATTTTATTTTTCTTTTCTCTTAGAATTGTTATTAATTTAAAAATCGTGGATACATGTAAAAGTTAATTATGATTTGTCTTATAGTTTTAAATTGGTTTTGTTATAATTATTATGATCATTATATATTCAGTTTTATCAAGTCTTCCTTCATAGATTTTTATCAACTGTGTCTTTTTCCTTTTATGAACGTTCGGAGGCAGATTACAAGTCATTACAAAATTTAAAATTAATTTGATTATACAAGTCTGGAAAAGAAAAAAAAAAAAAAAAAGAAAGAAAGAAAGAAAGAAAGAAAGAAAAGACAACCTCATAAGATGTTCTAACTGCTTTTTAAACAGATTTTTAATCATTAAAACCAAAAAATACAGTAAAACAATTCTATCACGTCAAGTTTATTTATTTATTTTTTTAAAACGCATATTTTAGTTGAATTTTGCTTGAAATCATAAAATCTATTATCCTTTTGTTGGTTATATTTTGCTGATTATTGATACAAAAATATATTCAATAATTATTTCTTACTTTAGAACAATATTTATTAGAGTAAAGGGTATATATACAGGGTGGTTATAATTAAACTTCCCCTATAAACTGCATTCTACAGCACAAACGGGTGAACGGAATGCAACGAAATTTGTTATATAAACTATACACGAGATGCGCTCACGGAATTTCGGAAAAAAAATGTTCCAAAATATCCACCAGAGGGCGCCTTTTCTGGAAAAACATTACATTTAACACAACAAACGACCCAAACGAATGCAGAAACAATATTAACAATCCAGAAGAAGAATTATGAGTAATAAAATGTAAAACCGGGAAAAGCTGTCAGTTTTAGGAAAAAAATGTCGAGATTTGCATGCTTGCGAAAAAGAGGAAGCCTTATGCAAAACAGGTTAGGTTATAAAACGTTTGAAGACATTTTCATGTTTCATGTCGATGATTCCGGCTGTAATGATGAAGGTATCTTTAGTTGAATGTGCGGTATTGGTGAAGCTGTTTTACGAAAATAAGGGTATGCTTCTGCTGCAGTTCGTGAATTTCGTCGTATAAAGAACCTACGGCATGGACCAATGTCTACTAAAGGTATCCAGACCATGATTAAGAGATTTGAAGAAACGGGGAAATTAGAAGTTCAACTTGGAAAAGGCCGTTAACTTGTCACACCAGTATTTGTTGATGTCGCTAAGACAGCTGTTGCCGCACAGTCACAGACATCAGAGTTTGGGGGCAGTAGCGCACGTGCAGCTTCTCGACAGACAGGCTATTCTTACAGCACCGTCCGATAAGTCTCAGAAACATAATGCACTACTTCCAATACAAGATCCACCATGCCCAATAGCTGCTTGATAGGGACAAGCCCCAAAGTCTCTCATTCGCAGTCAGTTTTCTCAACAGAAGGACTGTTGATTTGTCATAGCCTTGGGATATTCTGTGGAGCGACGAGGCTCATTTCTACCTCAATGGGACAGTCAACACACAGAATTGCAGAATTTGGGCTAAGGAAAATCCGCGGATGCACACTGAAATTTCCTTCCATTCTCCAAAGGTGACTGTGTGCTGTGGATTCACGGCGACATTCTTACTTGGGCCATTCTTCTTTGAGGAAATAACTGCACGTGGTCCTGTCACATGTTCCGTTACGGACCGTCGGTATCATGGCATGCTGCAGATGTTTGTTGTGCCGCAACTACAGCAAAGGCAGGTCTTTACATCGACCATTTTCTTGCAGGATGGTGCGCCTCCACATATCCATGAGTCCTTGAAGGCGCTGTTGTTCCAACACTTCACACGAGAACATCTTATTAGTCGCTTCTTTCGTAATTCGTGGCCGCCATGTTCGCCGGATCTAATGCGATTTCTGGTTATGGGGACACTTAAAAAGTGTGCTGTGTCGTGGAGGTGTTGCGACATTGAATGAATTAAAGAACTCCATAATGCTTCATGTGCGAAGCATCACAACTGATCAGTTACGATCTGCTGTTGAACACACTGTCCATCGACTTGAAATTTTGCAGGTGATTGAAGGTGGTCACATGGAGCACCTTTCCCCACATCGTCCTGGACACGATTAATAACTGCTCCTTTTGTGCAATTTCGTCATAATCTGTTCTTGTTTCTGCAAACTGAACTGTTTTTTTTTTTTTTTTTTTTTTTTTCTCAAACAGCGTACTGTTATTTTTTCCTTACCTTTACTTAATGTGGTTCGATGACAAGGTGATCAGAAACTAGTCAATAAATGTTAATATTGTTTCTGTATTCCGTTTCGGTCGTTTATTGTGTTAAATTTAATGTTTTTCTGGAGAAGGCGCCCTCTGGTGGACATTTTGGAACTAATTTTTTTTTTCGAAATTCCGTGAGCTCATCTCGTGTATAGTCTATATACCAAATTTCGTTGCATTACGTTCACCCGCTTGCGCTGTAGGATGCTGTTTATAGGGGAAGTTTAATTATAACCACCTTGTATATAAAATTAAAAATAGGGAGAATGAGGAAAGCAGTAGAAGGGGTGAAAATGGAAAAGTGTTCAGAGAATCGTAAAAAAAAAAAAAAAAAAAAAAAAAAAAAAAAAAGATTTTACAGGCAAAAGTAGTGAATACACAATGTTAAAAAGATTATGAAAAATTGTTTGATTAATTATGAGAAAGAATAAGTTTAGTTTAATGTAATAAGATTAGCGATTTTTTTAATTGCAAATCCCTATTAATAATTAAAATAATCTGGCGTCTCACTCACACGACTTTCTCTTACCCTGAAGTTTAATACTATAAATACAGGTTGGAAAATAAGAGGTAACTTAACGAGTACTGTTATGCAAACCTACGTTAAAATAATTCAAATTAGGCTTCGGAAGAGTTTTATATGATAATTGGTTCTGTGTGAGGGGGCTACGTATAGCTTTAAAAAGTATCAATAAGAAAAATAAAGCAAATACAGTAGACTCTCATATAACGGAGGGGATACGTTCCGCGTAATAGAAGATCGCGTTATACGAGACATACATTGAGCAGACGATTTCATTCCGCAATGAGACCAAAAGCGTCGGGTGTTGCCATAGTAACGGAGCAATCCTTCCTCGAACAGGTTGAAAGTAGAAAAGATGTCGTCACGTGCCTCCTTTAATTTACGCGTTATACGAGATTCTTTATCGCATTGTATGAGTAATAGTCGCAGATTTTTCGTTGCGTTGTTCGAAATCGCGTTTTGTGGGAGCGCGTTGTCTACTGTATAGTAATGACTAATTTTAAATTTCTTTATATGAGGTAATTTTATAAATGAAATTCCAAACAATTTTGAAAAGAACCGCCCCCTCAACCCCTGTTTCATTACTGCACCTACATTTATATAGAATTTAAATCTGTTATTAAAATTAAAAGTTCTCTTAAAATTATTCAGATAACTTTCACATGCAACATTTCTGAAAATTTATCAATCTTGATCAAACTTTTCCAGCAACAAATTTATATTAATTTGAAAATACAACTTTTGGATCTCCTGTGAGATTATTCTGTGAGATTATTCTAAGAGACACAGACAATAAGCAAACTTTAAAAAACTTGACTTTGGTAATCAGGAAACCTCAAAACGTGTAAACACACAAAAAACAAGCGTTGAATATTTAGCTTAAAAACATACATTATTTATCATATGTCTATAAAGAATTCATTTCCATTCCTTAGCAGCTTTCCTGGTAAAATATTATAGTAAAGCACTTCCACTAACAATAAAAAGAATGTTATCGCTTAAATATTTGCAGCCCTGTATATCTTTTGAAGAATATGTACAAACCACATAGTGCACCTAAATACAATCCAATAGTAATAATATACGGCGCAACCTGAAATGCGCTTCCATCAATTTTCAGCTATTGTCGTACTATAATTAGTCCTTTTGTGTAGCCCTGTAAATGAACAGTGAATGATTTCCCTACCATATGCTACATGATGCATGTTTTTTTGCATATAAAAAATATATATTCATTTCATTTGGTTTAGTGCAATCTATAGATGTTAAACTCTACTTACCTGCAATTTCCCCCATAGACGTAATGTATTTGAATACTCTTGAGTGTCCCTGTACACGAACCATTTCCTTCATCTTAACGAAAAGCTTAGTGCAGCATCCCTATATCATACACATTTAAAATATCAAGTTTGGATTTTCTGCTACTATTCGTTCTTGAGATATGGGGATAACAGACAGACACACAGAGCTACATGTAAAAAAAAAAAAAAAAAAAAATCTTTTGAGAGATTGAGATGTAATTTTACACTAAATTTCTATAGTTTTAGAAAATAGAAATTTTCTGGGAAAAAATTACAGAAATTTCTTTTTTTTTTTTTTTTTTTTTTTACAGTGCAGGTCTAAACTCCTTCATTTTTCAAAAGATTTTTTAAAATTATTATTATACTACAGCTTTTTTTTTTTTTTTTAATTCTAATACTTAAAGAAAATTTCAAAATGCATCACCAATAATCAAAACTAGTGTCGCCCAGTGGTCGAAACTGGACCAATTTTTGAAGAAAGCATATGAATGATAAATATAGTAATTCAAAATTTATAAACAAAGTTCTTAGATCCTATCCTAAATATAAATAAATAAATAATGTACAAAACGAGTTTGTTGCATATATGTAACATAGAAACTGAGATATAACTTTACGTAAATGAAAATTAATTACAGCATAGCGACATATTTCGTCCGATATACACTCACGTTGAATAGGCATAGTTTTGCATATTATCTATCTCGCACACCAAATTTAGTGCATTTATATATCACAGAAACTGAAATATTGCCTTATCGTAAAAGTAATTGGATTGCTATACAGTAATTCTACGTGTCGGCCGATTGTCACCCAACATGAAGCAGAGCAGCATGAGCATAGTTTTACATAATATCCTGGGTAACACACCACCACCTAGGCCTAGGACCCTCATAGAGTCAAACAGCCTTAAACCTAACAATACACCTAAAAAAAAAGAAAGAAAATATATTTCATTTTATTCTGAAATGAATGTTGCATTAATTTTTCATAGCGTTCTCTTCTAAAACTATAATATGCCAATCTAATTGAACTTGTACTATCGTCAACAGATGGCAGCATCAAACTTCAATGATAGCATTTGACTAGAATTGTAGTAGAACATTCGTCGAGATTCTTTAGACAGAAACAAGTAGTCTAGGACGATAAGTAATGAGATAACTTTTAAATACTGAAACGAATATTTTGTATTTACAGACGAAAAAGCACAGACTAATAATCCGCAAAATCAAATAATAATAATAAAAAAATTATACAAACATTGTACATATTTTAAAATCTGGAATGACTCAATATTATAAAACAAAGTGAAAAATCATCATAAAATGTTTGAGTATTTCACTCCTATTTCATATGTTTGTATAACCACTGCCTACCTATTGCATGCTAGTTATACAATAGGTAACTACTATATACTACATACTAGTTACACAATAATACACAAATTCGCTAATATTTGCTGTATGAATCTGAGCTCTTACTAACACTCGCACGTTCAAAGTTAATCAACTCACGTTTTTTCCACATAAACTCACAAACATAGATCTTATATAGAGACGTATATAAAGTATATGCTTACAAGTAATTCGCCCACACTGCTGTCTCAGGAACTCAGCTTTCTTTTTTGATAGTATTTAGTCCTCATAGTGGTAATACTGTGATGCAATAACACATTTTCATAAAACAATCAGGTGGTCATAACAAAGTGGCCCCTCAGTGTATTCTAAAGTAAATACAGATTAAGTGTTAGTAAGAATGCAAAATCAAGGCCTATTTGGGAATACAATAAAATCATTTCCAACGCTATATTTGTGTAATTTAGGATTTTCTATCTTCAACAGGAATTTCGTGTTAGAAAACTTAAAAGTAATGCTCATTATGTACAGTCATTAACAAAAGTGTCCGAACACTAGCAAAAATTCCTATGTAAAAAAAAGTAGAGTTAATACTGCTCTGTTCAATAAATCATTGTCGAATCATATTCTTAAACTGACTAAGAACAGGATTCGACAAGGATGTATTTAACAAAACTGCATTAAGTGTAGTTTTTTTATATAGGAATTTTTGCTAGTGTTCGGACACTTTTGTTACCGACTGTATATTTAACCGAAATTTGCCCTATGCTGCTATATTAAAAATTATGAAAGAAAAAAAGGTGACAACGCCACCTGTTGAGCGATTGATCCTAAAATGTAATCAGTACCAATTTAAGTTAAGGTCCAAATAATGTTTGGCTAAGTTTTATCCATTGGTTCGTGTGACACAACGTCCGAAAAATTTATGATACACTCATTAACATGCACAGAAAGACATTTTCTAAAAATAGTCAAATCGTATTTAGGATATCTCAAAATTTGTAAATCTATCAAAAACTGGAGGTTGAAGACTTTCACGAATCCAATACTTTCTTCTGAAATTCATAAAAGAAAGTAAAATACTTTTAAAACAGTAAAAAGGCATTTTTCTCTAATGTCAGCACAAAATTGATTTTATTTTCAACATTTAGTGTTATACTTTATTGAAATAAAAATCTTCTGCATGTATAATAAAAAATAATTTTAACAAATATGAATTTCAATAAATAAATTTTACTGCATGAATTTGTTTAAAAAAATATAGAAAAAACTTTTGTGGTGGCCATAACATATTAATTTCTGTCCTAATAATTTTTCTTTAAAATTGATATAAGAAACAGTTATACAATTGGTACTGATCGCAGACAATAAACATCTTAATATGCAGGCTTTTACGATATAAAATGTATATATACATAATATTTATGTATATATATTAAGTAATAATAAATGCTAAAATAATTACCAAATGTACATTTTTCTTTTCTTTTTATTCTTTTTTCTTTTTTGCCCATTGCTTTTATAATATAACATTTATTATTACTTGATATATAAACTTATAATCTTTTTTTTTAATTCCTTCATATATATATATATATATTAGGAGACAGTATTTGAAAAGTTTTTGACCTCGGATTTCTATGGGCTTACACATTTTAGAATATCCTGAACACGATTTGACGATTTTCGTAAAAGATCTGTCTCTCTGAGTGTTACCAAAATTTTGTAGATGCTATATCACACAATGGACGTATTTCAATATAAGTTTATATTTCGTTGGATCGTGACTTAAGTTGGTGCTGATTAGCTCTTGGTGCATACCATTCAAAAGATGTCGCTGTCGTTCTGTTTTTTCAAAATTTTTAATAAGGCAGTATAGGACAAAATTTCGTATAGATATACAAAATGAGGATTATTTTTAATTAATCAGTGTGAAATAGAGAAATATAATATTTATTACAGTAACAGACAGCTAGGATAAAACTTTTTTGTATCTAGAAGCATCGTTCCCCCCTCCCCCCCTTCTATATTCGTATTGAGTAACTACTCAATACGAATATAGAACTTGTCAATACTCTTAAAATGGATGGCTGAATCATAGATCTGTAACTATTTGAAACTAAATTATTGAATTTTTTTTTCATTTTTATAATATATATATACGTTTTCAACATATATAAATAATAATAGTAATACAAATGTATAATATATATCGTTCTATACTGAAGCTGCTCTATTTTTTTAATATTTTAATTATATATATATATACTAGCAGGCTTTGCCCGCTTCGCTGGACATTAAATTTAAATGAGTTGTCATTAATCTTTATTAATAACATAAGTTCTCGCTGTGATTGGTAGAGGTTTTCTCGCTCGCAACGTGAAGAGTCTGGGTCCCCACTGTCTTCGGCACAACTTACCCACTTCTTACTTCCCCTTCCTCAGAAGGTGAGTTCGAAGTTTTGTAAAATCCCACTAATGTACATAATGCGTACAATTAATCAATATCCACACACAAAAATTCGCCATTCTGAGATAATTCAAAGCGAATTCAAACGGAAAAACGTGTTTTTACACATGCTTATTGCCCTCCGACTCCGAGAAGGTGGTGGTGGGGGGGATTTCGAATTTCGTAAAATCCCGTTACAATAAGTGCCGGTTGCATACAAACAATTTTTTCACAAAATTTCGTGACCACAGAAGTCTTTAATAGAAAATATTAAAAAAAAAAAAAAAAAAAAAAAGTAAGTAAGTAAAGAAAATATATAGTCACGACATTATTTCATTATTTAAAACATGAAAATCTGACATTGACAGATTTTAATTTAGTGCCAGAGGCCTAATGCTAAACTTGTTAATATCGACAAATTCTTCTTTAGTTAATTCGTGACGATCTAAATTCCATGATAAAGTTTTCATTAAATCAAACCAATGTGTTTCAGCTGCAGATACTGTAACAAATAACGTTGGAAGTCCAAACTGTCTTATAGCCGCAAAACAACGTTTTTTCTCTTTTTCCCAATGAGGGGGAGGTGTGCCTTGGGGGGGGGGACTCATGTCAAAGTTGTGCCTTGGGGGGGACTTCATTCAATAAATCCCCATTCAATAAACCGACTGAAATAGGCCCTTAGCACTATTAAGAGTGACCTATAAAAATTCGACAACGCTGTACCGACTGAAATAGGGGTACCTTGGGGGGGACTCATGTCAAAGTTGGGCCTGGGGGGGGACTAATGTCAAAGTTGTGCCTTGGGGGGGGACTTCATTCAATAAATCCCCATTCAATAAACCGACTGAAATAGGCCCTTAGCACTAATTAAGAGTGACCTATAAAAATTCGACAACGCTGTACCGACTGAAATAGGGGTACCTTGGGGGGGGGACTCATGTCAAAGTTGGGCCTGGGTGGGGACTCATGTCAAAGTTGGGCCTTGGGGGGGACTTCATTCAATAAATCCCCATTCAATAAACCGACTGAAATAGGTCCTTAGCACTATTAAGAGTGACCTATAAAAATTCGACAACGCTGTACCGACTGAAATAGGGGTACCTTGGGGGGGACTCATGTCAAAGTTGTGCCTTGGGGGGACTTCATTCAATAAATCCCCATTCAATAAACCAACTGAAATAGGCCCTTAGCACTAATTAAGAGTGACCTATAAAAATTCGACAACGCTGTACCGACTGAAATAGGGGTACCTTGGGGGGGACTCATGTCAAAGTTGTGCCTTGGGGGGACTTCATTCAATAAATCCCCATTCAATAAACCGACTGAAATAGGCCCTTAGCACTAATTAAGAGTGACCTATAAAAATTCGACAACGCTGTACCGACTGAAATAGGGGTACCTTGGGGGGGGACTCATGTCAAAGTTGTGCCTTGGGGGGACTTCATTCAATAAATCCTCATTTAATAAACCGACTGAAATAGGCCTCTAGCACTAATTAAGAGTGACCTATAAAAATTCGACAACTGTACCGACTGAAATAGGCCTCTAGCACTAATAAATACTAAAAGCACAGCTTTAGTATGGGAACCCTTTGGTGACTTTAAATATTTTAAGCAATTTTTGCGATGAACTGAATTGGCTATCTCAATTGTGCAATTAAAGATCTTGGCGAGAAACGTCAGAACTACTTCGGAGCCAAATTTCAAATTTTGCCAAAGGGATCCAATACTAAAGCTGTTCCATACCGAATCTGGGTTGAAAACGGAAAAAGGGTAAAATAAATTAGAAATATCAGACCTATATTTATAAATTTGATACCAAATAAAAGGGGCGATTTTTCTGAATCCAGGGGTGCAAACAGGATTTCGATGCGACAATTAGATTTTTAAAAAATAACTAAAGTATGAAATTTAAGTGGCAACGGAAAAACGGAAAAAGGGGAAAATAAATTAGAAATATCAGACCTATCGTTACAAATTCAGTAGCAAATGAAAGGGGTGATTTTTCTGAATCCTGTGGTGTAAACAGTTTTTCGATACGACAATCAGATTTTTTTAAAATTAACTAAAGTATGAAGCTCAGATGGCAACACATCATTTCAATCTTTTCATAATTTGTAGTGCGAATCACGCGAATAAAAAAGTCTTTAACTTAAAAATTTATTTTTATATTTTATTTTTCCATTCAAAGCGTTTTAGTGAAAAAATATTTATGGCGCATGCGCAGGCGTTTTTTACCCACAATTTTAACACTATTCATAATTTTGAAAATTTCTATAGATATAATTTCAAGTTGGGTGAAGACCTAAGTTTCTGTCAAGCGCCGTTGAATTCCGTCCAGCCGTTCTCGAGTGATGCCCGGACAAACGTGTTTTAGTCTTTTACCCCCTAGGGGGGGAACGGGGGGGAATTTCTGAAAAGTTGATAGATATAATTTTAAGTTGGGTGAAGACCTAAATTCCTGCCAAGCGTCGTTGAATTCCGTCCAGCCGTTCCCGAGTGATGCCCGGACAAAAAAAGCGACATTCGGACACGATCACACACACACACAGACACAGACACACACACACACACACACACACACACACACACAGGCAAAATTTTCTGAAGTCATTTTCGGCTTTCATGGGGTGTGAAACGTGAAGATATCGCAAAATTTTTCGATTCCGACAAATTTACAGACAAAACTCTGATTTTATTAATATAGATAAAAAAAGTTTGCACGTTCACTTTTTTTTTACATAAAAATAAATATATTTACTTATTTACTTACTTATTTATTTATTTTTGGCATAATTTGTTTTTTTCTTTTTAACAATTTTAAAATTAAAAGGGGTTAAAAAAAAATCCACGTTCATTCAAGGTGATAGATAAAATTGTTAACAAGGCTGTTTGAAAGAAATAGTACGATCTATTGTACTAAAAAAAAAAAAAAAAAAAAAAGCATTTTCTAAGATATTATCTGTAGGGCACAGATTCTCTTTTAGTATTATACTTTTTACTTTCTTCTATATTCAATAGAAGAAAGTATTGGATTCGTAAAAATTTTCGACCTCGGGTTTTTGATGGATTTACGCGTTTTGAGAGCTGTAGAACACGATTTGACCATTTTTAGAAAATGTCTGTCTGTCTGTCTCTCTGTGTGTGTGACAAAATTTTATGGCAACTGTATCTCAGGAACTACTGCACAGAATTTCATAAAAATTGGTATGTAGTTGCACCTTGACATAAATTAGTGCCTATCAACTTTTAGTAAAAATTGTTTTACAGGTTGCGTTGCTATCCCGCTTTTTCTGAATTTTTAACATGGTGATATAGGACAAAATTTTGTATAAATGTGCATAAAGAGAATTATTTTTTAGTAATCATTATGAAATTTACAAGAATTATTTATAATAAAGATAGTCAACTTGGAATTTTTTTTTGTATGTGTAGGAGCCTGGCCACCCCCCCCCCCCCTGGAAGGGAAGTCCCCCCTCGAGGGGAGTAAATTTTCAAGATGGGTATCTTTCGAAAGTTCTCGTCAATACCTTTAAAACGAATGGTTGAACTTATAAATCTGTGATAATTTAAAACAAAGTTATCGATTTTTTTTTTTTTTTTTTTTTTTTTTTTTTTTACTTTTAATGAAAAAAAACTTAGAAAAAAAAATCGTAATTTTTTTAACGGAATTTAACCAAACTTGGTATTTAGTTGGCCCCTGACATAAACTGGTGCTGATTAAATCTGGGGATCAATCGCTTAACAGGTGGCGCTGTGATAGTATTTTTTCTAAATTTTTAACATGGCAGTATAGGACAAAATTTCGTATAAATATACATAATGAGAGTTACTCTTAACCTGTGATTGTAAAACTAATATGAATTATTGATAATAGTAGTAGTTAATTAGGAAAAAAATTTTGTGTATGTGGGGGCATCGCTTCCCCCCTGGGGGGGAAGCACCCCCGGGGAGTTGTAGATTTTCAAGATGGGTACCTTTCGAAAGGTCTCGTCAATACCTTTAAAACGAATGGTTGAACTATAAATCTGTGATAATTTGAAACAAAGTTATCGACTTTTTTGCTTTTAACGAAAAAAAACTTGGAAAAAAAAAATCGTAATTTTTTTTTTTTTTAATATTGTTACTGAGTGAACTTGTATAGGAAAATATAGAAGAAAGTATTGTGGTGGCCACAACATACTAGTTTGAGCTGAAAATTGTCTCACTCTCCATTGAAAATAAACTAGACAAATAATAATTTTAATAAATAATTTGAACAGTGGTAATTTGTATAGAAAAATATCACTGTAAAAAAAAAAAAAAAAAAAAAAAAAAACTGTTAAAAGTACAGGAAAAATTTAGCAGCTGGAGTGCTAGTATTTCTCCGTCAAATATACAGGACAAAACTGTACTTTTAACAAAAAACCTGTTTGATTTACAGGATTTCTGTATAAAATATATGTCAGTGATACAATTTTACGGTTTTAAACAGTATATTTGACGGAGAAATACTGGCACGCCAGCTGCCAGATTTTTCCTGTACTTTTAATTTTTTTTTTTTCAGTGTATAGAAGATATTAATATAATGCTGATGTCCACACTATACCATTTTTAATCTCTATAAAGAACGGATATTACGCAAGATACTAAAAAATATAATAATTTGAAGTAATTTAAAATATGTATAAACATAAACCATTATCTTTCTTTCTTTCTTTTTTTTTTTTTTTTTTTTTTTTTTTGCGCACGTGTGTGTGAGTGTACATGTGCGCACTTAAAATCAATTTCTATGATAGTTTCAGAGTGAATATTCAAAATTAAGTCATTGAAAATAGAAATAGTAGTTTTATCCAAAATGTACTTTAAACAATATAAAGCAGCTTTCAGATTATTGATTTAATATTTCATGCAACTCAAGAATTAGTATCTTAAGTTTCGTGAATTTTAAAATTGAATAAGAGAGAGTTAAGCGCTCTTTGGGCTTCATTACGAAATCTCGAGAGATCACGTGAATCAATTTTAAAGTGGTAATTATAACGAGTCGTTCAAATCAATGAATAACGTATTGATCATTAAATTTTAGAATGCTCTACATCTTATTCCCAAGATATAAAATTAATAATGTATGTATAAAATTGCATATTTTTCAAATTTAGGAGATTATTCGTATTTATAATTCACATTTATGGTATTATATGAAGTATGTTATTTTTAACGATGCACGGTATTCACGTAAGTTGAGGTACGAATTGAACAATTTCTTAAGGTAAATTGTTATCCGGAAAGGAAAAAAAAAAAAGAACAGATACTGAGAGAGAAAGAGATAAAGAAAAAAAAAATAATGTTAGAGAAAGAAAGAAAGAGACAGATAAATATATAGAGAGAAACTTTCTCTTAGCCATAAGGTAGATAAAGTATTATTTTAGGGTCAAATTTTCGAACGTGAGTTTTTGTTATATCTACACGTTTTGAGGTCCCCTGAATCCGAAAAGCATGTTTTTAGGGGTTGGTCTGTGTGTCTGTGAGTGTTTCTCTCTCTCTGTGTGTCTGTCTGTCATCAGAATATCTCAAGAACAATAGTAACATAAAGTCTGAACTTGGTATTCTAAATGTGTATCATATAGGCATGCTACATTAATCTTTTCGTTGAGATGAAGCAAATGGTTCGTGTACAGAGACACCCAGGAGAATTCAAATATACATTATGTCTATGGAGAAAATTGCAGGTAAGTAGAGTTTAACATCTATAGACAGCATTAAACCAAAATGAAATGAATATATCTATATTAATAAAATCAGAGTTTTGTCTGTAAATTTGTCGGAATCAAAAAATTTTGCGATACCTTCACGTTTCACATCCCATGAAAGCCGAAAATGACTTCAGAAAATTTTGCCTGTGTGTGTGTGTGTCATCGTGTCTGAATGTCGCTTATTTTGTCCGGGCATCACTTGAGAACGGCTGGACGGAATTCAACTGAGCTTGACAGGAATTTAAGTCTTCACCCAACTTAAAATTATATCCATCAACTTTTCTGAAATTCCCCACCCCGTTCCCCCCTGGGGGGTAAAACACTAAAACACGTTTGTCCGGGCATCACTCGAGAACGGCTGGACGGAATTCAACGGCGCTTGGCAGAAACTTAGGTCTTCACCTAACTTAAAATTATATCTATAGAAATTTTCAAAATGATGATTAGTGTTTAAATTGTGGTTAAAAAACGCCTGCGCATGCGCCATAAATATTTTTTCACTAAAACGCTTTGAATGAAAAAATAAAATATAAAAATAAATTTTTAAGTTAAAGCCTTTTTTATTCGCGTGATTCGCACTACAAATTATGAAAAGATTGAAATGAAGTGTTGCTATATAAATTCCATACTTTAGTTAATTAAAAAAAATCTAATTGTCGTATCGAAAAACTGTTTACACCCCAGGATTCAGAAAAATCACCCCTTTCATTTCGTACTGAATTTGTAACGATAGGTCTGATATTTCTAATTTATTTTTCCCTTTTTCAGTTTTCACGTTGCCACTTAGATTTCATACTTTAGTTATTTTTTAAAACTCTAACTGTTGCATCGAAAAACTGTTTGCACCCCTGGAATTAGAAAAATCGCCCCTTTCATTTGGAATCATATTTATAAATATAGGTCTGATATTTCTAATTTATTTTACCCTTTTTCCGTTTTCAACCCAGATTCAGTAGAAGGTTTTATATTTATGTATACACATTTATATATTTTTTTATTTTCCAGAAATAAAATGAAATATTTTAAATTTCACGTGAATAATAATAAAAATTAGAGAGAAAAATACATACAAAAGTTGGTGATTTTTTTTTTTAAATCAGGAATTTGTATGTGGATAAATATTTTCATAGAGATATTTGGCATTAGTTTAATATTTTTATTTAATTAAGCAGTACTTTTCTTTCCTGTAGTAAAACAAAAATTTTTGTTGTTATTATGTACCTTATGAGGTTCTTTTATGTTCTCCCCTTAATTTTAAATGGTTATAATAAGGATTTTATTAAGATTTTTTATTTTTATTTTGTTAATATCAGAAAAGAGTTTTTATTAATTTTATTTTATTATTTTATTTTATTTATTTATTTATTTAGTGCATGGAACAGCTTTAGTATTGGATCCCTTTGGCGAATTTTGAAATTCGCCACCGAAGTAGCTCAGACGTTTCTCAGATCTTTAATTGCACAATTGAGATAGCCAATTCGGTACATCGCAAAAATGGCTTAAAATATTTAAAGTCACCAAAGGGGTCCCATACTAAAGCTGTGATTAAAGACATCTGTGGTCACGAAATTTGGTGCGTAAATTGTTTGTATGTATCCGGCACTTATTGAAACTGGATTTCACGAAATTCGAAATCCCCCCCCCCTCCTTCTCGGTGTCGGAGGGCAATAAACATGTGTAAAAACATGTTTTTCCGTTTGAATTCGCTTTGAATTATCTTAGAATGGCGAATTTTGGTGTATGGATATTGATTAAGTGTATGTATTATGTACATTAGTGGGATTTTGCCAAACTTTGAACTCACCCGCTGAGGAAGGGGAAGTAAGAAGTGGGTAAGTTGCTGACGAAGGCAGTGGGGGCCCAGACTCCTCACGTTGCGAGCGAGAAAACCTCTACCAATCACAGCGAGAACTTAGGTTATTAATAAAGATATGGGATTTTGACAACTCATTTAAGTTTAATGTCCAGCGAAGCTGGCAAAGCCTGCTAGTATTTTTTATATGCGTAAAAACATGCCCCATGTAGAATATGGTAGGGAAATCATTCACTGTTTGTTTACAGGGCCACACAAAAGAAATAGATTATAGTGCGACAATAGTTATAATTGATGGAAGTGTATTTCAGGTTGTGCCGTGTATTATTACTATAGGATTATATTAAGGTGCACCATGTGGTGTGTACGTAATCTTTAAATGTTGTACAGGGCTACAAATATTAAGCGATAAATTTTTTTTTTTTTGTTATTATTAGTGGAAGTGCTTTACTATAATGTTACCACGTCCAGGAAAGCTGCTCAGAAATTGAAATGAATTCCTCATAGACATATGATAAATTACACATTTTGTACAGTTACACATTTTGAGGCTACCGGATTACCGAAGTCAAGTTTTTTAACATTTGATCTTTGTCTGTGTCTGTTAGAGTAAATTAAAAACAAATAATTTCAGGCGATCCGAATGTTGTATTTAGAGGTTAATATGTTTGTTACTAAAAAAAGTTTGATAAGTTTCAAGGAATCTTGGTTGTGAAAGTTGTTTGAATAATTTTAAATGAACTCTTGAATTTAATAACAGATTTGAATTCTAAATAAATGTAGGTACAGTAATGAAACGAGTGGTTGATGAGGCGGTAGTCCCCCTCACATAGAATTACTTGTTAAAAAAAGCTGTTCCGTTGAAACCTAATTGGAATTGTTTTAACATAGGTTTGCTTAACAGTACTCGTTATCTTACCACTTAATCTCCAATCTGTATTTTTGTATTAAATTTCAGGGTAAGAGAAAGTCGTATGAGTGATTATTTTATTTCAAAACTAATTGCACATAAGGGTTCTAGGGAATTTTAATCTTAAAAAAAAAATAAATAAATAAATAAAAAATAAATAATAAAAACCACATGTATATATGTTAATGGTCCTTTTTTACTCAAGTGGGCGTAAATATTGTTTTTGACTCTTATTGGATCTTAACATGTATCGCAATATTTTTGTGCTTGTTTTAGCAATGTGTCACAATCAGTTTTATTTTTGTTGTGTTGGTTTTGACATGTATGTATTAACTGCTAAATAATTAAGGTTAAAATATCTATCATTTATATATGTTTTAAAAAATATATGATGTGATGCTCAGTTTAAGGTCAACTGTCTACACTAGGGACCTAGGACTAAGGGAGGATGCCCTCCTTTGGGTCCTTTTTAGGTGGTTTTAGCCGATATTCACGTTTTCGGAGAAAACCACGGAAAACTCTGAACTGCTAGTTTGATGAGCATGATCTAGTTTTGAACTTTTAGAAAATTTTCAAATTTTTATGTTTTACGCATTCTTTTAAATAGTTAATTTTGAAATATATTTAAATCCTTAATCCATTTAATGAAAAATATTTGTGCAAGCGTTTTAAGACCATACGAAAGTTTATAGGTTAACTTCATGACAAGATATCATACGGATAGTGGCGAAAAAGCATTTTTTGAGAAAAGAAGTTTGGAAATGCAGCTTTGCCTGAATACGAATATGACATACATTTTGCCCTATCACCCACCGTTCTTTATGAATGGCCCCCTAATTTTATCACTTTTCGGTGATTTTATGGCTATAAATTTGATTTTTAGGAGGAGGAGGATTATTTTAACCGTTAAATATCTTCTAAGGGGCTACAGAGTTGGAAAATTCTAAAACAAGGACACTTGCGACAAGGGTTTTTTTTTTTTTTTTTTTTTGTGGGGTTGGGGGAAGATTTGTCACTGAAATTTTGCAATATATATCTTATATTTTTTTAATCTGTTATTAATGTTATATTTTAAACTTTATATTTTTTTGTTTTTAGGTGTTAAATGAATTATTTTTCACTCTTCAAATCAAATTCATGGTCATAAAATTATCGAACAGGGAAAGAAATTGAGCGAGGGGGTGATGTATATAGAAAACGGTGGGTGACTGGACAAAATGTCATATTCGTATTCAGGAGGTAATTTTACATAAGAATCAGCAAAAATGGTATCAAATCTCGATTTTTTTTTTTTTTTTCTCCCGGAAGTAAAATACTTTCGATTTCGCGTGAATAATAATAAAAGTTAGAGAGAGAGAGAAATAGTTACACAATGAAACTT
Organism: Salticus scenicus; assembly: GCA_963930645.1. Lineage (NCBI taxonomy): Eukaryota > Metazoa > Arthropoda > Arachnida > Araneae > Salticidae > Salticus > Salticus scenicus. The sequence goes on along the minus strand of OZ005655.1, from coordinate 213,848,408 downwards.
GGTGCATATATATATATATATATAAGAAACTTTTAAAACAAGTATCTATATATACGAAATTAAAATAAAAATTTTGAAGATTAGAAAAACCAACAGGAGATTTACAAACCAATGAGCAAAATTGCTGCAAAAGGAAATGTAAAACTTGAATAAGAAACTTTTAAAACAAGTATTTATATATTCTAATCTTCAAAATTTTTATTTTAATTTCGTATGTATAAATACTTGTTTTAAAAGTTACTTATTTAATAAAAACATTATTTAGCTAAGCAGCTTTTAGCGCTAGCTTTCTCTGTTTTACGTTATATTATAATAATCTTTAATTTTATATCATTTTATGTCGTACACATATTCCCTTTTAAAAAAATTCTTATTTTTAAAAAACATTGTTTAGCTAAGCAGCTTTTAGCGCTAGCTTTCTCTGTTTTACGTATTATTATAATAAATTTTAAATTTGTTTCCCCCCTTTTTTTACTTTCTTCTATATTCAACAGAAGAAAGTATTGGATTCGTAAAAATTTTCGACCTCGGGTTTTTGATGGATTTACACGTTTTAAGAGCTGTAGAACACTATTTGACCATTTTTAGAAAATGTCTGTCTGTCTGTCTGTCTGTCAGTGTGTGTGTGTGTGTGACAAAATTTTGTGGCAACTGTATCTCAGGAACTCCTGCACAGAATTTGATAAAAATTGGTATGTAGTTGCACCTTGACATAAATTAGTGCCTATCAACTTTTGGTAAAAATTGTTTTACAGGTTGCGTTGCCATCCCGCTTTTTCTAAATTTTTAACATGGTGATATAGGACAAAATTTTGTATAAATGTGCATAAAGAGAATTATTTTTTAGTAATCATTATGAAATTTACAAGAATTATTTATAATAGAGATAGTCAACTGGGAAAATTTTTTTGTATGTCTAGGAGCCTCGCCAACCCCCCTGGGGGTGAAGTCCCCCCTCGAGGGGAGTAAATTTTTAAGATGGGTATCTTTCGAAAGGTCTCGTCAATACCTTTAAAACGAATGGTTGAACTATAAATCTGCGATAATTTAAAACAAAGTTATCGATTTTTTTTTTTTTTTTTACTTTTGATAAAAAAAACAACCAAACTTGGTATTTAGTTCGCCCCTGACATAAACTGGCGCTGATTAGATTTGGGGATCAATCGCTCAACAGGTGGCGCTGTGATCGTATTTTTTCAAAATTTTTAACATGGCAGTATAGGACAAAATTTCGTATAAATGTACATAATGAGAGTTATTCTTAACCTGTGATTGTAAAATTAATATGAATTATTGATAATAGTAGTAGTTAATTAGGAAAAAAAAATGTGCATGTGGGGGCATCAGGGGAAGGCAAATTTTCAAGATGGGCATCTATCGAAAGGTCTCATCAATACCTTGAAAACGAATGGTTGAACTATAAATATGTGATAATTTAATACAAAGTTATCGATTTCTTTTTACTTTTAACGAAAAAAAAACTGAAAATGTTTTTTTTTTTTTTTTAATTGTTACTGAGTTAATTTGTATCGAAAAATATAGAAGAAAGTCTTGTGGTGGCCACAACATACTAGTTTTAAATGGCTTTAAACCTTTTAGTTAACGACCTTGACTGTAGGATTTCTTTACAAATATATTGTACCTTTCATATGTTCACACAGTTTAAAAGAATTCGCATTTTATGCAATAATGATTGTGATTTTAAAATAGCTCTTAAAATCCTTGCAAATTAACTCTCATGTTTTAACTTATAACCGAATGTTTCAGCGTTTTCCTCTTTCGATCTATTTCAGATCTGTTAGATTTCTATTCTGTTAAAGGTGGTTTTCTGCTTGGTGAGAAGTTGGGGGCTAAGGATGGTTATTGGCTAATTGCTACTATCCTTTCAGAAACTTCTCTTTAACTCCTACACGGAAGGGCCTCCCTGATGAAGACTTCTGTGTGTTTTGGGGTTTTATTTTATTTCATTTATTCCTATATATATTAAATCAGGAATTCATGTGTGGATAAATATTTTCATAGTGATAGTTGGCATTAGCTTAAAATTTTTATTTAATTAAGTCGTATTTTTCCTTCCTACAGTAAAACAAATTTTTTCTTTTTTATTGTGTACCTCGCGAGGCTCTTTTATGTTCTCACCTTAATTGTAAATAGCTATAATTTGGATTTTATTAAGTTTTTTTTTTTAATTTTATTTTGTAAATATCACAAAACACATTTTTTTGTATGAAACAGCTTTAATATCGGATCCCTTTGGAAAAAATTTGAAATTTGTCACCGAAATATAGCTCGGACGTTTCTCACCAAGATCTTTAGTTACGTTATTGAGATTGCCGTTTCAATTCTTTGCAAAAATGGCTTAAAATATTTAAAGTCGCCAAGGGGGGGTCCCATACTAAAGCTGTGCTTTTTGTATTTGTTTTATTTGTGACGTTTTCTATTAAAGACTTCTGAAAATGTTTCATGCATTTCTCTTTTCAAACCTTTGTTCAGTTTTTTCATTGATTTCAAAATTCTATAAAAACTTCTTCAACCTGGACAATGCCGGCTAAACCTGTTAGTTTAAAACAAAATTAAGGATTCTTTTTTCATTTTTAACGCACACACACACACACACAAAGAAAAAAAAAAGAGAAAAGAAAATCACATTTTTTTTTTTTCTTTTTAAGATGTTGTTTAGAGAATAGAATTGACTTTATTTGGATATTTAGTGTTACACTACTACTTCTTTAGAATGGAAACCGTCTGCAGTCCTCATGGAAGATAATTTTAATAAATAATAATTTTAAAAATTTATTTTCACTGAGTGAATTTGTGTAGGAAAATATGAAAAACAAGTCATGTGGTGGCTATAACATACTGAGTTTTTTGATTATTATCATGAATAAAACAAGTAATAGAGTATATTTTTTAACTAGATTAAAATTTTGGACCTTCAAATAGTTTTAACAAAAATATAATTTTAATAATGAATCGGTATAAAATAAATTTAAGCATTTTCATAACTTAACTAAATATGAGTATGTGCGCGGGTAACACGAAAAGGCACATGTAAGAGCAAAATGTATAAACCTCTTCCAAAGAATTACTTGAAATGCAAGATTAAATTATTCCAAATCGATTATAAGCAAATAACATCCCAGAAGAAAAAAAATCAGCATCATAGCAATCTAAGATAATAATACCTTCTAAACTTTAAATTTAAATACGATATGCCTATTTTAATGCAATAGAAAATAAAAAAATACCAGAATTTTGACGCGGCAATAACATCACGATATATGTACATATCATTCATGCCATAGTCATAACTTGCACACTCATAAAAATTACTGCTTGTACTTAAAATTTCAGCTATGATAAATGTATCACCTCAACCCTACTGAACGAATTAGCTCTGCAGGAAAAGACAAGACGATAAACTCCGCCAAGCGCATCCGGCCATAAAGCTCCGAGAAATGAACTCTTATTGAATTTTGATTAAATTTGGCGAGAAAAGTAAGTGCTTTTAATTTAACCGTAATATATAACGGGTACTTTTCGCTTTAGGAAGTTGGCGAGTTTTATCTGATTTATCAAAGATATGATTTAGCACCTTTAACTGTAATTAGGTTTGAGCCCAGAATTATTTTCACCGGCTTAGAGCTCTGACACTCCGTTTAATGGCTTAGAAAATACTAAAATTATAATATTTTTATGAATTTGGTGTTTATTAAACGATTCTAAGTGACTTCAGTTGTCGTATTTTTCGGTAACATATTCATACATTCACACGTACACGTATATATATATATATATATATATATATATATATATATACATACACACACACACAATATATTTAAAAAATCTTAACGTCAGCATTATTTCCTTAAATATTGATCTTAAATAAAAAAAGAAAAATAATAAGTTGAAAATTCCAAGTTTTTTTTTTTTTCCTCCCAAGAGTTATAATTTTATACTGTCCTTCTTCTCCATAATACACACACACACATATATATATATATATATATATATATATATATACATAAAATAGGCCAATTATTCCCCCTATCCTAACCGATTGATATACAAAATTTCAACATTATATCATAGAATGTCTCAGAGATATGAGTAGACGAAATAGCTGGCTTAAACTATTTTTTATTGTCTTGTACATGTTCCCAGATGTCAAAAACCTTAGTACGAAGATCAATTTCAGGGACATAGACAAATTATCTGTGAAAACGATAGTAATGCAAATAAATAAACACATTTATATTAAATTTGTGATTAATTCATCAACAATTTCATTCAAACATACTTCTAGGGCTTTTTATGATAGGAGACTGAAATTTTGTACATCATTTAATTAGAGTATGAGGTATATTTTAAGCTTTGAAATTTTTCTAAAAATACAAATTTACTGTATACAAATTCAAATTTTATAATTTTAAGAACTCATTTCCTAGAATTTTTTTGATCGATTTTATAAATTTTTCTAACTTTATTTACGCTAAGATTAGTATTTAAAGAGTTAAATCCGAGGTCAAAATTTTCGAATACTTTGTATATAAATGAATAGATGACGAACTTATTAAAGTTTTGAATAATACAACATGGTCCCTTTCTGCTTTTTCCCCTTTTTACATGTTTATAGAGAAAATAATTCTACTTGAAGATAAATCGAAAAAAAAAAAAAAAAAAAAAAAAAAGAAAAAGAAAAAGAATCTTGAAATCGTTGCTTGTGCGTATTTTTTTTTTATGAACAATATCTCCAAGAGAAACATAAAATATTAACATGCATTAAGTAACACACGGTAGAGATAGAGATTTTGGAAAATAGGAAAAATAAAAATAATAATAATAATAATAAAAAAATTAAGCTTTAAAGAAAATTATTTCTATATTTTGAACGTGTGGATGGATTTTCCCTCACAGTTTAATCGACTTATTTCCAATTTAAATTTCGAACAATTTGCTGAAGTTAAATCTGATTGGATATTTTTTGCCACATTATGAAATATTGAAATCCATCATTTTATAATTAAACAAATTAACTACATATATTTTTCTATTTCAATAACTTATAAAATTATATATATATATATATATATATATATATATATATATATATTATTAAAATTAACGCAATATAAAGAAAAAAATAAAAGACATTATGACATATATAAATATATAAATCCTCATGTAAATTTATCAGATTTTTTTTTTTTTTTTTTTTTTTAAAGTACTGAGCTATTTTTTTTATGTTCTTTACAAAGTATATATCCACTAAAATCTAATCTTTATTGTAAATGACAAACATATAAAAGTGAAACATTGGTAGAATCTCCATAACAGGGTTAAACTAATGTTTTGGTAATTACAATACAATATATATATGTGTGTGTGTGTGTGTGTGTGAATCAATCAGTCTCTATCTCTCTCTCTATATATACATCTATATACCGATATTTATCTATTTACATAAAAGATAAATATCGAAAAGTATGTCTAACAAGGGGGAAAAATAAAATATAAAAATCAGAAATATTATATCAAATTAAGATTAATCAAATATAAATCAGAAAATAAGAGAATATTTTTCAGATAGTTTTTGTTTGTAACATCGTTATCCAAAGCAAATTACTGCAAGAATGAAGTAAACTAACAAGAAAAGTCTCCGTACACGTATATACAGAACATTTTAATAAAACTACAGAAGATTCTTCTTATAAAGCTTCATATGTTTATTTAAAAAAAAAAAAAAAAATAATAATAATAATAATAAAAATAAAAATAAAAATAAATAAATAAATAAAAATAAAAATAAAATAAATAAAAATAAAAATAAATAAATAAATAAATGAAAATAAAAAATAAATAAATCAGCGGAATCTGTATATATTGTCTGTAAAAAATAATGGAAATGTCCGTTTCTTGTCTATTTATTGCTCTTTGGCGACGCAGTGAAATTTGAAACAAAACGGTTTTTCGATAAATAATCTTAAATGAAAACCTTTTTCTTTACCCTTCATACAAAAATAAATGTAACATTACTGCAAAATAACACTTTTATAACTACACTTTTGTATATTTATTTGCTTCTTTTATTATTATATAGATAAATGTGTAAATTGAAATCTAACGATCGTATATTATTTTTACTTTCCGAACACTATAGTGAGGAAAGTATTGTAATCATGTCAAAAATCCGAATTTGAGATTTTGATGTTTCTATACGTTTTGAGGTCCAATGAGTCCGTTTTCACTATTTTTGCGATGATGTATGCATGTATGTGTGTATGTATGTGTGTATGTATGTGTGTATGTCTGTGAGAGAACACGCTAGCGTCAAAACGCTTTGTTCGAATAAGCTGAAAGTTGGTACGCATATTGTAAGTCACCATAGTATGAAACCCTATAGATTTTGGTGAATCTAGCACTTATAGTTTTTTTTACAGGGACACAAAGAAAAATTCTTTATCATTATGGCCTATGGGACCAAAACCTTAAAAGTGCGATAACATCTAAAATCCTTATTCAATTGAGCAAAAAAAATATTCACATATTACAAGTCACAAATACTCAATCTGTATAGATTTTGGAGAATCTAGCACTTATAGTTTTTTTACAGGAACACAAAGAAAAATTCTTTATCATTATGGCCTATGGGGCCAAATTTTTAAAAGTGTGATAGCGTCTAAACGCCTTATTAATCTGAGCAAAAAAATTGTACACATGTTATAAGTCACAGTTGCACCAACTGTATAGATTTTGGTGAATCTAGCACTTGCAGTTTTTGTACAGGGACACAAAAAAAAAATTCTTTATCATTATGGCCTATGGGACCAAATTTTCAAAAGTGCGATAGCATCTGAGCGCCTTATTAAATTGAGCTGAAAATTTATATGAATATTACAAATCACTGTTGCACTAACTATAAGCATTTTGGCGAATCTAGCATATATAGGTTTTTACAGGGACACAACGAAAAATTCTTTATCATTATGATCTATGGGCTCAAAGTTCAGTAGCGTTAAATAAAACATCGTGTAATATATGGATAAATATACTCAAACACTCTATTATGATTTTCTCTCTTTTGTTTGTTTAACAACTCCTCTTTCTTTACTTTATCTACAAAACTGTTAATTACTCAATGTTCGGAAAGTTAAGTGGAGTCACTCCAGATTTTTTTTTTTTTTTAAATTGCGGAACACTTAAATTAACTTAAAATTTATTTGAACTTTGAGTCTTAAAGGTTAAAATAAAACACTATATGCTCTTTTTTTTTTTTTTTTTTTTTTAAATTATATATTAAATAAATAAAATCAGTTTACATATGAATAAATGCCAACCAATTATCGGAATTTCTTTTGTATGTCCGTGAAAAGCCGATTAAGATCCGCTGGATTACAACAAAATTTAAATCCATTAAAATGATTTATAACTTAACATAAAAAACTCGATTTTCAGCATAGCATTCACATTAATGATAGAAATATGCAGTTTGTTGGTCATTAATTTTTACTTTCCGAACACTATAGTGAGGAAAGTATTGTAATCATGCCAAAAATCCGAATTTGAGATTTTGATGTTTCTATACGTTTCGAGGTCCCCTGAGTCCATTTTCACTATTTTTACAATGATGTGTGTATGTATTTATTGGAATTTTATTTTTCCGACTGAGTGAAAATACTGCCTAGACCGGGAGTCAAACCCCGGATGTTTGACTTACAAGGTCAAGGCTCTACCAATTGAGCTATCCAGGCCGACATCCCGGTCAGCATTACTCATTCAGACAACCTTTAGGCAGAAACATTTCTAGTCTAACATGTAGATAGCTCGACAGAAATAAGCCGCAGAAAATGGAAAACACCATTAGATAATGGGAGAAAGAATTACAATTTTTATTAAAATCACACAATCAACTGTGGAAGAAAATCATATTTATTGAAATTTTATTTTTCCGACTGAGTGAAAAATAAATGCTGACCGGGGTGTCGGCCTGGATAGCTCAAATGGTAGAGCCTTGACCTTGTAAGTCAAAGATCCGGGGTTCGACTCCCGGTCCAGGCAGTATTTTCACTCAGTCGGAAAAATAAAATTTCAATAAATATGATTTTCTTCCACAGTTGATTGTGTGATTTTAATAAAAATTGTGCGTATGTATGTGTGTGTGCATGTCTGTGAGTGAACACGCTAGCGTCTAAACGCTTTGTTCGAATAAGCTGAAAGTTGGTATGTATATTGTAAGTCACCATAGTACGAACCTTATTGATTTTGGTGAATCTAGCACTTACAGTTTTTTTTTACAGGGACACCAGGAAAAATTCTTTATCATTATGGCCTAAAGGGCCAAATTTTTAAAAGTGCAATAGCGTCTAAACGCTTTAGTAATCTGAGCAAAAAATTTGTACACTTGTTATAGGTCACAGTTGCACCAATTGTATAGATTTTGGCGAATTTAGCAGTTACAGTTTTTTTACAGGTACACAAAGAAAATTTCTTTATGACCTGTGGGACCAATTTTTTAAAAGTGCGGTAGCATCCAAACGCCTTATTCAATTGAGCTGAAAATTTATATGAATATTACAAATCACTGTTGCACTAACTATAAGCATTTTGGTGAATCTAGCATTTATAGGTTTTTTCAGAGACACAGCGAAAAATTCTTTATCATTATGATCTATGGGCTCAAAGTTCAGTGCGTTAAATAAAACATCGCGCAATATATGGAGAAAAATACTCAAACACTCTATTATGGTTTTCTCTCTTTTGTTTGTTTAACAACTCCTCTTTCTTTACTTTATCTACAAAACTGTTAATTACTCAGTGTTCGGAAAGTCGAGTGGAGTCAATCCAGATTTTTTTATTATACGGGTTGGATAAAATTTATCCAGAACTTTTTCAATTCTACTTGCTAAATTAGTTTGAATAAATTTAACTTCAATAAATACAATTTATGAGTCTAATTTTGTAAAATATGTATATGTACAATATTGATTTATTCAAATTTAAAACCAATTTTTAATGAAAATTGTAAAGATTTAAAATATTTAAGCACACACTGAATTTAATTTTATAGTGTGCAGGAGAAAATCGAAGAGCCTTGGATTAACTAAAAATCTATAAAAAAGAATGCGTTTGTGTTTGTGTTTTGGAAGTAAGGCCGATTGACTGCACTAGGGTCCTAGGCCTGAGGGCGAGTGCCCTCCGTGGGGATCTTTCTAAAGGAATCTAATCCATAGGAACGCAAGTTTCGTAGAAAACCACAGAAAACTCCGTACGACTAGGCCGATGAGCGTGACCTGGGATCGAACTTGGCACCTCACGTCTACCAGCTTTGAGCGCCTATAAAAAGGAATTTATGTGTTTTATAGGACTGATTTATATTGAGATATGCTTAATTAGAAGATGTGACCCTATTTCATATTCCTTCCACCAAAAGAAAGAAAACGTATTTTTAATTGTTGATGCGCTTTTTTTTTTTTTTATTTGGGAGGGGGGGGGGTGGCGAAGTTAAAAGTAAAACTTAATATTTGATAAAATATATAAAATGCTTTTGAAAGGTATTTTTAAAAATAATTTTTGGAAATATATTAATTTTATAAATGAGAATCAATAGAAAAAAAAAAAAAAAACTGTTGGCAACAGTTAGATAATTTTTAGAAAATGGAAAAAAGAATGAAGGATTATTTTAAATAATTACAGTTTTCCACAATTTGAATTGCAAAAGCGAAATGAACTGGATTTTCTAACTATATGTACGTGTTAATTATTAAAACCTGTAATTTTTCAGCTAAAAAGGAAAAAAAAAAAAAAAAAAATATCAATTTTTAAAATAAGATATTTAAAATTGTAAATTAATAATTGCAATTTCCAAAATGAAAAGCATTTTTAAAATAAATTAAAATACTAAATACAATTATAGCTTAAGCGAATATTGCTTAATTATACGAAAAAAAAATAATTAGGAGGTAAAATTAAATACTTTCAATAACAAGTCATTTTGGTATATCATAGAAGCTTATATAAAAAGTTGTCAACTATTTTATCTGATAATTTTGAAGTTATGCAATATATTCAGTAAATATTTTTTGAGCAAGTAATTTTCAAATTAAAATCACTTGCTTTTCTTGCTCTTGCAAATCAAATTAAAACCAATTGCTCATCTTTTTGACGAGAAATTATGTTGTTAGCTAAATCGTATCATGTCTTTGGCTTTTCTAGCCAAATACTCGAAAGAATTTTATTTTTTTCTACAGACTACCTATTGGTATTTCGCCAATAAGTTTGTCTGATTTATGTATCACGAAAGTAACTAGCACCAATAGAATTTTTTTTTAAATATTCTGAGTAAAGAGACTTTTCTTGTAAGATGTTTATTAAAATATCATTTTAGTAAGAATCCAAAATATCGCTATTAATTTGTCTGAAATCTCTGTAAAAATAACAGTAGCCAAACAAACAATAAAATTAATAAATAAAGGCATCTCAATAGTGTAATGACATGAGCCAAACAAAAGATTTTTTGCCCAAAATTTAATAATAATAATAATAATAATAATAATAATAATAATAATAATAAAATAAACAAATAGAGAAGAAATAATGGCAAAAAAGCGTGAGTAAAATTGACTGATTTTAATGTTGAAATACCATCGAAAGTAACAGTTGTAGGACGATTATCGAATAATAAATCTTTATAAAAACAAATGGTAATATGTTTAATTAACTAATTAACGTAAATAAAAATTAAACAGAAATACTTTTATACATATATACTAATATTTAGCTAACTACTCTAGCCCCTGCTCGCTCCGCTCACTAACCCACGAGGGAGGCTTCGCCTCCCACCGGCTCGCTTCACTCATTAACCCCTGCGAGGCTCTGTCCGCCTATTCACTGCTTTGCCTTTCACTGAATAGGAATATTGATATTGCATAACACAAGATAAAAGCAGAAAAATGTTATAGCAATACCCATATTCAATGTCAAACTGAAATGCATAGTATTCAATACCATTTTTTAAAAATGAAATATTATGCTCAAAACCAGTAATTTTTTTTTTTAGAATAGAAAGAAATTCAGGATATCTAGACCCTTTTGCGTTACAGCTTTAGTATATGACAACCTTGGCGACTTTTAAATGTTTGTTACTATTTGGCGATGAATTTTTTTGCACAATTGCTTGTTTTTTTTTTTTTTTTTTTTTTTTTTTAAGTACCTATTTTTTCTAATGCTTATACTTTTCACTATTTAGTTAATTTAGGGCAGTATATAATAGTCTATATAAATTTCTAATATACAGTTTGGTATTAATTTTAAACATTCGAAAATATTTGAAAAGAAAGAAATTTATTATTAATATTATTGATTTGATTAGGAAAATCTCTTAAAGCATAAATTTATAGTTCTTTCCTACCAATTTTTTAAAATAACGAAGGATAAAATATACTAGATTCTCTATAAGAGTTTTTGGTGATGATTTTTTTTTTTTTTTTTTTTTTTTTGCCGTAATTAGAAATATGAAATGTATTATAGAAATGTCTAATTCATAAAAATGTTAAAAAATTATCAGTGTGAAATTAGAAATTTATAAATGAGTTTGATTTTTTTATGCCAAAATATGTCCAAAATATTTGAAAAAATGTTTTTATTTTATTTATTTATTTATTTTTTTAAAAAGATAAATAAATAAATATTTTGTATTTTATTTATTAAAAAGTTTCATTTATTTTTTTAAAAAGATAAATACACTTTAAAGACAAAAAGAAATGCGGTCAATTATACAGATACGACATTATTTCTTTATTTACAAAAAAAAAAAAAAAAAAAAAAAAAAAAAACTTTATAAAACTTTTTTATAAACACCATATTAGATTGCCAGTACGAAAATTAATTTTCTGAAAGTAGAAAAAAATTAGATGAAAAATTTCTTTATTACATTGACATTTATTTTATATTTTTTTAACACCCTGTTAAAAAAATAGACATTTTAAATTTCCTATGGAAAATGACATCATGACAGAAATACAACGACATATGAGAAACTTTTTGATGAATGATAAATATAGTACCTTTATAAACCCGACGTTTTTAATTAATAACTTCGTTAATTAAGATGGTAGAAATTTCTATGCAGCTGAAATGTCTTTCTTGGAGTATTCGGCAAATATTGATACCTCTCCTGACGCGAAGGTCACAGGAAAAAAAAAAAAAAAAAAAAAAAAAAAAAGACCTCAGCAGCAGTAACTTTTTAAATATATATGTATACACATACACACACATGTATATAATATTATAGAGGAAAAGTAATATGAAAGATTAAAAAAACAAAAATTAATAAAATAAGCAATATTAAAACTAAAATTTACATACTCAATGCGCAAGAAGATGCAGTACATAGAAGATATACAAAAAATATTACAATGTAAAAATTCTAATGAAAATTAATGCAATCATGAAACATAAAAAAATGAATTCAGAAAAAAAATTTTAATTAACCCAAAAGACATTGAGGCCATCAAGTTAAATTATTTTATGTTTTTGCTAGTAGCTCTTGAAACACCTTATTGTGGTGCAGGGCCCGACTTATCTACCTCGAGCCCCGGGGCAAGCTTATTCTGGGGGGCCCCCTTGCAGTGGCATAAGAGGTCTTTAGGTTGCAAAATTTCTGCTTATGCCTGTTGGGGGGCCCTTCCACAAGGGGGGCTCAGGGCAACTGCCCCGCATGCCCTGGCGTTAATCAGGGACTGCTGTGGTGACCTCGTCCGTGGTACAAGGACCACGTGCGTTGCTGACCGTGTAAACACATTCGTGCGGCCGAGGCAAGCTGACTTTCCCAATCCTGGGCACTTGTGGAAGCGCTCCGGTCGAACTCTGCATGTGGAGTGTCAGCCTTAGGTAAATATGGTCAAGGCACACAAAACCCCCAAGTCCTGCTCACCGACTACGCCCCGCCACATGCAAATCCTCCTCCGGCCTGAGGATGGCCTCAATGATTTTTTGATTGCTTAATATTTTCTGTCTGGATTCATTTTTATGTTTCATGACTGTACTAATTTTCATTAAAATTTTTACATTATATATATTAGGCAAATTTATAAAAAATTTGCCTACTTTTCACAAAAAGTTAAAGAAAATTTGGTATTAAGACTCATTCCCTCTTAAAAAATTGCTCTTAGTACTACATAATTAATTTCAGTCTTGCATTTCGTGACCATCAAGGTAATGAGTGATTCGTGTGAACGAATGAGAAACACATATTTATTAGATCAATTCTGGAATTACTGATTATGTAAGTTAACGCAACCATATAAAGCAAATATTTAATTATCACGCTTTAAACTACATATGTACACAACTTATTGGAGGGGTCTGTGAATACTTCAACTACCTTCTCACTACATAGGTATCACAAAAGGTGTAATTAACTCTCTTCCTGTTCTCGACAACAGCCGAAGAATATCAAGCTCGTGAAATAAAGAGGGGCGTTAGTCCGGTGAAAATACTCCAATACAGTCGCAAGCCACATAGTAAATTTTCACGATGCAAATAGTTCGCATAAATAAATCGAGTATCTTTAACGTTTGCTCCCTTTTATTACAATGGTAAGCAAACTGGGCAGCTATAATCGGAAACGATCAGGTTTGAAAAATTTTCACCAATCCTAAGTTTGGAGTTACGGTCACTGCCATAATAAAAGACAGACATTACCATTGTTTTATGCGGACACCCACAAATTTCTCCTTGATTTATGCAAGCTGTTGAACGAGACCATGAATAATCACCTTGCTCTTCCCCCTTTTCCCGATGGTGGGTAATAACCCCCAAACAGAATCGTAACGGCATCGAAGTGCTAAAAGCTGGGGGTGGGGGTGGATTTACGATGTCGTCCGACCGTGGAGTCCATGTGGTCCTCAACTATTCCGACTGTTTCCGAGCTATAAATGTGATTTTACGATATTAATTAAATGTTTTATGCCCTCTGGCAGCGGTACCCGCGTCTGACTTCGCATTCGTTAATTGCTCCAGCTAATTATTCACCCTCAACTGAGGAGTTTTCTCTGTGCGCTCGCTGTTAAATATATTATCACAGCTATAAAGGAAGAGCATACGGGACTAACAGATAATAAAACCGAATGAGGGAGTTAAAAGGGTTCTCTGAACACAAAACCCTCGCTTCTTTTAAGACTTTCAAACCGCTGTTGATAATGAAGGGAAACAAACTTTTCCCCAGTTGCGAGAATATTTATGTACATAATCAACGTCCAGGTATAATTAAAACTATAAAATATCGAATGAAAATATTTAAAGAGATATCATGCCCCACAGTTACGATCGCAAGAATGTAGAGAATGCCTAACTAACGAATCGATTAGGCGAAGACATCGCCTCTAAAAAGGATTTGCGCCCCACAACAAAGTTTTCTACCTTGGGTGTTGTCGTCACTTTATAAATATTCTCTTTGCTTTAAGGGTTAAAACAGAAAAGCCCACTTTATCCCCTCTCCTCGGAATGCGCCCTTAAGATTTTGTTTTCACTTGTAATTAGGCAACCTCGTAAATTATTTAGGTCTTTCTTGAGTCAAATCCCGGTACAGCCCCACCAAAAGAACGATTAAAGCCCTGGCCCGCCCGAACGAAATAAACTCTCTTTCATTAGTCAAGTTTTTAATTGGAAATTTGCTTAAATGGATATCTTCGCCTCGAAATTCCTTCGAATACCATTCATTTTTTACGATCGCTATTGTCCATCAATTTCTTCGCTGTGTTGGATCGCGGACAGATAAAGCGGGATTAGCATTAAAAGGAAAGAGATCCCCCCTTTCCAACTTGAATTAGCCCCCACTTCATTTCTCAGAGAGTTGCAAATGCAGTGGGCCGTTAAAATTTTAGATCTCATTAACACGCTGCCTTTCTCTCTCTTCTGAAAACTTCGGAATTAAAAAAAAAAAAAAGAGGAGAAAAGTGCGAAAGGAAGAGCGAAAATCTCGAAGTTATTTCGGAAGTCGTATGCATCCTTTATTCGTTTCGAAGAAGATGTTTAATGTCTTCTCATCCTTTGATTACGAGATACTACGTGTTCACGCCTTTGCATTTTTAATCCACTTTCTCAAGTCTGGAAGCCTCATTATGTTACTTCCTATCAATCTGTGTGGGAAAACTCTTTCGGAATTGTTAATTAACAAATCCTTCGCCAGGTGGCATAAATATCAATCACAGACTTACCAACAAGTTTCTCGCCTGCCAAAGGAATATCGGGTAATAAACATATTAAATTAGTGAGTTGGTACCGGTGAAACGAAAAGTTTGTTCCTAAATGAGATAGGATTTTTGTGCAATGAAATCTGGATTAAAATAGTGAATATTTTACATTATTTTTTTCTTAACTCGAAATGAATGGTTTCAAAAATCATTCAGGTTATACGGCAGAGTTTTTATAAATTGTTTAGAGTTTTAATTTAAAAATGCATTGGAGTCATATCATTGTTTGCAACAAAAATACTATTAATAATTTCATTTAAAAATAAAAGTCGCTTAAATTGTGTCAAAAAGCTATATTATAAGCTCTCTCGAAGTGAAAGAATGGTTATAAATATTTCCAGTTTGGAAGAATAAATTCCTTATGTATAGAAGTGTTGAATAAAAACTATGTTAAAATTTTTTTTTCATTTAAAATAACTGATAAGATCATCATTGAAAGCAACATTTGTAATTATACTTACAAACTGTTTATGTTTATAATATTTTCTATCTAATGAAGCACTGAAGCTTTTATGTAAAATAATGTCTTCAATTTTTAGGGGGGGCACTGTATATATATATATCATCATTATTATCCGTTTCAGCCTTTCTGTTGACTTTTACTATCCACTGAAGGATGAAGGTCTCTACTACATGAGACCAATCTATCCTGTTTTCTGCAATTTTTCTTCATTCTGCTCTTCCAAACTTTACAATTTCATCTCTCCAACGACACTGTCGTCTCTTTCCCTGTCTCTTCTTATCTCTTGGTATCCAAAATAGGACTTTGGTGATCCACCTATCATCATTTCTTCTGGCAAAATGCCCAGCCCAGCTCCATTTTAACTTCTTTACTCTACAAATGACATACCAGTACCTTTGGTTTGCTACCATACATGTATTTCTCTTTCTGTTTCTCTGGGTGAAACCTGACAGGCATCTTTCTATGCTTCTCTAAGTTGTTTGAAGCTTTTGTATAATTTTTACACATTAATATCCATGTTGTGAGGCATAGATAAATACAGGCAAAATACTCCGATCAAAAACTTTTCGGACGCTTTTGAATATAGCGCTATTTCTTCCGAATGCTCTCCATGTAAGTTTAATTCTCTTGTTAATTTCTTCCATGATGAATCCGTTCCTTGTAACGTCTTGTAAAAGATAAGTATAACTGCATACCGTTTCTAATACATCCATATCAACAGCGATCTTCAATGGGAAAAGAAAGGAACTTGATATAATTTTTGTCTTGCTGAAATTCATTTTTTATCCAACAAGCTTAATTTGTTTAATTCCTGAAGCATTTCTCGCAAATCCTCAAATGAGGAAGCAAGCAGTACAATGCCATTCACAAATCTCAAATGATTTATAGATTTCCCATCAATTTTTGTGTCTTTCTCTTCCCAATTTAGTCTTTTTTTGAAGTACTGCATTGAAAAGTTTAGGCGATTTTTTTTATTTTTATTTTTTAATGAATGTTAAGTATATCTATATATATAAAACCGTTTGTCCTGACTGAGTGAGTGAGTTAATGACTGATTCAGCATCACCCAGCGCAAACACCTGCAACTAGAAGCACGAAACTTGTTGGAAACATTACTTCTGTGACGTAGACACCTACTAAGAGGCAATTTTAGAAAATCCCCCCCCCCTCCCCCTTCAACAAGGGGGAGGGGTGGAGAGCAAAACGTGATTTTACAGAAACCTTTATACCACAAAACAAAAAAACAGATAGCCATAAAATTTTTACTCTAAAATATAGCTAACACAAATACCTAATATCCAACTTCTGGAATTTTTAGAAATTCGATCCTCAAGGGGATGGGGGGGGGGGGACAAAACACGATTTCACATGTACAACACGTAATTTCACCTAATCCTTTATATCTCCAAAAAAAAAAAAATAAAAAAAATAAAAATAAATAAATAAAGATATCCGTACAATTTTTACTTTAATATAAAAAAAACCAAACACCTAAAAACAAATTTTGGAATTTTTGGTATTCGGCCCCCATCGAGAGGAGGGGGCAAAACTTGTTTTCACATGTGCCAAAAAGTGATTTCACATAACCCTTCATATCTCAAAGAAAGAAACAGATATCCGCATGATTTTCACTTTTAAATATAGGAAATACAAACACCTAAAAACCAATTTCTGGAAATTTAGAAATTCGGTCACCAAGGGGGCAAAACGTGATTTCACATTACCCTTCTTTTTTTGATCTATACATGTAAAAGAGTACATCCGCCTCTGAATCAACACTGCTGTGGCGATTCTGTGTGAAACTGGGTCACGAATTTTGGTATGAAGCTTAGTTTTCGAGCCCTGACACCCACCAAGACGTCTTTTTGCGAAATTTATTCCTTTAGACCTGGGAGAGTCGGGAGGACAGGAAAAAAAAAAAAAACATTTCAGAGTATAACTCGGTTTTAAATTGCCTTACGATGAAGAAATTGCGCATGGGGAGACTGTAGACTCAAATAAAAAATAAATACATAAATAAAATAAATAAACAAGGCTATGGATGAAATTCTGTCCATGATAGAGTTTAATTTAGTACGACAGGACTAATGATATTTGTGTTTTAACACCCCTAAAAAAAAAAAAAAAAAGTAATAGAGGGCGTTCAGTAAAATTCCTAAACACATATTCAAATAGTATATTAATTTTTAATTCCAAATAAATTATTGGAATTTGAATGCATTGATTGTATAGCATCTTCCCCTAATTGCTTAATACTTATTTACTAAATATTTTAATTTTTAAAATAATCTTAAAAACAATTTCGCATTTATTGATAATAATTAACAGTGTCAATTTCTACAGAACAAAACATAATATATATATATATATAAAAGAATTATAAACTGATTATTCGATACTTAAATTATACTCAAAATTCATCACAGATTAATTAATATAATCCATTGACATTCAGCCAAGACCCGTTGGCTATGTGGTCAGAGAACAGAACTACGAACCCGAAGACCGCCCAGTGAGTTCGATCCTCACTGATGGTAAGTTGAAAAAAAAATATTGTATATATACATAAACGTTTTTACGGATTTCATAAAACATTTTAAGATAGAGTTGGTTTAAATTAGAGAATTAAATAGTAAAATTAGAGAGAGAATATTAGAGCATTAGAGTAGGAGAGAAAATAGAGATAGAGTAAGAGTATTTGAGAATTAAATAATAAAACTAGATATTAGCAGGCATTTTTGAAGAGGAACACTATAAGTTGGTAACTACGCAAAATACCAGATTGAAAGAAATAGTCTTGTCGTACTAAAAATACTTGAAAACACTAATCTAAATATTCAGAAAAATTTTGCCAAGAACCGTTGGCTGTTGGAAAAAAAAATACATATAGAGGTTTTTACGGATTTCACAAAAAATTTTAAGATAGAGAAAGAAATTAAATGGTAGAACTGGATATTGGAAGGAATTTTTGAAGTGGAACACCATAAATTGGTAACGACGCAAAATGCCAGATTGAAGGAAATAGTCTTGTCGTACTAATAAAAAGACATGTTAATTATAATTAACATTTGGAAACATGAGCCAAAAACAATATTTAAATATTTGTGCTTTTTATTCAAATAATGGAATATGAGTAAAGAAATGTATCGTTAAATTATTTATGAAAATTTGTTTCGGTATCAATTCCACAAACTTCTAGATGCAGAAAAAACTATTACATTTAATCACTTTCACTGGAAATTAAAATCTCGAAAATCGTAAGCAAGATTAAAATCAAAAAACGAATTTACAATGATATTTTAAAAACAACAACTACAACTTTACTATTCAAAAATACGCGGGGCAAAATAGTTCTTTTAGTAAAATCATATTCCCACCACTAAAAAAAGGTTAGTTCAAATTGTGACTCTAAATATCGACCTGCGCAAAGTTACATGTGTCTTTTCGAAGTGGAACGACGCAAAATGCCAGATATAAAGAAATGGTCCTGTCGTACTAATAAATTAAATAAGTCTGTTTTCGAATGTTTAAGTATAAAAGAGGAAGAGGGATTTTTTTTTTTTTTTTTTTTTTTTTTGTGTGTGTGTGTGTGGGGGGGGGGGGGGGGAATTTGAAAAATCCGGATTTTACAGGAGAATTCTTCCAAAAAATGGCACATGGAAGTTGAAATTGGCTGTGCGTCTTCTGAATTGTATTTACAAAAAACGACGGGGCAGATTCGAGAACTCCCTTTTCACGTTAAATTTGTCCTGGGGAATCTATAGGAGTTGCATTCAAGAATTTTGGTGTATGAATTGCTTATTTGCATGAAACACCAACTGCGACAGGAGTTTGCGAAATCCCCTCTTTTCCCCCCTAAGGTGGTGGTGGGGGAAAAAAACAGTTTTTCAAGCGTAACTCTGCCCCAAATTATATCATGGCGACAATTTTTTGGTATGTGTATGTCTATGTGTATGTGTGCGAATTATAAAGGGATTTTGCGAAGTATCCCTTTTTCCCACACCCTTGGGGTAGAAATTTTTCTCTCCCTTTAAGGGGAGCAAAAAATACGTCTCCAATAGTAACTCTGCTCTAAATTATCTCAAGAATGTGATTTTTTGATATGTGGATTGGTTATGCGTACCCAGCACAACTATAAGGGAATTTTGCTAATTCCTTTCTCTTTGGCGGCGGAAGGGGAGGGGGCAAAAACACTGAAATTTTTGACGTATTTCAATTAAACTTTTTATTTTCTTTTGTTAATTTTTTGATTTTGGGAGATTTTTATATTAATAAGTTACATGTAATTTTGAGAACTAATTTAAATATAGTGACTAAAGAAGCGGGCAATACCTGCTAATACGATCTATAAAAGACGATGCTAAATTTTCGCAGAGCGTTATCGTAGCACACAATAGACTCTACAATATTTGCCATAAAGCCTAAACCAAAAAAGTACTAAATGAGACGACACCCCCGAGAAGTGCTGAAAAGGATCACAATTCTCATTGAAACCGTACATCGAAATAGACACTTATTTTTTCGGCTACCACATAGGCATCTGACTTGCATGAATTCGGCCCACAAGGGGGGGAGGGGACAAAACATGATTTTACATCCGTAAAACATGATTTCACATAATTCTTTATATTTAATATATATATATATATATATATATATATATATAGTATACATATGCATGAACTTTTTCCTTTAAAATATAGTTAATGCAAATACCTAAAAACCAATTTCTAGAATTTTAGAAATTCGGTCTTCAAACGGGGGAGCGGGCAAAACATTTTACATGCGAAGCACTTAACTTTACATAACCCATTATACCTTAAAAAAAAAAAAAAAATAATAATAATAATGACCCTCATCTGTCATGAACGATTCCGGTTAGACCGCTTCAAAACAAAAACTTTTGGCAGCCATTTTTTTTTTTTCCGTTTGTTCAATTCAACTTACGGAAACATACATATCATTTTCATACATGTTTTGTATCGCACATATTCTTATTTATTTCCTGTAAAACCTTGAAAAACTATTCAATTGTAATGTTTAAATGTCTAAATTAAATATAACGGATCACTGGCTATTATAAACATGAACCTATAAATAGAATTATGTAACTTCATGATTATAAACAACGCAATACCAAATAAAAACAAACCAAAACTGTTGCCATTCAGAAAATACAAATTCCAAATGGACAACTCTTTAATTCCGAATGAACGACTCTTTGACTGTTTCATTAAAAAAACGCTTAAAATATTTCTAAAACATATTAAAGCCTTAAAAATCTTAAAATATTTGTAAAAACGTATTAAATCTTTAAATATTTTTATCAAGCTTCATTGTTTGTTTACATTGTAAGGTATGATTGGCGTCGAGTTTAGTACGTAAATGCCGCCAGTTGATTTTAGTTTTGAAATTAGTGTAAAGTGATAGTTGGGATAGAATATTTGGTTGGGCAAGTAAAGGTCACCAGTTGAAATGAGTATTGAAAGTAGAATAGTCTAAGGTGATAATGTCGAGTCAAGGTAAAATGTTCGGTTGAGAATAAGAAAGTCCCTAGTTAAAATTCCTGAATATTCCTGAATATATAATCCTGAATATTTTGGCGATGTTGTGGGTGAGATAGCTGGTTGGAAGTATCGAGTAGAGGTGAATTTGGGTTAGCATGGAATGTCTGTAGTTATTGGATAGTTAGTTAGAAAATTTGAAAACAGGATCTACAATAGTCTTTAAAAAAGTATTTTGGTAAAATGAAGTGAATTGTTTTTTCTTATTGAGGACTTATCGTATTTAAATGAGGACTTTAAATACGCAAACGAAGTGGTGACGTCACTGGCCGTTTGTGGATACAAGAAAAATATTTTCTATGTTAAACACCCATTGGATTTTTGTAAAAAATTATTAAAAATCGTGGGAAATTATTTCCCGATTTTAATCCCCATATTTAGGTATAGATATGTATTAGTTGTCATGTGCATGCGTTAGATTAAGTTGTTTTTGTTCTGAAATTAATAAAATTTGAATTTTAAATTTCAAAACTCTAGATTAAAAAAAAAAAAAATAAAAAAAAAAAAAAAAAATGGCAAACTTCCATATTCCATTTGAAAACATAAACATTTAATTTCAAAGGATGATACTTACACAATAAATATCCAACTAATATACTAATTAAAAGGAAAATGATAAATATTCTATCATAATTTGAAGTGAAATTTGTTTTCAAATGTCTAAATAAAGTATCTGATATAAGATACTAATATGTTGCAGCGGAATGGATTTGATATCTGTCATCCTTGGCAGAAAAAAAAAAAAAAAAAAAAAAATATATATATATATATATATATATATCGCCAAAATATCTGGCGAATATAATTTAATTCCTTTCAAAAATCATGGTTATTTTAAAAACTTATATTAAGAGAGTAATGAATAATATGAAACAATATTTCGTACAATACATATTACGAAAATATACATCTGGCATGTATATTTTCATAGTACGTTTTTGATCGCCAAATACAAAAACGCCAAGGACAACAGAGTTTTGAAATTTAAAATTAAAATTTTGTCAATTTGACAGCAAAATAACTCAATCTAACACATGCACATGATAAATAATACATATATATACCCAAATATGGGGATTAAAATCGGGAAATAATTTTCCTCGATTTTTAATAATTTAAAAAAAAAATCCAATGGGCGATTAACATAGGAAATCATTTTCTTGCATCCACGGACGGTCAGTGACGTTACACTTCGCTTGCGTATAGAGCACTTAATGGAGCACTGGGATGTGTTGCTGCTGTTGTGTTGTCGGGCCTATATTTTTTGTCAACCAGCAGTTTTTTTTTTATCGTCATTCATATTTATTGATCGGGTAGAATTTTTTAAATTTCAGAACGAAAATTATAAAATATCGAAACACATTTGATTTATAAACAAAAATTGAAAATACATTTAAATGATCACGTGGTAACCATCATGATCTAAACATTGTTTTCAAGATTTATCGTTCACATTCCGTCATTTTTGACGGGGTTATATACTAGTATATATGTATATATATATGTAACTTTTACTTTAAAATATAAAAAACACAAATACCTAAGTTTTTAATTTTATTATTATTATTATTATTATTATTATTTTTTATTTTAGGTGTTCGGCCCCAAGGGAGGAGGGTGTAAAAGATGTTTTCACATGGGCCAAAAAGTGATTTCACATAATCCTTTCTACCCCCCCCCCCCCAAAAAAAAAAAAAAAAAAAAAAAAAAAAAAACAGATATCCGCATGATGTTTGTTTTTAAATAAAGCAAACACAAGAATCTAAAATCAATATCTGGAATTTTAGAAATTCTGCTTCCAAGAGGGAGGAGGGGCAAAACGTGATTTCGTATAACTCTTCATCTATACATATGAAAAAGTACATCCACCCCTGAGTCAACACTGCTGTGATGATTCTGTGTGGGACTGGGTCAGGAATTTTGGTGTGAAGGATGGTTCTAGAGCCCTGACGCCCACAACGAAAGGGTTTTGTAAAATTCTCCCCTTTCACCCTGGTGAGGAGGGGGGGGGGGTGAACGTTAAAAACACGTTTGATAGCATAAACCGGCTCCAAATTGTTTCATAATGAAGAAATTGCACCGGAGATTAGACTCAAATATAAAAATAAATAAATAAATAAATATAAATTAGTCGATTTTCGATTTTAAGCAGAAAGGGGAAAAATGTTTCTTTCTTTTTTCCCCCCTTTATGTGTGTGTGTGTGTGTGAGGGGGAGAAGGATTTGTAAAATTCAGATGTTACAGCAGAACTCTTTTAAAAATGGCACATTCAAGCCTAAATTGGCTGTGGTGCGTCTTCTGAAGTGTATTTCCAAAAACCAATTTTGGGTGTTCTGTAATTTTTGATTTTCGATTTATTTATTTATTTTTTTTGGGGGGGGGGGATTTACAACGGGGACAGATTAGAGAGCCCCTTTTCTTATTTCAATTTGTCTTGGGGAATACATGGGAGCTGCATTTACACATTTTGTTGTTTCGGTTAGCTATTTGCATGAAACATTAACTGTGACGAGATTTTGCGAAATTACTCCCCTTTTCTACAACATTTTTTTGGTGTTTGTGTGTACTACGTGTGTGTAATACGCACCATAAATGAATTTTTCGAAGTTTTCCTTCTTCTCTCTTGTGGGATGGGGGGGGGGGAGAGAACGTTTCCAATTGCAACTCTCTTGAAATTTATCACAGAAAAGGGATTTTTTGATTTGAAAAATTCACTTTTTCTACCTTCTCATGTAATCCTATGGTATTTTCGTTATTATAAGGTTGGTTCTGGAGCTGAAGGCCAATTGACTACTCTAGGGTTCTAAGCCTATAGGTGAGTTGCCCACCGTGAGGGTCTTTCTAAAAGGTCCTAGTCCGTAACTATACAAATTTGAGAGAAAACCATGGAAAATTCCGAACGAATAGGTCGATGAGCATGACCTGGGTCCGAACCCGGTACTTACCATCTTCCAGCTTTGAGCGCAGAACTGCTAGGCCAGTGGTAGGGCTCATGTTATAAGACTATCTCGTTTAAAAAAGAAGTTTTTCGAATTTTGTTTTTTGAATTTCATTCTTGGAACATGTCAGTTAGCAACTTTTTAAAATAATAAATTTAAATATTTTATTTCATTAAGTGAACTTAGTGCTCTAGTTTTCTATCTCGAATAGCAATATTTAAATTTAATAATAATAATAATAATAATAATAATAATAATAATAATAATAAATGTTCACAAAGTTAAAAAAGCTACGTGTTTAAAGAGTTGAATTTAAAAAGCAGGATTCGAAAAAAAAAAAAAAAAAAAAGAAAAAATTTTTTTTTTTTTTTGTATAAAATATTCGCGTAGTACGCTGCAACAAAACCCCCTTGAAGGGAACATACGACCTTTAGAACTTCAAAAAACATCTATTTAATTATTGTCTTTTTAAAGTAAATTATTGTTAACTAAGCTTCATTGTGCATGCCTAATTGTTACCTTATAAGTTTATTATGTGTTTTGGAATATAATTTAAATTCTGTGGTGAATTATTTAATAATTTATGTATATGTGTTTTTTTCACCTTGCGCGCAGGATATCTCTGAAACTATTTAATATTTTTTCTTGAAATTTTCACAGATTATGTAACATATCAGAACCTTTCAAATTGAACCTCAATTTGTTCAAATTTAGGTTAAAAATATATTTAAAAAAAAATTAAAGATCATTTATTTTTTGATAAAATCTGAAGTATCACCTGTATGAAAAATAGGGGGTTACAAATTTAGGTTCAGTTTGAATGGTCTGATATGTTACATAATCTGTGAAAATTTCAAGAAAAAATATTAAATAGTTTCAGAGATATCCTGCGCGCAAGGTGAAAAAAACACATTTATTATAACACATAAATTATTAAGTAATTCTCCACAGAATTTAAATTATATTCTAAAATACATAATAAACTTATAGGTAACAGTTTGACATGCCCAATGAAGCTTAGTTAATAATAATTTACTTAAAAAAAGACTATTATTAAATCGATGTTTTTTGAAGTTCTAAGGGTCGTATGTTTCCTGAAGTTACATGAAAAGTAAGAAAGGGTACATTTGACTAACTTGCAGTCTCAAAACTATGATTTTTTTTTCTTTTTTCAAACTTTTAAAGAAATATCTATTTATCTTCCATTGAAAACATTCTTATTCAGTTCATATATACATTTTTTTTTCATAAAAGTTTTATAATTTAGCATAACATATCTATAAACGTTACATCTTAATTGATTATTATATTTATTGCATTTTCTTCGTTTTAAATTAAATGAATAGTAGAATGAAGTACTGCGTTTCGTCTGTTATCTAAATTATTAGTTATGTCAGTGTTTTTCTTCCTTCTTGTTTTGTTTTGTTTTCCCTTTTTGTAATAACAAGATTCGCAATACCTAAAATTTAACTTTTTATAATTCAAGTAACAAGCAATAGATGGCAGCAGTATGACCAAAAATTTCCCAGTGAGAAAATCCACACTGCTTTTGGAGTTATTGAGGAATCCCAATAAAATATATACGTAAAAAAAAAAAATATATGCAAAAATTTACATACAAAAAAACAAAAAAAAACTGTTATTATTAATAGTACATATATATATATATTTATGCATACATTTTGAATCTTAATTTATAAATATTTGTAATACTCTTTCTCATTTAGTTAATTCAAATAGTCTCATTTAGTTAATTCTCGGAATTTAAATTACTATTTATTTAAAGGAAAAAAAAAAGTTTTTTTTCTCTCGTTTTCTTTTAAGAAGATTTTTTCTTAAAAAAAAAAAAAAAAAAAAAAAATCATCTAAAAAGATTTACAAATACTAAATAATATAATAAAATAATAATAATAAAATAATAATAATAATAATAAAAACAGCAATTTAGAAATGTTTTCTGATGTGTAGATTTGTGTTCAGAAATTGTATTAAGTGCTCTTATGATTAAAAATTAAGTTTTATGTCCCTCCAAATCTGTTTAACCTTTGTGAACTGTTGGTGTTCGGGTTAAATACAATTGTCTGCACTTAGGGACCTGGGTCTAAGGAATAATGCTTTTCGTGTGGGGTCTTTCTAAGGGGTCCTTGCCCCTAACCTTTGGGAGAAAAAGTAATTACAAATATAAATAAAGAAAAAGAAAGAAAAGTTAAGAGCTTAATCAATACAAATGGATAAGTTCTTTATTTTGTCTTTTATCGAATTATATTTCAGAGATATTTCTAAAATAGAATATCTGATGAAACATATACTTAAAATTTTGATATTTGTTTAAAGCTGTTTTTTTTTTTGTTTTTCAAACGAAGTTCAACACAGTATGTTACTTCACTAAACTTCACTTTATTGCATTTTCTCTTCTTACTAATGTTGTACAAATATAAAAGTGATAATTATAATAAGGAAACTCTGGAGGGACTCCAATCGAACTTTCCGACCATTCAGTTACTGATGGTTGTTTAATTAAATTTATGACAGAAGTCTTTAAATAAACAATAGTGAAAATCATAATTGGTATTTGAGTATTTCTACATATGCATAGCTGCTAATATTTTAATTTATTCCAGAGTACTTATAGCCCGCCTTTAATTCACACCACTTTATTTATAGAAAAATTTTCTTCAATACATAGCTTCGATAAAATAAGAAAAAAATACCTTGAAAAGATAAGTAGTACGAAATAGAGGCGGGGCTCAAATTACTCCGGAATAAATTAAAATACTGGCAGCTATGCATATGTTGTATGTCTTTTGATAGATATTAATATATCCAAATTCTTTTGTGCTTCTCTGTAAAAAAACAAAACAAAGTATGGTAAGCTCGCAATATCAATTATTTATGTGTTTCTTGTTTTTTAAAAATTTAACATCACTAAAGTGAACTTTATATAGTTGAGCCCATACACGCAATATATAAAAATTCTATTTTCTATACAAGTAAAAAAAAATATATATATATATATAAACTATACATTCATGCAAATCTCCACAATTCTTGCCATGATAATATATAATATACCTACCATTTTATATCTTACTCGAATGTAGAGTTTAGACACTAGTGTACTTCAAATAATTCGAGTCTGCCCGTAATGATTTATTTCTTTTTTATGTCCCTGTAACGTATGTATGTATATGGTGTGTATTTATAAAAAGCACTCATCAAAATCAATTCAAATCATGCGACAGTGACCTTTAATATACGTATCAACTTTTAGCTCAGTCGGATAAGACATTCAGACGCTACCGCACTTTAAATAATTCGAGTCCATCGGTCAAATTGATAACGAAATGTTTTCTTTGTGCCTTGTAAAAAAACTTAAGTCTCACACTTATCAAAATTAATACATTTCGTGCGTTGGTGACTTACATAGCTATCAACTTTGACCTCAATCAAATAAGAAGTTTGAACGCCATCACACTTGAAATAATTTGACTCCATAGGCCATAATAATAAAGATTTTCTCTTTTTATCCCCATAAAAGAAGTAACTTACAGTCGGCAGCAAAATTATTCGAGCGCTAGCAATAATTCCTATATAAAAGATGTACACTTCATGCTGCTTTGTTAAATAAATCCTTGTCGAGTGATGTTCTTAGTCAGTCTAAGATCATGATTCGACAAAGATTTATTCAACAAAAGCGTATTAAGTGTACTTTTTTACTTCCTTATACAAAGTATAAGGAAGTATAGTAATCCCGATTTGCGAAATGGATTTTGTATTTCACATTGCTCGAAAACGAAAGGTCGCTGAATGTTGCCAATTTATACGTGTGACTGTCATGATGTCTAGTTGCACACCTGCAAGTGTCGTCTTAACACGAGCTCTCGTTTTAGAGATATAAGGGACTTTACACGATTTTTCGTGACGTCTGTATGTGTGTGTGTGTGTGTGTCGCATAACTCAAAAACGGTTGGACGTAGAAAGTTGCGAATTGGTACATAGGTTTGTTATAACATCTAGTTGTGCACCTCCCTTTATGGACTTTCTATGATTTTCCGTTTTGGAGATATTCAGGAAAATTAGGTTCATAATGACAAAAATACATAGGTTTTGGCCATAATGTATCAAAAAACGGTAATAACTCAAAAACGGTTTAGACAAATCTTGCAAATTAACTGACTTTCTAACTAGCTAGACATTTGAAACTTTCAGAATAGCTCAGAACACGTTGACAATGCATTTCTTTAATATTTTTAGCCAACTGTTTCCGATACCTGCTGCCTTCAGCAGCATTTATGCGATTCAACAGAAAATTTATTTAACTATCTTCTCGACTAGCTAGACATTTGAAACTTTCAGACTAGATCAGAACACTGTGAAAAAGCACTTTTTAATACTTTTAGCCAACTGTGTAGGGGCCCTGCTGTATGTATATTTCTAAAAGTGTATAAGGAAGTCATGTGGTGCCCACATCAGATTTTTTATGTAAGAATTATTGCTAGCTCTCGATTAATTTTGCTGCCGAATGTATCAAAATCTATTCAGGTTTTACGACGGTGGCCTATATATGACGGTAAGTGCCAACTTTTAACTCATTTGAACAAACCGTTTAGACGTTATCGCGTTCACTTAACCCCACATACATTACACGCACACATACACGTACATAAATCACCAGAAAAATAATAAAAACGAGCTCAGAATCCTTCAAAATGTATAGATACACTAAAACCTCACAGTCGAATTTTTTTCATGATTACAATACTTTCCTTACATAACATATGTTCGAAAAGAGAAAATGAAACGATAACTTGATATGTAAGTATAAGCAACACAAATTCATGAAAATACTTATTAAAAAAAAAAAAAAAAAAAAAAAGAAAAAAAATGTGGAATCAAGTACCATACCTCATAGTGGGAACTTAAATTTCCTGCTTTTTAAGGGTAATCTCCCTCCAAATCCTAAGTTAAAATATTTTTACGGTAATTAGTTACTGAATTCAACATTGATATCGAATGTATGTGCATAAGAGATAAACATGTACACATATACATACATATGTGCGTTAATACTTCCATAACTTAAATTTTATTTTCTCCTTTTGAAATTTCATCATTTATTTTGAAAAAAGAGAGGAAAAAAAAATGTTTTTTTTAAATGAGGTTCACAAAAAACTCCTTCAGGAAATTGTAATATTTATAAAAAAAAAAAAAAAAAAAATTAAATTGATCTTGTAATTTCTGGTCTAATATCATCTAAACAAATTAAACCGATTAATTCGTTTAGCGAATTAAAATTAATTTTATTAATAGAGAATATTAAATTTATTTCAAAATTAATTTATGTAGAAAATAATACTTATAAATTTACTGAACAAACATTTAATCTAATTTCGTTGCTTTCTAAGCTTTATTTTCCATTTTTTAAATAATTACAGTTTTTTACTCTTAGAATATAAACTATGTTTAATGAAAGTATTGCAACCCTGAAAAAGATCCAAATATGATATTTTGGCGTATCTATACGTTTTAAAATATCCAGAATTCCCTTTAACTATTTTTACAGTGTATATACATTATACATATGTCTGTGTGTATGTGAAAGATAGAAAGAGAGGGAGAGCGAGGATAACGTCTGAACGTTGTATTTAATTGAGTTGCTCAAATATGATAGGTACAAATGGGTATGGAAATCATGGGAACACTTCCGTGTTTACACGTTTTGTCAAGTATATTAAGAAATGTTTTTCGAATTTATCTATAACTTTAGGATGTGAAGTAGATGTTTAAGAACATATTTTCAATGGCATTTTGAATACGAGATCATCTAATGGGTTCACAGAAAATATATTTAATCTTTTTTTTTAAGGAGGGTGGAGGGTGGGTGAGTTCACCTTATTTATGGAAATAGCCTGTAGCTATGGAACAGTTTTTTTTTTTTTTTTTTCTGGGCCATTTTTAACGTTTGTGTTCATATGTGTGTAAAGATAGCTCTTATATTCATGCGATATATATATATATATATATATGTATGTATGTATGTATAATTAAAATTTTTTCATGCATGCAGAAAAAATTAATTAAAAAAACCTTACAGAAAATAGTTTATTAAACATGAGATTGTTCAGTTAAATACCAGTTTTAGGTAAATTGACGAAACATATAAGAAATGGTAATCTGCAATTAGACAATAAATGTATTAGATGATTCATGGACTGTCAGCATTCGTAAGAAACAGTTTGTAAAAACGCATGCGTAAACGCTAACAAACTTTCGTTTGCATAATTTAACAAACAATTGTATAAGACAAACTATTAAAAAAAAAAAAAAAATGAATATCGTGAAAATTCAATACGTTATCGGTAATATAAAACATCAAGTTATCGTTTACAAGCTATGGTTAACATTTTAAAGTGACTTTTTAAATGAGGCTTAAAAAAAAAAAAAAAAAAAAAGAAAGAAAGAAAGAAAAAAAGATACCGTTCATGACACTGGTTTTCAAATGTTAATTCTTAATCCTAATTATATATATATACTAGCTGACCCGTCCGGCTTCGCACTGATGAACAAATTTTAGTTAAAGATGGATTGATATGTAAAAAATTAAGAAATATATCAGTTTATATGTTATAGTCAGGCAATATTATTAACTGGAAAGTTAAAATATAATTTTACAATTATTTTTTTTAATTAGTTGTTAAAGGTTGGCAATTTTTACTTAATGCTATTTATTTATTTATTTCATAAAAAGAAACATTTCTTTACTCATGAATAAAAAATATTGAAAAATAAACCTATGACATGAAAATGTTTTTGATAAAATTGACGTCATAATAGCTTTAATTATTATTTATTTTTTCATTTCGCAAATATATTTAATTTTTTCCATAATTTATTATTATTTTAATAATGTATATTAAAGGAGAAATCAATAATATGAAACAATATTTGTACAATATATACTATTACAGAATCTGGTGTGAAACAACCACACGACTTCCATTACCCACTATTACACGTAATATATACAATTTTTTGGAGATATTACTTGCATTTTTTGAGAATTTCGAGTAAGAGAAACTTGATACACGTATAAAGACACATACAACAGAGTTTGCATAGCGAGTTAAAAAATAAGGGGAAAAAAATAGATAGTTATTTTTTTAAACACGAATTTCCGAGATCTAAAACTGAACTACCTAATCAGGATGACCGTTAATATTCCTGTAATAAGCACGTAATACTTGAGAAAGGTTATCTAAATTGGATTAAAGAAAAAATTTTCAAGAATACGTTAGAGCCGTTTTTGAGATACCAACTTTTACCAAAACTTAACATTCTCAATTATTGACCTAAAAACAATAATTACATACAAAAGGATATTTAATAGGAAGTTAACATGGCGAGTTTGAAAAAAATCCGTACAGGCGTTTTTAAAGGAACGCACTTGCGAAGTCTGAAATTGAGCTGTTTATAGAGGACGCCTATCAATTTTCCTGAACTAAGCAACTTTTCAATCGAAA
The DNA here is from genome assembly GCA_963930645.1 of Salticus scenicus. Classification (NCBI taxonomy): domain Eukaryota; kingdom Metazoa; phylum Arthropoda; class Arachnida; order Araneae; family Salticidae; genus Salticus; species Salticus scenicus. The sequence goes on along the minus strand of OZ005655.1, from coordinate 213,816,668 downwards.
GGGCATCTAATATATTATTTATATAGCAACTTTGAAGAAAATCATTAGAGGTGTTTTTGAATATGGGCTTATGGTCCCATTTCTGGTTTTCGATGACCCAATTCCGGTTTTTCAATTTTCACGAAAATTTGGAAAATTTATCTGTACACCAGACCTGAATCACTTGTGAAGTTTAGCAGTTCTATTTTTATTAGTTTTGGAGATATGACAGCCAGAAGATTACACACACACGTGCACATATACACACACACTGACCAATTGCCAAAACCTATACAATACTTCCACTACCTACGGTAGTAGGGTAATTGAAGTAAACACATACATCTCGTATTTACTACGATAATATACAGATTTTCGTATTACGTTTTCGATCGCCAAATACAAAAATCGCCAATGACGATAGATATCAAATCTATGCTTTGTTTTCAATTAAAATATTGAAAATTTTAATTAAAAATTTATTTTACCAAAATTTATTATAGCTTCTAGCACTTAGAGATAGACAGTGTAACTTTTGATTATTGAAAGAAAAAAAAAAAAAAGCAATCGGCTTTTTAGTTCTAGCGTTCGTTCTCTACATATGCATATAAACCTTTCTTTTTTTTTTATATTAGTATAGCTATAGAGCATAGGTATATTAAATAGGTTTCCAGTCAACATAATGTAACTCAAATAATTAAATGCTATTTACATTTCAGTAATGGCTGTATGCGCTATGTATATTGAGCTACTTGCCATAACTGTTAGTTGCTAAAAATAGTTGCCAAATAAATTTAAACATCTCAATACGCAAGCGAAGTATGACATCACTGACCGCCCGTGGATGCAAGAAAAAGATTTTCTATGTTAATCGCTCATTGGATTTTTTTTTTTTTTTTATTATTATTAAAATTCTAGAAGAATTATTTCCCGATTTTAATTCTCATATTTGGGTATAGATATGTATTAGTTATTGTATGCATGCGTTAGATTGAGTTATTTTGCTGTCAAATTGACAAAATTTTAATTTTAAATTTCAAAACTGTCACCCTTGGCGTTTTTTGTATTTGGCGATCAAAAACGTAATACGAAAATATACATGCCAGATGTATATTTTCGTAATATGTATTGTACGAAATATTGTTTCATATTATTCGTTACACTCTTAATGTAAGTTTTTAAAATAACCATGATTTTTGAAAGGAATTAAATTATATTCGCCAGATAATTTGGCGATATTTTTTTTTTTCTGCCAAGGATGACGGATATCAAATCTATTCCGCTGCAACATATTAGTATATTATATCAGATACTTTATTTAGACATTTGAAAACAAATTTGACTTCAAATTATGATAGAATATTTATCCTTTCCCTTTTAATTAGTTTATTAGTTGGATGTTTATTGTGTAAATATCATCCTTTGAAATAAAATGTTTATGTTTTCAATCGAATATGGAAATTTGCCATTTTTTTTTCTAGAGTTTTGAAATTTAAAATTCCAATTTTATCAATTTTACAACAAAAACAATTTAATCTAACGGATGCACATGATAACTAATACATATCTATATCCAAATATGGGGATTAAAATGGGGAAATAATTTTCCTCGATCTTTATTATTTTTTTACAAAAAATCCAGTTCACTTTTTATATTATTGTTCGCGTGAAAATATATTTTATTATATGTCTAAATATAAATTAATTCGTAAATCTTTTTGGCAACAATTATAAATTAAAATAAATAATATTATAAAATAGAATTTCTTATTTTATTTTATTTTATTTATTTATTTATTTTTAAATTCCAATTTCGTTTACACACATCAGTTTAAACCACGGAGTAATAAAGACTCCGTGGTTTAAACATTGATGCTTAGATATTATATCATATCATATCAAATTAAATTATTAGAAAAATAAACACTTTTAATTCTATAATGACGTCAGATTTAACGTGTAAGTTTAACAATTAAAAAAGCTTTATATGAATTTCAATTTAATGCACGTGCAAATATATTTCTTTTCTTTTCACGTCAAGATATTTTAAAAACGAAATGAATATGTAAATGTTTCTTTTATGTTGGCAGCAGCTAATTTTTTTATTATTTCATTATTTCCATTTCTATTACGGCTTCTATGGGGATTTTAATTAAAATGCTCAGATTTTAAACTAAAATTTATTTAATCAAGATTAAATATAGCCTATAACAATATGGCATACTGTAGCTTTCGGTCAGTGAAAGAAGTTTTTAAATCGGTTCAGTAGTTTCAGAGATTACCCTCCACAAACAAACAATTTTTTGCGCTTTATATAATGATATAGATATATATATATATATATATATATATATATATATATATTAAAAACCTTTTCAAACATTGAATAGATGAAAACAAGAAACATTGAAAAAGATAAAACAGAAAAAATTCAAAAAGAGATTGCGACTATCAAACAACCATAAATTGAAACATGCAAATTCATTACGTTTTCGAGGGTGTAGAATGAATGTTGCATGTAAAGTAGGTGTTATTTCTGTCTTGTTGTATGCAAATTGCTAAATATTTACAACAAGCTACACCCTATAACACCACCAAAAAAGAGAAAATTTAAACTGAAAATATATATGAAAACCATATGAAAATCAAACATATTTATTCATGCAGCATATTCAATATTATTAATGGAAATACTAATACAAATAGTTAAATGAAATACTAGTAATAATTAATAAAACTAAAGTATAACATACACTACACATGAAAAACTTGTGTAAGTAGCTTGCACGTAAAACCCATACACTAGACATACATGTGGCTGTATGCAGTTAGATTCACAGTTAATTTTGGAATCGTATTAAATAACTGAACGATTAATTTATTTTTGAATTTGTATTAATCAACTGAACGATAAAGTTGAGTGAACTGTTTGATTTTAATAATTAACCTAAAAGTGATAATTTAAAATTAAATTTTGATTAAAATTGAGATTAACTTAATTGACGATAATGCATAAACTTCAAAGTGTCATTTTATTGAAACATAGAAATCAGTGAATTGAGTAAGTAACGCCATCTTGTGTAGTTTAGAAAAAGTAAGAACCCATTTTTTTTTTTTTTTTTTTTTTTTAATTATTATTATTTATAATGTGTGTGTGCTGAATAAAATCTAATCAAATGCTATCATGTAAAATTCAATTTAGAGTTATCATGTAAAATTCAATTTAGAGTTAATTTAAGAGCACAATGCAATATGTAATGAAAATTGGGGTTAATTCATTAATTAATTTATCTTTTAAATGTAGATTTGTTATATGTTTCTTTGGACAAATTAAATAAGTTGAAAATCAATAATATAATAATAAAGGAACTCAAAGCAATATGTAATTAAAATTGAGGTTAATTTACTAAATAATTATTTAAAATTGAGGTTAATTATTAATTTTTTTTTTTTTTAATGTACATTTGATAAATGTTTCTTTGGACAAATTAAGTTAGTAGAGAGTCAGTAATTTAATATTAAAGTTTTTAGAATTACAGTTTTTTTTAAAATTATTATTTTAAATCTATAAAGCAAACACACATATAAATACGCGAGAATCACAATCCCTCCCAACCATCCAGCCTAACAACACCACCCATCCTCCTTAATCAAGCATCTGCCCACCCATCCTCCACATTTTTTATTGTCTTTTATTTTTTATATAATTTTTTTGATAAAAATGCAAAAATGCACTTTTTTTTATGTTAATGTAAACACCATAGACAAGGTAAGATGATTAAATCAGAAATATGATTTAATAATTGAATTTACTAGAAATTTTGGGTAACCATAAACTCTAGCATGATTACAGATAGATTTAACGTTTTTACTTTTATGTTTATTAGAACAAAGATGTTTTATTCTATAAAGGAAGTTAATTAGAATATTTTTATAGATGGTTTTATGTAAACAAGATTTGTAATGATAAATAGATTAACTTTAAAAGAAAATTCTTTTCTCTTATCATAAATATCAAAATCTAAATATCCATTTTCATTATAAATTTTTAAATCTAGAAAATTTATTGCATTGTTTATCATATCATGTTTAGTTAATAAAAGACTATGAGGATAATTATCTATGAAGGTGTTGGTATTACTATCATTAAAGTATAATACGATAATATCATCTATATATCTATAAAACATTAAGTCATTACTAATAGAGAAATTTCTTTCATAATAATAAAGATACAAATCAGATTATAAACTACTAGCTTAACCACCTTGTGGAATACCTTTAATACTTTGGAATATAGTATGATTGTACAGAATAAAATTATTATGTAATATGAAATTTAACAAAGTTTTAAAGTAATAAATCGATATATTTTTTTTAATACTATGTTGGTGTTCATTAAAAAGAATTAACATAGTGTTATGTAAGTCATGAATGTCTATATTATTAAATAAATCATTAAAATCAAATGTACTGATGTTTGTAATATTATTAAAATTTTTAATTCTATTTATAAGTTGAAAACTGTTTTTTACACAATGCTTATTGTCATTGTTTAACGTTAAACTATAAATTTCTTTTAAAAGTTTTAATAGAAGATTACAGGCAACAGTATTATATGCATTACAACCTATAGTAACAGTGCGAAATTTAACAGGCGTTTTATGAAATTTTGGAATAATAACTATATATGGATAGTTGAAATTTTTACATTTGAGTTTTAATAATTTATGAAAGCTAAGAATCTTTTTATTATTAATTTGCAGTGGTAAAGGTGGTTTTCTTAAAATTATTACTATTTAAAATAGAGTTGTCAAGGATCTGTTTATAAAACTTTTTACAAATTATGGCATAGTTGTTTGGTGATTTATCTACATAAGTAATAATAAATTTATTTTGTAAAAGACTGATAGATTTATTTAAAGTTTGATTTCTTTCATTTTTAATAAATCTAGAATGAATAATAAGCTGATTTTTTAGAATATTTAAAGAATTAATCTTCCAAACATTAAAGTATTCTAAAGGTTTGTTATAATCAATAGCAATTTTATAAATAAATAAATCTAAATCTAGATAAAACTGACCTGAAATATTATATATGTTACATTTTGTGGATAGTCTAAATTTAGTGCCATAATTCATAAGTTTATATAAATAAAGATCATTAGCAATACTAAGATCTCCAGTAATTATATGTCCATGTGTGGTGTCAACATATTTTTGGTATTTAGGGTCACTACAATAACAAACAATAGAGGATGCAGGTGCATTTTTTGAAAAATTATTATAATTAAAAATTCGTCGACCTAAAGTAAGTGGATATTCAAAAGATTTGTAGATATTTACACTTTTAATTGGGAAGGCATTAAGTTCATTGTTAATAATATACTGAAAATTGACATGATTAAAAACAGGATTAGTAAAATTGATGATTAATTGAGAATTATGAGATTTGAAAGAAGGCTTAGTGGAAATTTTAATATTTAATAAATTGGCACTATAATGCAAAATATAAAAGAAAGTGTCAGAGAATTGTCTAGAATAACTGTATTTCTGAAAAATTTTAAAGTAAGTATTAATTAATTGTTTTTTAATTTTGAAAATAAATTTTCGAATTTCTAACCATTTATAATTTAAATCATAAGAAGCTGCAAGTTGATCAATTGAAATTTTAATCATATCACTGTCAATTTTAGTGTGTGTATTTTTCCTAAGACCACGTCGACTTCTGTAAGTTTTTTGAAAAGCCATAAAATTTAAACGAGAATAAATATTGTTATATTGATCATACTTAGATAAGTCAGAATAGACCAAAATAGACTTCTGATACACTTGTTGATTAAGACCATAAGGGTATGTGGTATTAAAATAAGAGATAAATTTATATTCCATAAGTAATCGAAGATTGACATTAGTAATTATTTCTAAAATTTTAACAGTGACATTCTGAAAATCATGTATTTTAAAGTGTGAGTATTCAACATTATGTGACAGGTGAGAGTGAGAATTTTGACATTTAATTTTAGACCTATGATCATTAAGTCTTAAATGTAAATGGTTACTAGTTTGACCTATATATTCCATATGACACTTATTACATTTCAAAGAATAAATAACATTATAAGCCTTACAGAAAATTATCAAATTGGAAGCTTTTTTGATTTGTGATTTATCAGCATAAGGACAAGTAAGACACCTAGAAGATTTACAAGTTTGAAAATACAATCTACGATTGGGACTAGAAAATAGGTAACTGTTTATCGATCCAGGGAGATCCCTATAAATCTCCCTGTACCGAGCATTAGGCCTAGTAATACTAAGGACTATTTTGCTAGTATCTAAAAATTTGCTATGTACTACCATTTTGAGTTTTTTAAAAAGAAAGTAATTAAATAACATAGGGAAATACAAATTTAATTAATTAAAAATATAAATTCTAGACTATCTAAGAATTATATAACAATAATTGCCAAAGGAATGAAAAATATAACAAAATAAAGAAAAATTCAATACTTGATTAAATAAGTTTAATAAAAGAGAATTTGATATAAATTTTCAAATGAAAGAAAAATCAAAATTGTATTAGAAATCCACATTAAATAATTAAATAATATAAAATTTGAAATTAGGATACAAAACTTTATTAAATAAAAATATATATCAGAAAAAAATTGGAGTTATAACTATATAATATAAGAGAAAATAAATAAATAAATGAATATAAAACTATATAAGTCTGGAGTAAATAAATTAACCGAATTTCATTAGATAGAAAATAATATACATATTTACAAAAGTCCCTAGATAATTGAACAAAAGCAAACCTAAATCTAATAATAAGAGAATCTAAAACACACATTAACAAAAGCTAAACCAAAATAGATATATTTCGTATGGCAGGTAATGCAATTTTGAATAGATGACATTTATAAAATGTATACAAGTTCACAGAAGTTAATATACAATGCAATAAAAGGAAAATCAATTCAACATGAAATAGGTATTTTTAATATATATGTATATATATTTACGTATAACTTTTAAACAAATGAACGTAAGAATATAAAATTTCGATAACATATTCTTATCAAATAACTAAATGAATTTATTTTTTACTTTAACATTATAAATAATTTTAAATTAGTATTAAGAAAATATTTTAAAATACATTTTTACTTTCTTCTATATGTAATACAGAGAAAGTATTGGATTCGCAAAAATTTTCGACCTCCGTTTTTTGACGGATCTACACGTTTTGGGATGTCCTGAACACGAATTGATAGTTTTTAAAAAATGTCTGTCTGTCTGTCTGTCTGTGGTTTCTTGTTTTCACCGTATCTCACGAACCAATGATTGAAATTCAACCAAACTTGGTATATAGTTGGACCCTGGAGGGGCATTGTGCTGATTAGATTTGAGGATCAATCGCCCAGCAGGTGGCGTTGTGATCGCATTTTATGTAAACTTTTAACATGGCAGTATAGGACAAAATTTCGTATTTTTCACCGTATCTCACGAACCAATGAATGAAATTCAACCAAACTTGGTATATAGTTGGAACCTGACGGGGCATGGTGCTGAGTAGATTTGGGGATCAATCACCCAGCAGGTGGCGCTGTGATCGCAAAATTTCGTATTTTTCACCGTATCTCACGAACCAATGAATGAAATTGAACCAAACTTGGCATATACTTGGACCCTGACATGGAATGGTGCTGATTAGATTTTGGGATCAATCGCCCAGCAGATGGTGCTGTGATAGCATTTTATGTAAACTTTTAACATGGCAGTATAGGACAAAATTTCGTATAAATGTACATAATGAGCATTATTTTAAACTTGTGATTGTAAAATTAATATGAATTATTGATAATAGTAGTAGTTAACTAGGAAAAAAATTTTGTGCATGTGGGGGCATCGCTTCCCCCCCTGGGGGCGAAGTACCCCCCCAGGAGGGGTAAATTTTCAAGATGGGTATCTTTCGAAAGATCTCGTCAATACCTTTAAAACGAATGGTTGAACTATAAATCTGTGATAATTCAAAACAAAGTTATCGATTTTTTTTACTTTTAACCAAAAAAAAAACCCTTAGAAAAAAATCGTAATTTTTTTTTATATTGTTACTGATTGAATATGTGTATAGGAAAATATAGAATAAAGTCTTGTGGTGGCCACAACATACTAGTTTAAGAAAGGGAAAAGTTAAACGATTTTTGAAAATAAAACTAAATGACAGATTATGTTAAATATAAGAAAATATGCCTATTATGGTAAGGCTAAGATAATATTGTTCATTCCAATAACTTAATATTAGTAAAGGTAAGTCTTTATTGAAAAATATGATAATCTTTAATTACCTTTATATTTTATTTTCCATTTTTTGTTGAAAAGTGTTCATGACTTCGGTTTGTCTGTTTGTCTGTTTGCCCGCTCTCCAACACCCGTAAATATACGTGGAATTTCCTGAAACTGAAACATGTTATTCAAGTTGTCTATTGGATGTTGCCTATTGAAAATGGAATCAATATCTCTATTGGTTTGTGTACAGGGACACCCGAAAGTATTTCAAAGCATTGTGCTCTATGAGAGGTATTTCTATAAACCATATTTTCATACCTTTTACTTTACACAAATCTTAATGAAAATAAAATACGTGGAATTGGATGTTTTCTATAGAAAATGGAGTAATTACCACCTCTAGTTTCTGTACAGGGACACACGAAAGTATTTCAAAGCATTGTATTATATGAAAGATATTTCTATAAACCAAATTTTAATTACTTTGCATAAATATCAATGAAATTGAAATATGTTATTCACATGCACAAAAGAATGCTTTCTATAGAATAAAGTATGATTAGCATTAAGATTTACCAAGTCATACAAACATATTCAGTTATATAAAAGGATGTCATTGGAAATTTGCTTAAATTGCATTTTCGTTTACATAAAGCGTTTTAAACACTTTCTAACAATTTTTTTGTGTGAAATGATTTGAATTTGTGTATCTGTCTGTCCGACTGTCCATCCGTCTGCCCGCGTAAATATTTTTAGAAATTTTAAAAAATTATATGTTTTATTCAAGTTCACTATTGAATGTTTCCTATTAAAAACGGCAATTAATTGTCCTGTATAACTGATTTGTGTACAGGTACACCCAGAAAATGCCAATGTGTTATGTTTTAGGACAGACATTTAAATAAATTACATTTAAATAACTTTCAGCTGCAAAATTCATGAAAGAAGACATTAATTATTAATATGCTACTATAATGTTTTGTATAGAATAAGACATAGTTATCCTACCAATTTACAAGTCTATATAAAAATATTCAGATGCATTAAGCGCTGCAATTAGAATCTAAGGTCTGCATTTTTTTCTGTGTTAAAAATTTTTTACACTTTCCAACTATGTTTAAGTGTGATTATGAATTCAATTAGTCTATGTGTATGCCTTTCATACCTTTTGTTTGTCCGTTGTGTGATAACGTAGGCAAAGAACACTGAAAGTTATACGATACAACAAGTACGCTCAGTTGGAAAGTGTTAATAATCAATGCACACCGCATGATTTTCCATTCTTGTTGTTTCTTGAATTTATAATCTTTAACGTTATCGGAAATTAGACTGACTTTCAATTGGTGAGATATTAAACACCAATAGAGAAAAGCCATATTGGCTTTTCTGTGTTTTTATTTAGAAAGAGCGGACACGTTAATAGCACGAGTTACAGAACTAAACTACATATATAAATCTTTAAAACAATTGTTTACATCAAAAAGTAATTTAAAATCGTAATTAGAATACTTAAATAAACATTAAATAGTTGTAATTTTTTTTTTTTTTTAAGTATAAACTTAAACGAGGCATATCGTCTCTAAATTGCTTTTTAACACTTTCCAACAAGGTTGAAAAGTGTTTATGCATTGGGTTTGTCTGTCTGTCTGTCTGTCTGTCCGCGCTCTAACACCCGTAAATATTAATGGAATTTCTTGAAACTCATATATGTTATTCAAGTTCGCTATCGAATGTTCCCTATTGAAAATGGAGTTTATACCTCTACTGGTTTGTGTACAGGGACCCCCAAAAATATTTCAAAGCATTGTGTTCTATGCGAGGCATTTCTATAAACCATATTTTAATACCTTTACTGTACAAAAATCTTAATGAAATTGAAATATGATATACAAGTTCACTATCGGATGTTCCCTGTTGAAAATGGAGTTTATACCTCTACTGGTTTGTGTACAGGGGCCCCCGAAAATATTTCAAAGCATTGTGTTCTATGAGAGGAATTTCTATAAACCATATTTTCATACCCTTACTCTACAAAGATCTTAATGAAATTGAAATACGTTAAACAAGTTCACTATCGGATGTTCCCTGTTGAAAATGGAGTTTATACCTCTACTGGTTTGTGTACAGGGACCCCCTAAAATATTTCAAAGCATTGTGTTCTATGAGAGGCATTTCTATAAACTATATTTCCATAGCCTTACTGTACAGAAATCTTAATGAAATTGAAATATGCTATTCAGGTTCACTATCGGATGTTTCCTGTATAAAATGGAGTAAATACTACCACTGATTTGTGTACAGGGACACACAAAAGTATTACGAAAGCATTGTGTTCTATGAGAGGCTATAAACCATATTTCCATACCCTTACTGCACACAAATGTTAATGAAATTGAAATATGTTATTCAAGTTCACTATCGTATGTTTCCTGCATAAAATGGAGCAAATACCACCACTACAGGGGCACACAAAAGTATTCCAAAGCATTGCGTTTTAAGAGAGATATTTCTATAAACTAAATTTTAATAAGATTACTTTGCACGAAGTTTTATGAAATTGAAATGTATTATTTATAAGCTCAAAAGAAAATGCTTTGCATAAAATATAGCATGACAGGGTGACACAAAAATATTCAGTTATATAAAGAGCTATTAATAAATATTTGCTAAAAGTGTACTTTCGTTTACATTAAGCGTTTTTAACCCAGTCTAACATTTTTAACACTTTCCAACAAGGTTGAAAAGTGTTAATGACTTCGGTTTGTCTGTCTGTCTGTCCGTCTGTCTGTCTCTCTGCGCTCTAATTCCCGTAAATATTTGTGGAATTTCTTGAAACTGATATATGTTATTGAAGTTCACTATTGGATGTTCCCTGTTGAAAATGGAGTTTATACCTCTACTGGTTTGTGTACAGGGGCACCCGAAAGTATTTCAAAGCATTGTGTTCTATGAGAGGTATTTCTAGTCATACTTTCATACCTTTACTGTACACATATCGTAATGAAATTGAAATATGTTATTCAAGTTCACTATTGGATTTTTTTCTGTATAAAATGGATTAAATGCCAACCCTGTTTTATATACAAGGACACTCAAAAGTGTTCTAAAGCATTGTGTTCTATGAGAGACATTTCTATAAATCAAATTTTAATAACTTTACTTTCCACGAAGATTTAGGATATTGAAATATGTTATTTATATGCACAAAAGAATGCTTTACATAGAATATAGCATGATTAGCATTAGATTTACAGGGTGACACAAAAATATAATGTTATATTAAGAGCTATTATTAAAAGTTTGCTAGAATTCTACTTTCGTTTACATTAAGCGTTTTTAACACTTCCAAGCATTTTTTTTAATTGTGAATATGATATCAATTTGTGTATCTGTCCGTCTGTCCGTCTGTCTGTCTGCCCGCGCTCTAACTCCAGTAAATATTTATGGAATTTTTTGAAACTGATAGATGTTATTCAAGTTCTCTGTCGAATGTTTCCTATTGAAAATGGAGTTTATACCTCTACCGGTTTGTGTACAGGGACACCCGAAAGTATTTCAAAAAATTGTGTTCTATGAGAGTATTTCTATAAACCATATTTTCATACCTTTACTGTACAATATCTTCATGAAATTGAAGTATGTTATTCAAGTTCACTATTGGATGTTTCCTAAATAAAATAGTTTTCATACCACCACTAGTTTATGTACAGGGACACTCAAAAGTACTCCAAAGCATTGCGTTCTTTGTGAGATATTTCTATAAATCAAATTTTAATAACTTTACTTTCCACGAAGTTTTAGGAAATTGAAATACGTTATCTATATGCACAAAATAATGCTTTGCATAGAATATAGCATGGTTACTATTAGATTTACAGGGGGACACAAAAATATTCAGTTATATTCAGAGCTATTAATAAAAAATTGCTAGAATTGTACTATAGTTTACATTAAGCGTTTTTGACACTTTCTATCATTTTTTAAGTGTGAATATAATTTCAATTTGTGTATATGTCTGACTGTTCTTCTGTCCGTCTATCTGTCTCTCTGTCTGTTTTTCTGCGCTCTAATTTTCGTAAATATTTATGGAATTACTTTAAACCGATATATTTTATTAAAGTTCACTATCGGATGTTCCCTATTTAAAATGGAATGGATACCTCTTCTGGTTTGTGTACAGGGACACCCAAAAGTATTCGAAATCATTGTGTTCTATGAGAGCAGTTTCTATAAATCATATTTTAATACGTTTAATGTATAGAAACTTTAATGAAATTTTAATATGTTATTAAATTCCCTATCGGATGTTTCCTATGTAAAATAGAGTATATTTCTATCTGGTTTGTGTACAGGGTCACTTGAAAGTACTCGAAAGGATTGTGTTGTATGAGAGTTATTTTTATAAACCAAATTTTAATAATTTTATTTTCCACAAAGCTTAATGCAATTGAAATATATTATTTGTATGCACAAAATAGTGTGCCTTCTATGTAATATAGTATGGCTAGCATTATATTTACAGGGCCACACAAAAATAATCAGTTACCTTAAGAGGTATTAATAAAAATTTGCGGGAATTGCACTTTTGTTTACATGAGCGTTTTAACATTTTCTTATAATTTTAGTGGGAATATGATTTCAATTTGTGCATCTGTCTGTCCGATTGTCTACCTTTCTATATGTTTGTCTCCGGCTCCTATCATCCGTGAATATTTTGAGAATTTTTTAAAAATGATATACTCAAGTTCTCTATGCAATGTTCCCTATTTAAAATGTCATTAATAGGTCCTGTACAACTAGTTTGTTTACAGGGACAACAACAACAACAAAAAAAAAAATGCCAATGTATTACGTTTTAGAACAGAATTTTTTAAAAGTTATATTTAAAAAACTTTCTACTACAAAAATCTTAAGAACATTGACATGTATTATTAATATTTTAAAATATTGTTTTGTATAGAATATGATATGATTAACTTTCAGATTTACAGGGCTACAGTAAAATATTCAGGGATTTTAAAAGCTGTAATTATAATCTAACGGCTGCATTTTCTTTTGCTTTAAGCCTTTTTAACACTTTCCAAAATGCCTAAGAGTAATTTTAAAATCAATTATTCTATCTGTATGTTTTTCAGTCCTTCTCTCTGTTGTGCGATAACGTAGGCAAATAACATTAATAGTTATTCGATACAACAATTGTGTACAGTTGGAAAGTGTTGCTAATCAATGCGTACTGCATGATTTTTCTTTTTTGTTTACAATAAACACAGAGTCAAACTGTCAATACAGGGTGGCTACTAAATACTGTAACAACCAAATTAAGAGTTAATTTCAATCGTTTTGTGAAACCCTTTTTCTCTCTACTTCTGTGATTGGCAACTTTCTGTAAGTGCACATATTAGGCGAGATGTCACTAGGTCTCTGTGATAGTTTCAGAGCCCCTATGCTCACCTTTCCCGAGCGTCTGTTTCTTTTTCTCGTCTATCACTCTTCCATTTTTTTTACTAGTGTTTGTTTATTATTTTTTCCACTTGTGAATGTACCAATTTTTTCTCTCCTTTCCATGCTATTTCCTATGGATTTTTGACCCTCTCCCCCCCCCAATTTTTTCATTCTAAAGCGCTCTTAACATGATTCATGCCGCAATCGGACAATGGCGTAAGAGATTATCGTTTATAATACGTAAAGATCGTGGTCGATTCGAATTATATTATTTCAAGTTAAACTTTCATTGACGGTATTCATCATGTTAGCGTATTTATCAGTTTCTATTTTACATTTGTCCAATGAAAAGGTTCGCTATTTATAACAGTATTTCGTAGCCACCCAGTCAAATTATCTATAATAATCATTATAAGTTCTAGCATACCAATTTCCAGTATTGTATTGAAAATGAAACAAAATAATATATATATATATATATATTTCAAGTGGAAAAAGTTTGAGAATTGCCCGTATCTGTCAAGACATCTATTTAAAGAAGATTAATTATTCAAATTGTAAATTGTTTTATCCAAATAAATAAAAGTCTTAAAAAAATATAATTGTTATAACACTCTATGGTGTTTAGCAGGAATGCTGAGAATGATGATCCCCTGAAAAAAAAAAACACTTCAAATTTAATTCCAAGTAAGAAATTTTAAACAATAAAATGACTACTCCTAATGAAAACGTACCATCTAATTTATTTTTAAAATATGTTTATTTGACTCTAAAAATGTTGACATGGAAATTTATCATCGAAATTACCAACTAAAACGAATCGTTCCATTCGAAGGCAAAGACTTAATCACTCGCAATTTCCGTGCTCGTTTCTAACTACCTTCCATAATAAATCAGCCGTTCCAGGTAGGTTCGAGGACTCATAAAACAGACCCCCTAGCATGTCGTACAAACGTATCGCCCCACCATCACCCATTTAAAGGCAGGAAGACAATGCAAAAGATGGCCATCTTTTCGCCTTTTTAAGCCATCTTCGAAATGCTGTTAAACTTAACGCCCGCATCTCGCTAATATGTAATTGAAAACAATAAAAGAGAAGACCCGCAATGCTATAAATACCGAATGCTGAACAGTCGTTTGGATCGGAAATGGTCGGACATTAAAACGAGGTCTTTTAACGACCTGCTTGGCAAAAAGAAAAACTGTAGAGTTTTACGAATTGTAAAGAAGCATTGGGAAATATTTTGTGTCGTAAAGAGACAATGTTAATGGAAAAGGCAAAGAGAGAGAGGGATGGCTTTTATGGATGGTTTTTGAGGGTGACGTGGGAGGAGGGAGGAAGATGGAGATTGTTCTAAAGCTGCTTCAGGTAGGATTCGGGTTATTTCTATTTCGACATTTAAATGTTTCAATGCTGCTGTATTTCTAAATAAAATGCCATTTCTTTTTCTTCTTCTTTTTTTAAAAGTGCTAGTAGTAATAAGTTATGAATTTTTACAATTCTTTTTTTTTTTTTTTTTTTTTTTCATGTCATGAAAAAAATAATATTGGTTTCGTGAAAGTTTTTTTATATTGGGTTTTAATTTGGATACAATATTAGTTACCAAAACTAAATTAAAAACTGGTGTACAATCAATATATAGATTTTAAAACTTCTTAACACACCATACATTTTAAGTCATCACAACCGGTTTCGAAAAGACGTAGCCTTTCTTCATCAGGTGGAAAAAAACACGTGCTACTGCCTTGGAGGCAAAAGCAAGACGTCTTGCTTTTGCCTCCAAGGCAGTAGCACGCGTTTTTTTGCATCGGTTGTGCTGGCTTAAAATGTATGGTGTGTTAAGAAGTTTTAAAATCTATATACAATATTAGTTTTTCAAAGCATTTATGAGTGTTATCTTAATCTAGCTACTGCATTTAAAATTGCATCTTTCTGCATTTTGAATACATTTTGTCTTGAAATTTTTGTTGTAAAAATTTAAATGTATTCTCTCCTTTTGTAACTATTCTTTGTTTTAATAATTTTTCTATGTCTTTTTTGAAGAACCTCCACAGACTCAGGCGTGAGACACAGTAAGAAAATCTAATTTTTATAGATTGATCAGAAAGGAATTAAATAATATCAGCTCAATTACGAAGTAAAATAAATAATAATAATAATATTACAGAGAATTTCTTTCCTTACCCTTTTTTTTTGATAAAAAAATCTTTTTGTGTTTTACTGTGTTTTATACTTTTTAATTGCCTTGAAATTTGAGCAATATGACTATTTGATTTAATTTTTTCAAGTGTAATGATAATAATTTTTGTTTAATATATCTCTTACATAATTTACATTGAAAAATATATGGAGACTAAATGTAATTTGTGATGGAATTTCCTTTCCTTTAAAGCATTTACTTTTACAGTTAGAGTTACTATAGGAAAATCTCCCTGTCTCTCTCTTTTTGCTGAAATTTGAGTATTTGTAATTTAGCTTAACTATTAAAAAAAAAAAAAAAAATGACGTTTGAAGAGTAGAAAATAATAATATTAACATTAATAAAATTTCTCTCAAGGGCAAAGCATAATAGTTGAAATATTATGCATATTTTGCATATATTACATAAATTTTTCAGGATGTTTAAGAAAGAATTCTACAACATTAATTCTACAACATTGAAATGGTTCATTTTGAAACAGTAATGGAAAGGCAGGTCTGGAATTTTAAATACACCGGTTTTCAAAGTTAGTTACAAAATCATGCAACAGAGGGCGTTGTAAACTCAATGAATTTTAAATAATGCTCAAAGATATAGATCGCTAAACATTTTGTCTATTTTTCTGACGAAACGTGACAGAAATTTCTTTTAAAGGAATTAGTGTAAGAAATTCGATGAAATCAAATATTACAAACGTTGGTAACAAGTAGTGATATATACTGTATGTTTCTATAAATCACAAGGGGATCAGAATTTGGTTATTGCAACAAGAAAGAATATAATTGTGGAAAAAAAAAAAAAAAAAGGAGTGGATGAAGCTGTAGACTCACATTCCCTGTCCGAAACTTCGAAAAAAGGCATCTATCTCGTTCTGGATATCGATGGGAATGTCAGTGCTAGAGTTACTTCCGATGACGATCAGGCGAATATCTAATGGTCCAATTTATGAAAATTTGCACGCTGCGATTTTACAGAGCCTAGAATATACTGTGTGGCAAACGCTTAAAACAGTAATGCTTAAAATACTCATAAAAAATGTAAGTCTTCTAGATAGCGCTGCGATTGAAAATCTTTCTCAAATCGTAAACATTGTATAAGAATTGATTGGCTCTTTCCAGTTTTGTCTGCTCAATCACGTGATTTAAGCCCATAAGTAGCCAATAAATACATCAAACTTTCGCTGGATGGTTTTGCCACATTACAGTCGGCAGCAAACTTATTGAAGCGCACATCCACATTTTTCCTATTTTTAATTTTTTAATTTGATATACATTTATAAACAGCATAAAAATAAAATCATGACTCGACAAATATTTACTTAAGAAGGTGCATTAATTAGGTGCACATCTTTTAAATAGGAATTATTGTTAGCGCTTCAATGATTTTGCTGCCGACTGTATGTATTCTAGGCGTCGTAGCAATGTGGTATAAAAGTCTCCCCTTTTCTGGCACAAAATTGATCTTTTAACTTTGGTGTGAGAAAATCATGCATTCATTGGAACAACCTGTTTTCATTTTACTACATCTCATCAATTAGATTTCAGTCCGGCAATGGCAAGGCAAAACTTCGAGCAAAAAACTAATGCTAAGAATGGTTCTGATCGGAAAACAATGCAGAATCTGTAAGAAAAATTTGAACGGACAGGCAGCATGGCTGATGTTTGGAAATGTGGAATACATCTGGTCAGTCATATCACCTAAAAATGTACCAGCAGTTGAAAAATATTTTAAACATAGTCTTCAGAAATCTTTCAGAAGAATGGATTCTGAGACTGGATTGTCAGTTACCATTATGTTCAGAATTGCGGAAAAATCTTTATAGCTCTTTCCACTCAAAATTCAGTGCCGTCAGGCGATTACAAATACAAATCGGCGAGAAGGAGCCGACTTCACAACAGTGGCGGATCCAGAATTTGACTTTGGGGGGGGGGGGGCTAGAATTTTTCAAAGTGTTATTCTAGACCAATAAAAAATTAACAATTGCAATATTCAATTGTAAATGTCAGTGTTTTTTTTTTTTTTTTTTTTTTTTGGGGGGGGGGGGGGGGGGGTTCAGCCTCCTAGCCCCCCCCAAAAAATTTCCCAATCCTCCGATATTTGGAGGGTTTTTGCATCTTTTACAAGCTACTGAAGCTTGAAAAGCCACTGTAGTCTGACAGTGGCGGATTTAAAGGGGGGAGGGGGGGGCTAGGGGGCGAAAGCCCCCCCAAAACACTGTCATTCATAATTGGTCTAGAATAACACTTTGAAAAATCTTAGCCCCCCCCCCCCAAAAGTCAAGTTCTGGATCCGCCACTGTAGTCTGATTGTAATCTAGAAAAACTTATAATTTCGGCTGCATTATCCACTAAGTAGATCATAGCGATTTTTTTATGAGAGAAATACTGATCAGATTCCGCTATATTGAGATATTACAACAATTTGTTGCCACATTTTAAACTTAAAAGGATTCACAAAATAAGGCATGGTTAATTCAAATTCAAAGTAGTGTCCTAATCGCATCGTACTTCTGTTTGGTTTCCTTGAGGAGTATTTCAGTATGAAAGAGTCACTGCTCTGAATTATCCACAAATGAAAGGCATCGCCCTAGACTGGTCTTCATGTGCTAGGATCTCAATCCAATGATTGCTTACCATTGAGACATTTGAAGGACACTGTTTACAATGAAAATTATTAAACTTTGGAACTGTGCTTGAATAGTGAAGGATGTGCATCTATTTCAGTAGACAAGTTGCAGATGATGACATTGAACTTCACCATCAGCTTGCGACATGTTATTGTTACTCAACCTGGCCATATCGAATCTACTGTAATGTGATTTATATTAAGAAAAAATATATATATATATATATTTTAAGGTCGCTGCAATCAAATTATTGTGTCCTCTCTTGGTTGTACCTAATCTTAAAACCAATTTTGCAAACCAGTGTATCTAAAATTCGAGACTTGTTTTTTCAACTTACCTCTTGTTTCATCTGTCTGTCACTGTTTCAGAATTAAGCCATTTCAAAGTTAAGGAGTCCTTTTTTGAGACATCCTGCATGTACACATTAACTTATGAAGACTTCTATTAATCTATAAAGTGGATGATTGGTTGCATGTGTGCTATTGGTTTAGGATTCCTAACTAATAGAGTTCTAAATAACCTTATGACAATTAATTACTTCGAGCCATTTTGCTGAACTAATTGTTATTTCTATAAGTAATAAATTATGCTTAGTGACAAACAGCTCGTATTATCAGAGAACATTATATTATTTTCTGAGTGCATATAGACATATTTGGGTTCTCTGGTTATTTTTTGAATAAATTGAGCTATTTTGGCTTCACATCAAATTGCTTTTTCAGGTGTGGAAGTCTTCATTTTTTAAATAAATTATTTTTTATAACATGCTTGCAATAAAAAGACTTGCGTGAATGAAATTAAAAAATAACTTGTTTCGTTATAAATTAATTTCAAATATATTAAGGCAAAATCGTAAACACTATTTTAATTTCAATGTATTTTAATTTTATAATTTCATCGTAATTTCAGAACAATTATAAATATATATAACTTTGTATATGATTACTTACTAACTACTTTTATACATACATTTAAGAAAAAAAAAAAAAAATATATATATATCTTTTTATTTGTGCTCGCAATTGGATTAAAAGAATTAATTTATTGACCAATAAAAGCCTTTATCAGCGAATATATTTCAGATAAATAGGGTTCGCAATGCAATAATCTGAGTTATAAATTTCCATTGTATAACAAATCGGCTAACCTAAAGTAAGTCAGAATGACGTCACAGTCGGAAAAATCTCATTTCCTGCATAATCGAATCCAAACGACGGCAGTAAAACGAGAACTTCATTTAAATTCTGTGCGTCAGCTCAAATCCTCTTTTCGCATTTCGGAACAGAACAGTCCAGGGATTGAGCAACAGTTTTCCTGAGTTTAAAAGTCTCTCTTCACGGGGATCCAACGAAAAGGAAAGGATAATTATTGGTGAGCGCAAGAACGATTTACGTCTGGCAGACAGTTCTAATGATGGGAGACAACTTTTATTATCTTTGTGGAAACCGATTGCATTTGGGAGCATTTATGGGTGTTATCCGCTCACCAGGAGAAGCTCTGGCACTCTATTTCTCTCTATGACTATAGTCCTAGGGGATGCAGATTTGGGGGACTAGTCATAAAAGAAAACGAATCTGATTTAAATGGTACGGGAATTGTTTCTTTCCGGAATTTGGGGAACAGATCTCAAATGATAATTTGGAAAGGAAAAATCTAAAATTCATTGGGTTTTATTTCGTTTTTAACTAATGCCTTAGTTTTAAAATGAAATACAGAAATAATAAAAGCGTAAATGCTTTTTTTGTGATAGAGTGTTCCTGGGTGGGTGTAAGACGAGACTGTTTTAATCGGATTTAGGAGCACATTTTCACAGCACAATATTGCATTATATGAATCCAAATAACCGAAACAACTAAACAAGGGGAAAGTGTTATTGCAGCCATTAATAATAATAATAATAATAATAACTTAAAAGTTGAATATCTTTTTATTATAAGTTGGTCTGCATAATTTTCTTTTCTCCTTGTTTCTTAATCCAATTAGGAAAATTTTCATCATAACTAAAATGTACAGCATATTATATCATTTTTCTTTGTAACTCACATATACAGGGTGACAAGAAATAACTTGGACACATGTTACATTATAACTTTAATGCTAATGAAAATATTACGACCAAACTTCAAAATAAAAATGAATACATTATTTTGTCTAATATATTTACAAATTTTCAAAGTGGCTACCTTTAGCCTTAATGCAGAGCTTTAAACGTGTCACAAAATTTTCGGCTATGGGCCGTAACTCACTTACTGATATTTTATCCCATTCCTTGCATAAGGATTTCTTTAGGGATGCCAAAGTTTTATGAGGTTTAGCAAACACCCTTGTCTCCAAGATAGACCAAACAGAATAATCCATTGGGTTCAAATCTGGGGAATACGGTAGCCATTCTTGAGCTCCAATGGCGCGAGGAAAAATTTTCTTGCACTAATCTTGAGTGCGTTTAGCTCTGTATGCAGGTGCGAATCCTGTTGGAAGGCCCATCTTTTGTTTCCAAAGAACTTTTGTGACCAAGTTAAGACAACGTCTTCCAAAATGAGTTTGCGATATGTTTGTTGATTAATCTTTATCCCTTGATCAACAAAAACAAGTGGTGTTTTCCCACTAGCACATATCCTACCCCAAACCACTGCAGAATGGGGTCGTTGACGCCATTCAACAATGCAAGAATGTCCAGGTGTTTCTGCTGACCAAACTCTATCATTATGGCTATTGTGAGCTTATTCAATCGAGAATAGTTTTTCATCTGTGAAGACAAATGTTTGCCATCGATCACCTGCGGCCCGCTTTAACAGTTCTTTGCACCTTTGAAGTCTTGTGCGTTTGTTCTCTAATGTTAGCTTTTGAGCCTCTTTTCTTTTGTAAGGGCGAAGACTAAGCTCTACTCTTGCCACCAAACGTGCGGTTTCTCTGTTGATCTTCATCTCTCGAGCAACCTTTCTCACTGAAATCCTTGTATTTCGTTGTACTCGGTTTTTGATAACTTTCCGGTTTCTAGATGTGTTAACTGTGCGCTTTCTTCCTCTTCCTGGCCTGTCACCACCATGTCCGAGTTCTTTAAACCTTTTGATTGTGTATGAAACCGTCTGCTTGGGCACTTACAATAGTAAAACAATTTCACATTGTTTCTTTCCTTGCTTATGTAATTCAAGTATAGCAGATCGTTTGTTAACCATAATGGTTATCACAACTAACTTACTTACACCTGTTTAGTCGCTTTCTAGGATCAATACTTAATGAAATAAATTTATAACTTTCGTGGTAGTTACAGATATTTTGTTTGAAACTTCGTCCAAGTTATTTCTTGTCACCCTGTATAAAGGAATTTAGGTTGGATTGTCTAGAGATTCAAATGCAAAATAATTTATCATTCTGAGTCATCGGCAATGATTTATTTATTATTATTATTTTTTAATGTTTTAAAATACTAAATTTCGAATTCAATATAGTTCGAATAATTCAATATAATTTCGAATTCGTTGTTGGATTATATATATATATATTCTAATAAATTATTCCGAAGTGAATTTTGACGCTTCTCTAACATAAACATTATCTTTTAACAAAAAATTTCCTAGATGCAAAATTTTAAGTTTATTAGTACATAGAAAAAAATAAATATGATAAATATCACTATCCAGAGAAAAATGAGAAAAGAATGTATGGTAATTGCAACGTGTTGCCAGATATGGGCACTTTTTTTATTCAATATCCACCACTAAATTTTAATTGTAACACTTGCCCAATATCTTTGAAGATTAATAATCAATTACCTATATCAAGTATCACTTCTCAAAATTAGTGGTGACTCTTGAATAAAAAAGTCCCCACGTCTGGCAGCAGTAACTGTACCAGCAGCAAAGCATATTTTTTGGCTATTTTTGTACATTGCTGTATATTTTAGAAGCTGTAAATATGGCTAGTGTTCGATATCTCAATTAAGTTTTTCAGGCGTACACGAGTCCACTGCGAATAATACTAATTGTAGCATTTTATACCTGAAAAATTATTTTCCCCATGAACTTTAAATGCGTCAATGGTAGACGCTTGAAAACTCATTATTGCACACATTTTTACTCCCGTAGTGGACATCTTGAAATTTTTCCAGAAAATGCGAAATAAAATGTAAATTGATTGAATTTTTTTTTTTTTTTTTCTAATTTTCCAAGTTATTTTCCTGTTTAAAAAATGTATTAAAAGAGCATGTATAAACTTTTATATCAGAAACATGTATAAACTTTTATGTCACAAATGGAAAACAAATTACCTTTAGAAAATTTAATGATTTCAATAACACATTGTTTCATTTAAAATGAGTCTTAGTATGTATAAAACATTTTAATCCCCCCCTCCTTCCTTTGTGTGACAGCCTTATAAATAATCCAGACTCGTCAACCTTTCTTTCAGATATTTTATGGAATTTCATGTGTCATTTTCAAAAAATGCAAATCTTTTCTCAAAATTAAAAAAAAAAAAAAAAAATGTTAAAGATATATTTAACTATTTTGATCTGATTTAGAGTAAATTCGATTGACATTCCGTTTCGCATTCGGAATATGGAATAATACGACCTTGTAGCCAATATTGGTTCGCTCCCTCAAAATAAAGCAACATAGTAGTGGACAGTGCTGTCCAATAGCGGTAATTAAGACATATTTTGATACCAGTAATGAACACCAATTAAAATGTTATTTGCTATTACAAAATCAAAAACTTTTAACACCCTTTTTTTTTTTTTTTTTTTAGTCGCATGAAAACAGTAGGTATAAGAAATCAGATTGAAATCAGCAAATGTAATTTGGTTTACCTTACTCAAAACAACAAGAAGTAACGACACGATGTCAAAAATTTCCTTCTATTCAAGCAAAATTAATTTCCAGTCTAGAACTGATGATTTAAAATCTTCATAATTCAAGGCCTTAATAATAGATACTTCTAATACCATACTTGAATGCAAGATGAAACTATGCACTGCACGAATTAGTAAGCTTATTTTTAGAGTTTAAATGTCGCTACTATTGGTTCAGCGCCCACCACAGGTATACATATTTTATTTGTTTTTCTTTATTGAAATTTTATATTTCGAGAAATATTTAAAGGTGTGTATATTAGATTGTTTTAAAATTTGAAATTTTTATAATGATTTGAAATAGCAAGGAAAAGCCATCATTGGTGAGTACAATTGATTTATGTAAATTATGCAAGTGATCGATCTGTAAGACCATTGTCTTTGCTTTTCCATACATCACGATCAAACTAAGATAATGATATTTCTATTATGTATTTTGTTTTATTAATTAGTAATTAATTTACTGCTTCTCATTTTTTCATGAAAATATTTCCCCCCTTTTTTAAATAAGATGCAACTACCACCACCCAATCCTTTACGATTTTTGAATTAATGTAAATCTGTTAAGTTAAATATATATATATATATATATATATATATATATATATATATATATTATTTTATTTTATTTTAAATAAGAAGAAATAATTTATTTTTAAAGTATTTTTCTTAAATAACTTTTGAATAAGCATTTTTTTCATTGTAAAAGCGCAAAAACACATATTCAAGATATTGTTTTTCTGATATACTGTACTACATTTGTGTGCCTTTAACATTGTTTTTGTGCTTACTGCTCAGTAAATCTCTTTTTAACACTTTCCATCTAGGTTGAAAAGTGTTAATGTCTTCGGTTTGTCTGTCTGTCTGCGCTCTAACTCCCGTAAATATTCATGGAATTTATTAAAATTGATATATGTTATTCAAGTTCACTATTGGATGTTTCCTATTGAAAATGAAGTGAATACCTCTACTGGTTTGTGTACAGGGACATCCGAAAGTATTCCAAAGCATTGTGTTCTATGAGAGGTATTTTTATAAGCCATATTTTAATAACTTTAACTTGCACAAATTTTAATGAAATTGAAATTTGTTATTGAAGTTCACTATCAGATTTTTTCTGAAGAAAATAGAGTAAATACCAGCCCTGGTTTGTGTACAGGGACACCCGAAAGTATTCCAAAGCATTGCGTTCCATGAGAGGTATTTATATAAATCAAATTTTAATAATTTTACATTGCACAAATCTTAATGAAATTGAAATATATTATTTATATGCACAAAAGAATACAGTTGGTAACAAAAGTGTCCGAACACTAGCAAAAATTCCTATATAAAAAAAGGTACGCTTAAGACAGTTTTGCTAAATAAATTCTTGTCGAATCCTGTTCTTAGACTGACTAAGAACAAGATTCGACAAGGATTTATTTAACAAAACAGTATTAAGTGTACTTTTTTTATATAGGAATTTTTGCTAGTGTTCGGACACTTTTGTTACCGACTGTACTTTCTATAGAATGTAGTTTGATTAGCATTAGATTTACAGGGCCACAAAGAAATGTTCAGTTATATTAAGGGATTTTATTGAAAATTTGCTGGGATTTCATTTCCGCTTACATTAAGCATTTTTAGCACTTTCTAACAATTTTTAAGTGTGAATATGATTTCAGTTTGTGTATCTATCTGTCCAACCATTCATCTGTCTATCTGTGCGTCTGCCCGCCCCCAGCGTCCGCGAATATTTTCAGAAAAAAAAAATATGTTATTCAAGTTCACTATGGAATGTTTCCTATTTAAAATGACAATAATAGGTCCTGTAAAACTGATGTGTATAGGGACGCTTCAAAAAATGCCAATGCATTCCGTTTTAAGTCAGAATTTTTGATAAATCGCATTTGAATAACTTTATTTTGCAAAAATCACAAACAAAGTTAAATTTATTTTGGATGTGCTAAAGTAATATTTTGTATAGAATAAGGTATAGTTAACTTTCAGATTTGCAGGGTTACACTAAAATATTCAGATACATTAAGGGCAGCAGTTAGAATCTAAGGACGAGTATTTATGGATTCAGTTTGTCTATCTGTATGCCTTTCAGTCCTTCTGTCGGTCCTTGTGTGATAACGTAGGCAAAGAACATTGAAGGTTATACAATACAATAAGTACGTACAGTTGGAAAGTGTTAATAATCAGTTCGTACCGCATGATTTTCTGTTCTTGTTTTGATATGCTCTGGTTGTTGACTGACATATGTAATGTATAAAAAAAGCAAGATTTTGCAATGTGAATAACATTTTTACATGGATATTAATTCTTTTAAATAAAATTTTCTTTACTAAAAATTAATTAACCATCACATTTTATGAATAAATTTAATTAAAAAGATCTTCTAACTGAACATTTTTCAATAACCATATAAACACAGAAGTTAATAGTTTTCAGTTTCAAATTGTAATTCAACCTCGAAACAAGTGCTTGATAATTAATATTTAGCTCCCTTGCCGGTGATAACTGCCGTCCCATTGCGGAAATGGTGTTATCCGAAAAGGCTTGTTGATTCCGTTTAAGACAGTTAAATTAAAGCCGCGCAATAAAACACAAGGCAAAGTCGGGAAGATGCAATTACACACGTTTTTACGACTCAATCGCACCGAATCTTCTGCTTTGTCTCGTTTATCTAGGGCTAAATTAAAGGGGGCGGACTTGCCTCTGGCTATAAATGCGATGAACTGCTCACATGATGAGTTGTGCCGTGGAAATGGTTTCGTATGGTAATTTAGTTCCTAGACTTTCTCAGGGTGACACGTAGCTGAAAAGGGATGAAGGTTGTAAATGGCCAAGTGGATTATTGGATTATGGGTGATTATGCATGTAAACATACGCGCTGAGAAGTTGTGTTATTAGCAGTTTTAGAGCTTTTTGTGTAACGGAGAAGTTTTATTTGATAACAATAAATTCAGTAATTTATTTCTACGAATTAATATATTCGTTAACTTGCATATTTATATATTATTACTCTGGGCTCGTACTGCCTTGGTATTTAGTGGCAGTTTTTACCATACTTAAAAAAATAAAAATAAAATAAAAGTAAAAATTATTTAAAAAAACTATAAAAAAAAGAAAGAAAGAAAGAAAAAGAAAGACTGTACATTGTTCGGAAATAGTGGTGGGAAGTGGTCTGGACAGAAAAAGGATTGGTTTGCATGAACACTGAAAAAAAAAAAAAAAAAAAATAAAAAAAATAATAAATGGCTGCTTTCAAACTGTATATTGTTCGAAAACAGTGGTGAGAAATGTCCTGAACAGAAAAGAGTGTGGGTTTGTACTAACACTGCTAAAATAAGACTGCTGTTAAACTGTGATACAAATGGAATGCCTGACTATCGCAAATTTTCGATGTTTTTCGAAATTTTCAGCACTTAATATGAAGGTGAAAAATAGTTTCTATAAAAAGGTAAAAGAAATACTGAAAGACATCGGCTATAGAATGAGTTGAATTTCAATTACTCTAAAGCAGAAGCAAATATGTAAGAAGTTTTATTTATCATAGTGCATAGTAACTGTAATCATATGATGGTGAAACCCTTTACCATAATTTGTTGCTTCTTGTTGAAAAAAAAAAAAAGCAACAAATCATGGTAAATTCTACCCTCTTATGGTTTCAGCTACTAAAGTATTAATTGGTTCTACCAAGAACCAAGTTGTGGCAGAAGGTTTCATTGTCTTATGGTTGCAATTACTGTGGACCAAATTTTGCTTCAATCTTGCATAAAATCCAACTTATTCTATTGAAGATATCATTCTGAATGCTAATATCTTAGCAGATATTTATTAATTTCCCATTCTGATTGCAGGATACTGTCTTCTTATGTAGTACGTGAAGTTTTTTAAAACATGATATTTCCATTGGTTAGAAAACCCTGCATGTTGTGAACAAAAAAGTCCAGAAAATTATCTATGTTGTTAAAGAAAGAAAACCTTTTACATCAACAAGAATATACATTCTACTCTCATAAAAATGAATATAGATAAGTAAAAGGAGCATCGTAATCATACGCTGAGCTACAATGAATTTCCAACATTATTTTTTATATGGGAATCCCAAACATTTTTCTTTAATTTGTTACTTATCAACTTTTTGCCAACATAGATTCACTGACGCACAGTCATTTGCAAAAGTTTAAGACCACCCATAGAAAAATCAGATTTAATCGAATTCCGCAAAAATATACATATTTTACATATAAAAGAACAAAATAGACTGTACATGTTTATTTACTGTAATTAAAGTCAGTAGGACCTCCTTTGTTTTTAATAACTTGTGCAATCCTCTTAGGAATACTATAAATAAGAGACTTGCAGTAAGCTTTAGAAATGTCTATGCCCCAGACGTGCTTTACTACTTCAACAAGTGCCGTACACTGTCAAAATAAAAGTCCTGTTTGCTGCCAGAAATTTTCTGTAATTCAGAAAAATACGTTCTATGAACGGAAAAATTACGTTGATAGAACGTATTTTTCTGAATTACAGAAAATTTCTGGCAGCAAACAGGACATTTTTTTGACAGTGGATGGTTACTTTTTGGCGACTTTAGTTTCCACAATACACCCTAGATTCTCTATTGAATTCAAATCTTGGCTGTTACCAGGCCAGTGAAGCACTTTGATTTTCTGTGCCTTCAGATATTTCTTGACAATCTTCGCCCTGTGACACGGAACCCCATCATGCATGAAAATTGAACATTTATGAAAACGCATGTGAAGCTTCAACTTCTCACATAACAAATTAAGGTACCGCTTTCCATTCATAGTACATAGTTACAGACTAGCAGTACCGAGCACAGACATTTCACCTCATATCATTTGGCTTGGAGGATGTTTCACAGTTTGAATCGTATATCTCTCATCTTATCTTTTTTCCCTTGGGCGGCGAAAACTTGTAGCACGCGCAGAAAGTTGCTGTTACTTAACTCATCCGAGACCCTACTCCACTGCTGTACTGTCCAATTCTGATATTGTCTGGCAAAAGTCAGTCATTTTGTACAAGATATTGAAAAGGAAAAAAAAAATAAGGTTAAATTTTTTACACACAACAATTGAAAATTACATAAGATATCTTAAACTTGTTAAGAAGTTTAATATTTGGATTTCGCATGAATTCAAAGAAGCTAACTTAAATACGGAATTATTGGAGCTTGATTGGAGAGCGAAATCATAATCCCTATATGACTCCAAACTTGCCCCATGAAATTACTATTTATTTCGGAGTTAAACATTTCAAGTGGTAGAAATTTTAGTCATAACGATGATCTCAAGTTGCACATGGTTATGTTTTTTTCTGATAAAAACGGGAAGTTGTATAAACGTAGAATGATGAAGTTATCAGAAAAAGGAAAAAAATGTCGTTGAACAGAGGCTAATTAAAGTTCATCTCCTGTACATAAAACATTCACTGCAAAAAATAAACCCGTAAATGTACGAGAAATAACTAGCAGCTGGGGTACCAGTATTTCTCCTTCAAATATACGGAACAAAACTGTGTTTTTAACGGAAAACCTGTTTGGTTTATAAGATTTTTCCGTAAACTATACGTCAATGATACAATTTTACAGCTTTAAACTGTACTTTTGATTTACAGTTTTTTCCCGTTGAAATTTACAGTTTTTTCCAGTATATGTTTTGCAGTGTTGAGTTTTATTTCCCTAAAAAAAAAAAAAAAAAAAACTTTCTGACCAACTCAGTAAAATGACATTGAATTATTTCTTTCATCTCTTTTATTTTGACAATCTTATGAGTATTTAATTATAAGTAAATGAAAGAGTCATAACAAAATACACGTACCATTTTTTTTTTTAAATGGAAGAATATACATTAACATCATTTTCCTAAACATTCTTTTAAAACCATTTTAAAATAGAATTTCATCTAACACAGTTTCTGTTAGTACAAACATTTCAACCCCTCTAAAAATCAAAAGAAACGTGGAAACAACTCATGTAATATTCTTAAACTTTTCCCACAAACGTAATGAGATTTTAGTCTCCAAAGATTTTTTTTTTCCCTTTTAAATAAAAAAAATAAATTCAAAATAACGTACTTTTTGTACGCCTAATATTTTACCACAGCCATTTTCTTTTGACCTTATTTACTGCATCCTATGCGATGAAAGCTTTAAAGTCAAAAGTAAAACTCAGTTGTTTTTCGGGGCTTTTAAGTTTTAAAACCCATTTCGGGTTTTAAAAATTAAATTACAATGAAGTTTCTTTTTGGAAGGGAATAAGCAAAAATCCTTTCTTGGAGAAAAAGGGGAGATTTAATTCCTTGAAGTTGAGTTGTTACGCAAACACTGAATTAGATCTGCATTATGACAGTAGAGTAATTGGAGAATTTAAGCTAATAGAGCACTACTTTACAATAAGAAAGTAAGAGGAAAAAAAAAAAACTGCGGATTAACTTAAGATTTTTTTAAGTGAAAATTTCCGAGATTTATTTTCTTATTTTCTGAAAGTGAATAGGAACTGAATTACTTGGTGGTAAATTTCAGTATATTTTGTATATAGCCTAAAATACTCCACAAAATGTTGTTTATTTCGTACGTGAATGTACATAATTTTATTTTTTTTTATTCATATCATTTTATAATATTAAATAAAATTGTTAATTCCTTTGTGCCTTATTACAAAGTCTCAATAGATTTCGGAAATAATATTGAATGGATTTTGATAGGAATTTAAGTACCATATTAGATAGTACTATTAGATAGTACTATTAGTTATTTAGTTACAAAAGGAATTATATACTTTAAATTCTATAGAGCTATAATAAAAAAAAATGTATATTTTTCGTATTGTAATAATACAACACAAACGTATGTTGGATGTTGGTTATCCAATACATTTTTTTAAAAATTATAAATAGATACAGTAACGTTAAGTAATATAATTTTTAAAATAGAATTAAAGACATTTTAATAAAGACAGTAACATCATGGGAATCATGGTTTATGTTATTAAACATTAATGTATTATTATAACTTGGTCTCTATTTAATAATATAATTATGTAATCAACCTATTGTACGGAAAACTGTTATAACAAAGTAAGCATATAAAAAATAATTTTTACGTTCCCTTGCGTTTCATAATAGATGGTTTCTAATGCACGTATTATGTAGCCTATGTCCATAACTCTATTGAGACATACTCATTACTGATACGAATAATTTTAATAGAAAAATAAAATCTAGTACTTTATTCTATGAGTGTCATAGCTTTTGCAAGATCTGTATCTGTATTGTGGGAATGCTTATAGTCTATTAAATGGTATGCTGAGTCATTTGGTTGCGAAAATAAATGATGCAAATTTGCACCTAATATTGTATTCCTTTAAATTAAAAGGATCTGCAATGTACTCTAATCTGCAATGTACTCTATTAAAAAAATATTTACAACGATAATACATTGATTAATCATTAGATAGATAAAACTGATAGCTTTTTATTTATTTATTTTACAAAGAAGCAATCTTAAAGTATAATATTTAATTGAATGCCGGATCACTATCTTTCGAAGCCGTTAAATGCAACAAATGTTCGCTGTATAAACAATCTTTTGAATAGAGAACTTTGAACTTTAAACATTTTGAAATTTTTTTATAATACTTTGAATAATATAAAAACAAATTTTTTATTTATAAAAAAAATGAAAAAATTGTATATTTATTAAATATTATATAAAAAGGTATTAAAATTATACTTATTTTTTACATATTCATTCACAATAATAATTATATCTTAAAATAAAATGAAATTAAATAAAACCCATAAATACTCTAATTCATCACTTTTAAATCTAATTGTTTCTTCAAATGTGAACATCTAGTGCATTACTTTACATACATAATGTATACATAGAGTTTATACATAGTGTACTACATATAGTGGATTAGGAGATTACCATACTCATTACAGCAGAGTTATTTTAGTAATGTATATCATATGCAATCTTTATTTTAGTTAGCGGAAAAGTCATCTAATTGTGTCTCCTTTCTTTGTCTTAAAAATGATTTCTTTGATAATATGTCTTGAATTTTCGCAATGCTTTAACAACTTCTTTAGGGGTGTTTTTATTAAACTGTTATCCCTGTCGAATTGTTGAACAAAAATTTAATACATTCGTATACGAAGACTTGTTGATTTCAGCATCATGATCGTTTGAATTTTCACCTTCATCGCAGTCTTTTGCTGTACTGATTTTATTTTTCTTCCTGTCCAAAATATCTGATTAATTTAGATTTTCCAAGATTTGAACTTCAGTAAAGTTTATGGGAAATGAAATTTCAATTCGTTGAAGCATGAAACGTGTAGAAACAAAGGTAAAATTTGGAGAAATAGACTGAAAAAATCTCAAATTACAATGAAAAAAAGTTCATTAAATAGAGAATTGCTATTTGGAAGGGATTTTGCAAGGATATTTTTAAATAATCTTACTTCAAAGGAAAAGCTCATAAAATAGAGAAATTCGTAAAACAATGGTTCGTTAAATAGAAATTCAACAGCATATTTATTCACGTACGCTTCAAATTTCAAGAAAAACTACACTGTTAAAAATAAAAGCAGTTTTTACAGCAGAAGGTGCTGGATAAAATAGGTGATAGCTCATTCTGCTGTTAAAAAGAAATAATTTACAACAAAAAATCTGTAAAAGAAATTTTCTTTACGGATGTTTCTACTATAAATTAACCTATTTAACAGCAGAATACTCTAGCACCCACTTTTGCCAGCACATTTTGCTGTAAAAACTACCGTTTTTTTTACAGAGTATTTAAGTCTACGATACATAAAAAATAGGACTTCAAATTACAAATTTGCTCGATAGGGAAGATTTTTGCATTAGGGGAAACAGGTAAAGTTTAGAATAATAACTTAAATTAATCTGATTGCAACGCTTATTGTAACACATTTTGTATACTAAAAATTATTTCAAAGCTTTAAATTTTGAAAGAAACAGAGAAGAAAAATGAAAACAATGTATTTGGAAAAAAAAACGGAAATGGTTTTAAAGATCCAGTAAATTTAAAATGTACAATGTTTAAATTTCAACTGTTGCCATCAGAATTCAAATATGAAATTTAAAACACAATCGTGTCATTCAAAACTCTCCTTTTATTTGAATTCTTTATTTTTTTTCTCTAGCAGAGACTTTCAAAGTAAATAAAGTCAGGACGTGACGTCGAGAACTTTCGATTGCAAACAGGCAAAAACAACCCAAGAAAAAAATATCTTCCACTTTCCTTTCAGAGTCAATTTAATAACGCCAAATGTTCCAAGCAGAATAATTTGATAAATAAATAACACCGAAAGCAGAAGAAGGTTAAAAACTAAGAAGAAAAAAAAGAAAAAGAAAGAAAAGAAAAAAAAAAAACACAAAAAGAAGAAAACCATTCCTCTCGCGTGTGAAATCGGAAAATAAATATAAACGATTTTAAAGGCACAGACAATTTGTTCATATTTATTCACTAAAAGGCCGTTCCTCCACGTGTCAACAACAGTTTTCGAAATCTATTTCATTTTTTATTGCTCTTTTTCACTTGCGAAATGACAAGATTTGGGGAAATAATTGCCACCGATGGTGGATAAATAAAAGATCAAAATAAAAAAAAAGAGGCGGCAAGGCTTGTCATTTGCGAAGAACGTAACAAATGGTACAGCGGTCGTTTTGATTTTTATGCTGTTTGTCTGGTAGATGACACGGCTTGTGAATAAGAAATATTGCATGCTGTTCTCTCCTATCCCGTTAAAAAAAACAAAAGACCCTTCGAAATTGGAATGCTTAAAAGATGCATTAAAAATGGACGAAAGAAAAGAGCAGTTTTGATGTGATTAAGGGTGAGGATTTTAACGAGCGGTAAATGCATTTTTTCTTTTCTCTCTCTTTTTTCTTTTTTTAACTGTTTTAGTCATAAAATAAGACGGCAGAAAAGCTTGAAGAGGACTTTGTGCGTCAACTCAATATGCTTAATTCAATGAATTATAAGATAAATTGGATATTAAAACATACGGAATTGTGATAATGAATATTGCATTTTTCTGTTAGTTGAATAAAAGTGACTATGTATTGAAATTATTACCTACATTATCATTTAAAATTTAAAGATATATTTTTTTAATTTGAAGATAAATAGTATTCTATTTTTTTTTTCTACAAAATTTTAAAAGCATTTTGTGGATAACAATTTTCTAATTTTCTAATTATATATATGTATCATTTTTATTATCATTTACTTTTCTTTTATTATCAAATGGATTATACCAAATGGATTATCATCTGAAGTCAAAACTTCATACCAATAAATATGTGAAAAATTTACTAAATTATAATATTTTAGAATATTATAAAAAATTCTTCTAATTTTAAGTAAAAAATGCTTTTCTCCCCTCAGATTACTAGAATATACATTGTCTTTACTGTTTATTTATTTGTTTTTTAAAGTATGTAGATTTGAAATCATAAAATGTTTAAAAATGAATTTTCTACAATTTTCTCGTTCTGTCGACTCTGTTTTAACAACATTGTGTAATAATAACTACCCAATACTATGAAATAACGCCTGGAAAAGTCCCGATTGACTTCCGTTTAATAAGATATTTTTTCACGTTCAATATCACGAAGAAGAAGAAGGTTAAGAAGGTTAATATAACGACCGGCAAAATGATCTGTACTTCAACCTGTGGATAAAAATGTGACTTTCAGAAAAAACGAGAGAGAGAGAGAGAGAGAGAGAGAGAGAGAGAGAGAGAGAGAGAGACTTATTTTAAATTTTTTTATTTCATCAGGTAAATGAGATGCCGTTTGATGTTCACTTTCCAAATGCATTCCGAACTTCAAAAGCTGTTTGGCAAAAAGTTTCCAAAGAAACCATCAAAAACTGTTTTAAAGAAGCGGATTTTTAGAAAAGCGGTGAGTGTGAAGAAAATCCATTAAATATTCCTTGGGAATATACTGAGAATAAATGCAGATAGGGAAATTAATTATTGAAAGTGATGAAGACATCAGTTATATTTCAAAAATTAATGTACCTACAATGAAAGAAAAGCTGCGGAAGCACTTAATAATCTTCGATATGTTTATAAAAATCAAGATAGCAATAATAAATAATTCGAAAATGAAAGATTAATCTCGATGCATTTATTATAGTGACCATTTGATATAACGGCCGAAACAAGGCCATCCCTGTGGGGTTGTTGTAACGCAAGTCGACTACATTTGAAAAATAGTAAGCTTTTATCAAAATGAACTTCTTTGAACAATAGATAGCTAAGTTAATGATCTGAAATCGCTTATTAATATTATGTGAATTGGAAACATATTATTTTCCATATAAATTAATTGTGGTCATTGTTTTTTTTACGTATATGTCCTGTAGAGCAATGCCAAGCTCAAAGCGATTCTGCCTCCCATTCGAAGAAAATTCAGCCGGTGTCCTGTGTTATTCTGAAGTAATTTGAACTAATAAACATTAATATTTTGAAATTGGTGTATTTTTTCTTCTTATTGGTTATTATAATGAGCAGCCATTTAAATAGTATAACGTTACCAGCAAACAATATTCAAACATTCTTTTTAAAAATATATTTTCATAATACCGACTGATTTTTTCTTCGGGCTTTCGGCGTTTAAATTAAGCTCCAAAACAACATTTTTTAAAAAGTATTTCAAGATTCTTTATGAGTAAATTTTAATATTTAGAAATACTTCTTATGTATAGTCAACTTTTTAAATTTATATACCTTTTAGATTCAGTATTTCTGTTTCCTACACCGATGCATTTCATTTTGAGCAAACTCCAGTGAGCTTCCCTCCTAACCCCATGCCCTGCTACTCACAGGTTTAATAGTCTAAAATAAACACAGATTACATTAATATCGGTTCGTTTGTGCGATTAGTCAGAGAAACAGATAGACAAATATATTAATTTACTGATAGAAGAACAAGCAAGCAAGTAAACAAGCATAGTTCCATATCTCATGCAACTATTCAAATATGCTGAAAAAAATTTGGAAACTATTTGACAAAGTTTATTCGAACTAAGAAATTTTGTCCGTAACAAGTTGTTGAATTTTCTTCATTTATCTTTATGTATTCCTTTTGAAATACTAATCACATCTGGAATATACC
Organism: Salticus scenicus; assembly: GCA_963930645.1. Lineage (NCBI taxonomy): Eukaryota > Metazoa > Arthropoda > Arachnida > Araneae > Salticidae > Salticus > Salticus scenicus. The sequence continues at coordinate 213,781,102 of OZ005655.1, read as the reverse complement.
AATCTGGAACCGTTACTGTTAGCTAGCTAGGAACAGTTCCCAATCCCATCATACAAGAAAATGTATCAATTAACTTTACTAAATTTCACTATAATGATTTTCCATAGCTGTTGACTGGGAAACACCCCTTCGCTCTTTATTACTTCCACAACATACCTTGTACAAGAGTAGAAGCATTGTAATACATGAAGATAAATTCATATCTTTGTGACAAACTTCAGTTATTGAAAACGATTCTAGATTTAATGGTTATCATCAATGCATGAACGTGTGAAGAAAATGTAGAGCGATATAAGAGCAACAACTTATCGATTTCTTAAAGAAGCAACCCATTGGTCTTAAATAGACTGCCTCCGGTGACGTTTAAATAGCAATAATATATTATTTGCTCTCATTAGTTGTGAAACTGTCTTGAATCAGCAAAATAATAAAATGGCTGATATAAGTAAACCACTCTATCTCAATTATGAACTTCCTAATTTTGTATTATCAAAGCCAGAGGACATACAATGGTTATGTTATATTCAGGTCTCCAGGAATTTGAAAAAAAAGTTGATCACCCGCAAAAATTTCTGGAAGCCAGTAAAAAAATATCCCCGCACCTTTTTTTTCTTTGAAATTTACTTCAATATAGAAATAAAAATTATATGCATAATAACCAAACATTTATTAAAACAGGAATGATACATCAGAAAACAATTCTTTAGATTTAACATTATGAAACAGGTTTTATTTTTTTTACTAAATCAATACACCAGCAGATTCTATACATCATTACATTGTCACAACGATTCAGCACCAGGTCGTAAAGCACACACAAACCGGAAGAATGTAAACTATTTCCTTAAAATGGTGAAATGGTGCACTTATTAAACATCGAGTGGTGAAACATGCACAAGGAAAATTGGTGTAAATCCCCTAATGGTGTATTGAGTCAACACTGTGTCTCAAAACATGGTGAGAGGAGCGTAAATGAAAACAGTGAGAGTTAGCCTACAGCGGGTGTGGAATCGGAGCCCTATTCTAGGACCAATACTTTACTATATATATATATATATATATATATATATAAAGTTGAGACTCTTTAAAGTTGAAAACATAGTTGCCAGCTAAAATATATTAGTCACCAATGGCGACCAGGCGACCGCATTTCGCGAGCCCTGGTGATATTCATAAGTTTTATTTATATACAATCGTTATGAATATAAAATATTGAAAGGATTGACAAAAAGTACAATAGTGTTCCTGTAGCCTCCTGATTTCAATATAATGTTTGGCATCTAAATAGTACGTTACATATGCTGCAGACTGTATACCTTAGTACCACACTTTTAGGAGAATATACCGATGTTTAGTTTCCAGGGCTATTCTTGAAAGATTACTTTTTTGTTCTTGTCGTTCAAAATGGTTTTAAGCTTTTGATGTGAAACTGTAGATGATTTTGAAGAAATTAGAACACTAATGAAACTTCAATCTTCACTTCAATGTCAATATTTTTATTCCGTGTAAAGACTTTCAGATATTTTTAAGAGAATGTTTATTTATCTTACACCACTATTTCAGTAGTAGAATCATTTTAGACTGACAATTACATTCTAATAGCTTTGAATAAATTCTGAGATTACATCCGACTTATGTGCTGTAAACTTTTCACAACTCCACTATAGATGACTCTACTGATAAGAGAACGCATATCAGAACATAAGGTGATTCTCAAATTTATCTTTCCGTCAAGTCTGAACATTCTTTCTACTTTTATATACATGGTGTCCCATAAGTGTGTGCACATTTTAAAAATTCATAACTATTGAAGGAATTGATAGAATTAAACGCGGTTTGCGAAAAAATCATTCTCGTGAAGGGATTTTTATTATTATTATTTTTTTTTTCTAAAGAAAAAATATAGTTAATTTTTTTGTCTATGATAGTTAGACAAATAGTTAAATTTTTCGCACGGATGTGAAAGAAAAATATGCAAATGAAAGTCCTATAAATTGCACAATTTTGCGATTAGAATAGTTTATTTCATATTTTGCCTCCTACTTGTGCATACATGAAATTTTAATTGCAATGCTGACTTGGTGGATAAAGCGTTATTGAGGAAGATGTTTTTCCTCAGGTAAGAACCGCCGACTGAGGCCGCAGTTAGCAGTGTTATAACTCGTTTGCCAACTGCAATTTGTGGTGACGACGGGCACATAGAATATGATTTATAGGCTTGTAAACATTTGCATACGAATAAGTACAGTTTTCATGAAAATGTGTGATCTGTGTCACGCACAGCGCCCTCTTTCGACAAAAAGCTTAACTACTATTTTTTCTTTACAAAATAAATAAATAAATAAATAAATAAAAATAAAATAAAATAAAATAAATAAATAAAATAAAATAAAATAAATAAATAAATAAAAATAAATAAATGAAAAATAAAATAAAATAAAATAAAAATCCCATTTTACGAGTGTGTTTTTTTCGCAAACCGCGTTCAATTCTATCGATTCATTCAATAGTTATGAATTCTGAAAATGTTTACAGACTTATGTGACACCCTGTAGTTTTCTATTCTTTACCGCTCATCTTTTAAAACTAGTTAGTATAAAAAAAAAAAAAAAAAAAAAAAAAAAAAAAAAAGAGAGAAAAGAATAAAAATATTGGTTTTTTTTTTTTTCATTTTTCTCTTTCCATTTTATACTTTTTCTTTTTTTTTTTATTTATCTGATTATACTAAATGTAGGTGCTTTTATTTAATTAAGTGCTTTTATTTAATTTAATTTCACATCAAGTTTACATTTTTCGATTGACTTTTAATCCTTTATTAAAAAAAAAATCTGGAGTGACTCCACTCGACTTTCCGAACATTGAGTAAGTAACAGTTTTGTGGATAAAACCTATAAATGCTAGATTAACCAAAATGCTTATAGTTAGTGCAACAGTGATTTATAATATTCATATAAATTTTCAGCTCAATTGAATAAGGCATTTAGATGCTATCGCACTTTTAAAAATTTGGTCCCATAGGCCATAATGATAAAGATTTTTCTTTGTGTCCCTGTAAAAAAACTGTAAGTGCTAGATTCACCAAAATCTATACAGTGTGTGCAACTGTGACCTATAACATGTGTACAAATTTTTTGTTTATATTAATAAGGCGTTTAGACGCTATCACACTTTTAAAAATTTGGCCCCATTGGCCATAATGATAAAGAATTTTTCTTTATGTCCCTGTAAGAAAACTATAAGTCCTAGATTCTCCAAAATCTATACAGGTTGAGTATCTGTGACCTATAATATGTGTATAATTTTTTTGCTTAATTGAATAAGGCGTTTAGATGCTATCGCACTTTTAAGATTTTGGTCCCATAGGCCGTAATGATAAAGAATTTTTCTTTGTGTCCCTGTAAAAAAGCTATAAGTGCTAGATTCACCAAAATCTATAGGGTTCGTACTATGGTGACTTACAATATACGTACCAACTTTCAGCTTATTCGAACAAAGCGTTTAGACGCTAGCGTGTTCACTCACAGACATACACACATACATACACACATACATACACACATACATACACACACACATACATACATCATCGCAAAAATAGTGAAAACGGACTCATTGGACCTTGAAACGTATAGAAACATCAAAATCTCAAATTCGGATTTTTGACATGATTACAATACTTTCCTCACTATAGTGTTCGGAAAGTAAAAAATAATAATGAAAATAAATTGCATACAAATATACGACATTTTATAAAAGATAAAACAAATTTTAAGAGGTGATAATGCACACAAAAATAAATAAATTTCATAAACAAAGCAAAGCAAAAAAAAAAAAAAAAAAAAAAAGAAAAGGTCTGAAATTGATTAATGGTAGGAGGGTAAGTTTAACTCTCACTAGAGAGTGGCAATTAATAAAAAAAGAAAAAAAAAAAAAAAGAACATCGTATCTGCAAGTATTATATCGGAAAAAAGATGAGCACTATGCAGAAAGTCATCAGACTCTAAAGCTCTTTAACGTGTAAGCGTCACTCGTTGTTGTAATGTAAATCAGAATCGCATCCTTATTTCATGCAAGAAAGCTAATATGCATTTTATTTACGGAATTGCAAACAGTAATATTAGAGTAACAGTTCGCTTGTGCGATGAGTGTTTGTTTGTTAAGCGACTGTCCAGTTCTAAAAGATTTATACGCTTGTACCAGCCACTGTGAAACGAAATCTTTATCTGCTTATCAATCTGATGCTGGGCTACAATAATAACCAGGATGGCAGTTGTGTATGAAGAGATTTTTAAAATGATGATAGGAGATAAAGTATAAGCTCACGAGCTTTGAACTATACTTTTGATGTGCCGCATATTACAGTATGGAAAGGGTGAAAGGTGAAGGATTGCACTCGTACCATGCTCAATAAGTTCAAGTTTTGATTGAAAAATATAATTTTGTTGCCTTGCTCGATCGGTTCCATACTAAATATCAGTACATATAGATTTAAGAGTAGCTGTGTTTTTCGCTGATGGATGTACTTTTGCACGTGTTGATGCATCTAATTCCAAAATGTACCGAAAATAAACATCTGTGGTCTTTGTAAATTTCCACGTCACCCATAATCCTGATCATCAGTGATTTCTTTTCCTTAATATTTGGGCAGGAATAATTGGAGGATAACGTAATAAGTTGTACCTTTTGCTAAAGTACCCTGATGAAGAAGAATTACCAGTCTTGCTGGAAGATGTTCTAACTGACATCCAGTGGCATATATAACTTACAGCACCATAACATATCATCCGTTTTGATCAACAGGAGCATCACAATCTGAACGAGAACTTTAGCGATCAGTGGATTGGGGGAAGTGGTCTTATGGCTCAGTCGTCGCGATTTACCGATGCATTGAGTCTTTGTATATTTTTGGTAGGGATAGCCTAGTGGATGTGACTATTCTTGAGTCTAAAGAAGAACTCATTGTTAGACATTCGTATATTGCTAAGAAAATTTGCAATACCATGTCTATTCTTCAAGAGCGTTCGCTAATCTCGTCTTCACCGCTATTTAATGTACTTATGGTTTCAGCAGTTATTGGAAATGTATGTCATTTAAACTTGTTTTTATTTTTAAACTTTAGCTGTGTATTTGTCCCTCGTATGCTTTCTTCCATCTTCTTACACCGCTTACCTTTTTGCGTTTCATTTCAGATCGTGCATTATTTTTTCTTTTCTTTTCAATTTTTATTTTGGCGTGCACTACCACATCTAAAAATTTCTTCCATCTTATTTATTTATTTGAAATATTCTGCATATTCATTTACTTATTTAACGTGATATTGATAGTTTTTATGGCGGAAGTATGATTTACGAATAAAAACATCCGGATCACCTGAAATATTTATAGTATTTTTCCGAAAATAATTCAAAATCGCGATAAGAAATCGCAAACGATTTTTAAAAATGTATAAAAACTATAAAACTTGTAAAAATTTCTGAAATTCAATGCGTATACCTTCCATTCATTTACACTGGGATCATAGCATAAATTCTTTTTTGAGTACGAAATTTCTGATTTGTATCAGATTTTCCTTATAGACTTTAATGTATATATATATATATATATATATATGTATATTTGAAAACTTTAAGTGCCATCTCTTCTAATCTATGTGCGATATATTTACTAGTTAAATTATGAAAGATTAATAGTCAACCCAATCATGTTTCACAAGAGTCAATAAGAAACAGATTAAACTAATATAAGTGAAAATTTCTGCATCAAAGTAAAGGGAAAAAAATATATATCTGCAGTTAGACTTTCATATCAATGATTTTAATTTTATGCAGAAACAAGCATTCTAGGACTATAGAACAGTTTGCTCACAGATTAAATGCTAATAGGTTAATAACCAAACAACAGCAAATAAACTCCACTTAATATCGAATTATCTGTCTCATATTCCTATTTTCTATTCATCACTTGATTGAGAAATTTATTTCATATTATTTCAAGTTTTGTTTAATGTCTTATATGAATTATTTTTTTCAAAGTGATTTTTAGCTTTAATCTTTTGAATTTATCATAAAGATTTGAATGGTGAATTTAATCGATTAGATTATAATGTTAGTGATAATAAATTTAATAAAGTTCTACATCGATTTCATTAAGTCGAAATGACAACTACATCTACAAAACACATTTTCTTACAATATACCTTATCAAGGAAAAAAGCATTTTTTTTTCAATTGCGAAATATTTTCAGAAATTATTAGATATGTATTTGTATTTCTGTTTATACGCTCTTTAAACTTAATTTGAAAAATCCTTTATTTATTTATTTATTTATTTTTCTGTTATCTAGAATTCCACATGAAAATATTTTCATTTATAATTTTTATTGAAAAATGAGTAAGAATAACCAAAATATTTTTTACGATTCTTTGAAAAATTGAAATCTATTAAAGTTTCAAATTTTGTTTAGTAACATTATAATAAAATTTTTTTTTAACGCATACTAACAGAAATTTTCTTGCTTATTAACTAAGTGGAATTATCATATAAATTTTACAAAATAAATATCACATAAAAGATTATGCTAACACAAAATAAAACAATTATGACTTTAAACTTTGTGGGGTGTGTCACTCCCACTACTTTCTATTACTTATTTATATAATTTTATGAGGAAAAATATCTTTTACAACCAAAAATTACTAATTAAAGTTCGTCTTAGCTAGAAATTCAACTTTGGGTTAACATTTGTTCAAAAGACAATAATTATAAATAAAAAGTGCAGCAGCTGGACTAAGACTTAATAGAATACTGACGTTTTGCCTTTTAACTCAAATTTGTACTAATTTGTTGGCATTAACAACAACAACAATAATACTATTGTAATTATAACGTGTAATCTTTTACTTTTTTAAGATCTCGTATATATATTTACTTCCACAGCCAGTGATTTTTTAAAATGAAACTTTTTCTTTATGTTTCATCTTTGATAATATCATCTTCATTTTTTGTGTGAGGCTTTCAAGAATTTAATAATATGTGTCCTTAATTCGATTTTATACCTCAAACCACGGGACATAATTTTCCCAGACGTGTTCCATTAAAGCCATCTTTTTGCAGTAGACCATGAAAAAAATACCTTCACTTCAAATGCTGTTACTTAAATATAGAAGAACTGAAAATAATCGAAGAAGCCCTACGGCGATACGGAGAATAATGTATGCATGTGAATGTTGCAGTAGAGGTTTTTGAATATTATTACAGCAAGCATATACGCGTTGGTATTTCATGATAAAGAAAAATGAAAAAGAAGAAATTTCATAAAATAATTCTGTCAGATTAACTTATTTTATTATTTTATCATTGCTGTTGGACATAAGCTTTTTGAGTTTTTCGAGTTGGATGAAATTTAATTATTCGAAGAGAACTCTTTCCCACAAGAAATTAAAAAGTAATAAAAATGATTTTATCTCTTGAAATTTTTACTCTTTCAATATAAAAGTCGGTAGCATAAGCTTATTTAGAAATGATTTTTACGATACCTCCTTCTTTGATTGATTATTTCCGAACATTCATCAAAATTGCTAATACATTTAGCACCATGTATTAGCGAAAACTAGTCACGCTGTTTTTTCAGTCCCTTCTGTAATAATACAAGTCCGATGCATTTACAATTGTATTACTCTTAGTTATATTATAAAATATGTACACTGTGTAAAAAAAGTAGAAGAGCAGTTGATTTTTGTAAATTATTTTCCGTATTCTTATCCTGGCTATTAGGTTTTTATACAGGTTTTATTTAACAAAGTTTTCTTTAATTTCATGTAAAAAGGAAATCTCTACTACAAATGCTGATTTATGTATTATAGAAAAACTAATATTCATGATTTCGAGAGTGTAAAAAAAGTAGGACACTTTTCAAAATTTGTTATTTGGTGGACTGTGCATGAATGAAAGAGTAAATATTGAAATTTTTTTAACTGTTTTTGTTGAGGGAAACGTATTTTGTTAAAAATTGCATTGTTATTTTCTTTTCAGACTGTCTAGAAGAATGCCTTTAAATTATTTTCAAAAGGGGCAAATTGTTGCATATAAAATTAATGGTAAAGGTGTTAGACAGATTATTCGCATACTGCACGTCGTCCCCAATACAGTTTCTAACTTTATCAGAAAGCCAGATAGAAATAGGAAAAGAAGACTGGTAGGCCTAAAAATTTAACTCCTTAGGTTAGAAGAAAACTTGCTCATGAGCTTAAGAAAAGCAGTAGAAGTTTTGCAAAGGTTCAAAATCAATCAGGACTTACTCATGTCTCAAGGCAAACAGTTTACAACTACATAACAAAATCGAAATACTTAATTTTCAAAAAGCGGAAGCATCATCCAAAGTGGAAAAAAACACAGATTGGTTACCGTTTATCATGGGCCAAGTAAAACATGTCATGGACCTCAGATGGGACTTCTATAATATTTCTAGACGAGAAGAAGTTTAACTTAGACGATTTAGATGGTTACCAATAACACTGGCATTGTCTGAGTAATGCAGAAGAATTTTATTCATCTCGACAAATGGGAGGGGGGGGGGGATGATGGATTTTTAAGCATTTGGATGTGGAAGAAGAACAAGTCTGGTCTGTTTGAGTGGAAGGCAGAAATATACAAACTATATTAAAGTACTGAATTCTGAGCTTCTTCCTTATGGCTCTGAATTAGGAGAAGAGTCGATGTTTCAACAAGATGAAGCCTCCATTCACACCAACAATGGAATTAAAAATTGGTTCTCTGCAAATAATGTGCAGGTTTTAGCAAAATCAGCTAAAAGACCTGATCTTAACAACGTGGAAAACATATGGCGAATGCTTGTTTGTCAAGTATATGTTGGTAGAAAAATGTTTGAATTCCTTGCTGAACTTCGAGAAGCTTTGAATAGCTCATAGACTAATTTTTGCCATACAGGAATCCAATCTTTGTATGATTCACTTCCAAATATAGTATTCGAAGTTAAAAGAGCTAATGGGAAGAGTATTACGTACGAATATCGCTTATATTTTACATTTTGTATTACAGTCCTCCTACTTTTTTTACAGTTTAAAAACGTAGAAACTATTTTTATTGTCCTTAATAATTTATTTTTGAAAATCATGCTAATGATACTGATATTTTCTTGATAAATGATCTTTAAAATGTTACACATAAAATTAATTTCATTAAAAATAAAAGATTCCCTTTTTTTACGCAGTGTACATGAACTTAATTGTTATAAATTTTAATTAAATTTAGAATTTTGTAAGTTTAATCTTTTCTACTGTATTACCTTTCGACACCGATAATATATATATATATATATATATATATATACATAAAACCTTTTCGAAAATTGCAACAGATGAAACGAAGTATCACAGGAAGAACTAGAAAAAAACATGAATGGTGATTACTAAAAATTGAGCATCTTATATTAAAACGTTCTTACATTTTAAATGGCATAGGATGTATATATTATGATAATAATGAAAAAGTATATATATATATATGTATCATTTCTTGTGTTGAATCTGATTTAAAAAATCCAAATATTGGCTGTTATAGTATATATATATCCCTTTCAAATAAATAAATAAAATAAATCATATAATAGCTGTTGCTAAGGGATGCATACGCTTGAAATGAATGAAGAAAATGAAACAGAAAAAACATAGGATAAAATGGAACAGAAATAATAATAATAATAATAATAATAATAAAACAATTCAAAATAACAAATCGAAAAACTCTTGATGAGATGCATCTGTGCGAGGTCCCAGCTAATCCTTCTGTCGAGTTTTGTAGCTTTTCGATCAGTAGCCTGAGCTCGAGAGCATACACAGACAGACACACAGACGTTTTGCTTTATTTATATAGATTATTGTCTATTTAAATATAGAAAAGCATCTGTCGATTTGTGTGCTCTCCGATGCTGAGGCTACTAATTGCAGAGTTACAAAACTTGGCAGAGGTGTAGCTTAGATCTTGCAGAGGTACACCTCATCGATAATTTTTTGATTTCAAGTTTCTTTAATCCTTATTTTTCTCTATTTTATTAAATTATTTTTCTCTTTCGTTTTCTAAAATTTATTCTTTTATTTCAACCGTCTGCGTCCCTTAGTAACAAATATTATACTATTTATTTTATTTAATTAATTCGGCTAATTCCCTTGAAAGGGGAATATTTTCTTATTTATTTAATGTATTTATCGAATCAAATGACAATACAGTAGAAAGGATTAACTTATCAAATTTTGACTTTAATTAAAATTTATAACAATTAAGTTTGTGTATAACTTTTGTAATAAAATCAATAATAATAAAATTACAAATTTACTATACTTATAATTTTATTATTACAGAGCGAGGGCTTGAAAGTATGTATTAATGTGTTAATTAATTAATTGTGTTGCTAATACATGGTGTCAAAGCTAAAGTGTTATGCTAAGATATAGCTATCTGTAAAATTGTAGTTCTTGAATAATAGCAACGCCACCTGACGTCCGATAATGCCCAAATTTAAGTACCTTGATAAGTCTTGGCCGCAGGCAGTGGAAATAAAAACCTGATATATAGCGTGGGCGAGGAAGATGTTGCCGAAATCAGTGACTACCCGAAGCGAGGTTTAGAGTGATTTCAATGTTTTTTGTATTTATTAAAATCACACAATCAACTGATTGGAAGAAAATAATATTTATTGAATTTTTTTCCGACTGCGTGAAAATAATGCCTGGACCGGGAGTCGAACCCCCGATCTTTGACTTACAAGGTCAAGGCTTTACCGATTGAGCTATCCAGGCCGACAACCGATCACCATTACTCACTTAGACAACCTTTTGGCAGAAACATCTGGTCTATCATGTAGATAGCTCGACAGAAATAGTCCGCAGGTAATGGAAAACACCATTAAACAATGGGAGAAAGAAATACAATTTTTATTAAAATCACACAATCAACTGATTGGAAGAAAATCATATTTATTGAATTTTTTTTCCGACTGCGGGAAAATTGGTAAAGCCTTGACCATGTAAGTCAAAGATCCGGGGTTCGACTCCCGGTCCAGGCATTATTTTCACGCAGTCGGAAAAAAAAAATTCAATAAATATGATTTTCTTCCAATTAGTTGATTGTGTGATTTTAATAAAAATTGTATTTCTTCCCATTGTTTAATGGTGTTTTCCATTACCTGCGACCTATTTCTGTCGAGCTATCTACATGATAGACCAGATGTTTCTGCCTGAAGGTTGTCTTAGTGCGCAATGCTGATCGGTTGTCGGCCTGGATAGCTCAATTGGTAAAGCCTTGACCTTGTAAGTTAAAGATCCGGGGTTCGACTCCCGTTCCAGGCATTATTTTCACGTAGTCGGAAAAAAAATCAATAAATATGGTTTTTTGTTTTGTTTTTATCTTATAATTAAAAGCGAAATGATTCTGTCTGTCTTTCCCTCTGTCTGTCAGCTGTCTACAGAAAAATCTACGGCATTTACAGGCATTACATTTGGCACACAGTCAGTTTGTAACGTCTTCGTGGGCACCTCGAAGCCGGATTTACAAATTTTTATTTAGAAAGAAAGTTATTAATTAGAATGTATTAACGTATTTAACTCTATTAAATTTCCTTACATTTTTCTTTGCGTTGTAATTTCAGCTTGTTGCCATTAAATAAAATACTCACAATTTATTATTTAATTTATTTTTTATCTTTTTTAAACATAAAAAGAAACATTTTTCTACACGTGAAAAACAATTTAAAAATAAAAGAAAGAAAATTAAGCCACCTGTATCATCAAAACTTTCTGATAAAACTGACGTCATAATATTTTAAATTTTTTTATTTGTTTATATTTAAAGTATTAATTTCATTTAATAAAATAGTCTTATATCTTTTTTTCTTGATTTTTATCCTTCACAAAGTAATGTGGCTACAGCTTTAGTAAAAGAACCTCTTGGTGACTTTCAACATTTTTTGGCGATGACTAAAAATAGCTATCACAATTGCATAAGTAAAGACCTTGGCGAGAAAAGTCTGAGCTATTGTTCAAATTTCAAAGTTCGCCAACGAGGTTCTGTAGTACAGCTGTTCTTTAATGAGAACGCATATTTAGTTTATTTGAATAGATTATTAATAAACCGAAATATCGTCTGTTTTCCCCTTTGTCAAATGTTTCCAGAAAAATCTACCACACTTACAGATGTAAAATTTAGCACGCACACAATCTGGAATGTCTCCATGTGCACCTTGAAACAGAATTTTCAAATTTTTTATTAGGAAGCAATTTATTAGTTAAAACGTGATTAACTATCAAGGTTTTAGCGAGACTTTCCCTTTAACACTTCGAGGAGAAAAGCTGAAGATTCTGCTGTTCCTTCATTTTGTGAAATTTCTCGCCGCGAGACGTTCCCTTTCACCCTCCGAGGTGAAAAAATCGAAGGTTCTGCTATTTTTTCATTCAATGCGCTATAAGATGCTATAAAATACCCTTTTTTAAATTTCAATAGCGCGTTTGCTAACGGATCAGATTATTTTATTTTATTTTATTTTTTGGCATTTTGGTATCAAATTAAACGTCCTAACATATTGTAGTACTAGCTTTGGAGTGGAATTGCTATCATTTTATGGTCGATCGGGTAAATTAAAGAAAATATAAGAAATTACTTGATAGTAAATACTATGTATAGTCTGTATAGTGTTGTTCAATGTAATCACAATTTAAATATGAAAAAGGTAGTTCTTCTTCTTTTTTTTTTTTTTATGTTGTCCGTTTTGAAACAGTCGTCCAATAAACATCCAAATTAAAGTCCGGGAAAGGCATTGCTGGTCTTAGGTAATAGGAACTTGGACCCCAGATATTTTGTGTGAAGAAGCCGATACCGAAGGCAGCAGGGATCCGAAACAAGTTTTTGAATGATTTCAATGGATTTTATGTTTTTTAAGTTTTTATTCATAAAATGAAAATAGTGATTATTTTATAATTATTACTATTTATTTAAATATAGTGACCAGCGAAGGGGGCAAAGCCTGCTAGTTTTCAAAATAATATTGAAAAAAAAAAATAGATTCAATCTTTTTTAAATATCCATCTAAATATACTGACCAGCGAAGCGGGAAAAACATACTAGTATTTGATAGAGTCATATGAGATGAATAATCTGGTGTGTCACTCACACGACTTTCTCTTACCCTGAAATTTAATACTATAAATACAGATTGGAGATTAAGAGGTAAGGTAATGGGTACTGTTACGTAAACCTATGTTAAACAATTCAAATTAGGCTTCGGAAGAATGATAATTATTTCTGTGTGAGGGGGGCTACCACCCCTCTCAACCCCCCGTTTCATTTATGCACCTACATTTATATAGAATTTAAATCTGTTATTATAATTAAAAGTTCACTTAAAATTATTCAGACAATTTTCACACGCAACATTCCTTGAAACTTATCAATCTTGATCAAACTTTTCCAAAAATAAACTTATATTAACATCAAAATACAACATTTGGATCTCCTAAAATTATTCGTTTTTAAATCACTTTAAGAGACACAGACAAAGATCAAACGTTGAAAAACTTGACTACGGTAATCAGGAAGCCTCAAAACGTGTAAACATACAAAAAACAAGCGACGAATATTTAGCTTAAAAACATACATTATTTACCATATGTCTATGAGGAATTCATTTCAATTCCCGAACAGCTTTCCTGGAAATGGTAAAATATTATTAGTAAAGCACATCCACTAACAACAAAAAATAATGTTATCGCTTAAATATTTGCAGCCCTGTATATCTTTCGAAGATTATATACAGACCACATGGTGTACCTAAATATAATCCTATGGTAATAATACATGGCCCAGCCTGAAATACACTTCCATCAATTTGCAACTATTGTCGCACTTTTAACTAGTTGTTTTGTGTAGCCCTGTAAACGAACAGTGAATGATTTCCCTACCATATTCTACATGAGATATGATTTAACGCATATAAAAAATATATATTCGTTTCATTTGGTTTAGTGCTGTCTATAGATGTTAAACTCGACTTACCTGCAATTTCCCCCTATAGACGTAGTATATTTGAATTTTCTTGGGTGTCCCTGTGCTCGAACCATTTGCTTCATCACAACGAATAGCTTAGTGTAGCATCCCTATATCATACACATTTAGAATACCAAGTTTGGACTTTCTTCTACTATTTGTTCTTGAGCTATGGTGATAACACACACACACACACAGAGACAGACAGACCATTCGCTAAAAATATGATTTTCGTATTCAGAGGACCTCAAAACGTGCAAATATAACAAAAACTCACGTTCGAAAATTTGACCCTTAAATAATACTTTCTCTACCTTATGAGTAAGAGAAGATAAAATAAAATCTTTTTGTTAAAAAATAGAACCGACTCCAAAAAGGAACTACTATTCAAACAACTAAAAATGAAAGAAAATTGGCAGAAAATGGAACTGTAAATTGCGCCTAAAAGTATAAAATAATTTCCTTCGCCAAACAACCTATAACACTACAATTAATCATAACTTTTGAAGTCGGCACAAAATTAAAATAATTTAAGTAGTTTCTAAAGGTTTGTCTTTAGATCGGTATCAACAAATGCTGTTGTTTCGAATGATCCATTTTCATGTTTCCTTTATTATTTTATCACTGTATACAATTGGTCCATTAGTAGCATCTACATAGAACAGTGAACAATCTTCAAAATGCGGTATTTATGTTTCTACGAAGTTAGAGTTTCCTTTGCAAATTTGGTATAACTTTGATAACTATCATCCTTGGTGGCTTTTGGATTTGGCGTTCAAATCGTATTGCAAAAATATACACAAAAGATGTATATTTTCATAATATATATTGTACGATGTGTTGTTTCATTTTCTTGATTTCTCTCTTGATATACCTTATCAAAATAATCATGATATCCCAAAGAAATTAAATATGTTTGCCAGATAATTTTGCGATTTTTCTTTCACCAAGGACGTCAGACACGAGCATCTTCGCCAACTTTTGCTGCATAGGAAATCTTATTTGTTTTCTTGAATCAAATTAGTTCTCGGTTGCGTTTTGCAGGTAACAATGTGAGATGTGTATTTTGAATAGGATTTGATTTTTGTATTGAATAAAGGTATCAATTTTTATTTAATTTTGCGCCAACTTCAAAAGTTATGATTAATTGTAGTGTTATAGGTTGTTTGGCGAAGGAAATTATTTTATACTTTTAGGCGCAATTTACAGTTCATTTTCTGCCAATTTTCTTTCATTTTTAGTTGTTTGAATAGTATTTCCTTTTTGGAGTCGGTTCTATTTTTTAACAAAAAGATTTTATTTTTCTCTTTTCAGTGAAAACTTATTTATATAGCAGAGCATCAGAAGGCGTTCGACGGAAATTTCACAAATCACAAGTTCCAAGAAAAGTGACATTACTGAAAAAATGGTTTATGTCACTGAAAAATACATGAAATGCACCCAATGTGAACAAAAAAGTTAAATCTCTATCTAGAAAGTTATCCACTCGAGAGACAGTTGTGCCAGTTGTATTATAGGCAAGTTATTTTTAAGTTGATTTTTCTCAAATGCTGCATTTTTAAGTTGTGCTACTTTTCTTGCCTTTATCGGATGTGAGCAAAAAACTATCTATTGAACGAACATACGTTAAATTAAAAAGTCTTTAGAAATGTAAAGGACAGATACGCTGTATTCGTAACCGAAAATTCTGTTAGGTTTTTATTTTGAACTTTACAGTGAATACGTGTCACCCGCTGCGCTGGAAATTGCGCAACGTAAAATTCAAACAAAGAGCAAAATATGCATTGCAGCTGACGGACAGAAGTTTCAACATAGATATTTACATACTGCTTTTACCAGTGTAGCTGCAAGCGTTCAGCAGTTAGAGTGAGAACAGACTTTTGTGAGTATCCTGTAATTTGTTTATATTTTAATGAAATCATAATGAAACCTATTTCAGGCCAAGATCATTACAACAACAAAAAAAGTATTAAAATTAAATCGTCTCTTACGAAGTTATAAACTGACAAATTTCAACAACAACAACGAGAAACATGGTTTGCATTGAGAACCTCTTCCTTCATGAAGTCGGTTTAAAACGTCTATGCGTTAATCGATGTGACCGCTTAAAATAACCATACTTTGAATTTTACATAGCGTAAATGTCATCCGCTACGCTACAACATATGCAATGTCGTTCAAGTGTGCACAAAATAGGAAATTGTGAACAAACAAATGCACGTCTTAAGCGTTCTGTTTTTAGCATTAATGTCTAAACTACCTTTGCGTACTACATCGATGATGCTCTGTAATTTTATAATTAACTTTTTTCCTCTGTCTTGAAACGTTTCCGAGATAGGATAGCTAACTCCACTCTTTTCCACCAGGTGGCGCTTTAGGTGGTTGAATCGCGTAGCACATGTCCACTTTACTATACCTACATACCACTTTTATAACTATAGCTGCAGCTGTTCAGAAGTTAAAAGAGTCGGGACTGACTTTTTTGGGCACCCTGTATTTTCTTTTGATCGTAAAGATCTTACAATAGGATTTATTTCAGACAAAGACCTTTACAATAAAACAAAAAGTACTAAAATCGGATCATCTATTCAGAAGTTATGAGCTAACAAAAAAAAAACAAAAAAAAAAAAAAAAAACATACGCTTTGAATTGAGAACCTCCTCCTTTTTGAAGTTGGTTAATTAGAGCATCTTTTACGAAGTTATAAGCTTACAAACACCAAAAACAACACATAGCTTGAATTAAGAACACCTTCCTTTCTGAAATTGGTTGAAAACGACTTTGCGCTAATCGATGTGACCGCTTACAGTAACAGTACTTTGAACCACAGAGTATACGTGTCATCCGCTACGCTGTAAAGTGTGCAATGTAGTTCAAGTGTGCACAATGTAGGAAATTGCGAACAAACAACTGCACGTTTTAAGCGTTCTATTTTTAGCAATAATGTCTAAAAACTGTCTTTTCGTAGTAAATCGAAGATGCTCTACAACTTCGTAATTAACTTTTCTCCCATCTTGTACCGTTTTTGAGATAGGAGCGCTAATTCCGCTGTTTTTCACCAGATGGCGCTTTATTTTCTTTAGATTGTAAAGAAGTTATAATGGGACCTACTTCAGACCAAGATCTCTACAACAAAAGAAAAAATATCAAGTAACCGTATTTTGAACTATATAGCGTATGTCTGACCAGCTACGCTACAACATGAGCAATGTAGCTCAAGTATGTATAGTGTAAGAAATTGCGAACAAAAAATGCGGGTTTTTAGCCTTGTATTTTTAGCATCGATGTCAAAACTATCTTTTAATTAAATCGACTAAATCGATACTAAATCGATGATGCTCTGCAATTTTATAATTCCCCTTTTCCCCCTGTCTTGAACCGTTTCCGAGATAGGAACGTTAGCATGAATGTCTAAACTATCTTTTAGTACTAATTCGGTGATACTCTTCAGCTTTGTAATTCACTTTTTCTTTAGAACCGTTTTCGAGATAGGAACTCCGCTATTTTCTACCAGGTGGCGCTGCAAGCGGTTTAACCTTGTACAGCATGGCCACTTTGCTATACTTACATACAATTTTTATCACTATAGCTGCAGCCGTTTAGCGGTTAAAAGAGTGGGACTGATTTTTTTGGGCACCCTGTATTTTCTTTAGATCGTAAAGATATTACAATGGGACCTATTGTAGACCAAGACCTTTTCAACAAAACAAAAAGTATCAAAATCGAAGCTTCCGTTCAGAAGTTATGAGCTAACAAACATAAAAAAAACATACGGTTTGAATTGAGAACCTTCCTTCTTTTTTTGAAGTCGGTTAAAAAAGACTTTATTATCTAATGATATAGATGAAATAGGACGAAGTATTCAATGAGTATAAATGTGCATTTAGATTTAAAGTATAGTTTAGTTTGCATTATGATGTACTTGAGAATGGCCATTAATAAACAGTGCGTAAATATATCACTTTCCTTTCTTGAATATTTTACTACAGTAATATGATATTCATAAACAAGTATCTATTAAATCATGTACGTGCTATTTAATTCTTACGAATTTGTAATTTTTACTCTTTTAAAGATGACCCAAATAGAATGGATAAATACTTAGTTTTCGCTCACGGAGAGTCTCATTGCTATGTAACGACATTTTCAGGCATAGTTTTATACTTTGAAAGCCATTCATATCGTAAAAGAGATATGACAAAATTCTTGGCGACATGATGAAAGACCACTTTAATAAGATTGTGAAATTTTAAAATTTGTGAATATTTAGTATGCTATGTAAAAATGTGCATAAGTTTAAACATAGGATCGAATAAAATCTTTTTGTAAAAAAATAGAACCGACTCCAAAAAGCAATTACTATTCAAACAATTAAAAAAAAAAAATGTATGAAATGAAACCAAATTGCGCCTAAAAGTATAAAATAATTTCCTTCGCCAAACAACCTATAACACTACAATTAATCATAACTTTTGAAGTCGGCGCAAAATTAAATATAATTTAATTAAATTTTAAAGGTTTGTTTTTAGATCGCTAGAAACAAATGCTGTTGTCTCGAATGATCCATTTTCATGTTTCCTTTATTATTTTATCACTGTATACAATTGGTCCATCGGTAGCATCTACACAGAACAGTGAACATTCTTCACAATGCGGTATTTATGTTTCTACGAAGTTAGAGTTTCCTTTGCAAATTTGGTATAACTTTGATAATTATCATCCTTGGTGGCTTTTGGATTTGGCGTTCAAAACGTATTGCAAAAATAAACACGCAAGATGTGTATTTTCATAATATATTTTGTACGAAGTATTGTTTCATATTCCTGATTACTCTCTTAATATACATTATCAAATTAATAATGATATCCCAAAGATATTAAATATGTTTGCCAGATAATTTTTCGATTTTTCTTTCACCAAGGACGTCAGATACCAGCATCTTCGCCAACTTTTGCTGCTTACGAAATCTTATTTGTTTTCTTGAACGAAAATAGTTTTCGGCTGCGTGTTTCAGGTGACAATGTGAAATGTGCATTCTGAATAGTATTTGAATTTTGTATTGAATAAAGGTATCAATTTTTATTTAATTTTGCGCCGACTTCAAAAGTTATGATTAATTGTAGTGTTATAGGTTGTTTGGCGAAGGAAATTATTTTATACTTTTAGGCGCAATTTGGTTTCATTTCATACATTTTTTTTTTTTAATTGTTTGAATAGTAATTGCTTTTTGGAGTCGGTTCTATTTTTTTACAAAAAGATTTTATTTTTCTCTTTTCAGTGAAAACTTATTCATATAGCAGAACATCAAAAGACGTTCGACGGCAGTTTCACAAATCACAACTTCCAAGAAAACTCGCATAACTCAAAAAATGGTTTATGTCACTGAAAAATACATGAAATGCACCCAGTGTGAACGAAAAAGTTACATCTCCATCTAGAAAGTTATATCCTCTCATGAGACAGTTGTGCCAGTTTTATTCTAGTCAAGTTATTTTTAAACTGATTTTTCTCAAATGCTGCATTTTTAAGTTGTGTCACTTTTCTTGCCTTTATCGGATATGAGCAAAAAACTATCTAATGAATGAACATACGTTAAGTTAAAAAGTCTATAGAAATGTAACGAACGGATAAGCTGTATTCGTAACCAAAAATTCTGTTAGGCATATATATTGAACTTTTCAGTGAATACGTGTCACTCGCCGCGCTGAAAATTTCGCAGCGTAAAGTTCAAACAAAGAGCAAAATATGCATTGCTGCTGACGGACAGAAGTTTCAACATCGATTATTACATATTGCTTTTACCAGTGTAGCTGCATGCGGTCAGCAGTTTGAGTGAGAACAGACTTTTGTGTATATCCTGTAATTTTTTTATACCTTAATGAAATGATAATGAAGCCTATTTCAGGCCAAGATCATTACGACAACAAAAAAGTATTAAAATTAAATCATCTGTTAAGAAGTTATAAGCTAACAAATTTATACAACAACAACAACGCGAAACATGGTTTGTATTGAGAACCTCTTCCTTTATGAAGTCGGTTTAAAACGTCTATGCGTTAATCGATGTGACCGCTTATAATAATCATACTCTGAATTTTACATAGCATAAATGTCACCCCCCAGGCTGCAACATATGCAAAGTCGTTCAAGTGTGCACAAAACAGGAGATTGTGAACAAACAAATGCACGTTTTAAGCGTTCTGTTTTAGCATTAAAGTCTGAACTATCTTTTCGTACTAAATCGATGATTTTTTTTTATTAAAATCACAATCAACTGATTGGAAGAAAATCATATTTTAATGAAATTTTTTTTATTTTTTTCGACTGAGTGAAAATAATGCCTGGGCCGGGAGTCGAACCCCGGATCTTTGACTTACCAGGTCAAGGCTCTACCAATTGAGCTATCCAGGCCGACAACCGGTCAGCATTACTCACTCAGACAACCTTTAGGCAGAATAATCATTTAGATAGCTCAACAGAAGATAGCTCAGGTCTCATCAGGTCAGAAGATAGCTCAGCTAAACATCATTTAGATAGCTCAACAGAAATAAGCCGCAGGTAAAGGAAAACACCATTAAACAATGGGAGAAAGAAATACATTTTTTTTTTATTAAAATCACAATCAACTGATAGTAAGAAAATCATATTTTAATGAAATTTTTTTATTTTTTCCGACTGAGTGAAAATAATGCCTGGGCCGGGAGTCGAACCCCGGATCTTTGACTTACCAGGTCAAGGCTCTACCAATTGAGCTATCCAGGCCGACAACCGGTCAGCATTACTCACTCAGACAACCTTTAGGCATAAAGGTTGTCTGAGTGAGTGACCTATGAGTGAGTGAGTGACTATCTGAGTGAGTGACTATCTAGTCTGAGTGAGTGACTATCTAAATGATAGACCAGATTATTCTGCCTAAAGGTTGTCTGAGTGAGTAATGCTGACCGGTTGTCCGCCTGGATAGTTCAATTGGTAGAACCTTGACCTTGTAAGTCAAAGATCCCGAGTTCGACTCCCGGCCCAGGCATCATTTTCATTCAGTCGGAAAAAATAAAAAAATTTCATTAAAATAAATCGATGATGCTCTGCAATTTTATAATTCACTTTTTTCCCCTGTCTTGAACTGTTTCCGAGATAGGAACGCAAACTCCACTGTTTCCCACCAGGTGGCGCTGTAGGTGGTTGAATCACGCAGCACATATCCACTTTACTATACCTAAATTCCAATTTTATGACTATCGCTGCAGCTGTTCAGCAGTTAAAAGAGTCCGGACTGACTTTTTTGGCCACACTGTAATTTCTTTTGATCGTAAAAATAGTGCAATGGGACTTTTTTCAGACCAAGACCTTTACAATAAAACAAAAAGTACCAAAATCGGATTATATGTTCAGAAGTTATGAGCTAACAAACATAAATAAAAACAAAAAAACATACGGTTTGAATTGAGAACCTCCTCTTTTTTGAAGTCGGTTAATTAGAGCATATCTTACGAAGTTATAAGCTTACAAACACCAACAACAACACATAGCTCGAATTTAGAACACCTTCTTTTCTGAAGTTGGTTGAAAACGACTTTGCACTAATCGATGTGACCGCTTACAGTAACATTACTTTGAACCACAGAGTATGCTTGTCATCCGCTACGCTGCAAAGTGTGCAACGTAGTTCAAGTGTGCACAGTGTAGGAAATTGCGAAAAAACAACTGCACGTTTTAAGCGTGCTATTTTTAGCAATAATGTCTAAAAACTGTTTTTTCGCAGTAAATCGATGATGCTCTACAACTTCGTAATTAACTTTTCTCCCATCTTGAACCGTTTTTGAGATAGGAGGTCTGATTTCGCTGTTTTTCACCAGATGGCGTTTTATTTTCTTTAGATTGTAAAGATATTACAATGGGACCTACTTCAGACCAAGATCTTTACAACAAAACAAAAAGTATCAAGTAACCGTATTTTCAACTATATAACGTATGTCTCACTAGCTACGCTACAATGTGTGCAATGTAGCTCAAGTGTGCATAGTGTAAGAAATTGCGAACAAACAAATGCACGTTTTTAGTAATGTACTTTTAGCATCAATGTCTAAACTATCTTTTCGTACTAAATCAATGTGGCCTGCAATTTTATAATTCACTTTTTCCCCCTGTCTTGAACCGTTTCTGAGATAGGAACGCTAGCATGAATGTCTAAACAATCTTTTTGTACTAAATCGATGATACTTTTCAATTTTTTATTCACTTTTTTCTCTAGAACCGTTTTCGAGATAGTAACACTAACTCCGCTATTTTCCACCAGGTGGCGCTGCAAGCGGTTTAACCTTGTACTGTATGGCCACTTTGCTATACTTACATACCATTATAATACTATAGCTGCAGCCGTTTAGTAGTTAAAAGAGATGGGACTGATTTTTTTGGGCACCCTGTATTTTCTTTAGATTGTAAAGATATTACAATGGGACCTATTTCAGACCAAGACCTTTTCAACAAAACAAAAAGTGTCAAAATCGGAGCATCCGTTCAGAAGTTATGAGCTAACAAACATAAAAAAAACATACGGTTTGAATTGAGAACCTTCCTTCTTTTTTTGAAGTCGGTTAAAAAGTACTAATATTTAACTGATGTTGTTGATTTAAGTGCATATAACAATTCTGAGCTATTGTGAAAGTTTAAAATGTGTAGCTAGTAGGGAAGTTAGTTAAAATTCGATTGCAAGATTTGTGCCGGACAAACAAACAAACAAGAACAGAAGTAAATAAAAACATGGTGATATCCATATATATATATATTATTTTTGTTCTAAACAGAATTTACTTTAGAATGAGAGGCTTACTTTAACGGGCGTGTAATGAATATGTTATAACAAATGTGCGATGTCATTTACAAAAAAAAAAAAAAAAAGGACATAAATTGCAAAAGATGCAACTGCTGTTTTGGGTTGAAATAATTAATCAACCATTCTTCATATCAATAATAATAATAATAATCAGTAGGAACGAGTAAAGGCTAAACGCAAGAATGCCAGAACTTGAAAGAGCATTGGTACAGAAATTTAAAGTAGATTATTAAATTATTAACGTTATTCTTTAAGCAAATAACGAAAGTTGAGGTTGAAAATACAGGAATTTCAAAATTTTAAAGGAATTTTTAGTAAATATCAAAATACGTTTATTTTACACGTTTTATATAACTAAAAAATAGAAAATATATATATAGAGAGAGATTTATAAAAATGTTCAAGGTGATAAATTTTTTGTCCGTTTTAGGATTTTGGCGACATTAACTAAAGCTTTAGCGACAATTGTCCTTTTGTCGCCAAACGGAAATACCACATATATTATATATGTAAGAATATTTCTTCCAGTTAATTTAATGGTATTATATGACTTAAATCTAAACAAAGTTTTAACACATCTCTTAATTATATACAAGTATATATATGAACACACACACATATATATGGTAAATATTTTAGCTTATTCATCAGTCCACTTTTTGGTAAAATTCTTTCATACAGTAAATCTTGTTTTGAATACATACGAACTCAAATATAAATACATTTATTTTTATTTAATTTCTGAAAATATCATAAAAAATACACGACTTCTTTATTCATGATTCCTACAAATAAAAAAATTCAGTTTTACAGTCCTTTTTTTTTTCGCACATAGATTGTGTCATGCATTTATTGAGATGGACTGTTTAATCTGAGCGGGAATCAAATTGCTGGTTTACGTTTTATGCACTGAATGATAAAAATTTTATTAGAAAGAGTAAAAGAAAAGAGCTAAAATATTGCTGTGCGATGAATGTTTTCTCTTTCTTCCTTTCTTTCTTTTTCTATTTATAAACTTCATGTCTATGGTTTTGAGCGACCATATATTCTCGAATTTCGAGTACAGGCATTATTCTGAAATCCACTTTGTAAGTTTTGAAATGTTCTAGAAAGGGAATTATCTTTTATAACGCAGAATTATATATATATATATATATATATATATATATATATATATATATATTTACACTAAGCGACAAGGAAAAAAAAAAAAAAAAAAAAGCCGCACTGCAGAAAATTTGATTTATACCTTTTGAGTTTGTAATAATTTAAAAACTAATGATTGCAACAAATAAAATTGTTATGTTTGTATAATATGGAAGTCATAACATGATACCTATGTACATTTTCGATTTAATAATTCGTTTTATTACACTGTATGAAGTATTTAATAAAAATCTACAAAAAATGTTTTTTTTAAACGTAATATAACAAACATATACTTTGTAGTCTATTAGTATTTATTATATGAAATAAACAAGTACTATTTCAATGTATGAAATAAAACTATTTATTTGTTAGATCTAAACAATTATTTAATAAAAATATGCATTCTGGATTGGATAATTCCGCCTTTATATAGAATTACTGTTTTAATGCGCAATGGCATAGTATTTTACAGTTTTTTAACATGAAACTCAGAAATTTCACTGTGCTAAATATCATAAATATTTTTTTTCTAGTTCTTTCAAAGTTGTAGGCTACAAATTTTTAATCCCCACCCTCTTTTATAGACTAAACATTTTCGACTAGATTGAGATTAAGACAATTTTTAGGTCTAATAAAGAAGAAATCCTGCGATATTCTTTTAAGATTTAATTTTAAGTAAAAAAAATTATGATAACTTACAAACTTATAGATGCTCATGAGAATGGATAAGTAATTTTAACGACTTGAATTAAATAAATGTATCACAGGCGCCATATAACAAGGTGCATTATCATCTTGAAATGCTGATTATGGAAGTGTCTAAAATACCCCTAAAGTAGTCAGTCAGGTATCAATTTTTTAATGACCAAGTTTTATTTCGGGTTAATTGATCCCTTGAACATGAAACTTTGCCAGACTCACCGAAAAATTATGCATTTTCGTATCGTAATGTACGGGGAATACGTCATCGTTTTAAAAGTGCGATTTTCATTAAGTCAGTCACATTTTTGTGTTCAGATCTGCTTGTTTCCGTCAGTTCAAAATAAGTTAAACTTGACTCATCAGCGAGAACAACGTCAGCCCAATAATTAATTGACCATTTTTAAATTTTTTTAACCCTCTAATGTCTTGGTTTTCTAATTCTTTTCGTTAAGAATGATTTTTTTTCAGATTTTCTGGCAATTAAACCTGCTTTGTTTAATTTTTATTTCACTGTATTTAGATAAATTATGTTACTAAACATTTTTCTGAATCCATGCTGTGTTCTAAATGTAATACAAACTGATTTTTTAAGCGATGACTTTTTAATTTTCGGTCATCTCGACTGGATGAGTAACGTGGCCGCCTACGGACAAATGTGCAGTTTAAAGAGCCAAAAAATATTATATCTTGCTAAAAACCAGATCACTAATATTTTGTTAACAATGAATCATTTTGACATCCCACGTATTAAAATATTTTTTTGATTTTCGCTCTAAAATTAATATTTTTTGTGCTATCGTTAATTGCCTTATTCTTACCATTTTTGAAATACTTTTTAAAATTACAATTTTCCGAACAATTGCATCTTGTTTTTAACACTTGGCTGAATCCTAAATTGCACGTGTAACACAACGTAATAAAATCTGAACAAAAATTTAGTTCTGAAACAATAAAATTAGCGATTACAGAAAGAAAAATGGAAAATATCCAGGTGTGGCCTTTTTTTTTTTTTTTTTTTTTTTGTCGCTTAGTGTATATATATATTTATTCTTTAATCACATTTCTTGAAACCATGCAAGTATCTGCGCAAGTGCAGACTCAACGAGTCTACTGTTAAAATAGGGGTGAACCCTTGTTGTTGAGAGAAAATAAGAGTTAAAGGAATACCAAATGGCTGGATGTTCACCAAATCCCAACCTGTCGGTTAATTTAGCACCCCTCCAAGAATTTGGTATTGTCTTCACTGCTAGTCTTAGGAAACGTGGTTACACGATACTCTTTTGGATGTCTCAAATGCGTTTGTTTTGATGCGCCGAATTCAGAAATGCTTGTCTTTTCTTCCTGTCAGGTAAAGGTTTTTCGCAAAATAAGGATGAAGATCGGAAGAATTCTCACAGAGGCTATAACAAATTCGAAATGTTCTATATGTATAAAACACATGAAAGTGGGCTATTATTTACACATTACCTTCTAAACGTGTATCTTTATATCGATACTCCGTTAAAAGTTTTTCTCTTGTGCACTGCTTGGGGGGCTTGAGGAGAGGGGCAGAGGACGGAGATTGTCTGTGCAGCATCCAACAATAATCTGCTAACAGGTTAACACTCCATCCTTCCTGATACCTCCACTATTTTTCATTTATGTCTTTATGAAATAGCTCTCCTTGTTCTTCACTCACATCACCTAAATTTTCCGTGAAATGACTTAGATGGTAGTTCATAAAGTGGAGTACATCAGAAAACACATCACCTTGAAGAAAAAAATTTCATCGCAGACCTGTGTAATTACTACCTTTTTGGTTCTAATTTAATAAAAAACACACCCTCAATTGTGTAATTGTAATTTATTAAAAACTTTGTTTTATTGTAAAGGTAAAGTAATACGGTTTCTATTATTTAATCCAGAATAAAATACTTTCATTCAAACAAATGGTCACTCACATTACTTTTAGAGTTTTGGTGTAGAAGCAGAGAGAAGAAGGAATGGATTAAAAAAAAAATTAACAGTTTTGTAGATAAAGAGCAGTTGTTAAACAAACAAAAGAGAGAAAACCATAATAGAGTGTTTGAGTATTTTTCTCCATATATTACACGATGTTTTATTGAACGCTACTCAACTTTGAGCCCATAGATCAAAATGATAAATAATTTTTCGTTGTATCCCTGTAAAAACCTATACATGCTAGATTCACCAAAAGGCTTATAGTTAGTGCAACAGTGATTTATAATATTCATATAAATTTTCAGCTCAATTGAATAAGGCATTTAGATGCTATCGCACTTTTAAAAATTTGGTCCCATTGGCCACAATGATAACGAATTTTTCTTTGTGTCCCTGTAAAAAAACTGTAACTGCTAGATTCCCCAAAATCTATATAGTTGGTGCAACTCTGACCTATAATATGTGTACAAATTGTTTGCTCAGATTAATAAGGCGTTTAGACGCTATCACACTTTTAAAAATTTGGCCCCATAGGCCATAATGATAAAGAATTTTTCTTTGTGTCCCTGTAAAAAAACTATAAGTGCTAGATTCTGCAAAATTTATACAGATTGCGTATCTGTGACCTATAATATGTGTATAAATTTTTTGCTCAATTGAATAAGGCGTTTAGATGCTATCGCACTTTTAAGATTTTGGTCCCATAGGACATGATGATAAAGAATTTTTCTTTGTGTTCCTGTTAAAAAACTATAAGTGCTAGATTCTGCAAAATATATACAGATTGCGTATCTGTGACCTATAATATGTGTATAAATTTTTTGCTCAATTGAATAAGGCGTTTAGATGCTATCGCACTTTTAAAAATTTGGCCCCATAGGCCATAATGATAAAGAATTTTTCTTTGTGTCCCTGTTAAAAAACTATAAGTGCTAGATTCTCCAAAATTTATACAGATTGCGTATCTGTGACCTATAATATGTGTATAAATTTTTTGCTCAATTGAATAAGGCGTTTAGATGCTATCGCACTTTTAAGATTTTGGTCCCATAGGACATAATGATAAAGAATTTTTCTTTGTGTCCCTGTAAAAAAACTATAAGTGCTAGATTCACCAAAATCTATAGGGTTCGTACTATGGTGACTTACAATATACGTACCAACTTTCAGCTTATTCGAACAAAAAGTTTAGACGCTAGCGTGTTCACTCACAGACATACACACATACATACACACATACACACATACACACACACATACATACATCATCGTAAAAATAGTGGAAACGGACTCAGGGGACCTCGAAACGTATAGAAACATCAAAATCTCACATTCGGATTTTTGACATGATTACAATACTTTCCTCACTATAGTGTTCGGAAAGTAAAAAAAAATCTTTTCAAGTTTACATGAAAAAATTAAAACTTTATTTTAAAACAAATTGTGTTTGAAAACACTGCATTATGTTAAGGCGTTATAACAATCATTTTTTCTCTCCTCAACTCCAGCTGTCGCAAAAATCTTCAAATCATTTTTTTTTTCACTGAAAATTCCTGTAAAAAGCAAAAAAATATGTACAGTGATGCGACAATATCACAAGCAATAACATATAGAATAAAAATATTTCCTATAATTACTGTAATTACTGTTATTTTCGTTTTTGAGATAATAGTTATAATTTCTAAAATTTATTATAATGACAATAATAATAGAATACTGCAGGACAGGATAAACAACGAAAGAATACAAATTGCGCATTTATACTTATTCTTAATTAACTTTCCCATGAACGAAAAACAACATTCTTATTTTTTCGTTCCATTCCCATTCAACTTTGAATAGTCTTTATTTTTTGTTCATATTACTCATCTGTAATGAGATACAGAAATAAAAAGATCAAACGATATTCTCAATAAAAAAATACTACAGCAATTTTTATCGAAGTGAGTAAAAAAAAAAAAAAAAACTATAAAATTACACTTTCTCTTATAAAATATTAAAGAAGTTTTAAAAAATAATCATCGCGGACTTAAATTAACAAAGTAAAAAATTCTCGTGCTTAAAAAGCGTTTAACCTATGATTAAAAAGGATATTTACGCGTTTTTTCTTCCGTTGTTTGCGCGACGAAAAATGGGATTAGATTCAACGGAAAAAAACCCAAAAATGTCTTTTTTTTTCAAGCTTAGACAATGAATACTACACAATATTACATGCAGGGGGAGATAATTGGTTGAATATTCGATGTTATAATTTTTGAACCTATTATTTTACCACGTGCTTGCATCTTGTTTAACGCACAGTGGTTTCAACTGCGGGATTAAGTATTAGAACACACGCTTAATAAAAGCTTTCTCCAGCCATTTAGACAGATTAGTGAACAGAGAGTGTTGTTCGGTGGGGGCGGAGAAGGTGGGAGTGCGATCGAAAAAAAAAAATTCCTTTTTTTGCACTGCACGTATTCTTACGTTGAGGTTAAGAGACTTCTGCATGAAAGTAAAAACCATCTGCAATATATTCGAAAAAGCACTTTTTCTCCATCCCTCCCCTCTATGTATTAATTAATCAGAACCTCCAAAACAGGGTAGATAAAGAGAATAGTGTGAAAAAAAATAGAGTCTGAAAGAAAGAGATAGTGAAAAAGAAAAATTTACTTAGATATAGAAGAGGCATGAAGAGTGATAGAAAAAAAAAAAAAAAATACATATATATATATATATATGAGCTGATATTCTCTTTTGAAACAAAATTCACTCAATTAAAGATTGTCGCTTAAAACCTGTTCTTCTCCTTCGTTAAATCAATGAATCATAATTAATTAATGATATTTTTTCATCGTTCGTCGGATGCATAAAAATGCGGAGATTTTCATTTTTTTTTTTTTTTTTTTTTGCCTCAGTGTTGTCTCCCTCATTCCAGAGTAATTTTAATTTTCTTCTGGGCAACTGATAAGCATCGTTCAGTGTGAAGGCTCAGGAAATTGGAAGACAGTGGTGAAACAAAAGGAGGAAAGCAGTAGAAAACAAAAGACATTAAAAGGAGGCTGGTAGCCTGAGTTTGACACCCGCAATCTCTGATAATAACTGTGGGACTGGAAGTTAAAAAAAAATGACTAGGACTCCATGTAAAGGTTAAAAAAAAAAAAAAAAAAAAAAAAAAAAAGAGGGGGATTAAAAGGCGCATTAACTCTACGGTTTGATCTTGCATTAAATGGCA